>OY728138.1:210220135-210845135 GCA_963277665.1 Viscum album | reverse complement strand
GGGACTGGTAAAAGTAAGCCCTCCGGGTTGGTGTCCGGTTATTAGAGGCACTCTGGGTTGGTGTCCAGTTATTAGAGGCACTTCGGGTTGGTGTCCAGTTATTAGAGGCACTCTGGGATGGAGTCCGGTTACAGAGGCTCTCCGGTTTGGGTTTCGGTTACAGTTATCCTTTAGGTCTTGGCACGAGGCCTCGACACAGAAATTGAAGTTAGGCATCATGCATTCCATCATTATGAAAGTGGTTATTGATATTTCATGTTATTATTCGATTAGTAGAATATCCATGTGAATAAGTAAATGGAATTATTTCATTTTATATTTTCCATACTATGTTGAAGTTCAAGTTTAAAAGGATTTTGTTTTAGTTATACACTGCCTTAAATGTTTATTCTTATTTATGAAAGTTTCAGCTATATTGTTATCCTTACTGGGCATTTGAGATCACCCCTTCTCTATGTTTTATTTTCCCAGGATGTGAAGAAGTAAATTATGAATGACCTGCTGGGATATTATGAGGGGATAATAGTGTGGACTATGGAGACAATATGTTGTTGTATTAGTTTTTCACTTTATGATGTAATGTAAAACTTTATGAATATATCTAGTGTTTCCGAGGCTACTAAACAAATCGGTTTTTTGAGATTTGATCTTTCTTGTGATCATGCCAATGTTATGTAATAATGCACCGACTCTAGGTAACTAGGGTCGGGGTGTTACAGTTGGTATTAGAGGAAGTTTAGTAAAAACCTTGGAAGCTATATTTAGATAAACTCTGATTAGAGAACATAGATTTAAGATGGACTTTGAGGATTACTATAGAAGAACTTCCTAGGATTTTGGTATTGTAGAGATTTTGTGAGTTTTCCGAGCAATACATCCCTGTCTGGATACGAGCAGGTAGAGGTGGATCTAGCACAGATGTACCTAGGGGTAAAACCTGAAAACACCACTTTGAGCTAGACTCGAACGGGAACTGGTGCATGACAATGGGCCTTGCTGCACTCTTGGTTACGACACTCCTGGGGGATATTCTTAGGGTAATTCTCATTTTCTTTACAAACCATTATGAAGGGTTTATGAGTATATACTTCTTCAAAGGAGACATTTTTATGATTATGGATTATATCCATAAACTATTTAATTTATGTTTTGTGTTTTACAAGTTTGGGATTAGGTATTGTTATTAATAAACTAATCTAGTGTATGCCATTGTTTAGAAATGGTGCCCTGTAGAAGGAATGAGAACTCCAGCAATGCACATGATCCAAAGAGAAGGAAGGATCATATCTTTCATGGTCTTAAGATAGAATTTATAAGAGAAATAGTCTCCCATATATTATCATCATATGAAGAGATAATATCATGTGTTGATAAGATAAGTAAAGAATTTACTGAGTCCTATGGCTTTGAAGGGAAGAAAGAGAAGAAAAGGATGGAAGAGGGAAAGATGGATAAAGGGAAGACGGAAAAGAATAATTTTCCCATATGTGATAATTGTGGGAAGAAACACCCTGGAACTTTCCTGAATGGAATGGGAGTTTTCTATAAGTGTGGAGGAAAAGGGCACAAAGTACGTGACTGCAAGGGTAAGAAAATTGTTTCAAATGTACAATGCTTCATTTGCAAGGAGTTTGGACACTACGCGAACCTATGTCTCAGTCATCAGACTATGTTGTAAATGATGCTATTGGATAATAATCAAGTTATGATACTACCACAGATGAAGAGGAATGATTAGAGTTCTTATGTTGATTATGTAAACAATGTACTTGTTATAATAATTATGGAGTATATAAGGATTGTACTGCAGTACTATTTCATTATGGACTTGAGATTGTGTGGAACAAAGAAAAGTGACTCAATAGCAGGTTAAATTTTTGGAAAATATATGGTTGAGAGAAAGATAAACCATAATATGGTTCTGATACCGAGGTAGTGATTTTAGAATAATACATGATTGTTTTGGATAAATTATATTGGATATTCTTGACTACCTTGAAACTGATTAATGATTGGTATATTCCATCATTTTTGGGGTTTACAACATTTTTGGATTGAAGGAGTATATCTATTATTCTATAAGGAATAAGGGATCATGAATGTAATCAATAAGGTTTTATGATAATTCAGGATGTTGCAGTGTTTTAAAAGAATACATGATGAAGGTGATCACATGTTATTACGCGGCACAAAAAGGATCTTCATTGTGTTTACCTTCCTTATAAATTTTTGGACTGAAGTATTTTGGATAGTTCTAGTTTGGATTATTTTGTATTGCCATAAAAGGACAACCCGGAGGTCGGGCGGCAACCCGTCGCGTCTGGAAAGGCCGTGATACTTGAACCCACAACTGAAGGGCAATAAGGGTGTATCACCTACCACTGACCCACGTGATGTCCAGGAATAAATAATGTAGTTTTTTTAAATATCTGGTAGATGAATTATAAATTCGTTTTTTTGGAACCCTATACGAATAGGATAAATAGAATATATTTTTTACGTTCTATTATCTTTTAGAGTGAAAGATGAGTTTGTGGTAGAAATTAGTTAAAGGATGGAACTCTACTTTTCAAGAATATATTTTTCTTCTTCTCTTATTCTATGAAGAAAATTAATTCTTATACTTTATTTAAGGAATCCTAAAACCAAAAATATGTTATCCTAATACCCTATGTTTTGTTGAACCGATGGTATTTCAAATCATCATAGATTGATGAATTTAAGGACCTCGATTTTACACTTATTTTTGATTTATGACCTCAATCACTAACTATAAATATTTATGTTTTTCCTCCATTTATATGTCTCTAATTTCCACCAATGTTCTCCTAATCGAGATCATAATTTGGTGGTGACCCTTTCATTTCTCTTTTCCTCATATTAAGACTAAATTTTAGTAACCTAATTTCCGATGTAGGTTTTCCCCCAAAGATATTCTCTATTTTAAACCTTTTATTTTCGAAGAACAATTTCAAATTGTGAGGACGCAATTTATTGAAGGTGGGGAGAATGTAACACCCCAAGATTTCATAGTGTGTTATTTCTTCAAAATAATTCAATAACTTTCACTACACGCAACACCAAGTTCAATAGCACCATGACTTACCAAACAAGCTGTTCAAAAGAGGTTATTAATAGTTTTAACTAAATTTTAAACTTTATATAATCCTCATAATTTTAGAATCAATATTATGAGTTTCTTAGACATAATGTAAGAACAAATTCATTTTCAGTATTGCACTTTTATCAAATTTTAATAGTGAACCCTTTTTAAATACAATATTTTAAACTTTTTGACTAAATGGGGACATCAAAAATTTAAAATGAAACATCACAAGCTTCCATGGTACGCTTTCCTTTGAATAATACAGTAGCGCGTGTTGTACGCAACTTCGAGTTCTAACACACACCACAACCAATCAAACTAGCCGTTATGAATAGTAATACCTACTTTTTGAAATTATATATATTTTATATTTTAAAATGGAATTCATTTTTGGATTCGGAATATCGAATTTATCCTTGGGTGAAATTTCGGAACTTTTCAGATAACACTTATATTTTGATGAATAGTGAAAATTACTAAATTTTAATTAAAAACAACTTTTTTAATCAAAATAATTTATATTGATAAATTATGAATTTGAGTGGTTTTAAACTATATTTAGAATAAATTTTTACCATTTAATATAATTTTGGTCATTGTACATAATTTTACAATTAAACCGGACATAAACAAGTGTCAATCTTTTGATAGTTATTATCTCTTAAAAACATGCTTTTTGTTTTAACAACGGGAATTAATTTCAAAATAATTTCTACCACTTTTGTGTTTTGAATTTGGAAAAATGGATTTCATATTTGGAATCAGGATGTTCATATTGTGTAAATAGGTAACTTTTATTTTTAGACATTTTGAATAATTACTGCGGTAAATATTTTATTTACCACGGTTAAGGGTAAATCCGGTAAATAAGGGTTAAAAGATAATATTATAATAATACTAAATTACCCTAAAACGTGTCCCAACCTTATTGGTGGATACATGTTCGACCATGGGCATCTTTGGGTCGATTTTGGGACCCCATGGAGCCACTTGTATGTGATAGGGACACTTTATTTTAATTAAGTTAAAATAAGTACAAAAATGACATAAGCATATATCTTTTAGAAAACCAATTTTTACATAGGGTTATATATGTTGGATTTTCAACTATAAATATTAATTATAAATCTAAAAGGATTTTATACATAATTATATTTTATTTGAAATTTTTAGACTTTAAATAATGTAATTTATTTATGACACAATGATGATGCAGTAATTACCATAATAGTGACAAATTAAAATAATTGATATTATAAATACCCAAATAAATATAATTTGAGACTTTTAATGAATTAAACTAATTTTCTAGGATAATATTAAATATTAGTATTGATTTAATTGACTTTTTTCGAAGTAATAATTCTGTTATGAGTTTCACAAAAATCAACTATTGAATAGTGTCAAAATTGACATAAAAGAGTTTTTAAAACAAATATTATATTATTAATTGATATTAAATTCCTAAAAAACTAAGGTTCGGCCAAGGGACTTATATCATGATAGTTGTATCATTAATGTACCACTTGGGGGTCTCTTGGATGTATATAGTAAGTTTATTAACTATATAATATAAAAATCAAAGTAACATGGTAAATGTCAAAATAATTAACTAAGAGTTAAAACTAAAAGATAAGGTTAATATAATGACCCAAAACTGTCTAAATTATATTGGTTGAATGGTTTTCGACCTATACCTACCTTAAGATTTAAATAATCTACTTTTCAGCCATTATAAACCGAATATGAATTTATTATGAATTAAAATTTCTAGCTTTTCCAAAGGTTCCCCTCACCCCTCTTATAAAAGGGCACTCCTCCTTCTCATTTCCTCACACCTTCAAAGCCTTTTGGTTCATCCAAACTCCACCCAAATACTCTCCCAACTTCCCTCAATACCACCTAGAGGCATTAGTTTGATCATAAAGCAATCCTAAGGAGCCCTTTTGATCAAATCAATAGGAAGAACCCGAAGAAGAGGTAATGATTTCACCACCCTTTTCCATGTTCCTTTCTTCTTCCACTTCTTCTTCCTTTGTTGTTACCATTATAAAATAATAACTCCAGTATCATATATATACTGTGATGTTATTATAAATATGGTACAACCATATTCAGTATTCTATCCATCCTTTGAATAACATGTCACCATAGGTGTGTACGTACGACTTACTGTCTCCACATCGTGGTGTAATTGTTATTAAATAAATTATTATTCGAATGGGTATAATAATGATGTTTAATTCATGTAAATAATAAATGTAACATGATAATCATTCTGTATATATGATATACCATCCAATTATATATTATTTTAATATCAAAAAAATAATATTGTCGCTTGTGCGTACGTACGGACTACCGTCTCCACGAACGCGATGAGATTAATTCTCCATCGTATCCATTCAAGTATAATTCTCATTTGATGATTAATAATAGTATCTAAAGACTTGATATCATTCTGGATATGATTAAGATACAGCCTATCCATTACAAACATGGCTTACGTAACAAAACATATAAAAGAAAACGAGTAAGTTAACACCCGAAACAACGATAATACTAAGATATTATTAACAAATCAATGTTAAAAGAACATATATGATATCATATTAATGTATATGATTCTTGTATAATTTAACAACAATTATTTCACCATTATACGAGAGTTTAACCTACCCTAACCAAGGAAAAGTACAAGGTAAGGGTTATTTCACAATCTCTTCATTATCCGATGTTGTTTATACATAATAATCTACTGGGATCTCTTTATCATCCACATCCATGTTTCATAAAAATGTATTTCAAAACATTTTTAATATTTAAAATAATATGGGTTAAAGTCATTTATACCCTTGTTTTACTTTTTATAAGAGTTTTATAAAGGAATCGTTCCGTCGTTTTCCAAACAAGGTGTTTTTTAACCTTTTGACAAAATTAAGGTAAGAATGTTTTTTTAACTTATACGGTGGGTGTGGTCATTCTCCACTGTTATTACACCTTTGAAGCTTCCTTCAAAATCTTATAAAGATATTTTCAAAATAAATGTTTTCTCTATAATTATGCGACTTTTAAATGATTTCAAAAAAAGAGATATTTCTCTCAAGTAGTATTTATTTCATCTATGTCAACATCCTTTGATAAATTTTAAACATTTTTCAATTTGATTTATAATGATACAAGTCATCCATAATGTATTTAAGGTTTTGTGATATTATTTACTATGGATGAGTTATTTTTATGCCATTAATGGTTTATGATTAAAGTTTTGACATTTTGTATGTTAGTTTTAATACGAATGTTTATGTTATATTTCATCCTCTTCTTAAGATAAATGTGTTGGACTAGTATGTTCTGGGATGGGGACCGATAAAATTAAGCCCTCCGGGTTGGTGTCTGGTTATTAGAGGCACTCTGAGTTGGTGTCCGGTTATTAGAGGCACTCCGGGTTGGTGTATGGTTATTAGAGGCACTCTGGGATGGATTCCGGTTATAGAGGCTCTCCGGTTTGGATTTCAGTTACAGTTATCCTTTAGGTCTTGGCACGAGGCCTCGACACAGAAATTGAAGTTCGGCATCATGCATTCCATAATTATGAAAGTGGTTATTCATATTGCATGTGATTATTCGATTAGTAGAATATCCATGTGAATAAGTAAGTGGAATTATTTCATTTTATTTTTTTCGTACTATGTTGAAGTTCATGTTTAAAATTCTTTTGTTTTAGTTATACACTGCCTTAAATGTTTATTCTTATTTATGAAAGTTTCCGCTATATTGTTATCCTTACTGGGCATTTGAGCTCACCCCTTTTCTATGTTTTATTTTCCCAGGATGTGAAGAAGTAAATTATGAATGACCTGCTGGGATATTATGAGGGGATAATAGTGTGGACTATGGAGACAATATGTTGTTGTAGTAGTTTTTCACTTTATGATGTAATGTAAAACTTTATGAATATATCTAGTGTTTCCAAGGCTACTAAACCAATCGGTCTTTTGAGATTTTATCTTTCTTGTGATCATGCCAATGTTATGTAATAATGCACCGACTCTGGGTAACTAGGGTCGGGGCGTTACACGAAATTTCAATACTTTCTCCATAAACCATGAATGGTATAAAAATAACACATCCACAGTCAAACATATCACAAAACCTTCAATACAATATGGAAGTTTTGTATCATAATAAATCAACTTCAAATAAGATTAAAATCAATCAAAGGATGTTGACATAGATGAAATCAAAACTATTAGAGAAAAATATCTCTTTTTTTGAAATAATTTAAAAGTCACAAAATTATAAAAGAAAAAATTTAATTTGAAAATATTCTTATAAGATTGTAAGGGATGCTTCGAAGATTTTATAATGGTGGAAAATAACCACACCCACCGTATAAGTTAAAAAAGACATTCTTACCTTAATATTATCGAAAAGGTTAAAAAGGAACTTGTTTGGAAAATGATGGAACGATTCCTTTATAAACATCTTATAAAAAATCAAACAAGGGTATAAATGAAATTAACCCATAGTATATAAAATAGTAAGAATGTTTTGAAATATTTTTTTAAGAAACATGGATGTGGATGATAAAGAGGTCCCAGTAGATAAATACATATAAACAACCTCAGATAATGAAGAGATTGTGAAATTAACCCTTACTTTGTACTTTTCCTTGGTTGAGGGTAGGTTAACCTCCTGTATAATGGTGAAATATTTTTTATTAAATTATACAAGAATCATATACATTAATATGATATCATGTATGATCTTTTAACATTGCTTTGTTAATAATATCTTTGTATTATCGTTGTTTCAGGTGTTAACGGATTCATTTTCCTTTATATTATTTCTTATGTGAGTCATATTTGTTATGTATGGGATTTATCTTATTCATATCCAGGATTATATAAAGTCTTTAAACATTATTTTTAACTTTCTAATGAAAATTAGTCTTAAATGGATACGATGGGGAATGAATCTCATCGCATTCGTGGAGATGGTAATCTGTACGTACGCACGAGCGAAAATATCACTGTTTTGTTATTAAAATAATATATAATTGGATGGTATATCATATATACATAATTATTATCATGTTATATTTATTATTTACATCAATTACACATCATTATTATACCAATCCAAATAATAATGTAATGAATAACAATTACACCACGACATGGAGATGGTAAGTCGTACGTACGCACGTATAGTGACATCTTATTCAAAGGATGGATAGAATAATGAATATTGTTGTACCATATTTATAATAACATAAAATTATATAGAGGATACTGGAGTTATTATTTTATAATGGAAACAAAAAAGAGAAATGAAGTGGAAGAAGAAAGGAACTTGAAAGAGGTGGTGAGATTTTTACATCTTCTTCGGGTTCTTCCTTTTGATTTGATTAAAAGGACTCCTTAGGTTGGATTTATGACCAAAGGAAGGCCTATATGATGAATTTATGAAAGTTTAGAGGGTATTTGGGAAGATTTTTTCCAAGCCAAATTGCTTTGAAGGTTTGAATTAGAGAGAAGGGGGAGTTCCATTTTATAAGAGGGGTGAGGGGCACCTTAGGAAAATCTAGAAATATTATTTTATAATAAAATTATTTTAGGTATATAATGGATCCAAAATATATAATTTAAAGGATAAGGTGGATATGGGTCAAAAAACACTCAACCAATAGGTTTTATACAGGTTTGGGTCACTATATTAACTTTATCTTTTAGATTTAACTCTTAGTTAAATAGTTTGACATTTACCATGTCTCTTTGTATTTTTATATTATATAGTTAAGAAACTAACTATATACTTCCAAAATAACCCCAAGTGGTTAATTAATGATAAAAATATCATTATATAAGTCCTTAGGCCTAACCTTATATTTTTTAGGAATAGAATATCAATTAATAATATAATATTTGTTTTAAAAACTCTTTTATGTCAATTTTGACACTATTTGGTATTTTCTTTTTTCTAAATTCATAACAGAAATATTACTTCGAAGAAAATTAATATAACAAACCCTAACATATCACATTAACCTAGAAAATTATTTTAATTCATAAAAAGTCACAAATTACATTTATTTGGATATTTATAATATCGATTATTTTAATATTTCATTAATTATGTAATTACTGCATCATCATTGTGTCATAAATAAATTAAATTATTTAATGTATAACAAATATAAATAAAATACCATTATATAGGAAATATTTTTATCTTTCTAATGAATATTTATAGTAGAATTTATCTTATGTTTAACCCTATATTATAAAAGTTTTAGTTATTAAACTTTGATTTTAACTCTTTTAACTCTTCTTTAAATAAAATAATAACAAGTGTCCTAATCTAATCCAAGTGGAGAAAAAAAGTTCATATTTTATTCCTAAGGTTATTTTTGGTCGAATTATACTTATCCAATAGAATTAGAACATGTGTTATGGTAATAATAATATAATTTTTACCCTTAATTACCCTCTTTACTTTTAACCGTGGTAAATAAAAGTAAAAAAGTTACTATTCAAAAAATATTTTTTTTATCTTATAGAACCACATTTTACTCCTTGATATTAACTGTGTCTCTTGGATTTTTGAAATTCCACTCACAGAAGCGGTAAAATTAAGTTTTATGTGAATTTTTAAATTATCCTAGGAGGTGGGTAAAAGACGGTGAAAAGTTCTATAAAATTTTTATATATCTAAAATTATTATAAATTTACTCCAATGAATTAAATTGAACTTATATAAGTATTATGTGTCTATTTTGACCTAAAATAAATTTAAATAAAATAAATAATTATTTAAATAAAAATTATGTTTTAAACTATAATTTAGTGTTTTTCACTATTCATCAAAAATTGAAAGTTTTCGGAAAAATACCAAAAATTCACCCTAAGATAATTTCGATATTATGAATCAAAAAATGAATTCCATTTTGAATGATAAAATTTATAAAATTTTAAAAAGTGGGTATTACTATTCATAACGACTAGTTTGATTGGTTCTGGTGTGTTAGAATCTCGAAGCTGTGTACAATGCAAGCTATTTCATTATTCAAAAGAAAACGTACCGTGGAAGCTTGGGGTGTTACATTCTCCCCTCCTTAGAATAATTTCATCCTCAAAATTTATAGAGTATTACTGAATAAAAATATTTGGGTGGTTCTTCATCATAAGTTCTTCGGGTTCCCACATTGCCTCTTCCATCTTATGGTTTCTCCATAGAACTTTTACCAGAAGATTCGTTCAGTTTCTCAATAGTTTTTATCTCATTTCAAGAATACTGACGGGCTCTTATCAACAAGACAGATCAGGATCCAGTTCTAATTCCTCATAAGTGATTATATGCATTGGGTCAGGCATGTATTTTCTCAATAGTGATACGTGGAATACATCGTGAACTTTGGAGAGATTTGACGGTATTTCTAAATGGTAAGATATAGCCCCAATTAATTCTAGCATTTTGAAAGGTTCGATGTACCTGGGACTCAATTTTCCCTTCTTACTGAAAAGTATAACACCCTTCCATGGAGATACCTTCGAGAAAACATGATCTCCTACCTGAAATTCCAAATCCTTCCTTAGGTTATCCTTATATCTCTTCTACCTACTTTGAGTTGCTTTGATGTGGTTTTGGATTACCTTCACCTTTTCTATCATTTCCTCCACCAGTTCTGGTACTACAAGTTTTCTTTCACCAACATCATCCCAACAGGTTGGTGTGTGACATCTCTTTCCATATAATACTTCATATGGTGCCATCTGAATACTTGAATGGAAGCTATTGTTATAGGTAAATTATACCAATGGTAAATATTGATCCCACATGCCTTGAAAGTCAAGTGATCATGATCTCAAAATATCTTCTAAGGGTTGAATTGTCCGTTTTGATTGTCCATTAGTTAGGGGGTGGTAGGAAGTTCTCAAACAAAGTTCAGTATTCAAGGATATATAAAGAATTTTCCAGAATCTTGATGTAAAACGTGGATCACGATCAGAAACAATCGATAAGGGTACTCCCTGATGTCTTAAAACTTCATTAATATACAGTATTGCTAGACGTTCAAGTGGTAAATCTTCTCTTAAATCAAGAAATTGTGTTGACTCGGTAAGACGATCAATAATGAAACATATTGCATCGTTCTTTCTAGGATTCTTTGTTATTCCCATGAAAAAATCCATCGTAATATTATCCCATTTCCACTCAGGTATTGGAAGAGGTTTCATGACTCCTCCAGGCTGTTGCCTTCCAGCTTTTACTTGTTGAAAAACCATACATCTTGATAAAAAATCAGAAATCTCCCTCTTCATGTTGTCCCACCAAAAATGTTCCTTCAAATATATATACATTTTGGTGATCCTAGGGTGTATAGAGAAATTGGAACTATGAGCATCATCCAAAAATTCCATTTTCAGATCAGGTATATCGGGAACACAAAGTATCTTCCCAAATATCAAAATTCCATCTTCATACACAAAGTCACTCAATCTCCCATCATTCATAGCTTTAATCTTCTTTTGAAATTCTTCATCATTGGTCTAAGAACACTTTATCCTTTCTAGTAAAGATGGTTTGGAAACCATTTTAAAAAGTATCGATGTTTCACCTTCCATGGTAATTCCCATATCCATCTTCACAAGATCCATGAAAATAGGATCCCTTTCAACTCTCGTCTTGTTCAAAACTCCATGATCCTTTATACTCAAAGCATATGCCACCTTATTTTCCTTCCCCGGGTGGTAGTTTATTGTGCAGTCATAATCCTTGAGTAGTTCAAGCCATCTCCTTTGGCTCATGTTGAGTTATTTCTATGAGAAAATATACTTCAAACTCTTGTGATCAGTATAAATATCACATTTTTCACCATAGAGATAGTCTCTCCAAATATTCAAATAAAATATTACAGCTGATAACTCAGGATCATGAGTTGGATATTTTTTCTCATTAATTTTTCGCTCTCGTGATGTATAGGTAGCAACCCTATCATTCTGCATAAGGACACAACCAAGTCCTTTCTTTGATGCATCACTATAAATAACGAACCCATCATTCCATGATGGTAGAGTCAATATAGGATCATTGACTAATCTTCTCTTCAGTTCTTCAAAAAATTCTTCACACTCTTTTTTCCAAACAAATTTAACCTTTTTTCATGTGTGAATTGTTAATGGGTTATCCAACCGGGAAAAATTCTGGAAAAAACGTCGATAATAACCTGTTAAACCAATAAAACTGCGTACCTCAGTTATACTTGTCAGTGCTGGACATTCTTGGATTACCTTGGTCTTTGAAGGATCAACAGAGATTCCATCCTTAGAGACAATATGGCCAAGAAAAGAAATCTTTGGAAGCCAGAATTCACACTTGCTAAACATCCCAAATAATTCAATTCTTCTCAGAGTCTTCAGGATAATGCGCAAGTTATTTTCATGATCTTTGTAGATTTTGGAGTATACCAAGATTTCATCAATAAATACCACTACAATGTCATCAAGATATTCCTTGAAAACTCAATTCATTAGATCCATGATAACATAGGGTGCATTAGTCAATCCAAAAGGTATTACTGTAAACTCGTAATGCCCATACCTGGTTCGAAATGCTATCTTTGGAATTTATTCCTTCTTCACGCACAACTGATGGTATCCAGATCAAAGGTCAATTTTTGAAAAGTATTTAGCTCTATGCAGTTGGTCACATAAATCATCAACATGTGGTAGGGGATACTTGTTCTTTATTGTTATAGCATTGATCTCCCTATCATTGATGCACAACCTCATAATACGTCTTTCTTCTTAAAAAAGGACAGGGGATCCCCCTAAACAAACACTAGGGAGAATAAATCCCTTATTACTCAATTCCTTTAGTTTTTTCTTTAGTTCCACTAATTCCACATTTTCCATTCTATAAGGGGTCTTCGATATGGACCTTGATCCAAGAATTAAATCAATGGAAAAATAAATTTCTCATTATGGAGGATGTCCAAGTAAATTTTCTGGAAACACATCAACATATTATTTTACAATAGGTACATCCTCTATTTGAACATTCCTTCCCTCAACCACAGTTATTTAATTCTCTTTCTCCCCAATAATTGAATTCAGTTGAGCTACTGGGGGTGGATCTAGATAAGAATGAGTTGGTGATGATTCTTCTCTAAAGATAAGGTGTTCATTATCATCATCATCAAAAATTGTAACCTCCTTCTTCTTATAATAAATCTTCACATCATGGTCTGAAATCCAATTCATACCGAGGATTATATCAAATTCAATCATGGGTATGACGATGAGATCAGTAGATAAAGAACATTTATATTCTCTAATGGGAACGGATTCACAAAACTTTGTTGCAATGATACTTCCCTTAAGAGTTTTAACTGACAACTCCCTTGTTAAATAAAATTGGAAATATCTAATTTTCTTAGAAAACTGGGAAGATATGAAATAATGTGATGATCCAGAATCAAATAAATAATTTTCTAAACTTGAAGAAACCATTAAATTACCTGCCACCACGTATTTCGGAGCTTCTACCTCAGTAGTAGTGACAGCATAAGGTCTTCCTTGATTCCATGGACTTTTCTGAGGTAATTTCCCATGATTCTTAGTACATTCATTTGCATAATGTCCCATCTCCCTACAATTGTATCATTGAACATTGGTAGATTCATTCTTCCCCTTGCAATCACGAGCTTAGTGCCCTTTTTCACCACACTTGTAATAGACTCACATTCCCTTCAAGCAAGTACTGGGGTATTTCTTCCCACATTTACTGCAGGATGGATATTAAACATTTTCATTCTTTCCCTTATCTTCATTTTCAGAGTGTTCAGTAGATCTCTTCTTCTCTTTCTTTTATTTAATTTCATAGGACTTAGAGAGTTCTTTTTTTGTTTTGATAGCACATGAGACAGTATCTTCATATGACAAGAAGGATTATGAGACTAATTCTCCATGGAGAAATGGTTTTAACCCATCAAAGAAATGATCAATATTACTTCTTGGGTTATGTATATAATCTGCAGCATGCCTCGCTAACCTTGTAAAGTTAGACTCATACTTCGCAACATTATTGTCCTCTTTTTTCCTCAAACATAGAAATTTTCTTTCAATATTCGGTCGATGGTCATGAGGAAAGTATTTTTCTAAGAAAATATATTTAAAATCACTCCATTACATATTTGATACTTCATAATCTTCCTTTGTGTTTTTTATCAATGACCACCATTGATCAGCATCTTCAATGAGGCAATAAACTGCCATGACAACTTTTTCTCTTTCACTACTCCCCAAAGCCTGAAATATTATATCTATGGAATTTATCCATTGATCAACTACTAATTTATTTTCACTCCCATTGAATGTTGGTGGTTTTTGCCTCATGAAGCGATCTAACATCAATCCTCCACGTTGTGGATCAAGGTGCTCCATACGGGTAAGGTTATTATTCATAACCTGAGTGAGTTGTCCCAGTATAGTTATAAGATATTCAGCATTAGTTGTATCACCAGCTCCACTATAATTATCTTGAGCAGGAGGTAAATCCCTACATGGAGTGTGTGCATTGATACAGTTTCAATTCCTTCCACTATCCTCCATTTCTATACAATGGAATAAGCTAGATCAGTTTATGAATCAAAATACATAATTCCAAACTTGTAAAACACTTAACATAAATTGAACAGTTTATGGATATAATTCATAATCATAAAAAAATGTTTTCTTTGAATAATTCTATACTCATAAACCCTTCATAATGGTTTGTAAATAAAATGATAATTATCCTAAGCATATCCCCCAGGAGTGTCGTAACCAAGAGTGCAGCAAGTCCTCTTGTCGTGCACCAGTTCCAGTTCGAGTCTAGATCAAAGCGGTATTTTCAGATTTTACCCCTAGGTTCATCTATTCCAGAGCCGCCTCAACCTGTTCATATCCATACAGGGATGTATTTCTTGAAAAAATCACAAAATATATACAATACCAAAATTCTAGGAAGTTCTTCTATACTAATCCTCAAAGTCTATCTTAGGGCTATGTGCTCTAATCAAAGTTTATCTCAATATAGATTCCAAGGTTTCTACTAAGCTTCCTCTGATACCAACTGTAACGCCCGACCCCAGTTACCTAGAGTCGGTGCATTATTACATAACATTGGCATAATCACAAAAGATCAAGTCTCGAAAGACCGACTAGTTTAGTAGCCTTGGAAACACTAGATACATTCATAAGTCTTACATTACATGATAAAATAGAAAACTACAACAACATAGTATCCATAGTCCACACTCATATCCCCTCAGACTATCCCTGCTGGTCAGTCATAAAATACTTCTTTACATCCGGGGAAAAATAAAATATAGAAAGGGGTGATCTCAAATGCATAGTGAGGATAACAATATAGTGGAAATTGTCATAAATAAGCATAATCATTTAAGTAAATGTATAACTAAAACAAAAGCCTTTTAAAACTGAACTTCAGCATAACATGGAAAAAATAAAATGAAATAATTCCATTTTCTTATTCACATGGATATTCTACTAGATGAATAATCACATGCAATATCAATAACCACTTTCATAATGATGGAATGCATAATGCCAGACTATCATAACCACATAGTCAAGGCCTTGTGCCAAGACTACAAATAAGATTTTTTCAAGGCCTTGTGCCACGACACTAGTTTATCTCATGATACCTACCGATGCATCGAGGAGATATAGAGGGCTCCACCCATCACATACTAAGTCCAATGCATTTTTCATATGAACAAATTTAAACATAACATAAACATTCGTATTAAAACTAGCATATGTGTAACACCCCGAGATTTTATGAAAAATATTCTTTTTAATTTCATTAATGTCTTGTGTTGTACGCTACAACAAAAGGAGCTTGCACAACACACATCCTTAACTTGCCTTGCATTACACGCAATCGCAACCTTCCTTGATAGCGTGTGTAGTACGCAATACCGAGTTTCACTAAACAACGATATGCTATTAAAATATTATTAAAACTAGCCGTTATGAATAGTAATAACCAATTTTTGAAATTTTTTAATTTTTATTTTTCAAAATGGAATTCATTTCTGGATTTGGAATATTGAAATTAGCTTAGGGTGAAATTTTGGTACTTTTCGGATAACTTTCATTTTCTGATGAATAGTGAAAATTACTAAATTTTAACTAAAAACATCCTTTTTAATAGAAATAATTAATAGTGATAAATTATTAATTTTATTGGTTTTAAAGTATATTTAGAATATATTTTTACAATTTAATACAATGTTGGTTATTGGATGTAATTTCACATTTAAACCAGACATAAACAACTGTCAATCTTTTGATAGTTATAATCTCTTAAGAACACGCTATTTGTTTTGACGATGGGAATTAATTTTTAAATTAATTAATGCAACTGATATGTTTTTAATTTGGTAAAATAGACATCATTTTTTAATTCAGAATATCAAATATATCTTAGGCCTAATTTTTGGTATTTTTCTGGAAACTTTCATTTTTTGATGAATAGTGAAACCACTAAGTGGTAGTTAAAAAAAATGAATTTTTCATAAAACTTAATTTTACCGCTTCTTTGAGTGGAATTTCAAAAATCCTAGAAACAATGTTCATGTTAGTAAGTAAAATTTGGTTCAATGGGATGAAAATAATTTTTCATGAATAGTAACTTTTTACTTTTTTTACCACGATTAAAAGTAAATAGGGTAATTATGGGTAAAAATGATATTATTATTACCCTAACACATGTCCTAATTCTATTGAACAAGTGTAATTAGACCAAAAAAAACCTTAGGAATAAAATATGACCATTTAGGCCCACTTGGATTAGATTAGGACATTTATTATTAATTTATTTAAAGAAGGGTTAAAATAGTTAAAATCAAAGTTTAATAAGTAAATCATTTTTAATATGGGGTTATACATAAGATAAATTCGACTATAAATATTCATTAGAAAGATAAAACTATTTCCTAAATAATGGTATTTTATTTTAAATTTTTAGACATTAAATAATTTAATTTATTTATGACACAACGATGATGTAGTAATTATCTTGTTAATGAAATATTGACATAATTGATGTTATAAATAACCAAATAAAAGTAATTTGAGACTTTTTATGAACTCCACTAATTTTATAGATTAATATGACATGTTAGTATTGATTTAATTAACTTTTTTTGAACTAATAATTCTGTTATGATTTTCACAAAAAATAATTACTAAATAGTGTCAAAATTGTCATAAAATAGTTTTTAAAACAAATATTATATTATTAATTGTTATTTTATTCCTAAAAATCTAATGTTCGGCCAAATGACTTATATAAGGTTATATATATTAATAATAAACAACTTGGGGTTCTTTTGGCTTCTTATACTACGTTTATTAACCGTATAGTATAAGAACACAAGAAGACACGGTAAAAGTAAAATTATTTTACATAATGTTAAATCTAAATGATAAGGTTAAAATAGGAACCTAAACTTATCTAAATTATATTTTATGAGAGTATTTTGACCCATTCCCACCTTATCTTAGAAATGAATCAATTTGGAGCTATTTAAAACTGAATTTGACTTTATAATAAAATAATAGTTTTAGTTATTTCAAAGGTGCCCCTCTCCTCCCTTATAAAAGGGCACCTCCTCCCTCTCTTCCTCACACCACTTTGAGCCTTCAAGCTCGGCCAAAACCTGACAAATTCCCTTATCCACTTCCCAAGAAACATCCTAGAGGTTCTGGTCTTCCTCAAAGTCCAATTTTAGTGCCCTAAAAGGAGATCTCAAAGAGGCGCTTCAAAGAAGAGGTAATGTCCGTTACCGATTCTTTCATCTTTATTTCTTCTTCCACTTCTTCTTCTTAGGTTGTTTCATTATGAAGTAATAACATCAGTATCACTCATATACTGATATGTTATTATAAGTATGAAACAACCCTATTTCACCATCTATCCATCCTACGGAAAATGAAATCACCGCGCGTGTGTACGTACGGAATACCGTCTCCACGCCGTGGTGTAATCTATTTTCCACCACCACCTTACTTGGATGGGTATAATGGTGTAAATAATAACTATATATGATTATTGTAAAGTGATATTGATTCTGAAATAGTATACATACACTCCAATACAATTCCACGATCATGAGAATGATATCATCGCTCGTGCGTACTTACGGACTACCGTCTCCACGACGCGATGAGATTCATTCTCCACGTTAACCATTCATGAATGATTATAAAGTATATATAATGAGTAATAATGAAATATATGACATAATAATGATTCTTGATTTATGTTTATATATATGTATTTCATCTACTTAATTCCATTCAACTCAATAAGGAAAAGAAAACAGCGTTCATGCGTACGTACGGTCTACCGTCTCCATGAACGGTGTATTTCTTTCCATTTAATGATCTATTATATATATATATATATTCTGAATATATATTATATATAAATTATTTTTCATATTCTGTAATTAATTAATCATGATCTAAGTAATCATATGAATAATTACAAGTCAAAACACGGACGACAAATGAAACGATTTTACCCAAAACGCTCTTTAACATGGAATTTACAAAAGAACGGGTAATGTAAAGCCATAAGTTAACCATATATGATATAATAACAATTATTATGATTCTGGAATAATTCAATGACATTATTTAAATCATTATACAGGAGGTTCAGACACATACGAAGCAAATCGGACCTAAGGTAAGGGAAATATCACAATCTCATTTTTATCCGAGATTGTTTATACTTTGGTATTTACTAGGGTGTATTTTATCATCCACATCCATGTTTCCCCAATATGTAATATTTATATCCTTATACAATAGTTTATATCCAATTTTACCATTCGGTGAGTTTTTAGTAAAAGATATGAAAGGAATCTTTTGTCGTTTTTCGTACGAGGTACTTTTTGACTTTTCTGAAAAAAGTACGAGAAGAATGTTTTCTTTTAACTTATACGACATGAATGGATTTGTAAAAAATTATTTCCAAGAAGCTTCCCTTATAGGTTTTCAAGTTTATTTTTAATCAACTTATTTTAGTTAGAATTTTATGACATGTTAAGAAATGAAAATTGTTTTTGAAGTAGAAAGGATATTTTCCTCAAGAATGGAGTTCAAGTGTTTTATCAAAATTATTTTCCATCTAAGATAATAAAGGGTTCTGTTTTTATACCTATTATTACATTGATTTGATTATGTTGTGATGGAATTATTTTTATTAATTACTTTATCTTATATGAATTTTTTTATGATGTCACAATGTTTAAGAATCCCATTTTTATTACATGGGTTATGCTATGATGTATGGTTTATGATTTTGCGGCACACATAAGAATGGTATCATTATGAGATGGGTGGGACCTATATCTCCCTCCAATGCATTGGGTAATGATTTTATATCTCATTAGATAGACAATTCTGGAACGGTAGGTTATACCGGTTCAGTGAAACAGGACTGAAACGAGGAGTGAACTCGGTTCAGAAAGGGACTTTGTCCACTAAGATAGTATTGGAAATGAGTCTTGACTAATAAGAAATGATTCTCTATGATTATGTGTGTATGCCACAAAGTTTCATGTTTTAAGTTATGATTATTGGGATTACATTTCACTACTATGATTTATCCCATGTTATGAAATTATGATCTCTTTTGCAGGTTAAGATTTCCAAAAGATATGTTCTTATGAATATGACGTGATTGATATTTCTTTTTTTTACCCTTACTGAGCATTTGAGCTCACCCTATTATTTTTTTTCCCCATGACATAAAGAAAGGATTTAGGTTTTTAAAAAAAAGAAGATCTTTATGGGAGATTTTGAAGATATTTCACCACGATTAGAAGATTATATTCCGAGTTTCCAAAGACACTAAACTATTACGGTCCTTGTGTGTGTGTTTTTGTTATGTAATAAGTATTCCGAAAAAGTAATGTAATGTTAATGTACGTCAAGCTTCGGGTCTCTACAGTTGGTATCAGAGGAAAGGTTTAGTCAACCTTTGGAAACTAGGATGCGAGAACATCGGTGAGATCCCTAGAGATATTTCTAAGGTATGTCTAGGGATGTTCCTAAGGATAAGTATACGTATAGGATATAGTCCTAGAACTATTTTAACGATATTAGATTAAACCAAATATGTTAGTTATTGAAGTTACTCCCCCTTTATTATGATTTTTTCCTCCCACACTATTCTTTTTGGGTTTTAGAAAATTGCTGGAAACAAGATGATTCACGATAACGGAGGATATGATTGACAATGGAATGATATTCTTCATGAGAAACCAAATAAATTGGGATTTGGAAGTCCAAAAATCATTATTATGTCGAATCAGCAATCTCATAATATGATCAATAAAGTAAAATTTGGTAAGTTTCCTGACTCGGCTAATAAGAGAAAGATGGAGTTTCATGATGATCATAGAGGAAAGAAAGTTCAATTTCCCCTATGTAAATCATGTGGGAAGAGGCATCAAGGAGAATGTTTCAAAAGAACTGGAAGATGCTTTGGGTGTGGAAAAGAAGGACACAAAGCTAGTAAGTGAAAAGGAAAAGGTTCAGTTAACACCAGGGATGAGGATAATGGTATTGCTATGACATCAACAATGGTTAATTGTTTTAAATGTGGAATGTATGGGCATTATGCAAACCAATTCCCTAACGGAAAGTCTCATGAAGAGAATCAGTATGGTCGTATGGGTAGTATTTATGTTGATGATGATGAAGAGACTACAAATGATATGTGAGATGAAAGAATTGTTGAAGTTCGGTCAATGGTTTAAGAATGTAGTGGAATGATTACATGTTTATCATGTGTAATGTTGTATAAGTAATCTCATGGTACTATGGAATAAAGAGACATCTAAGGATTGTTACACTATTGTCTTTCCTTGAGTTTTGAAAGTGTATGATTAATGGTACCAGTATCCATGAAAGGTTATTCAGATATTTTTGGAATGTAGATGATATGCGCATAATGAAGGGATAAGGAGAAAATTAAATGTTTGATAGTATTCATGATCTCATGACTGATATAACGAGAAGGTTATATCATGGTTTGAGTATATAGAATTTTTGGATTTTGGTATGTGGAAAGAGTTAACTTTTGACTGCATTCATGTTTTCACTAAGGTTCAATGGGTATTCATTCTTCAAGAGAATACATGATTAAGGTATTCACATGTTTTTAATTTGACCAACAAGATATATCTTATGATATATGGGGGATAAATGATGGCATTCACGTGATCATTTTATTTATACTATGAGCTTGGACCAAAGTATTTTAGATAAGACTAAAGATTGGAATGGATTATGTTGGACATAAGTTAGTATTGTTTAAGGATAAAACTTTTTTGATATTGTTGATGGGATGTTATAGTAATATAGCTTTAGAAAAAGGACAACCTGCAGGACGGGCGACAGCCCATCGCGTCGGACAAGGCTATGGGAATCGAACCCACAACCGAAGTGCGACTGGCCTTTATCACCTACCACTGGCCTACAGGAAGTCCCTATTTAGTAGAAACTAGTTTTATTATATTAAGCAGTCTGATATATGAAGTATAAGTCCATTTTAGGAACCATATATGATTAATCTCACTATAGATGGACTTATGTATTTTTTTGATAACTTTTATAACCTTTTGTTTGAGATAGATGGAATGACCCATCATTCTATCACATGATCTGCTAACACATCACGAATGACAAATTCAACTTCATTTCTTTAAGAGATGAATTGGAAATTTTCCAAAGAACGAAAAACGGTGAGACTATACCAAAATCACAAAATTATTTCTTCTAATTCCAATTTCATCAACTTTAGGGAAATGATCTTGAAAACCAAAAATGTTGTCCAAGTGCTCTTATATCTGATGAATCATATGGTACCTTAGATCATCACAAATTTATGGCTTTTTGATTGCTAGATTTTCTATAGCCATGTTCTCTACCACTCTCCATCAGAACATGATGGTTAGATTTCTCTTCCATATCCATATTTTCACCTATGTGGAAACCTAGTGATTAGTTTATTTGGGTAACCGTTACATTTCATACTTTTGTTTTTAAAGATTTGTTTTGGTATTCTTTTATACGATGTGGGTTTATATTAAAGAAACTTTCTAATAGTAAACCATTTATAACCCCGACAAATTTCGAGGGCGAAATTCATTTTAAGTGGGGTAAAATGTAACACCCCGAGATTTTATGAAAAATATTTTTTTTAATTTCATTAATGTCTTGTGTTGTACGCTACACCAAAAGGAGCTTTCACAACACACATCCTTGACTTTCCTTGCATTACACGCAATCGCGACCTTCCTCGATAGCGTGTGTAGTACGCAATACCGAGTTTCACTAAACAACGATATGCTATTAAAATATTATTAAAACTAGCCGTTATGAATAGTAATAACCACTTTTTGAAATTTTTTAATTTTTATTTTTCAAAATGGACATAATTTCTAGATTCGAAATATCGAAATTAGCTTAGGGTGAAATTTTGGTACTTTTCGGATAGCTTTCATTTTCTGATGAATAGTGAAAATTACTAAATTTTAACTAAAAACAACCTTTTTAATAGAAATAATTAATAGTGATAAATTATTAATTTGATTGGTTTTAAAGTATATTTAGAATAAATTTTTACAATTTAATACAATGTTGGTTATTGGATGTAATTTCACATTTAAACCAGACATAAACAACTGTCAATCTTTTGATAGTTATAATCTCTTAAGAACAAGCTATTTGTTTTGATGACGGGAATTAATTTTTAAATTAATTAATTCAACTGATATGTTTTGAATATGGTAAAATAGACATTATTTTTGAATTCATAATATCAAATATAGCTTAGGCCTAATTTTTGTTATTTTTCTGGAAACTTTCATTTTTTGATGAATAGTGAAACCACTAAGTGGTAGTTAAAAAAATGAATTTTTCCTAAAACTTAATTTTACCGCTTCTGTGAGTGGAATTTCAAAAATCCGAGAGACATGATTGATGTCAGTAAGTAAAATGTGGTTCAATGGGATGAAAATAATTTTTGGTGAATAGTAACTTTTTACTTTTTTTACCACGGTTAAAAGTAAATAGGGTAATTAAGGGTAAAAATGATATTATTATTACCCTAAAACATGTCCTAATTCTATTGAATAAGTTTAATTAGACCAAAAAAAACCTTAGGAATAAAATATGACCATTTAGGCCCACTTGGATTAGATTAGGACATTTATTATTAATTTATTTAAAGAAGGGTTAAAATAGTTAAAATCAATGTTTAATAAGTAAATCATTTTTAATATAGGCTTATATATAAGATAAATTCGACTATAAATATTAATTAGAAAGCTAAAAATATTTCCTACATAATGGTATTTTATTTGTAATTTTTAGACATTAAATAATTTAATTTATTGATGACACAACGATGATGTAGTAATTATCTTATTAATGAAATATTGACATAATTGATGTTATAAATACCAAAATAAATGTAATTTGAGACTTTTTATGAACTAAACTAATTTTATAGGTTAATATGACATGTTATTATTTATTTAATTAACTTTATTAGAACTAATAATTCTGTTATGATTTTTAAAAAATTTAATTACTAAATAGTGTCAAAATTGACATAAAATAGTTTTTAAAACAAATATTATATTATTAATTGTTATTTTATTCCTAAAAAACTATGTTTCGGCCAAATGACTTAGATAAGGTTATATATATTAATAATAAACAACTTGGGGTTCTTTTGGCTTCTTATAGTAAGTTTATTAACCTTATAGTATAAGAACACAAGAAGACGTGGTAAAAGTAAAATTATTTTACATAATGTTAAATCTAAATGATAAGGTTAAAATAGTAACCTATACTTGTCTGAATTCTATTTGATGAGAGGATTTCGACCCATCCCCACCTTTTATTCTAAATTAATAAATTTTGAGCTATTTAAAACCGAATTTGACTTTATAATAAAATAATAGTTTTAGTTATTCCAAAGGTGCCCCTCTCCTCCCTTATAAAAGGGCACCTCCTCCCTCTCTTCCTCACACCACTTTGTGCCTTCAGTATCGGCCAACCCCTGCCAAATTCCCTTCTCCACTTCCCAAGAAACATCCTAGAGGTTCTGGTCCTCCTAAAATACCAATTTTAGTGCCCTAAAAGGAGATCTCAAAGAGGCGCTTCAAAGAAGAGGTAATGTCCGTTACCGATTCTTTCATCTTTATTTATTCTTCCACTTCTTCTTATTAGTTTGTTTAATCATGAAGTAATAACATCAGTATCACTCATATACTAATATGTTATTATATGTATGAAACAACCCTATTTCACCATCTATCCATCCTACGGAAAATGAAATCACCGCGCGTGCGTACGTACGGAATACCGTCTCCACGCCGTGGTGTAATCTATTTTCCACCACCACCTTACTTGGATGGGTATAATGGTGTACATAATAACTATATATGATTATTATAAAGTGATATTGATTCTGAAATAGTATACATATACTCTAATACAATTCCACGATCATGAGAATGATATCATCGCTCGTGCGTACGTACGGACTACCGTCTCCACAACGCGATGAGATTAATTCTCCACGTTAACCATTCATGAATGATTATAAAGTATATATAATAAGTAATAATGAAATATATGACATAATAATGATTCTGTATTTATGTTTATATATATGTATGTCATCTACTTAATTCCATTCAACTCAATAAGGAAAAGAAAACATCGTTCATGCGTACGTACGGTCTACCGTCTCCAAGAACGGTGTATTTCTTTCCATTTACTGATCTATTATATATATATATATATATATATTCTGAATATATATTATATATAAATCATGTTTCATATTCTGGAATTAAGTAATCATGATCTAAGTAATCATATGAATAATTACAAGTCAAAACACGGACGACAAATGAAACGATTTTACCCAAAACGCTCTTTAACATGGAATTTACAAAAGAACGGGTAATATAAAGCCATAAGTGAACCATATATGATATCATAACAATGAGTATGATTCTGGAATAAGTCAATGAAATTATTTAAATCATTATACAGGAGGTTCGGACACATACGAAGCAAATCGGACCTAAGGTAAGGGAAATATCACAATCTCATTTTTATCCGAGATTGTTTATACTTTTTTATTTACTGGGGTGTATTTTATCATCCACATCCATGTTTCCCCAATATATAATATTTATATCCTTCTACAATATTTTATATCCAATTTTACCCTTCGGTGAGTTTTTAGTAAAAGATATGAAAGGAATCTTTTGCCGTTTTTCGTACAATGTACTTTTTGACTTTTCCGACAAAAGTACGAGAAGAATGTTTTCTTTTAACTTATACGACATGAATGGATTTTTAAAAAATTATTTCCAAGAATCTTCCCTTATAGGTTTTCAATTTTATTTTTAATCAACTTATTTTATTTATAAATTTATGACATGTTAAGAAATGAAAAGTGTTTTTGAAGTAGAAAGGATATTTTCCTCAAGAATGGAGTTCAAGTGTTTTATCAAAATTATTTTCCATCTAAGATAATAAAGGGTTATGTTTTTATACCTATTATTACATTGATTTGATTATGTTGTGATGGAATTATTTTTATGAATTACTTTATCTTAGATGAATTTTTTTATGATGTCACAATGTTTAAGAATCCCATTTTTATTACATGGGTTATGCTATGATGTATGATTTATGATTTTGTGGCACACATAAGAATGGTATCATTATGAGCTGGGTGGGACCAATATCTCCCTCCAATTCATTGGGTAAAGATTTTATATCTCATGAGATAGACAGGACTGGAATGGTAGGTTATACCGGTTCAGTGAAACAGGACTGAAACGAGGAGTGAACTCGGTTCAGAATGGGACTTTGTCCACTAAGATAGTCTTGGAAATGAGTCATGACTAATAAGAAATGATTCTCTATAATTATGTGTGTATTCCACAAAGTTTCATGTTTTAAGTTATGATTATTGGGATTACATTTCACTACTATGATTTATCCCATGTTATTAAATTATGATCTCTTTTGCAGGTTAAGATTTCCAAAAGATACGTTCTTATGAATATGACGTGATTGATATTTCTTTTGTTTACCCTTACTGGTAATTTTAGCTCACCCTACTATGTTTTTTCCCAGGACATAAAGAAAGGATTTAGTTTTAAAAAATAATAAGTTCTTTATGGGAGATGTTGAAGATCTTTCACCACGATTAGAAGATTATATTCCGAGTTTCCAAAGACACTAAACTATTGCGGTCCTTGTGTGTGTGTTTTTGTTATGTACTAAGTATTCCGCAAAAGTAATGTTATGTCAATGTACGTCATGCTTCAGATCTCTACAATATGAAATGTCAATACTTTCTTCATAAACCATGAATGGTATAAAAATAACACATCCATAGTCAAAAATATCACAAAACCTTCAATACAATATTGAATTTTTTTATCATAATAAATCAACTTCAAATAAGCATAAAATTCATCAAAAGATGTTGACATAGATGAAATCAAAACAATTTGAGAGAAATATCTCTTTTTTTGAAATCATTTAAAAGTCACAAAATTATAAAAGAAAACATTTACTTTGAAAATATTCTTATAAGATTGTAATGGAATCTTTGACGATTTTATAACGTTGGAAAATAACTGTACCCACCGTATAAGTTAAAAAAGACATTCTTACCTTAATTTTGTCAAAAAGGTTAAAAAGGACCTTGTTCGGAAAATGACAGAAAGATTACTTTATAAACATCTTATAAAAATTCAAAAAATGTTATAAATTACATTAACCAATAGTCTATAAAATAGTAAAAAATTTTGAAATACATTTTTTAGAAACATGGATGTGGATGATAAAGTGGTCTCAGTAGATAATTACATATAAACAACCTCAGATAATGAAAAGATTGTGAAATTAACCCTTACCTTGTACTTTTCCTTGGTCTAGGGTAGGTTAACCTCTAGTATAATGGTTAAATAATTTTTATTAAATTATACAATAATCATATACATTAATATAATATCATATATTATCTTTTAACATTGATTTGTTAATAATATCTTTGTATTATCGTTGTTTCGGGTGTTAACGGATTCATTTTCCTTTATATTATTTGTCATTTGAGTCATATTTTTTATGTATGGGATGTATATTATTCATATACAGAATTATATCAAGTCTTTAAACATTATTTTTAATTGTCTAATGAAAATTATTCTTAAATGGATATGATGGGGAATGAATCTCATCGCGTTTGTGGAGACAGTAATCCGTACGTACACACGAGTGACAATATCTTTCTTTTGTAATTAAAATAATATATAATTGGATGGTATATCATATATACAGAATAATTATCATTTTATATTTATTATTTACCTCAATTACACATCATTATTATACCAATCAAAATAATAATGTATTGAATAACAATTACACCACGACGTGGAGACGGTAAGCCATACGTACGCACGTATGGTGACATGTTATTCAAAGGATGGATAGAATAATGAATTTTGTTGTACCATATTTAAAATAACATCATAGTATATAGAAGATACTAGAGTTATTATTTTAGAATGGAAACAACAAAGATAAATTAAGTGGAAGAAGAATGGAACTTGAAAGAGGTGGTGAGATTTTTACCTCTTCTCCGGGTTCTTCCTTTTCATTTGATCAAAAGGACTCCTTAGGTTGTCTTTATGACCAAAGTAAGGCCTATATGATGAAGGGATGATAGTTTAGAGGGTATTTGGGAAGAGTTTTTCTGGGCTAAATGGATTTGAAGGTGTGAATTAGAGAGAAGGGGGAGTGCTCTTTTATAAGAGGGGTGAGAGGCACCTTAGGAAAAGCTATAAATATTATTTTATAATAAAATCATTTTTGGTTTATAATTGCTAAGAAATGGATTATTTAATGGATAATGTGGTGATGGGTCTAAAACCACTCAACCAAAAGGTTTTAGATAGGTTTGGGTCACTATATTAACTTTATTTTTTAGATTTAACTCTTAGTTAAATAGTTTGACATTTACCATGTCTCTTTGTATTTTTGTATTATATGGTTAATAAAAATACTACCCAAGTGCTTCATTAATGATACACCTATCATTATATAAGTTATTTGGCCGAACTTTAGATTTTTAGGAATAGAATATCAATTAATAATATAATATTTGTTTTAAAAACTCTTTTATGTCAATTTTGACACTATTTGGTATTTTGTTATTGCTAAATTTATAACAGCATTATTACTTAGAAAAAAATTCATCTAACCAACCCTAAAATATCACATTAACCTATAAAATTATTTTAATTCATAAAAAGTCTCAAATTACATTTATTGGGATATTTATAATATCAATTATTTTAATATTTCATTAATTATGTAATTACTCCATCATCATTTTGTCATAAATAAATTAAATTATTTAATTTCTAAATAATATAAATAAAATACCATTATGTTGGAAATATTTTTATCTTACTAATGAATATTTTTAGTCTAATTTATCTTATGTGTAACCCTATATAATAAATGTTTTAGTTATTAAACATTGATTTTAACTCTTTTAACTCTTCTTTAAATAAAATAATAACAAGTGTCCTAATTTAATCCAAGTGGAGAAAATAGTTTCATATTTTATTCCTAAGGTTATTTTTGGTCGAATTATACTTATCCAATAAAATTAGGACATGTGTTAGGGTAATAATAATATCATTTTTACCCTTAATTACCCTATTTACTTTTAACCGTGGTAAATAAAAGTAAAAAGTTACTATTTACCAAAAATTATTTTTATCTTATTATACCAAATTTTACTCCTTGATATTAACCGTGTCTCTCAAATTTTCGAAATTCCACTCACAGAAGCAGTAAAATTAAGTTTTATGTGAATTTACAAATTATCCTAGGATGTGGGTAAAAGACGGTGAAAAGTTTTATAAAATTTTTATATAACTAAAATTATTATAAATTGACTCCAATGAATTACATTGATCTTATATAGGTATTATGTGTCTATTTTGACATAAAAAAAAAGTTAAATAAAATAAATAGTTATTTAAATAAAAATTTGGTTTTAAACTATAACTCAGTGTTTTTCACTATTCATCAAAAATTGAAAGTTTTCAGAAAAAATACCAAAAATTCACCCTAAGATAATTTTGATATTAAGAATCCAAAAATAAAGTCCATTTTGAAAGATAAAATTTATAAAATTTTAAAAAGTGGGTATTACTATTCATAACGACTAGTTTGATTGGTTGTGGTGCGTTATAATCTCGAAGTTGTGTACAATGCAATCTATTGCATTATTCAAAAAGAAACATATCGTGGAAGCTTGGGGTGTTACAAGAGGTCCCACTAAAAACCCTCCCCACCAAGAAATATCTCACAGTTCCATAGGATAAGTGATATTTAAGAAGTGTTCTATGTATGAACCTCAAGCCAAAGCTATTAGGATAATGTCTAAACAAGGAGAACCATCTCTCACATATTAAGTAGGGAAATGAAGGAATGACTTGAACCTATGTCTACTAGTACTAAATCAAGGGTAGAATAAACACATATCATACCATTGATCAAATCATGAGCTATTGAGTCATAAGAATCCATAGTCTGTAGTTTCTCATGGCATCGGGCTCCCTCTCCCTAAACCTAGAGTGGGCCTCTTGTTGGAGGTGGTGGAAGTATCACATAACATCACCCACAACTAGAAGCTCCTCCTATGGGAGCTCCACATACACCTCTTCCAGATATTCCTTCTTAGGGGCCACCCTAGCCTCTCCTAGGAGTTCCATGACCATGGCGATACCTCCACCATTTTGGTACATCCACTGCATGCCTTCCCTCCTCAATATGTTAGCTTACACAATCACATGCCCTGTGACCTCACATGTCACATTCATAAAATATCCCTTCATAGGGATTCCATAATCCTCTACATAGTCCATGTACCACTGAACCAAGTTATTAAGTCTTGGAATGTGTATACCACCCTTACCTAAACATCTTTCTTCTTCCAAACACTACAGATAAATATTCCCTAGGATACCCACTAAAGGAAACAACATCCCAATGTCCCTTTGTTAGAAAACTATTTGTAACAATATCTCACTCTAAAAATCCTACATAGGAAGTGAAACATAAGAAGAATATGATGGTCTAGATGTATCTGTAGAGACCCTACTCAAACATACTCTCCTATAAGTAACCATATTGAACCATGTTGATGGAATACCTTATAAAGTTAATGAACCTTACGAGATACTCAAAAACTATTATCTCTCCCTTCTGAAGCTATAAAATTTTCTAAATCATAACTTAGAGTAAGAACAATGATTATTACTCCTCACAAAACACCTTCGGGAATTCAGACCAAGAGAGTGATAACTCATCATGTGTCAATGTGCCTAGACTACACCAGCACCTAGCTACTTTGTGGAAATTATTGGATTTTAGAGAAACAATCTGATCAGTTTGGTTCTACACAAGTCTAAAAACTCAAATCACTAAATCGATTAAATACTACATTACCTGGATCATTGTGGAACATCAATGGACTCTGGAGCTGGAACTCATAGGATGCACTAATCCTACTCGCATCCTCATCCTGATCTGTTGGTATAATCTTCTACTCAATAGGAGAGGGTGATTATACCTACCTTCCTAGAGAAAATAACTCACTATATGGACCTTAAATTGAGGCCTCATCACTCATCATATCATCGCCACTATCTTGAATCAATAACCTAGATGGCTGTCTTTGAGGAGGAATCATGAAAGTAATCAAGATGTACCATAGTCAGATCAACATATATATATATATATATATGGGGATTTTACTTAATAAGGACAGTCAAAGGACCCAATCCTATATGATGCATGTTACAATGTTCCATAAAAAAATGTCTCTGTATGCCGAGCTGACAAGTAATTAATCAGAGTCCTAGTGAATGGATACATCTGTTTCTACACCAATCACTAGGTTCCCTAGCCTGAAATATTCACTCGAGACACTTTAACATCATTTCCCTAAATTCCCAACAAAAACTCATAAGGGGAAAAAATACCAAACATAGTATCAAGGTCCAACTACCTCATATATCAATTTTTAATGACCCGACCCACCGGGTCCCACTTGACTGGTGGAAGACCGGGCTGCCACAACCCCAATCCCACCTTCATAGGATAATGTCTGGTGAAAAACATCAATAATGAATAACTAAAATGGTAGGCCTTTTCCTAATGTAACTATATACACTCACCCAACCATCTCCATTCAGAAGTTCAAAGTAATAATAATAAAAGACATTAACATCTAGAGTAAAAAACCATGAATGTAATTACCTCTCATGAATACAAAAGAGTGAAATAGTGAAATAATAAATATAAAGGTAAAAATGCACTCCCACAGAAAAAAAATATTCTCCAACTTGACAATAACTAGAATATAAAATATTTGAGAGATCTCGACCCTTAATCTCTAATCCATGACCACAATAAGTTGTTTATACACTCGAGTATCTCTATGCTCCTATGAAATCACCACCAATTTTTCTATCATCTGGATAAGACATGACATGTGTTCGAAAATACCATATAGGTGTGAGTATATAAATACCCAGTAGTATTCCGAAAAAAACTGAAGAGGGATAAATATAATACATGATAGAAGTAGTCATCTCATCCCAAAAAAAATAAGGAAATAAAACCCAACAACACGAATATATAAATGCTCATATAAGAAACCTAAATGAGAGAGAAATGGGATCTCCATCTCATAGCCTAGCCCAGGATGATGATACTATCTATAAATCCAATGTTCTATCATTGATTCCGAGTACCTTGAATGCCTATCTGAATAAGTCATGAGGAGGGCCAGCACCTCACCACTGATCTAATGCCTGAGGGATTCACAACTCCAAAGGTCCATCATCGATGCCCATCATCATACACAGCCACATAAGAAATATTGGTGAGGGAAATACACCCCACCACTACAAAGTACCAAATCTGATGGATCCAAGACTCTGAACCATGCATATCATATAACTTCACTAGGAAAATAGTTTAGGGGCTCGTACCCCGCAACTATGCTCCACAGTCGAGTTATCCACAACTCCAATGGAGGACCCACACACCGTTGGAGCTCGAAGATGGGGGATTGTCACTCCGTAGGTATATAACTCATTATATTTAAAATTAAGGGGATTAATAACCCTACCTATGGGAATAATATGGGTAACCCATACCCTAGTGCGACATGGGAGTACTAACCCTGGTAACACATGTGTAAAGGATATGGGGAGCCCGCACCCTGGTGTAATAAGGGAGTACTAACCCTGGTAACACATGTGTAAAGGATATGGGGAACCCAAACCCTAGTGTAATAGGGGAGAAATAACCTTGATATCATATAAATAATGAATATGGGGAACCCTCATCCTGGTGTAATAAGGGAGTACTGACCCCGATATCACTCTAATTATCAAACCTGATTGGTACCATTGATCAAGCATCGCTTGAATAAAATTCATTCTTGGAACATCTTATACCATATCTAAAAAACCACTATGAAGGATACCATAACATTATATTTGAAAAAAAAACTCATTATAGGAAACCCTAGGGCCAAAATATGAGTCCAAAATTAAGGATATATGAGATAAATAAGTTATATATGAAAATACATGGTGTGTATGGGAGTCAACATGGAGTGTGACCCTGCCTTGTTGTCTAGATGTTTCTCCACTGAAAACATATCAAAATACTTTTCAAACTAATTGGTTTGTATAGGTCATACACAATGTGTCTCATCCAGTCATGTCTACCATGTGTCCTTATAGTCATGAATATGTACATCATCCTATGTTCATGCACCTGTTCATATAGCTGGTTGTCCTCGTGTAATCCCAAAGTAAACAGCATGTATATCCACATGGGTTCATGGGTGTGTGGCAGTTGGAAAAATTCCTAGATCCCTAGGTATGGTCACACAAAAATTGGGTCCCTCTATATATCTTGTGATCCTTAACTTCAACCAAAAACCCTAGCACTGTAGAATCTGAAGAAAATGTTGTGTCTTTTTCTTCACTACATGGCGCATAGTCGTGATTTTCACAAAAATTATGGATATTCATGAGGATATCCATATTATCTTTATTTTAATAGAATATGGCCACTTGAATACTTCAAATCAGTTGGGGTCACCTCTGGTCGTCGATTATCGGTCTTTGGTGGTCAAAAATCAGATTTTGTTGATCTGTAGGAAGCCCTCATACCGCCTGACATGCCTCTTGTTCCACTATCATCACTGCTTCAGATCCCAAATCCATGAATACAACACCAATACCCATAATTCACTTTGATTCATCCAAAAAACTCCAATATATTCATTTTTCACACATCTACTTTGAATCTAGGGGTTCGATCACACTCGAATCCACCTGGAAATAGTCGAATCATAACTCTATGGTTTAACAATGAATAATGAAAATAACAAGTTGGGGAAAGGCACAAGAAAAAATGTGATATCATAATTGGAAAAAAATTATTGTCTAAAGATCATAGAATCATGGATTTCCGAGGGTGATTTCAAGGAAAATAATATAAAATTTAATCAAAAATTTAATTTTCCATAATTAGAATAATGTAAAGGGAAGATGAATCATAGATCAAAATAAGATTAATAAAATCAATTCTCAATCAATTATTTAAGGGAGGAAACCAAAATTGATAATACCTTCCTTAATTTTTGATCAATTGTTAATGAAGAATTTTTTTTCCATCAATGGTAAAGATCTTAAATGTACTTTGTCTCTCAATCCACCTCAATCCAGTCATCATTCGTCATCCGCTGATGATCTACCATTGAAGACCGCTCTCTTACTTCTAATAGATCTATTTAATTTTATGCAGATAACCCTTCAAAAATCTTCATAATAGGGTATTTATAGGGGATTTAATTAGATAATTTAATAAAAAAGATAAAAAATTTGTTTATTTATTTTTATTAAACGCACCTGCCAATGGCTGCCTCAACCAAATTTCTGACGCCGAACAACCTTAAGTCGCACCAAGGGTAAAACAAGAACTCAAAATTCAACAATGGTCTTGTAATTAAAATTATAGACTATTTTTAAGAGTTATTTCATTATTTATAAAAAAACTGTGCATTTTTTATATTAATATATTTAATATTTTTATAATATCAATTTCAGTCTCACCGGGCCACGAAATCCCTTGTTGTATTAGAACATGGCTCTAAAAATATTTCTTAATATATTTCAAAGTCTTTTAGGGAAGAAATAGTGTCACTAAAATATAATTGGTTTTCATCTATTTTAACAAAATTTAATTATTTTTATACTTTACTTGGGATATTATCTAATGATGCCCTCCACTTTCTTTCTCTTGATTACTTTTGATGACTTTTTAAGGAAATTTTCCTGAAACTCATTTCTTTCTCATGAGTGAAAGAAGTGATAAAGGAATGATTAATGATCTTATATTCTTATTTCCTTCATATTATTGGTTATCATAATGTGATGTGTGGTTTCATTATTTCCCTCTATTTAATTGGGTAATTTTTTTTGTCTCATGAGCTCAAAAGGGTACAAGGGTGGTCAGCCCATGCCCAAGGGTACATGGGCAGTTAGCCCAATCACAAATGGTACATGGGTTTTTAATAAAATCCTACTATACTTTGTGAAGGATTTTATCATATCCCATTATTTAATGAAGGTATTGGAAGATGGACTTGACATGTGTTATGATTCCTATTCTTATGTTTATGTCACATCTGGATACCTTTATTATTTTCTCATGGCTCAATATTATTGACTTAAGACTCATGTTTTATAAAAAATCCTTAAATCATGATTTATGTTTTATTATTCATAAATTATTGGGTATGATTTTTTTTATTTTATGATAATGTAGTTTTATTATGTTCTATAACCCATATTATCATCTTATGATCACTTATGATCTTTAAAATTTAATGACTATGTTTACCCTTACTGAGATCTTAATCTCACCCTTATTATATTTCCATTTCCATAGATTATGAATAATAGTATATCATATGAGATATATTGAAGGGTATCATGTGTGGAGAATTTTTTAGGAAAATTTTTTAGACTTATTATGGAATAATAATTTTTTGGTATGCTAGAAAAAAATCCATTGGGTGAAAAATATGGGTTTTGTTAGTTAATTGTTTTCCTTAATTATCTAAAACCCTCAACCTAAAATGTCTTGGGTTTTTTTTCACTTAATTTTGGTTATTAATAATGTAATTATGGATGGTAAAATTTTATTTTATTTAATTTTTATCCAAACCAATATATGAAGAATTTTTTTAGATTGGATGTTTGTATATGGTTCAGGGATGTCTTATTTGGTATTATAGTAAGATTCAGATAACTCTAGATGTTAAGATGTTATCATATGAGGATAATTTTAGAGTTTTGAATACCATAATGGGTTAATATATTTAAGTTTGATCATAATTTTAAATTCATATATTCCCCTTTGAGGAATTATGTGATTGGATTTTGAGGTGATTGATGATATTTTGTAATATTTGTATTGGGACTTAGGAAGAATACATGATTGAGGTATATATAACCCTTTAGGATTGATATTTTATTTGATGTTGAGAAAATTAATTTTAATTGGTAAAATGCGTTAATTGATTTTGGGAATATAATTTGTGCACTACAGATTACCTTGGGGCTAAAAAGTGATTTGGTGACAAAGTGATTTAGGTTATTTTTTTGAAAATATTAATATATTTTTGAAATAATTTATGGTTAAGGTAATATTGATTATTTTGAAATTAATTTTTTTTGGGGATAATGTTTAAGTTGAATTATGGGAGTATAGTACTCCATGATTTTTGGGTTTATAATATGGTAATAAAGATCATGATAACTTTTGGTTGGTTATTTTTTTTGTTAGGTTATTGATATTCAGAGGATTAAACTTAAGGAAATCTTGAATTAACTAAAAGGTTTATAATCTGATTCAATGGTTGAATTGAATGTATCACGTGTTGAAAAAAATGTTTTAAAGGATAAGAAACTTATGGTTGATTTTGAAATATTTATAAATTATTATCGTAGCATTTTTTTAGTATTTGGTTGAATATAAAATCATTAAAATGAAGTCGTGAAAGTTATGTTTCTCGATACCCATTAGTCTTATAACCAAGGAAGTATATTTGTCAAAAATAGATATGATAAATTAAAAATATACATATATATCTATTATGAGGTAAAAGAAGAGTCTTCCCCATGATAGTATGGAAGTTAAATCATTAGAAATTACATCATGAGTCATAACAATATTATGGATTCCCTCATATATTTTCAGTGGAGGGAGAAATTAAAATTATGTGGACTTAATTTATTTAAGCGGCAGAATGTAACACCTTGATATTTAGTATGTTTTTTCCTTTAAATAAAAACCTAATTGAATAGATTGTATTTAATGTAAATATGAACTAAAATTAACCAAAATATAATTTATTATAATTTAAGATAAACATTAATATATTTTGAGAATATAATTTCAAACATCATTAAGAAAATTACAAAATGTGTAAAACCTCAGGAAAATAAAAATATAATAATTAATTGATAAGATTTATTATAAAAACATGTATTATAATTCCTTAAATATTATTATTAATTTTATAAATAATGATTTTATATATTATGATACCAATTAATTTATGAAATTTAATAATTAGATGATAAATAATTATTGTGTAATGTTTAAAACTATTAAATGCTAAAAATGGATATTTTTCAAAGAAATGTTTATTTAAATTATTGATTATATTATCATAAAAAATTAAATTGATAATTTTTAAAATATTATTTTGATATTTAATGTTTCAATATATTAATATTCATTTAATTATAAATTCATATAAAAATGTTTATGAACACATAAAGTTTAAAAAATGTCATTTTCTATAAAACCATTTTTTAAATATATTTTCTATTTTTATTTAAAATATATATTTATAATTTATAATTAGAAAAAATCAACTTAATTTTTGAATTCATAATATTTATATTATCTTTGGGTTAATTTTATATATTTGTCTAAAATGGATGATTTTTAGGTGAATAATAAAAAATATTATTTTTACAAAAACAATAACTTTTATGAAATCATCAGGATATAATCATGAATTTATAGTTTATAAAAACCTTTAACTCCAAAAAATATTTACTTAATTAGTAAAACAATTCATTTAAAAATATTATGTTGAATCTATAAATTTATCATTGAATTTTTATAATCTAAGTTATATTTTATTCTAATAAAAAATCAATTTTGGTTCTTTTACTTTATTTAAGAATTTATAATGATCCATTTGGTTATGGATTTATTTATAAGTCATATAACTCTTATTTTTTACCCATAACCCAAAAATATCATTGTAATCAATATTATACATTATTTTGGTGTAAATTATTTTTTATGTTTATATATTCATCTTTCTGAAAAATGTTTTTATTATGTTAAACACACATTTATTAAAATTAATTTTTACCACTGATATAAATTGAATCTTGTAAAAAATGGTTTTAAAATTTGGAATCAACATATTCAAATTATTTAATAATTTAAATTTTATTTTTATACATAAAAATAAGTTACCAAGGTAAAATTTAGTCATCATGGTAAATGCTAAAATAGGGTCAAAGTGTTACATCAATGGTTAAGGACTTCAAATATAAAAAAATATGATCTAAAAATAGGTTCATAGAGGCTTTATATAACTCCCACTTATAAATTTTTAATTTTTATCCATTCTAGATAAAATTCCCATGAATTTGACTTCCCTTTTCATATTAATAAATTTTTATTACAAAAATGTCACTATTTTCCTCTATAAAAGGCTGACTATACCACACCATATTTACTCACACATAAAGATTTTAAATCAATAAAAATTGAAAACATCTATCTATAACCCTTTTTTACATGTAATATGGGTTATAGTGTCACTAAAAGACCAATATAATAAGGTTAAATGATTCATTTAAAAGTGGATATCAAAGGAAGAGGTGATTGTCTTAACTGAGTTCTTTCATGTTTCTTTCTTCTTCAAAATCCTCCAAAACTAGTATAACAATACTAGTATAATTAAATCAGTATCATTATTATATTTAATCTTTAATATATTAATTTAAAAACAACTATCTACATTCCTTTCATCCATTTTGAAAATAAAAATAGCACCAGTGTCACATGAGGACTACCACCTTTATGAATGACCTATTTCACTTTTCATCATCGCCTTACATGAATAGTTAAAAAAAATGTATTTAATGAATAAATATGATATTTATAACATTTTAAAGGTTCTTTAAATGAAATTTTTCCATTATATTAATAATTTTAATAATATATTTTCATCATTAAATTTAACCTCCTTAAATGATCATTATGAGGCACTTCATAAGTAATAACTTTTTACCATTATATTTCATTTATCTTCTTCATAAAAAACTTATTGAATATTATTTCTAAGTTTAATAATATGTTTATAAAATAATAATACTATTCAAAAGTGATATTATCACTATAAAATAACATGATCTTACTCATTTAATCATCATATCATGTTCATATTTTCATTAATTTTATCACCAATATATATGATGTTATAATTTTTATATCATGAATTATTAAGAAAAAATAAATACTAATAATAATATATAATAATTATAAATTTAAAATATTTTCATAATTATTTATTAGTAATATTAAAAATAATATTTACCTATAAATCCAATTATTTTATTAATTTAATTTTCACTGAAAGGGGTCATTTTTAAGTTTCTTATGATAATAATAATACAAATCCATGAAATGGACATGGAATTAAAATATTATATCAAAAAATTTAATTACATTATCATGAAATTTTTTTAGGTGATTAACCCATGAATAATATTCGAGGATTGTAACCACCAAACTAAACCATGTAAGGGAAACAAAATGGTTAACACCTGAATGATAATTTTAATAATAAAAAATTAATATATGGGTAATAAGGGATTATAAATGGATGGTAAAATGAAAAATACATATTAATAAGTTTATTATTAATATTAATAATAAACCTAAATTTGTTATACATGGATTTTATGGTGTGTTAGACTTATTGGAAGTTTTAGGTACAGGTTTCTTGATCTTAATTTCAATTTATTGAGACAAATTTCATTTTTTATAACATGTTTTCTTTTATTTGGTGTTATTATGATCCACTTCTCCATATTTTCCATATATTTCATGGTATATAATCATCCAAATTAAGTTATTTCTTTCAATGTGTTTTCATACAAGTACTTTAAAAGTCGTAAGGGGTCTTTGTCTCAATTCCAATTATTAATACATATTTCAAATTATGAACCTATTATTATTTGAAATTTTTTAATTACAGTACATTGAATTATTTTATAATAAATATAATTTTTTATTTAAAATTCTATTTCATGTTATATTTTCAAGTGAATTTTATTTATTATCAAACCATAAGGGGATTTTAAACTCAATTTACATTCATTAATTTGTTTCCTTTATTCATTTATTATGTTATTATATGATTATGGGAAGTGTAAAAACTATATTTTATATTTTATTTCCATTTATTTTATTTTGATATAAATTTATTTTGATTAATATTTTCATTTATTCATTATTAATTCACCTTTTATGCTCTTTGTAAGGGTTTTTTATCTCAAATTCACTTCATTGGGTCATGTTTCATATGATGCACCTGTATTAATTTATATAGTTTATATACTACCTCTTTGATATATCTTATCATGAATCTATTTTTAATAATGATATTTTAATTTACTTTTTAATTGCATTCATCCAATTGGGATTTTATTTTAAAATCTGTAAGGAGTTTTATTCAGAATCATTTTTGTAAAAAAAAATCAGTCTTTTTCTCAATTCTTTATCGTCCATATCTATATTATTAACACTATTTCATGAATTTTATTCTCTATATTTCAATGATTTTTCAAGTTCATTTTAAACTATATTTGAATTTCTTTAAAATGATCTAAAATGAATCTTCTTATTCTTTTTCATACAGAACACATTTGAATTTCTTTAAAAAAGTTTGAAAGGAATTTTTTTTAACATTTTCCACTCAACTAAAATTTCCCATTCTCTTGAAAATTCTTCGTTATGAAGTGTTTTTTCCTAGTCTCCATTATTTTTCGAAGAAAATATTACTCCCATTATTTTTTGAATTGTTTATTTTTTTAAAATTTTTCCAAAGGAAAAGGATACTTCTTCCTCTTTTTAAATTCTTATTTATAATGATTTTATCAAATTATTTTTCATTTATGTTACAATTATTTAATAATTTGTATGATTCAATTGGAATATTATCTAATTATACCATCCATATTATTTCCAGGGATGTATTATGATGGTGTTTTAATTAAAATTTCATGAAATGTGTTTCTTTACCATGGGTTAATTAAGCTATGAAGGAATAATGAATGCTCTTATGTTCTGGTGGCATACATATCTATAGTTTATCATGATGTGATAGGTGGGTCTATTATATCCCTCCAATAAAGTAGTAAATGAATTATATCTCATGATCTCAAAATGGTACATGTTTGGTTTTCCCAAGACAAATCTTACACATGTGGTTAGATCAATACCAAGGGTCCACGAGCAATTAGACCAAGCCTAAAAGGTACACAAGTGGTAAATGTAAGCCTGTTATACTTGTGGAAGGAGGTTATCCTAGATCATTATGTGATGATTATCTTGGAATTTATCCTTGACATGTGTTATGATTCCTATTATTATGTTTATTACACTCTCTTATACCACATCATTTTTCCTATGTTATGTTCTCATGGATCAAGATTATGGACTTACGACTCTGGTTTTATAACAAAAACCTTACACTGTAATTTATATTTTATGATTCATATATTTTTTTTATTATTTATTTATTATATGCTCATATACTTTTATTATGTTCTCATAATCATATTCTAAACTTATTCATACTTATGATCTTTGATAATTGATGAATATATTTACCCTTATTAATCGTATGAGAAACCCCTTCTTATGTTTCCATTTACCTAGGTTATAAAGAAAGGTATTACTTGTGATATTCATAGAAGGGAATCATATGTGTAGAATTATGTGTGAAATGTTGAAGATTTATTGAAAAATAATAACTTCTTGGAAAGTATGAAAAATTTCCATTAGGTGAGAAATATGTGGATTTTTCTAGTAAACATGTTTTCTTTAATTATTTAAAACTCTAAACCAATAAGGTATTGGATATGTTAGGGACTCAATATTTGTTATTGATAATGTATTTATAAATGGTTAAATTTGGTTTATAATGTAAAGAATATGTTTTTATCACTGGATATAAGTGTGTGTGTTATGTCTCTCTTGCCTTGTATGTCTCTGTATCTCATAAATGAACCATGGTGATGAAATAATTAAATGGTGCATGATTGTTTTTCACACTAGTGGAAGAGGGATGGTCATTCGTGGATAATTGAGTAGACTAGGTTGGACAATGTGTCCCTTCAGTAACCAAGATGAGCATCCTAGTCCATGGGAAGCTTCATCAATACCCTCATGATGGGTACCCTTATTATCAAGGGGATACATGATTATAAATTCCCTGAGGTCCTTATTACTTAGAAAGAAAAAGTGGGAGGTACCTTTTATCAATGAAATACAAGATCAAAAGAGGTTAAAATTTTTGTGTATGATCTGATCATGTAATTTAGGAGGTAATGGAGGTGGATTGGTAGAATTCCACCCAATGTTAAGTTAATATGAGACAATGAATGTTTTCAAGGTTTTTTGAGAAACTATGTTAACCCATATTTCAAACCTAAGTGAATGAGGGGTATAAAAGGGTTTCATATAGCATTAGAACTTTTTCAAGGATACATGGGAGAATATAAACATGGGGAACATGTCCCCATAGGGATAATATGGGAATTACACCTACTAAGAGGCCATTGTATGTCTTCATGTCTTATTTATGAACCATGCTAATAAAATCATCAATGGGAACATGATTAAGAATTAAACATAAGGAAGAAGCCCGATCATGCATGGATCATTGAGTAGACTAGGTTATCTAATGTGACCCTTTAGTAAACATGATGAGAATCACAGGCTAAGAGAACCTTCACCAGTTCCCTGATGATGGGGACCCTCATTAACAAGGTGATACATTATTTTAAACCAAATGAGGGGCTTATCTCTTAGGGTGTACTAGTGGGAAGATATTTTTATTAAGGAAATATATGATCAAAGGGCATGTATATTGATTTGTATGGTCTAATAATATAATTATAGAGGTTGTATAGAAGGACTAGGAAAATTACACCCATTAGAGAGTTGATCTAGGTTGATGAGTATTTGAAAGTTATTTTGGAAAATGATGTTAGGATATTTGAGAGACATAAATGAATGAAAATACTATGAGAGTATAATATGGTCATGGTAATTTAGCAGGTATACTTGGTTGAAGTGTCACTCTAATAGAAATATAGTGATAATGGTGTAACCTAGAGGAAGACTATGAAGAACTATCACCCTAGTGATATTCTTGGGTGAATGAGGTGCCCTAGTGGAAAACTAGATAAAATAGTTCACCCTAATTATAATCTAGGGTGAATAGGGAACCCTAGTGTAACAATATAGTGAATTGTATCTTTTTTGGGATTTTAGGGAGAAGTGTCTCCCTAGTGGAAGTATAACAACCAAATATTAATGTACATAAATGTTACCTCACTTTTTTGGAACACTTAAAACATTGAAAAAAAAGGTTCCCAAATATTGTATTAGTTTAGTGACTTCAGAAACTTGGAAAAAACTCTTCTAACATAGTGAAATATCTTCAATGTTTCCCCCAAATATCTTCCCCCTTAGTAATTATACTTAAAAACCATTCTTCTTAGCCTGGGGAAGAGAAACATAATAAAGGGGTGAGATCAAATTATCAGTAAGGGTAAATAAAGGAAATGTGTAAGCATAACATGAATATAAGGGTATGAGAACATGATAGTATCATTAAAATACCATATCCTATATATAAAATATTGTAAACATGAATCAGGTCATAAATATTATCAGTTCATAAGACATTAATCATAAGATAATCAGGAACATAAGCCATAAAAGAATAACATATGAATAAGATATATGATTGTGGAATACATATCAATGTATAATATCACGAACATGTATAAGTAGAAATAGGTTCACTCATTTAGTTAAGGACAAGAAATTAGGCCCTTGTATAGACTTATGGACATGAAACTAGGTCCACTCATAATATTGTGAACATGCAATCAGGTTCACATATAACATTATGAACATTTAATCAGGTTCACTCATAACTTATAGACATATAACCAAGTCCTTGTATAACATTGTGAACATGTAATCAGGTTCACCCATAACATATTAACACATAATAAGGTTCACTCATAACATTTTGAACATGTAATCAGGTTCATGCATAAATTTACGGACATGCAACCAGTTCCATGCTTAACATTATAACATGTAATCAGGTTCACATATAGCATTTTTACTCATGATTCATCTATCATTACCCAGTGCAATGGAGGGAGATATAGGTCCCACACATATCATAATAACATTTTTCATTAATGTTCCACAAAATAAAACTTTCATTATATCATAAACTACAAAAAGTGAGGGGTTTTATATACATCAAATAATAACCCATGAAATTAAATGGGTATCATTATCTCATAATAACCTATAGAAAAGAAATTGGTTTAATAATCACTTTATGAAATTATAACCCATTAAAAGAATATGGTTTCAAAATCATATAACTTATGGAAAATAAAGGGTTTTCATAAACATCATTCCATCAAAACATGAAACATTCAAGATATAATTTGAATGGAACCCTGGGATCATTTCCAAGAAGGTCATGAGTAACATCAACAAATGTCATCTTAGATGGAGAATAACATGGAAATATATTTTTAAATAATTTCTTGATGAAAATATCCTTTATTAATTGAAAATTATTTTTAAAACTTAATCCCTATAGAAAACCATTTTCTTTGAAAATACATTGAAAACATAGAAATAATTCCTGGAATAATTTTTATAACCCTTTCCCTTGAAAATTTATAAAACAATATTGAGAAATTTTTGAAAATTTTTTCCTTAAAAACACGGAAATGAATATTGAAAACATTTTAAAAACTGTTTTCCTTGAAAACATATATAAGAATCTTGAAAACATTTATAAAACCACTTTCATTAAAAAAATACTTTGATAGACTATAAATAAATCTTGAAAATGTTTTGAAAAACATTTATTTGAAAATAACATTTAAAAAAATTATTAAAAATTATCCTTTTAAACATTCAATGGAATCTTCAAAGAAATGACAGTGGGTAAATCCTTACATGTTGTATGAGGTAAAAAGAACCTTCCTTTTTCATGGTAAAAAGGATAGAAAATACCTCTTTTGGAAAGAGACAATAATATTCCTTTAAAAATTGTAAAATAAAAAAAGGGTAAAATTTTATTTTAAATATCATAGGAGATTAGAATAATATTCTTGGAAACCTTTTTCAAAAAACATGGTTTTGAAAGAACACAGACTTCTGACCGAAAGGAGAAATAAAGTAGGATTTTTATAAAAAAAATATTACTTATCTTAAGTACCAATGAGTGGGAAAATGGTAATTATGAATGAATATACCATAGATATATAGAGGAGAATAAAAAAAACTATTTATCTTGTGAGATGGATTATAATATTTCATCGATGGAATCATAATCGTAAAAATCCTGAGAAATGATGAGATTATAGAAATAAAATATTACAATGTTGTTAAATTTGACCCATACTCTACATGAGAGAATAGAATTACATGAATCTTAAAAAATCATTTAATTATGAGATTCATGATATAACATGTCAATAAGTAGTATATACACCACATATAAAAATATAGTTTCATAACATGGCATCTGTCTCAAAGAATGAAAGTTGAGACAATATAACTTTACCGATTTGGTAAATTTTGAAACATTAACCCCATGAAATAATAACATAAATTAAATAATTTAATATTAATAAATAATGGAAATTAATGATATAACAATTCATAGTTTATTATATACACCACACAAAATAATAGAGTCATGAATATGGAATTTATCTCATAGAAATAAAAAGTGACATGAAATTCCCTTACCTTGAATCTGACTAGTCATGTGTGTCTTTATATTACGGAATAATAAACTTATGTTAATTAATTAATTTATTCATGAAATTTTTCAAGTTTATTATTATATTTACTTCAATTAATACTATGTTGTATTAAAATACTTAAATAATTAAGTTCAAGTCAGATGTTTTTACAAAATTTGGTTCTTGTGTTAAAAATGACTTTGGTTGGCCGACTATAGTCAAAGAATTAATTATATAAACAAATAAAGAATAATAACCATGAAATAATTATCATATTTATTCATCAACTATAATTTTAAAACCAATCATGAATTACGTTTATGAAAAATGAACCAACGATGCAATCATTGAGATGGTAGGCCGTATGTACGCATGAGTAACATTCCCATTTTTCAATGATCATTATAATGAAAAGGTAAGAAACACTATATCTTTCCATAATTATCATTATATCATAAATAAAATTTTATTTAATCATATATACTTATATATATTATTCTTAGGATGTAAAAGGAATCACATCACATCGATGAGGCGGTAGTCCACACATCCACGATCGATGTTATCACTTTTTGTGTGTGAAAAGGGTAATAAGGAGAATTATATATTATATCTCCATAGAAGTAGTTATTTAATTAATATAATATATATCTGTTTTATTACACATATTTTTAATTAAAACCAACCTTAATACATTCTATGTAGTGTTTGAACATGTCGCATCGCTTTGAGGAGGCAGTAGTCCACACTTCCTCAAACAAAATTATCATATATACACAAGATATAAATCATAAAGGTATGTTATAAATAAAAAATACTGAACAATAAATACATTATAAATATAATATATATCATATATAAATAGGGTTTCAATAATAATTTCCAACATTGGAGGAGGTAAATGAAAAATGAACAATGATCGGTTCGTGATATGGTAGTTCACCAAACACGTAAATAGTATGTTCGTTGCCCATTAGATAGAAGTGTGTGTATGTGTAGGCCAAACCCTTAGAAAAAAAATACTAGTATATTTAGTATACTATTGTTTTTATAAAATCATGGATTAAGAACATTTGAGGGAGTTTATAATGGAAATAAAACTAAAGAGCTTAAGGAAAGATGTTACCTCTTATTTAGGTAACTCCATTGGGGTTTGCACCAAAGGGATTCCCTATATTCCTTTATTTACAACAGAAGGCTTATAGGATTATGGGAATTATATTGAAGAAATATTTTTTAATGTCTAGGTCCATAAAAATTGGTTATATAGGTGTGAGTTAGTGTGAGGAGAGGAGGCCTTTTATAGTAGAGGAGGAGTGGCACTCTTATAAATTTTGAGAAAGGGAATTCCACCCACATTTTTTCCATGGAAAGTGGCTCCCATATTGGTATAATTTATATAAAGGTGAGGATATGGCCTCAATATTTCCATTCAATGTATCTTGGAAAATTTTATAGGTCATTTGGTCCCTTAAGTTTAAGGTTTATTCCTTTGTTAAGCTAAATATTTTCTTAATAGTTGTAATTAATTTTAATCAATTTCACTAATATTTTTGGTCAAAATAAAATTTTACATTATTAGAAAATTATAAATTATTATTATTCTAAATATTTAATCCATTTTTTCAAATTAAAATCACATAAGTGATAGAAATTAATTTAAATTTATTCCTGTAATCGGGTCGACAATCTGGGTTTTTAAGTAAAAATATTCCAAATTTTTCTATGTTTTTATATTTAATTTTAAATTTAAATTGATTGAAATGGCCTAAATTGGTTTTATTGAAAAAAATATGATATAATTAAATTTATAAACCAATTTAAAATGTAATTTAACCTTATAAATAAATTGTATGAAAAATGAAGTTTTGAACTAAAGTTCAATACTTTTCACTGTTCATTAACAAATAAAACTTTGTAGAAAAATAACAAAAAATTACCCTAATATATTATTATGTTCCTGTTTAAAATATAAAGTTTATTTTGACATATTAAATCTATAAAATTCCCCAAAATTGGATTTAAAATGGGTTCTCCCTTAAAAGGTGGTAAAATACCTTAATAAAAATATAGGTTTTTAATCATAATATTGGATTTATTCATATTTTATGTATATGAAATATATTGGATGAATTTAAAACATATTTGATTGAATATATAACATATATATTAATATCAATCAATAATTATAATTAATTTAATTTATTATGGTAAAACAATTTTGTGACCATAAAAATAATAATATATTCCATTATATTCAATCTGTTTTCATATTCATTTATAATTAATTGGTAACCTATGAATTCATATTATATTTTTGAAAATTATATATATTAATAAATTAGTTAATACTATTCATAACCTCTAATTTAACAGTTATGTTTTATCTTATTATATAAATAATAACATTTTACTAAAATATTATTTTTCGGTAAAAATCAGTCTTACGTGTTACGTAAGCCATTAAGAAAAGTCATTATTGCGTGTAACACCAGATAACCTTGGTGTTACGTATAGAGAAAGCTAAAATTTATGTTAAATGTAGTGTATTATTAACTAGGTGTTACATATAACGCAATCCTAACATAGTTCTTTAATATAAACTATTTTCATTGTTTCTTGAAATGAAAAATATCAAAAAGATTAAATTAATTCAAAAAAATCAAACAATTTTAGGGGGTTACATTCTACCACCACCCTCTCTAAAATGATTTTTTCCCTTGAAATTCAACTGGGTTAACAAATATTTGATACTTTAAAGTTTCATTCATATAAAATCACATCATAAAAATTAATAATAAAACTTTCTTTTAAAAAGGAAAAGTTGGAACCATAACGATTACCCAAAGTAACATATAAATAGGGTTCCACATATAAGAACATATGTGATAAGTGAAAACATGGATATGGAAGATAAATATAAATATCATGTTATGATTGAGCGTGATAGATAACATGGTTAATAGAAAGTTAATAATCACAAATCCATAAATTTGTGATGATCTAAGGGGTCATTTGATTCATCGGAAATGAAGTTACTAAGATAACATTTTTGGTTTCAGGGTCATTTTTTCTAAAGTTGAATAATTTTCATGATAATATATACGTACATGACTTCATGATAACCTTACCCTTTTTTTCCTTGTTCAACTTCCACTTTATCTCTCATTCCAATAAATGAGGGTCAATTTTTTATTCTTAAAGACTTAACATATCATGAGATCCATGATAAGTCATCTCATATTTCTTCATCCACCATCAACAAAAAGTGTTTATAACAAGTTATCCAATATACAGGAATCCTCATGTTGTGAGATAATACTTTAATCTCACAAACTTCATCTAAATTTTCACTTAAACTTTACATAAATAGTTAACCTTATAACCCTTCTGAAAGATTAAAATCCAAAACATTAAAATTAATGTCATGAAATCATATTCAAATTGATCCCCCAAAATATCACAAAGTATATCTAGGTTTTCACATTCGAAACATGTGAATAACTTCCTCAAGTATTCTATTGAAATATATTAATAACTTGAATTACCATAAATCCTTTTTGAAAACATTAATACTTACTTATTTAAAATACTACTAGATATATTCTATAATTCCAAGAATTTGTAAAATTCATCCATGATGAGATAGACAAATTTTTAAAAAACTTCTTTATTGGATCTAGGATAATCAGTGATATAAAGTTTACTTTATCCAAATCAATCATCTCTTTATCCAATCTGAACACAAATTTATCAACATCTTGATCACATTAAGGGTTACCTTCCCTTAATCAATATATCACTTTTATAAGTCTTCATCACCATTCAACATATCTTTTTCAATCCTTAATGAAAAACTATAGTGAAAATACATATAAATTTCTTGATTCATAGAACATAATATTTTAATTCCAAAACATAAATACTTCATTCATCCATCCTTATTCTTAAACCATTACTCGGGTTTTATCAACTTATTCCTTAATACCTCTTTCATAGAATTTTAAATATGAATCAAGTCTTAAGGTTCCTCAACCACAATATAATCATGATTATTATTTTTAATGTAAACAATACTATAATAACATCCCATACCTTTCACATGTTGTTTATAGTCTCTTTATCGTCATAATTATAACCAATACTTATACCACCTTCCTGATTCAATTTATGAGATATATACTTAAGCAATATATTTTCATAATTCCCATACTTTCCACATATGAAACATTAAATTTTAACTTATTTCCATTGACTAAAAATATAAAGCATAGTCATAGAATCATTTATCATAAAAGAAAACCATAAAATCATGGAAAAAACCATTATTGGATGTCTAAATCATGGTTCCTGCATCATTAATCTAGGACACCTACGGCTTATCCAAGGTTATTCAAATTCATTTTTAACTTAGATACTTCATGATGGTTTGTAAAGAGTTTTTTAATTCCCAAAGCATATCTCATGGGAGTGTCAAATCAGGTGAGAAGCAAGGCCCATTGTCGTGTACCAGATTATGTCGAGTTAGGCTCGACACACCTTGTCAGAGTTGTTACCCCTAGGTACATCTATTACAAATCCATATCTACTTGTAATATTTAGAAATGGATGTATTTCTATGAAATCAATCACTCTATCCTTTACCAAAAATCATAGACATTTTCTTAAACATTAACTCACATTTCTACTTATCTTTAGAGACATCCCAAGACATATCCTTAGAAATATTCTTAAAGATCTCAATAAAGTTTTCTCATCCTTTTTTCCAAAGGTTGACTGAACCTTCTATCGGATACCAAATATAATAACCCAACCATAATGTATATAGACAATACATCACTTTTACATAACACTTAACACATTACAACAAAAAACACCCAAGGACTATATTTGTTTAGTAACTTTGGAAAATTGGTTCAAAACTATTCTAACTCGATGAAATATCTTCAATGTTTTTTCCAAATATCTCCCCCCTTAGTAATTATACTTAAAAACCTCTCTTTATAACATGGGGAAGGGAAACATAAGAAAGGGGTGAGTTCAAATGATCAATAAGGGTAAATAAAGAAAATTAGTAAGGATAACATGAACATAAGGGTGTAAAAACATGATCATATCATTAAAAGATAATATCCTTCATATAAAATATTGTAAACATGAATCATGACATAAAAATTAGCATTTCAAAGTACATTAATCATATGATAATTAGGAACATAATCCCTGAAATAATAGCATATGAATAAGACATGTAATTGTGGAATACATATCAATGTATAACATCATGAACATGTATAAGTATAAAAAGGTTTTGTCATTAAGTTAAGGACATGAAATCAGGCCCTCGTTTATACTTATGTACATGAAACTAGGTCCACTAATAATGTTTTGGACATGAAATCGGGTTCATGCATAACATTGTGAACATGTAATCAAGTTCACCCATAACTTATGGACTTGAAACCATGACCATGAATGACATTTTGAAATTGTAATCAGGCTCACACATAACTTATGAACAATAATAAGGTTCACTCATAACATTTTTAACATGTAATTAGGTTCATACATAAATTTAGGTACATAAAACTAGGTCCATGAATAACATTGTGAACATGTAATTAGGTTCACACATAACATTTATACTCAAGATTCATCCATCGTTACCCAATTCATTTGAGGTAGATATAGGTCCCACCCATATTATAATAACATCATTCATACATGTGAAAAAAATAAAACTTTCATTATATCATGACCCATAAAAAGAGAGGGGTTTTATAAACATCAAATCATCACCCATGAAATGAAATTGGTATCATTATCACATAATAACCTATGGAAAGTGGATAGGTTTAATAATTACTTCATGAAAGCATAACTAGTAAAAATAAACAGGTTTTAAAATTATATAACCCATTGAAAATATATGGGTATCATAAACATCATTCCATCAACACATGAACCATTCAAGAAAGAATATGAATGGAACCTTCAGAACATTTACTATAAGGGAATGAGTAACATTAACAGATGTCATATTTTATGGAAAAAAACTAGTAAATATATTTTTAAAACATTTATTGAGTAAAATATCCTTTCTTCTGTGAAAATGATTTTTAAAACACAAACCCTTTAAAAACCCATTTTCTTTAAAAATGCATTGAAAACTTATAAATAATGCTTGAAATAATTTTGAAAACCATTTCCCTTTAAAAATTATAAAATAATATTTAAAATATTTTGAAAACCATTTTCCTTAAAACCTTATAAAATAATATTGAAAAATCAAAAAAAATACCTTGAAAATATATAGAAGAAGCTTGAAAGGATTTTAAAAACTAGTTTACTTAAAAAAAGTACATTGAAAAGTTATAAATAAATCTTGAAAACGTTTTGAAAAACATTTAATTTAAAATAACTTTTTAAAAAGGTTCCTAATAATTAATCTTTTAAACATGAAAATAAAGATTCAATGAAATTGTGGAGGGTAAATCTATACATTTCATATGAGGTAAAAATAACATTCCTTTTTCATGATAAAAAGGATAAAATAATTCCTTGTTCGAAAAGAGATAATAAGACTAATTAAAAAATTGGTAAAATAAAAAAAGGCTAAAAAATTATTTTAAATATCATAGGATAATACTATAATATTCTTGGAAACATTTTTCTAAAAACTTTGTTTTGAAAGAACACATATTTATTAGCGAAATGATAAATAATGTCAGATTTTCATAAAAACATTTTCTTAATTATATAAAGTTCCAAATAGAGTAAAATAGTAATTATACATGAAAATATAATTTATATCTAATTGAGAATAAAATTTATGAGTTGTCTTGAGATATTGATCATAATATTTCATCAATACAAGTGTAATCAGAAACAATTATGAGAAATGATGAGATTGTAGCAATAAACTATTACCACTTTGGTGACATTGACACATACTCTACATGATATAATAACATTACATGAATCTTAAAATATCACAAATATGGATATTTATTATATCACATGTCAATAATAATTATATACACCTAATATAAAAATATAGGCACATAACATGGCATGTGTCTCAAAGAAGGAAAATTGAGACAAAATAACTTTACCGGTTTGGTAACTCTTGAAATGTAGACCCCGTGAAATAATAACATAAATTAAAGAATATAATATCATTAAATAAATTTAATTAATGATATAACATGTCATAGTACAGTATATACACCACAAAAAAATAAACAAGTGGTGAATAGGGAATATATCTCATAGAATTAAAAAGTGACCTGAAATTACCTTAACATGAGTCCAACTTTCCACGTGTGTCTTTATCATACTTAATAATAAACTTATGTAAATTAATTACTTTATTCATAAAATTTATGAATTTTATTATTATTTTTACTTCACTTATTACCATGTTGTATATAATTACTTAAACAATTAGGGTTTAAGTATGATTTTTTGACCAAATTCGGTTCATGTGTTAAGAACGAATTTGGTTGCTCGAATATGGTCAAAGGGGTCATTATATAAACCTATCCAGAATAATAATAATGAAATTATTATAATATTTATACATAAATTATACTTTTAAAACCAATCATTCATGATGGTTATGAAAAATGAACCAACGCTACAATCATGGAAACGGTAGGTCGTATGTACGCATGAGTAATGTTCTCATTTTTGAATGATCATTATGGAGAGAAGGTAAAAAAACTCTATATATTTTCAAAATTACCCTTGTATCATAAATAACTTGTTATCTAATCATATATACTTATTATATAATTATTAGGATGTAAAAGGAATCACATTGCATCGAGGAGGTGGAAGTCCACATATCCACGATCGATGTTATCACTTTTTGTGTGTGAAAAGGCTAATAAAAAAATTATATATTATATCTAAATATATTTAATTATGTAATTACTATAATTTTTTTTATGTCACATATGTTTAATTAAAACCATTCTTAATACATTCCATGTATTTTTTGAATGAAACAAATCACTTCAAGGAGGCAGTAGTCCACACTTCCTCGAACGAAATTATTATATTTACACAAGATAAAAATAATAAAGGTATGTTCTAAATAAAAATTAAATAATCATAAATAGATTATATATAAACATACTTTACATCATAATTTCCACCATGAGAGGTGGTAAAGGAAAAATGAACTGTCATCATTTCGTGAGATGGTAGTTCGCTATACACGTAAACAGTGTGTTTGTTACCCATTGTATTGAAGTGTGTGTATGAGAAGGTATAATACTTATCATAAAAACATCAAATTATATTTATTATTTTGGTTTTATTATAAAATCATGTAATAATAATAGTTTAGGGAATGTACAATGGAAATAAAACTAAAGATATTAAAGAAAGATGTAACCTCTTATTCGGGTAACTTCTTATGGTTTTCACTAAAGGAAATCCTTGGATTCCTTTATTCGCAAGTGGAGGATTATATCAAGAGGGGAGGTATTTTGAGGAACTATTTTGTAAGATATTGTTCATTAAAAATTTTATTTAGAGTTTTGAGGAAGTGGGAGGAGAGGATGCCTTTTATAGTGGAGAAGGAGTGGCACTCTTGTAAATTTTGGGAAAGGGAATTCCACTCACATTTTTTCCATGTAATGTGGATCCCATAATGGTAAAATTTCAATAAAATTTGGTATATGGTATAAATATTTACATCCAATTTATCTTGTACAAGTTTATAGGTCATTTGAGCACTTAATTTTAAGGTTTAGTCCTTTGTTAAGCTTAATTTATTCTTAATCATTATAATTAATTTAATTTAATTCACAAATAGTTTTGGTAAAAAACTAATTTGAACCTATTATAAATTAAAAATTATTATTATTAAAAATATGGAATCCACTTTTCAAAATTAAAATTATATAAGTGGCAGAAATTAATTTAAATTTAATCTCATAGTCGGGTAGAAAATGCATGTTTTAAAGTTAAAACATTCAAAACGTTTCTATGTTTTTATATTCAATTTAAAATTGAAATTGATTCCAATAACATAAATTGGGTTGATTGATAAAAATATTATCTAATTAAACTTTTAAACCAATTTAAAATTTAATATAATCTTATAAATAAATTAGATGAAAAAGTATTTTTGAACTAAAATTCATTACATTCACTATTCATTAAGAAGTGAAACTTCACAGAAAAATACCAAAAATTTACTCTAATCTAATAATTATGTTCTGATTTCAAAGATGAATTTTATTTTAACATGTTAAATCTAGAAAATTTCTAAAAAATGTATTTAAAATGGGTTCTCCATTAAAAGGTGGTAAAAATTCCGTAATAAAATTATATGTTTTTAAGCATAAAATTGGATTTGTTATTATCTTATGTCTATCTAATATATTGGATGAATATAAAAAATATTTTACTGAATATATAAAATATATATTAATATTAATCAATAATTTTAATTAATTTAATGTATTAGGGTAAATAGTTTTCTGACCATAAAAATAATAATATTTTCTTTTATATTCAATCAGTTTTGATATCCATTTCTAATTTATTGGTAACCTATTAATTCATCATATATTTGTGAAAACCATATATTTTAATAAATCAATTAATACTATTTGTAACTTATAATTTAATTGTTGGTTCATTTCTTATTATATTAAATAATAAAGTTTTAATAATATATTATTATTCGGTGAAACTCAGTCTTGTGTGTTACGCAAGCCATCAAGGAAAGTCATTATTTAATGTAATGCAAGATAACCTAGGTGCTTAGTGTAGAGAAAGATAAAATTTATGTTTCATGTAGTGTATGATTAACTTGGTGTTATGTATAATGCAATATGAACATAGTGCTTTAATATAAACTATTTTTAGTGTTGCGTGAAATGAAAAATATCAAAAAATTAAATTAATTCAAAAAAATCACAAAATATCAGGGCGTTATAGGAATATTAGGGTGAGGTGTCTCCCTAGTGGGGAACTAGGGTGAAGTTCCACCCTAGTGAGAACATAGCATGAAGTGGTCACTATAGTGTGGGGATAGGAAAGGAGGCTCAACCTAGTAAAGAGATAGGTGAATGGTTCAACAAATATATATTAGGGAAAAGGGTTTCCCAAATTGAAAATCTGGGAAAAGTTTTACCCTAGTGAGGAAACTTGGGTGAGTGTTCTCCCTACTAAATAGGTGTCCTAGATAGAACCAAATCTATTGTAATTCTAGTGTGTCATCTTGTTAGTCCTAAAAGGGGCTTAGATTCCCTGAGAGGGGGGTGAATCAGGGCATGGATATTCTTTTCAGAATTATTCTTTCCCCACTAGATATTGAACTCTTAATTATAAGGTTCGCTTTATTTTCTCTTAAGTGTTCATGAGGATCTTATTATTTTCTTCTTTATCTGATTATTATGCATTGAAATTAAGTCTAGGATGAAATAACATAGAAACACATATTTTTTACTTGGTTCACCATCCCTGGGATACATCCAATGAGCATGCAAAGAAAATGTGATGATGTACCAAATCCACTTAGGCTCACTGCTAATTTAGTGTTTGGGATAGATCACTTTTATTCCCATTATCACTTCATTACATGGTTTATGGATATATCACTTCCTTACTAAGGGTCATTCCTAACTCTCTTTCAATGGCTCACTGCAAATGGAAAGGATCATCTTCTTCCTCTTCCTTTGCTTGCTGCTCTAGAATGAATTCACACACAGTATATGGACATGTAGGTCCCTTAATTGTCAATAATTACTACATCCATAGTTTTAGATAGATTCTATATTGAATATATTATTTCTTATACTTGATGAATATCACTTTACCATATATTTTTTGGTAAATCCCTTTTCAACTCATTCATGATGGTCACTATCTTTAAAAATATAAAATATCCATCATGAAACTTCCCAATTCTTCACAAGCATATACTGAATTCAAAACCCCAAAACTTTTTTGAGGCTCACCTCTTTTGAAAAGATCAATTGACCTTCATAAATCAACCTCTTTTTGTGAATAAATAACACTTTTGAGAAGATCACTTAGCCTTTTGGAAACTCACAACTTTCTATTGGATTTTTATGACCTTCATGTAGTTCAGTAATTTTGCGATGCTCACAATTTTCTATTTTATTTCATAGTATTTGTGAACATCATTTATTTATTAACTTTTTCACAAGAACAACCTCCATGAATTAACTTTGTGAATCCAGAGCCTTAGAATCTTTGTTAAGTCTTTATCTTCATTTATGAAGGGGGTAGAGGCCTATTTATAGGTGTTGCCTCCCATTCCAGAAGCTTCCTTCCACACCATCACAGTTTTGTAAAGATCTCCCATATCCTTTATAATTATCCATATTTAGTGAATCTCTAGTGTAATTTCACCATTTTTGAAGCTTCTCGTAGTCATAGAGATAGACCATCAACCCTTCATGTATTCTCGATGACCCACTTTTCATAGTCATAGAGATGTCCTATTTTCCTCATGTGTTTGGAATTCTCCACACCTTCACGAACCCCAATCTTCACAACACCAAATTAATTTTAAATATACTTAACTTTTTTAAACTACAATATTTACAAAACTCATTAATTTTCTATATTTTTATAATGAATTCATAGAAATCCTACTTTCATGATGATTGATCGCACATCCAAATTTTGGACCCCAAAAATTTGCCAAACACTAGGAAAATACACCACCTTGTATATGCAATTTTTGTATCACTTACAAGGTATCCATTCCATTTTCTTGGATGTTTGTTAACATACCTTTTCAATAATATCTATGTAACTCTACAACTGAACATGGAAACCTTATTTTTCAACAAACACAATCAACCCAAAAGCATTGTAATGTTACCTTGAGGTATTTTTCCCAACAATCTCCTCCTTCGGTTTTTTTGAAAACTCTTCAAATTTTGATACCACATTAAATCTTCTTCTATATTCTACTCACATTCAATTATTGTGACTCGGATAGAAATCAAATATTTACTCAACATGCACTCTAAGCCCACATGAGTCATGCTCGGTGTGAGAAACAAGATTAGTATGAAAATTTCATTAATGAATCACTTCATTCCAAAACCACTCAACTACATTCATCAAGAACCCCATATTTCATAATATATATCCTTTGAATGATCATATTTGAAAAATCCCCATTATTCTCTGATCCCCCTATCAGCTTCTCCCCCTGTCGTGATTAAGACATCACCCCCCCCCCTATAGACACAACTTCTCACCCTTTGTCAATGAACCTGAAGGTCACTCCTTTGTGGTATTTCATAGGTTAAAGGACACATATTAGAACATTAGGGAAAAAACACCAAACCTCAATGAGAGGAGGTCCCTCATCCACACTTTTTCAAGTGTGGGGAGTCGACTGAACTCCCATGATAGTCGATGCCATTAAAATTCTTCTTTGGGTTGGGCCTTCCTCAGAATGTCTGCAACTTATAGTTATATAGTCACATACATAAACTTCACAAGCCCATGCTCCACATTCTCCTTGATAAAATGATAACTGATTTCAATTTTATTTGTCCTTGAGTGATGGAATACATTTTTTATATGATTTATAGAAATTGAATTGTCACAATAGATTCCAATCAGAGACTTCACTAGAACTACCATATCATCTAGTTTCTACTTCATGATAATAATTGTGTGCAATATTGACTAGACAAAATATATTCATCTTATGTTGTTCTCAAATAAATGAAATCTATTTTCTTACTCGACCAAGAAATACACAATCCCACAAGATAGAATTCACCACATGATTTTGATTTCCTCTCATCTGTTGATCCAACCCCAATATACATCTGTATAAACCAATAAATCTTATTGATGTTTTTCATTGTAAAGACAACTGAAATCCACCATCCCCTGATATATCAAAGTATTATTTTTTCTATAAGTAATTGGATTTATGTGGGATTTATTTGATATCATGTTTCTTGGAATGTTGAAAAAACAATATCAGGTCTTATCATTGTCAAGTACGATAGATTACCATGGATTTTCCTGTATTATGTCTCATTAAATGCATTACCTTTATCATCCCATTACAATTTCATACTGGTATCCACCAGAGTCATCATCTTTTTTTAATTATCCTTGAAAAACCTTCTCAGAACATCCTTGGAATACTTGTATTGTAAAATATAAGTGTCATTACTTCCTTACTTCACCTATAAACCAATGAAAAACATCATTTCACCAATCATTGACATTTCAATATCACTTTTCAAGAATTTTGTAAACTGATTTCAATGATCTTTATGTGATCCACAAAATATTATTTCATCAACACACACCGGAACCATCACCCTTTGATTACTATCATTATTGACATATATATTGTAATAAAACTCCACCACGATAAAAATCAAGCTTCTTAAAAAACTGATCGATCCTTGAATACCATGATCTTGGTGATTGATTCAACCCATAAAGTTCCTTTCTTAGCTGAAAAAACTCTATTCTCATACTAATGAATGATAAAACCATTTGGATTCTAAATATAAACTTCTTCTTCTAAAACCCCATTCATAAATTCTTACTTGACATCCATTTGGAAAACATTGAAATTTCATTTCACTATTATGGCCAAAAATAGTATAATTGTATGTAGCCTTAAAATAGGTGAAAATTTTTCATCAAAATTGATACCCTCTATATGACAGTACCCTTTGAAAACTATTCGTGTTTTGTTTTAAATCACTACATCATCTTCATTCATCTTATTGAGAAATACCCATTTAGTCCCGATGATATTATTATATGTTGGCCTTGAATAAATCTCCCATGTCTGATTCTTCACAATTTGGTCAAGATATTTATTTATAAACGAAACCTAGTTGTCATCTCTAGATACTTCCATAAAACATTTAGGCTCTACCTATGATAAGAACGACTCTAGTTGTAGAGTCTTCATCCTCTTTTTCAGAACTGGCATTGATTGATCACTAATTCTGTTTTATCTATCAATTTTGGCACTACTCTTAGATATTTGTATAGATACTAGTTTATGATCATACTTTTCATTATCTGAGTCTTCTTCTAAATCTGCTTTCGGAACTAGAACACCCCTTGTGCTTCTTATCTCTTCATCAATATCATATTGAAATAATTCACATATTTGCTGGTGATTCTACTCACTTTCTATCAAAACCACATCATTATATTCTAAAATTTTTTCCATTCATTTTTTGATCTTCTCTCACAACATCTTGGTATCTTGAAAATATTCATTCAACACCATATTGTTAGAAACAAATAGATAATCATGAAATAAATGAGTGTTGCTGATTTTCCCCCAATCAATCTTCTCTCATTGAACAAAATAACACTCGAACTAAGAAATGATTCCAATTTTTTAATATTAAATTTGGCATAGAACCATTGAATCATTAAACTTCATATTTGAAATATCTTCAATTTTACAATGGTCTCTTCATCACATAATCACCCATATGTTAATTTCAAGAATTATGACTATTGTTGTTGAATTTATTTCCATTAGATTTATGCACTAATTCCCTTTTAGCACACACATACCATGGATTGTATCCCACATTGGTCCTTCACAACATCCAGTAGATTTTAGAAACATTTAACATTCAGGGAGAGTGGTACCTCTATAATTCTCAATAAGAGGATTGTGGTTGATCCTAGTGGATCAACCCTTTAATACTTTCTTGCATATAACTATACAGTTTTTGTTCTTGTTCCAACTTTCCATCCAACTTCAACTGTTCTGGCCATATAAATAAGCATTATTCACCCACATGTTCAGTATTTTTTTAAATATTTAGGTTTTGGCTTGTCCTTTTTCAAAATTTGTTGTTTACACCTATTAGTATAAATTTACTTCTTTGATGCTTCACCAAGATACTATTTTTCATGACTATTTTTTTAGAAAGAATCCTTCCACTTATAGTTATATTTTTCTCTTTCCTCCATTGGAGGGATCTTACTCTAGCCTTAACATATCACCATGTGTCATGAGATGAAATTTTGTTAAGGAATTTTTTATTAATTTTTGTTTTATCAGTTATCTGAGCCACATCACCCTTTGTTGTTAGGGTTGAGTATTCCGGTGAATTAAAATTCTTCTTAATCACAAGTGGATCATCTCTTACCTTTTTATTCTAGGTTTATTAACATTATTTCCAAGAGATTTGTTTTTATTGTGACAGAGGAGGTGATTGATACACCTTTCATTGAGATCCTTGTGATTCCCTAGAGCCTATGGACCTATTTTTAATCTTATCATTTTTTCTTATAGTATAGGATTTTTTGTTATATATCACTGGAGTTGGGGATCTTCTTTCGAGTTCCTTTTCCTTATATACTTTCTTGGAGAAAAAATATCTTTCCAAATTCCCATGATTAGAACATTTAAATAATCTCCTATTAAAAAAATAACTCATGCTATCATTTCTAGGCTAAGATTTTGATTCATCCATAGTTCTTCTTCTAACATTGATCCATCAGGCTTCTTGACACAAACTCATGGTGTGTCCCTATCTTCCACAATAGATCATTTGATAGATACTTTATTCTGAGAGATGTTCCTTTTAGACATTTTAAGAATCTCCTTCTTATTCTTAGATTTAGAAATAGTTATATCTTCAAGATATAAAATATATTCCAAACCTTCTGAACAAAAACATGAAATATAAGTTTTCATCCCACAGAAATTTCACATGTTGTCATCAATTTTTGTAATGGTATTTTTAGGTATGTTTTTATCACCTAAAGGAATTTTCCTATTTATGGAACGGTTCAATTCTCTTTTCCTCTCATGCATGGGAGAGGTTTCTTCATATCCAAAACCAGATTTTACAAAACTATATGGCCTTTGGGATGAGACAATCATTTCATGTTTCCCCTCAGAAATATCATATTTTCTTTTCATTTCATTATCACCTTCTAAAGTACATTCAAATAGAAAATTCAAAGCATCCTTTAATTTGAAATTTCCATTGTCATTAGATTTCTCCACATTTTTCTTGACTGATTCTATATCTTCTCCCAATTTTTGAATCTTCATATCCCTGGATTCAAGTTGAGCATTAAGTTCTCACTTGGGATTATTCCCACTACTTATATCATATTCCAATTATCATGTGATCTTATCCAACATGTCACTTTGATCATTTATTTTAAAATTAATATGAGAAACTGAGTCTTTGAAAAACATATTCTCTTGTTGTAGTCTTTGATTCTCATGTACCAATTTTTATTGGTGTGTATCAAGATTATCATATTTAGTTACCAAATTCTAAATTTATTTTGAGTTCAATTTTTTTCCCTTATCATCAGCATTGATTTTTTCTATCTCTATGGACATCTTTTAAATTCTTCAGCTTGAGAGTCATTCTACTCCCTTATATTTATAGCCACTTGAACAAGTATTTTATTTAAACATTTCAACTTCTTGAATTTAATTTCTTGAACTTGGATCCGTATATCTTTAGATTTATTTTCTTAAATAATTTTCTGATCCAATTCCATTATTTTGTGGAAAACTTTCATTTTTGGTCTTCTTAAAATTTATTCATCATCAGTAGTTCCATTATCACTTTGAATATCAGGTTTTTCACTCATTCCTACAGTATCATTGAATGAGTAATTATTTTCACTATATGATTCTTCCAAATCATTCTTCAATACATTTTTTTTCATTCAACTGAATCACACTCTTTCTATAGAGACTTCTACACTGAGTAATTCCACCAGACTTCTCCTTCTTTTAATTTCTTCCCTTTTCTATTGCACAATAAGATAAGAGAAATTTGAAACATTAATTTCAAAATTTTAATGAACAAATATCAAGAAAAAAAATATGATAAAAAACCAATGATATGATACTAATTTTTAGGACTAAAAGGGGATTAGATACCTTGAGAGGGAGGTAAATCAGGGTGTGGATATTCTTTTCAAAATTATTCTTCTCCACTAGATCTTAAACTCTTTATTATAAGGGTCAATTAATTTTCTCTTAAGTGTTCATAATGATATTATTATTTTATTATTTATCTAATGATGGTTCATTAGAAGTAAAGTAGGAAAGAAATCACATAACCACATAGATTTTTACGAGGTTCACCCTCACTGGGATCCATCCAAGGAGCATATAATAGAAATTTTCTGATGTAACAAATCCACTAAGGCTCACTACAAATTCAATGTTCGGGATAGATCACTTATATTACCATTCTCACAACCTTAAAATATTTTTGGATAGATCATCACCTTCCCAAGGGTCACTCCCTAACACTCTTTTGATGGATCACTATTGGTGGAAAGGATCATCTTCTCCCTCTTTCTTTAATCACTACCCTAGAATGGATTCACACATATTTTATAGACATGTAGGTCCTCTAATTATAAATAATTAATAAATTATCAATTTTAGATAGATGCTCTATTGATGTTATGATTTTATTCAATTTATTAATATCAATTTACCATATATTTACTAGGAAATGCCTTTTCAACACTTTTTCAATGATAATTTCCTTCTTGAAGCTCACATAACCTTAATGAAACTTCTCAATTCTTCACAAGAATATTCTTTGAAAATCCCACAACTTTTTTGAGGCTCACCTATTTTACAAATATCAACTATACTTCATGAAGAAAACTCCTTTTTTGAATCACAAACACTTTTTTGAAGCTCACTTAGCCTTCAAAAATATCACAACATTCAGTTGGTTTTCATGGCCTTTGAGAACCACAACACTTTTTTGATGCTAATAATTTTAGGTCAGATTTCATAACCTTCACAAACTTGTTTTATTAGATAAATTTCTTTCAATAATAACATTCACAATCATATTCTTGAATCTATAGCCTTAGAATATTCATTAAGCCTTGCTCTTATTTTCTAAAGGGGTATAGTCTTGTTTATAGGCATTTCCCCCCATTCTCGATGCTTTTATCCATGTCATCACCTTTTCATGAAGCTCTCCCATATCCTCCATTATAATATCTATTTTAGAAATCTCTAGGGTAATTTCACCATTCAAAAATATTCTATTAGTCGCAAAGAAACATCATTACCCCTTCGTTCATTCATGATTCTCCACTACTCGTAATCCTGGAGATGTCTCATTTTTTATCACGCATTCGTGATGCTCAACACCTTCACGAACCAAATCCTTAGTGACACTGAATTACTTTTTAAATATCCTTACCTTTTTTAAACTATATTATTTTTTAAACTCAATCCTTTTCTATATTTTTATTATGCATTCATGGAAATCCTATATTCACAATAATTTATCCCACCTCTAAATTTTAGACCCCAGAAATTTAGAAAAACCTAGGAAATGGTACCACCTTATAAACACAATTTCTTTACCACATCTAGGGAATCCATTCCTTTGTCTTGGATCATTGTCAGAAATCCTTATCAACAGTCTCTCTAGAACTCCAAAACTAACCGTGAAAACCTTCTTTTAAAACAAACACAATCAACTCAAAAACACTATAATGCTACCTTGATGAATTTTTTACCCAACACAAATGATATTGGATCTATTACCCTAGTCTTAGAGAAATAAGGATAAATTGGTCTCCCATAAAGTTTTTAATGTGTCAAAACTTTGGGTAAAATAATTACTTTAAATTTCCAGTTATTTCTCATTATTTTTAGACATAATATCCCACTTGAAGGGGTAAAAGGGGATAAGGGTGAAGAGAGATTTAGGGAATCTATAATTATTAAAAAAAATCAAATAAGGAACCCTTAGGGTCTATTTATAGGCAAATTTGGTGTCTTGGGTGCATTAAATTCAAGCACTGAAGTGTTTTTCAAGAGGGACCTGGGCATGTGAAAGGGTTTGGAAAATCCCACCAAGGTGAAATGAACTGGGAATTACATAGGGAGGATAGTTAAAATGAGGTACCTAGGATAATTAATCGGGGTGTATAGATTGTTATGAAAATTCATACCTAAACATGGGAACGGACTTCAAAAAATATTTTCTAAATATTCAACTTCAAACGTCCATAAATTCTAATCTCGGTTTCCATTCTGGCTCTATGAGAAATAAAATCAAAGCTTAAAAAAATAAATATACCCTTGGATAAATATTTCCCCTATATTATGAGTTTTTAGAATAAATATTTCCCAAAAGATAATCAAAAAATGGGTTTTATTATTTTGACATCCCTTTTGTCATACACGTGTAAAATACATAACTTAATCCTAATGTGTGGTTCTCACCACCATGTCACTAGACTAAGAAATAATTTTGAGTAAATATGATCCCTCGGTGTGTGAATGATTATGAGGAACTTGGAGATCCCATTGGTTTCTTCTTTGTGTTCATAGATATGCTTTTTATCCACAATTTACTTTTACCATCCAATTTAGGACCATAGCAAGAATTTATTGTAAAATTTTATGGCACGCATTTTCCAGTTCCAATATGTATTCTATTTTAAATATTTTCAAAAAGTAAAAAATCTTTTTAAAATGAAATCATATTATAAAACTTGTATATCTTACAAAAATTGAAGTATCATATGACACTATGTTATCTTCCAAAATTGAGTATCTTATGAAATTGTGTATCTTATGTATTCATTTGTATATTATTAAAACATTTCTAAAATTATTATGAATTTTGGTGTTTGATTATTTATAAAAATTATTTTTTTGAAGATGGATTGTAAAGTCTTAAAATATTTATAGAGATGGAAGTTAACTAAGTGTTTTACTCTTTTGATTTTCTAAATCACTCTTAGAAAGTAAGTTTTCTTGATATTTTCTAAATTTTGAATGACTCTTACAAATTTTATAAATGACTCTTATGAAAACAAAATTAATCTAATGATTTTTTTGAGTTTTTTACAAAAGAAACTAATATTATGAATTTGGAAAGTATCCTTAAAAACTTTTTTCTTTAACCTTATGAAGATTTTTATTGAACATATGAAGTTTTAAAACAACCTTTTTAACTTATAATATGATACTTAAGAAGTGTTAATTGAAATATAAAAAAAACATATCATAGTGAAGTTCTTGTGATTTCATAAAGATAGGATTATGATAGGAAATGGTTCATGCATGTAGAATGAAATATATTACCATATCTGCACCAACATAAATATCTATACATCATGGTCATTGAGAAACCAGAAAAATATTCACATTAGGTCATGAGTGTGACCATTAACATCAAGATAATCTATTTTCAAATACTTTTTTGATATTCAAATTGGATTTCATTTATTATAGTTTTTTCACTCTAGTTTATCTGTTTGAAAATTACATAAAAATGTTATTGATTATATTAAAAGTGGTTTCAAAATGGTTGATATTGTAATAACCTAATAATTATTGTATAATATTATGAACATTTTTTAAACAAATGAAATGGTTATATTTCCATGTTTATATAATTTTAATTGTTTCAATTTATGTTGGGGAATTAGAAAACATCCATGTGATAAAGTTCATGGAGATTTTTTTAAGAAATTTGTTGATGAATTTCATCTATTAATTATTTTCTAAAGCACTTGAGTAGAAAAATGATTCCATTATTTTTGAATTGTTGCAAATATATTATGCTACATTTTTTATACATTGTTTTTAAGAATTATCAAGGATGTGTAGGTTTTACTAAACCTAAAATGTTCTGAATAAATTATAAATGGTCAAGGATACTTATCTTTACACCGAAAATATCTTCTCCTATTTCCCTAGTTCATATATTTTACTTTTTTATTATATTTTATTGTTCTATTGTTAAGACTTTATTGAACTGTAAAAAAATCACACATTGTTTTCCTCCATTGAAAGATAGAAGCTCGGTTATTCTAACCTTATCAAAAATAAAGATGACATATGTTTGGACTAAAACTTGAAATTTTGGGTTTTATCTATAATCACAAAAATAAATAGGCTAGGACTACACAATTTAATGTCTAGTTTGGGTCTATTCTTGGATTATTATTTAAACCTATAAAAGATGAGGGTTAAAGGTTTGTGCCTGAATGTTGAAAAGGAGGAAGCAAGGATCTTCCACCATCCTTCAAAAATGATATACCTTTTTAGTGAATTCCATATCTCTTTGTGTTGGAAAGGTGTTAAGAGTATATGTAGGATCACTTTGATCCATACTACTATAAAAAAAAATTGTTATCTTTTTACATATTCTACTCACTCACTACCTTTTTTATGCTTATATTGTTTATATTTAATTATCTACTAAATTTCACATTAAATTTAAAGTATTTTATTTTATCAAGTTTAAATATTCACCCCCCCCCCCCTCTTATCACTTTCATCACTACAATGGGATCTAATAATTTGTATGAAAGTATACTCTTATTTAGATTAATTTTTCTCTGATTATTTATCGCTTTTTTATATACATTTTGAGATAACATTTATCCTAGACTTAACCATCAAAGAGTAATATATTTATTAAGATACAGGATAAGTTTTTAATGATGGATGGATACCCATAAGTATAATTTACTTTGATTAAAATGGTTATGGTTTTTTACAAGATTGGATAGAGGCTTATCTTAAGAAGATTAGTTGTGAGAATTGGAATACAATGGTAAAAAATATCAATTACTTTATAATGGACTTTATTTTCATACAATAAGTGTTATATCTAAATATTTATTAAAATATAATAATAATAATATTTTATATTATAAAATTTGTATAATTTTTTTAGACATGTATACAAAGGTAAAACCTCTTATAATTTTAGTAGATTTTTTCATGTCGCTCAATATGGAAAATAAAAAATTATATATTACCAAACATGGCATGTTAAGTGTGGAATATTACTATTTTTTATGGGATAAAATGAAACTATTAATAAAAAATTTCATAATTTCACTATTATTATAATTGGGATGAATATATGTGGATAAACATTGGATAATACATACAGGGTGAAAAGAGTTTTATGATCACTAACCAAGTAGTATCATTCCAAAATATTAGCTATTTATGAGAGAAAGAAATTTAAATAATATTGTTTATATAAGATTACTATATCATTTTCTCAATATGATCTTGGGAAGAAATACATTTTTAATGAAGATAATAATAAGAATAAAACAATTGAACTTAAAAACTATTATTACATCATATAGTTCTTCTAATGATTCGGGATCCTCAACTGATGGAAAGGAGAGGCTAACCAAGATCATGGAAGGATTTTACAAGAATTGTAATAAGAATTACTCTTAAAAAGTAATAAATTACTTGAAGGATAATATTAATTCTAGTTCTAATTCAAATTTAAATAATTTATATCTAATATATTATGAATATAGAGAAAAGAAGATATTAATCCAAACTTCCCAAGATTGAAAAATCAAAGGAATAAAAATAATTTCAAAAGAAAGAGAAGAAGACTACAGCATCCTCGAGTGATTCATAAATTTCATATTCAAGTAATGAATCAAGAAGTACAAAGGAAACTAGAAACATTTATTTGAGGGAAAATTTATCTAAGATAACATATTTTCTCCTTCAACCTTTTTTAAGAGATTTTTTTGAATCTTATAGAAATGTTAGTAATATTTATTAATGACTATCTAAAATAAATAAAGTAATTTTGATTCTGACTATGATTCTAAAAAAGATTTTTAATATTATAGTACTTAAATTAAAAAGATTAAAAGTAAATTTATGAGATATAAGATGACATTTTTACTATTGGTGATTCATACCTGATGTTATAAAAGGATCATAAAAGTATTTCAAAAATAAAATAAGAATTTGGATTCTGAAATATCTAATCTAAAAGAATAAAATATGAATTTATATGAAGAGAATAAAAAACTCATTAATAACACATCTAAATCTAGTGGAAAAATTTTAGACTACTTTAAGTCTTTATAAAATGAAAATAATAATCTTAAGGATTAGGTAGAAAATTTAAAGGAAACTTTATTTAAATTTACAATTGAAAGTAAGTCTATATAAATTTATGAGATTGGAGAAAATGACAATAACTAAGAAAAATAGGAATCGTATTCGTTTTGACATGAGATTACCACATATATACAAGAATATATTTTTAAAATATAAAACTATTCATATTTCATCTATAATATTTTTTAGGTATGGCGTATTTAGTTATAATGAATTAAATAGTTCTTTACAATATCTTATTCATAAGAATACTTTTCTATGTAAATATTTTTTTCAATATTAAAATAACCAACTCTTATGTATCATGGTTTCCTAAAGGATATTACTCAAATATGATCAAAAATAATCTAGGATACAATCCTAAGTATTTTTTTCAATATACGTACTCATTCTTAATATTATTAATTAGTATGTTAGCATGGAATTTAATCTGTAAGTTTTATTTTTTTCTTGTAAGTATGCTTTAATTCTATCTAATTCCTAGTTTACTATAGTATTCTTATATAGTTTTTCACTTTTAAATTCTTTGAACATATAATTAACTTTTCATTATATATCTTATTATAAATTCCTTGAATTTTATTTTACTTGTTCTCATGGTACATTGTATCAGATTCTAATTTTAAATAGAAACTTTTTTTAAGGGGTAGAAGAAAATTTAATAAAGGGGGTGTTTTTTAAACCACTAATATTGTTGTTCAATTTATTGTGTTTTGTTTTAGAATTATTGGAATATGAAAATATTTACTATATTACTTAATATTCCACTTAGGGGTGGATTTAATATTTTTTTAACAAGTTATATATTTTTTTGGATGTATCTATTTAGGATGAGAAGTGTTTTTATTAATTTTTTATGAGTGTAAGTTTTTTTTAATTTTTAATATATCTTGATCATATTCAAGTATTAAAAATTAATTACATGTTATTTTTAATTATAAATTTCAGTGATAAATTTATATTTTTAAGCAGTTTTTTTATTTTGTTGTTTCATATGATTGTTTGATTATTTTTTGTTTTTTTATTTTTCAACTTGGAGGGGAAAAACTATTAGTTTTCAAAAATGGAAGAGTATCATAATTTTTTTTAATTTTGAATGTTTTTAACATTTTTATTTTTTTGATAAATTAAAAAAGTAGGAGATTTTTCTCATTGTGTTTGGTTTTGTAATTATCAAAAAGGGGAGATTTTTGAGTTTCCCAATACCATATTATTTGTTTATATTTTGATAATTACATCCCTCGATTTAATTTATATTATTTTAGTAGTATTATTTCATTCTTTATTATAATCTAGAATTGCATGTTCTTAACTATTTTTGATCTCTTATTGTTATTATTATATGTATCTTGAATTTTGGATTTTGTTTTAAAGATTTCACTAATTTTAGAACATTGTTTATTTTTTACTATTCTTTTAATTTTTGTTTATATTTCATTTTTTTAGTTTTATGAATTTTTCATCATACATCAGAAGTTTCAAATATTTTTTTCTAATTCATTCATCTTATATATTATTTATTCTATGATTATCATCTTATGTATCGATTTTAATCATCTTACGTATGGTGTGAATTTAAAATTTTAAAAAGTATAAATATCTTATGTAGGTTTTTTCTTTTGTTTCAAAACATATTATGTATTAGAGTTTCTAGGTTTTTCACAAATTGAAACATCATATATATTCTAATTTTGGTGTTTAAAAGTTTTACATGTTCTATTTTTTAATATTTTCATAAAGTAAAAAATCTTATAAAAATGGAAGTATCTTATGAAACTGATGTATCTTATGAAAATGGAATTATCATATGAAAATTATATATCATAAAAAAATGGAGTATCTTATAAACTTAATGAACTTACAATGTCTTCTATATCTTATGAAATTCTTGTTGCAATCCTTATGAATTTCATTTTTTAATTATTTATCAAAATTATTATAGTGAAGATGGTTTGTGAAGTTTTATGATCATCACAGAGATGGAAATTATATATGTGTTTTACTTTTAAATTTTTCTAAATAACTCATATGAATTATGGTTTTATGATATTTATAAGAATTTAATGACTCTTACAAACTTTATAAATGACTGATACAACAACTATATTAATTTTAAAAACTTTATTTTTTGTTTTTTATAAATTAAATTAACATTAGGAAGTTAGAAAGTATCTTTAAAAACTTATATTTTAACCTTAATATTTTTTTCATTGAACTACACAATGATTTAAAACATACTTATGAAGTTATAGTATGATACTTACAAAGTGTTAACTGATTCTTACAAAATAATTTATAGTGAAGTATTTTTTATTTCTAAAATATTGAATTATCAAAGGAAATAAATCATTTATGAAAAATTGATTTAATTATCAAAGTTAAACCATAGTAAATATCTATTTATCATAGTCAGTGTGAAATTGAAATAATATGCATTCCATGCTGTGGGTGAGACAATTTTGTTTTAACCAATTTACTTAATGTACTTATACTTGGTTTTTGTGTATTTTTTATATTCTAACTGGTTGTGATTTATTCTATTTTTTCAATCTATTTTATCTATTTGTAATTAACTTAAAAATTCTAATGATGATATTCAGATTTCTATCAAAATGTTTAATGTAGGAATAACATGGGAATCAATTTATAATATTATGCATAATATTTAAATAATGGTAATTGATATATTTACATGTTTATATTATTCTGAATATTTCTAGTTGTGATGAGGAATTAGTAAACTTCCATATGATAAAGTTGATAGAGATTTTATTGAATGAATTAGATGTTGTAATTTGTTTATAAATTATAGGTAAAATAAATCAAGTAGTAAGATGATTCCATTACATCTAAAATGATGTAAAGTATTTGTGTTAAATTTTTTATACACTAATTTTCCAAAATACAGAAGTTTTTCTAGTTATCCCAAAGATTCAATGTTCTGCATAAATTCTAAATGGATGAAGATTGTTGTCTCTACACTAAAAATACATTTTCTTCCTTCACTAGTACATTTACTTTATTTTTTCATTATATTGTATTGTTCAGTTTTGTAAATTCATTATTGATTTGTAACTTAACTCACATGTGGTTGTACCTTGATTAAAAGGTAGTTTCTATATTATACTAACCTTATCAAAAAAAGATCACATAGTTTTATAATTCACCTTAATATTATTAGTAATATATATACCTATAAAGGTAAAATGGTTAGTAATACACCTTTGAAATTATAGGATGGGTATTCCCTTGTTAAAAGGAAAGGTTATTATCTAAACCTGAAAAAGACACGGGTTAAGGGTTTGTTTACCCTGATTGAAAAGGTTGAATCTAAATATTTTTTAACATACTTTAAAATTGATATATCTTTTTATTGGGTACCATATATCTTAAAGATAGAGAGGTGGGAAGGGTAGATTTAGGATCACATTGATCTAAACTACTATAAAAATTATTTTGTTATCTCTTTACTTATTTTTCTCACTCACTACACTTTTTTTATGATTAAATAGTTTATATTTAATTATATATTGAATTATGAATTAATTTTTAATGATAATTATTTTTTAAGATCTATAATTCACCCCCACACCCTCTTGTCACTTTTATCCTCAAATTGGTACCTAAAAATATTGAGTATGCCTATAAGAAGTTTTCATAATATCGTGAAAACATGGAATAAGACATGAATTTAGTGAAACCTGAATAAATACAGTGGTTGAAAGGAATAATAAGAGACTTATATATATGTTTGTTTATAACTACGATAATGAAGCAAGTCAATTCAATATATTTCGGGTTGTAAGTAATTATCCCTATTAGAATCATTCAAAATAGATACTTTTTTAGGAAAAAATTCATATATGAATCTTTATGAAATTTTTTTCAATAAGAAGACTAATGTAAAATATTTTAGAGTGTTTGGAAGTCCATTTTTCAAAATTAAGAAAAGAATAAGTGGTGGTATGTTTCATAAGAAGGTTGAAGATGGAATATTCCTTAGTTATATACTATATAGAAGTTCTTATAGGTTCTATAAAAAAATAAGATAAGATAATGGACTATGATGATATGGTAGTCATTGAGAGTAATGAGGAAATCATAAATTCATTCATGGTGGATGATGAGGATGAGGTTTTCAATTCTGAACCCACTAAAGAAATTTACTAAAATACACATATTTATGATGGATATATTTATTCTACTTAATCCATTGATAATGTTAAATATATAAAGTCCACTAGAATAAATACAATATTGAAAAAATATGTTGATCCTAAGAATATCATTAGGTATTAAAATCAAGTGGTAAAAATAAGGAGAAAATTTTTGGAAACTAGTCACACTAGTCTAGTTTGAATTATTGAACCACAGACTATTAATAAAGATTTTGAGCATAAATAATGGATTCAATATATGAATAAAGAACTATATCAAATTGAAAATAATTAAATAAGGGAGTTAGTTCTTAATCCTGGGCAGAAGAAGACATTTCCACAAAAAAAATAAAAAACGAAATGTGAATGGTACAGTTATAAGAAATAAAGAGGGTATTGTTTGAAAACGGTACTCAAAAATTGAAGGCATTTATTTTTATGAAATATTTACCCTTATTTATAAGTTTATACAATCAAATTTTTACTTGAAATTTGAGGACAAAGAAGATTTAATGTTTTTCAAATGGATGCAAAGTCTTCATTTTTGAATGGTGAGAAAAAATAAAGAAGTCAATATAGACATATATAAGGGTATTATGATTAATCTAGATGGTAGCATGGTATATGGTATTAAGAAGGATATTTATTGGGTAAAACATTCCCCCAAGAACTTGTTATTCAAGCTAAGAATAATGGAATTAAGGAAATGATATGTGTACATCAATCTATATATGAAGCATACCAACATCACATCACTTATTTTGATTATATATGTTGATTATATTATCTTTTTTAGTAATGAGGAGATATTTTGTGAAAATTTCCATATAAATAAAGTTGAAATTTGAGGTGTTCATTCTTGGTGAGATGAAATTCATTTTTGGTTTTACAAATAACCCAAGTTATTGGACATATTTTCATCTCATAAGAAAAAATATTCCAAAGATATATTAAAAAAGTTTTTCATAGAAGATATATTATTTTCCACACCAATTCAAATGGGAAAAACGATTAGTAAAGATGATGAAGGAATGATTTTTAATGATTGAGAATATAGAAATTTTATTAGTAATATTTTATTCTTGCCTACCTATAGGTCATACATTATTTATGATATGTCACTCTTTGTTAGGTATCAATATAATCCAAATTAATTACATCCCCTAGTAGTAAATAGAATTTTAGATATATCTTAAATACTTGAAATTATATATTATTGTATTAGAAAAATTATGAGTTGGATTTAAAGATATTTATAGATGTTGACTAGGATGGTGGTGGTGATGATAAAAAGTCCACATTTGGTGGAGTATTTTTGTTGTTTGTGGAAAAAGTAAGCAATGGAATTTTAAGAATAAATCATCTATCAAAATAAGTTTAAATAAGGATGGGTATATTTTTTATACAAGTAAGCTACACAAATGATATGGATAGATAATCAACTTGAGGATATGGATTTTATAGCTGAGTATCCACCAGTTAATGGTTGTAACAACTAAAGTTCCATAATTATATCCAAGAATCTATTGAAATATTCTATATCAAAGCACATTGATATTGAGTATCATTTTCTACAGGAGAAGGTGGATGAAGGTATCTTGAGGCTATAATATGTTCTATCCAATGATTAGATTACTGATATTCTTACAAAACCACTTCTTACTGATTTTTTTTAGAATATGAGTTTAAAAATAGGAGTGTATCCCACTTCCCAACACTGAGGTATGTTTTTTTTATTTTCCTAACTTATTCCAATTGTGATTTAATTACTAAAAAGGATGATAATTGATTTTCAAGGGTATAAATTTACTTACTCCTGAATTTGTTTATTCTACTTATTAAGTGATCGTAAAAAGTGATTGAAAACCAATTCATTTTAATTTCCTGAAAAATATTCATAGTTGGAATATCTTATTAAACTATTAATATGATGATTTGGTGTCATAGTTAATCACTCTTTATACCTAAATCAAGATATATCATGTAGAATTAGAATTTATTGGTCATTTATTACTACTTTTAAGAATTTTACACCATCCCCTTTACATACATTTTTGAATTCATTGTCAAAAAGGGGGATAATGAGGTTTTAATTTTTTTTCTCTGAGTGGATTAAGGGGGAGCACATTTAAATGTTAAAAATGAAATGAAATTTATTGTATTTATAATAAATAAAAAGGGAAGTATTATTTAACCCATTTTAGGATGATGTTTTATTTTTTGTTAATGTTTTTTAAAGTAGATTTGATTCATCAGAGTTGAGGAAAAGTAGTTATTCCATTAATTAGATTGTAGTGAGAGAGCCATTAATGAGTACTTGGATGAGTATGAATATTTCTTGAGTTCATACATGTTCCAAATGATTTTTAAATTAAAATGAAAAAATTTATGAAATTTTGATAGTGTTTTGAATAAATTTGAAGTTGTCTGAGATGGATTTAATCGGTTGATGTTTCTTTTTAGAAATGTGTTGAGATGGTTGAAAAGGAATTAAGGATGGTTTGGAGTTGTATATTACTGTAACAAACTCAAAAAAGTACTATATATATAAGATACGTGCATAATAGTAAACAACCCATATGTAAGGATTATACAGTACATATGTAAGGGTCCATGTATAGTGGTATACATTACATAAGGTTTATATAGTTCATACATAAAGGTACTTAGAGGAAATAATGAGATTTAAAAAAAATAGAACTCTAGTGAGATACGTAAGGGTCCCATTGAGGAATACATAAGATTTTCTCATGGAATAAATTATATTCATCTAAAAATACATAATATTAATTCAATATTATAGTGATAATTTTTCAAAGGGATATATGTAATCATTGACTAAATTTTCTATTACTTGTGTAAGGGTTTTTTCACAATTTAACAAATAGTTTTGGAAATTTAATTTCTATAAGGAGAATTTAAAATAAGAAATAAATTTTGATGATACTTTACCTATTATTTAGTGATTTAAATATCATGGTGATTTTTGTAATAATCTATGATTCAATCTAGGAATAATGGAGATGAAAATTGTAGAAGAAGGTTTTTTGTGATGAGGGTTTCAATGTCACAATGTTTCAGTATATGTTCTTAAAGAAATTAGAAATAAATTTTTATGGGAAACCAAATGATGTAGATATTATGAAGTTATTAAGATTTATGGGAATCTCTAGATCTATGATTAAAGGTGGTTAAAATGATTATTTATCATTATATAACTATATTATAATTTTTAAATGCCAAGAATCAATGATTTTATCATAGCCAAATCACAGTAATTCATCCATGAGTTTTGTATTTTATAAATATCATTTTACCTATATTAATGTAATGATCATTTGTATATGTGAGTTAGTTGATAATCATGGGAGGTAGGCCTGAAAAATAAGTTTTGAGTATATAGATCATGGGAAAAATCATGTAGTTCTTGTTAAGAATGAGGAGTATTATAAGAAGTTGGGAGACTAAAATAGAGTATATTGTAACATTTTATATACAGAAACTATTATAGGTGAATATCCAATGAGGATTTTTATATATTTTAATAAGTTATAAGATCATGTATGTTCAATTCTTTATGACATGCACTTACACTAGTGATTATTATTCAAATAAGTTTTCATATTTTATTCGTAACAATTTTGTTCTTGTTCAAGTCTAGTTGGTTCCAACAATTGTAAAATGTTCAAGTCTAAAGGAATGTGATGTGATCACACACTTAGATAAATAACATGTTATATATTCATTATCCTAGTAAGTATATACTTGAATAAAAAAACATATGAGTTAGATATAAATGATTTTAATAATTTATGTCATATGGTCACTTGATGTCTTAGAAAAATAGATTATATGATTATATATAATCAAATAAGAAACAAAAGGTGTGTATAGTCATTAAGGTACATGTGATTGATATAGATCATTACAGGTCTCTCTATATCTTGATTAGCATTGAAACTTTTCTATAGTTCACACTTCGCTTACATTTTTTTATTAAGGAGTTCGTAATTGTTTTCAATAATACAATGTCTCATGGGGTTTCACTTTATTATGATGGAAATGAGGATAAAGTTTATAAAACATTGAGAGCTACCCTAAAAAAATTTTAGAGGATATCTAGAATAAGTTTCAAAATTATTTTCACAAATTGTTACATATGATGTAATATGTGGTCAAAAAATGATAAAATTTTCAAAAATGAGTTTCGGAAGATATACATAAAGACATTTGGATGTGTTTTTACATAAAAAAATTAAATTAGATTTTAAAATTAAATTAAATCCAATAAAAAATAAAATAGTGATATTACATTGATTCCAACAAAATTAATTTAGGATTTTTTTAACACTAAAATTATTTTTTTAAATGATGGAAAAAAATTAAATATTTAAAAAATCATGAGCTAAGTCAAACTTAAAATTTCTTTCTTATCTAATTTAAATAAAAAAACTATTAAATTATTAAAAATCAATAAAAACCCCAATTAACAATTGAAATCAATTCCCAAAAAAATCAACGTGTGATTATCCAAATTAAAATGTAAAAAACAATAAAATTTAAAATATCTAAAAAATAATGCATGGATTTTTTTAGAAATAAAAATTGAAAATTATACTAATTAAAAACATTTTATCCAATTTCCAATGAAGTTTGGAATATAAAAATTGAATGATTTTTATGGGTTTTTAATCAATTTAGGGGAGATTTTCAATGAAAAACAAACAAAATTGAAATTTACATCTCACATCACTCCCCCACACTTACACTATTTCACTCCCATAAAATTTTATCATTTGATTTAATTTATTAAAAATAGAAAAAAATGATGATTTCCCTTCTTATATCTAAATATACAAGACATATAAAGAAATTAAAAGTTTTATACATTGTTTGAATTATCATTCCTCTTATGTTTTTCCAATTCACTCCTCATTACAATCCAATAAAAGTCGCAGGATTAGGAGTGGATCAAATTAGAATTAATTAGAATCAAATTTTTAAAAAGAAATGATTTCATTTTTCCTATCTCCTAAGTTTATTTAACCAAATTTTTAAATTCTCACTTCATTGATACCACTCAAAAGAGTTTTTTATAAGTTATTTTTCCCCTTATTCATCTGGGTTCAATATTCCACACATCTAAATGAATTCATTTTTTACTATAAGGAACTTTATTGATTTTTTTTGAATTTTCCCAAATTATTTATGGGAAAAGAACTGTAAAAAAAGCACTTATTGGATATGTATAGATTGCTTACTCACACACCTGGGGCCTAATGTCCCAGATATTTTCCATGGGGTCCAAATTGCTTGTTTCACTCCAGTTTCAAGGGATTTATATCAATTGATTTTTATTTTCCTCTATAAGGTGTTATTTTTTACATAATTATACTTAACTTAGATTAAGTTCAAAAATTCCAGTGACCTCAAGTTATAATTCGGATTCCATACAAATTTTTTTTCTCACAATCTATTTCCTAGTTCTAAAAAGTAATATTAATAAAGGATGTGATAAATTTACTCAATATTCATCTAATTATTACTATATTTAAACCATTAAAATTATTAAATTTGGAATGAAATTTAAACTAAGAAAGATATCATTCAGCTCAATAATATTTAAGAAATTTAAAAAAACTATAAAAAATATCCATGTACAATCTTTAAAAGCAGTTCAATTTTTTCTATATGTATTTTTTTGTATTTTTTAGGATATACTTAATATAAAATAGTATATGGTATTTAAATCCTAATATAATTTATTTTCTTTTACCCCACACTTAGTTCTGACACACTTCCATTACATTTCTAACATTTATTTATCAAAGAAAAAATAGTTCAAAATAAAAGAATCTAAACTAGAGTGAAGGAAAAAAGAAAACCTAAGGTCCTTTATTTAATGGAAAAATGTGGATCTTGGACTCCTCAAATGATATTTCCAAAATTATTCATGGTAATGTTTCACATACTAACCATTTACTTTGAAGAAGTTTCATGACTCAGCTCCCTTGATCTCAACTACACTAAGTAAAAAATTATCAGGTACTGCATAGGTTCCTTGAGGAGAATAAGAACACTTTATCTTTAATTTTAACATCACTATTCTAGATGAATTTGTCATCGATAGATCTATATTTCTCTTTGTATAGAAGGTAATTCTTATATGATTCTCCTCTAAACTTCTCAATCACTATCATCTATAGATTCCACATCTCTCTATCTTTTCTAAACTCTTTGTTTACTCTATTAAAAACCCATTAAGATTTTTGTTTCAACTCAATTGGATGGTGAAATTTTTTCCATAGACTATTCTGTAAGGAGACATACCTAAGGTGTTTTTTTAGGCAGTCATATATTCTAACAGTGCATCTTCTATGTTTTTACTCTAGTAATTCGGGTTGGGTTACACTGACTTCTCCAGAATCATTTTTATATCTCAACTGGAAACCTTATCTATACCATTGATTTTTGTGTGTTAGGAAGCAGAATTGTTGTGATGTACATAATATTTCTTCATTGTGCTTTTTATATTCTTATCTAATAAATCTGTGCCTTGGTAACTTATTATTTCTTGATAAACTCCAAGACTATAAAAAATATTTTATTTCAAAAATTTAATCACATTTTTGGAATCATCATCCCATGTGGATTTTTCTTCAATAAACATAGAAATATAATCTACTTATAACAAAATATAGGAAAATCCAAATGATATAGGAAATTTTCCCATGAAATTTAATACCTATACCTAAAATATTTCATACAAAATAAGAGGTTTTCTGGGGAATTTCATGTCTTTTGGAAATCCCACTAGTAAACTAGATGTTTGTAAAAAAGATAAAAAAATATGTGAATCTTTAAAAATTTAATCCAAAAAAAATACTAGCTTATAAAACATTCTTACCTATTTTTTGAGGTCCAAAATGGGCTATAGAAGAAGGTGTGTGGAAAAATTTAAGTACATACATAACATCTTATTCATGGATATATCTCTTTATTATATAATCACTAAAGAACTTTTATATATATAGGTTTTCCCAAACATAAAATTGGTATTTAGAATTTAATTTAAGTGATTATTGTTTGTAAAAGATTGGATATGCCTTTGATATCACCAAAAAATTCTCTAAATCGGCATACTAGGGGACTTGAGTGGCTTCATATGGATTCTCACCAGTAAATGAGTCATACAAGTTTGTTTCAAATGCTATTTTTTCCTTGTTAGTGTGGGGAAATATACTCATGTGTTCTAAAACTAGGTTCTAATAGCCTTTCTTATCCTTAATCTCTAAGTTGAATTCTTATATTATAAATCTTCATCTCACCAGCTTTGTATTTGCTTCATCCTTCTTATTCAAGTACAAAATTGATGTACGATTAGAAAATACAGTAACTTTACTTACTAAAAAATAAAATGAAAATTTATCCAAGGTAAGAACAATAGGAAAAAATTTATTCTCTATTATTATATAATTAATATGTGGAATATACATGGTATGTGGAGAATATGTTATCACTATTGAGTTTCCATCAATCTTCTTGGAAAGTACACCTCCTACATATCTATTTGAATCATAAAATAGTATCTCAAAGGGGTGTTCCCAATTTGGTGGGTAGATTATGGGGGAAGTGGTTAAGATCAATTTTAGTTTATAAAAATCTATCATGCATGAATCATTAAACACAAACTTTTTTTCCTTCATGATTGGGTTACTCAAGGGAAAAGAAAATTTTCAAGTCTCTAATAAACCTTCTATAAAACTCACCATGCCCTTAGAATGATCTAATGTGTCTCATAGTGGTGTGGTAAGGTAGTGTATAAATAAAAAAAATTATCCTTGTCTTATTTATTCCCATTTTTATAAATTATATGGCCCAAAATATTTCCTTTTTTAATCATAAAATAGCATCTTTTAAAATTCAAAACAAAAATTTTATCAATGTATTTTTTTTAACAAAAATCCAGACTCTCTAGAAAACTTTGAAAATAAGTTCCATAAATAATAAATTCATCAAGGAATAACTCAAATTAGATCTCAATAAAGTCATAGAAAATAATTACCATGATGTATTGAAATGTGCATGGGGAATTACAATGACAAAAAGGCATCCTTAGGTAGGAAAAAATACTTAATGTACATGTGAAGGCGGTCTTTTCTTGGTCTTATAAAGTGATTAGAACCTAAAAATACACAAAAATTCCATTAAAGAAAAAACAATTAACCTCCCTATAAATCCTCCCTAACATTTTTTCTATAAATGGTATGGGGAATTGGTCTTTACATGTTACATGGTTCAACATCCTATATTCAATGCAGACTCTCCAACTATTATAGATTATTGTGGGAACTAGTTCATTGTTTTCATTTTTTCCAATTTTGTATATAAATTTCTTCTAGAATATTTGTACATGATTCACCCATTGGGGGTAGAAAATGGGGTAAATAATTATAAATCTTATTAGTCTTTCTACTTCTTTTTTCACTCTTTCTATAAGGGTCAGGTTGAGATTTCTTTGTTGTTGTCTCATTGGTATAGAATAATTTTCCTAAAAAATTATATATTTTTAGGTGGTATGGTTAATCAATGTAATTTCCACTAATATCCATTCTATTTCCCTAACATTTTATTTAAAAATTTTCACAATTTTGTACTCTTTCTTATGTTTTAAATTATTTGAAATGATTACTCCTAGTTTTTAATTTTATCTTCAAAAATAATATTTCATGTCTGATTGCAGTAGTTTCAATTATAACTTAGGAGTTCTCTAGTGATATTTTAATATCATTATTCTCTATTTTGTAAAAATTAACATATGAAGTATAAGTATTAATAGTGAATTTGAGTAACTCATCAAAATAAATTTCATCAATTTCTCTGAATTTTATAACAATCAAAATTGTTTCTAGATTAATATAATTTTCAAAAACATATTAATCAGCAAAGTAAGGTATATCCAAATATTATCCAAATCTAATTATGTCATCAAACGTTTCAATTTCCTCCCTAGAATAACAAGGACACTCAAAAAATTAAATTAAAAGTATATTTCTCCTCATTTGGGTATTTCATTGAGTCAAGGATGTTAAAATCCACTATTTCCTCGTCAAAAGTCCTATAAATAGTTCCTTAATTAACATTTATTATAGTCTTATGAATCTTAATTAATTTCCTATCTAAAATAAAGGTATATTTATCTTTACCTTTTCCTTCTTCCACGTGGAGAATATAGAAGTATATTGGGAAAGGGAATCCATAAACACTTACCAAGAAATCTTCAAGAACACCTACTGGGTAGGTAGTGGCTTGATTTGTGATTTTCACAACCACTCGGGTGGCTTTTAGTTATCTAGTCTTTAGATAATAATAAATGTAATAAGTTATTATTTTTATTGATATTTCAAAATCAAAAATTTCATTGGAAAAAAATTAATCACACTTATATTATAGGTGATAATTAAAGTACCTTGATATTGAAATTTATTAGAAATTTGTGGTATAAAAATGGAAGAGGGTTTATTACCTATCCTTACCTCCTTATTTTATTATAATCTCTTTCTATTGCTACACATTTATTTGATGAATTCTATATACCTTGTAATTTGGATAATAGACTCCAACAAAGGGATGTTGACCTCCACGTTCTTGAATATTTCCAAAATATATTATTATAGTTTATCCTCACTAAGTTTCTTGGGTATTTTATTCCTTAAAGAGAATGGTTGTTGGGGTACTTTTATTCTTCCATATTGGATTTCTCTTTGTTATTCATTGCAGGGTGTGTCCCCACTAGTAATTTGTCTTCTTTTTCTTCGATGGATTCATCAGGTAGTGTGGGTTTTCCACTTATATATTCCTCTTGAGATATAAATTCTTCATAGCTTCCCATATCCTTTCCAATCCTTAAGTAAATGGAACTAACATTACCCTTTGGGTTAGGAATGAATTGAGCAGGAATCTTACCAGAGCCATTATTTTCCAAGTCATTGATGGTAGTCGTAATCTATTTATACTATACTTTTAGCTCCATCAACACTAATCCATGGGTGTTAAGAGTAGTGTGTAGAGTAGTGTGGGATACCACAAGATATTTTATAAACTCTTTTAGGATGGGATATTGATTATTCTTCTATTTCTATCTTGTTTGGGGCTGATATCTACCACTTTGGAAGGGTTTAGGTTGGAAGGATGGTTCAAAACCTTACTGGAAAGGTTCTCATGTTTTTGGGTTCCTATATATAAACTAAGTATTATAAAATTATATAAATCCTTAGTTTTTTTATGGTTTCTATTGGAAATACCACCGGTATATAGAATGACATGCTTTTTTTCCTTGTACTTGAGGTCGTTCACCATTGAAGTGGTATTAAGAGTGGTAAAGTTGGAAAACCCTTGGAGGTGTGGGAGATATGTTTCTTGTACTTTGTTCACAACTAGTTTTATCACAAGAAATGTTAGTTCTTCAATTAAATTTTCAATTAAATGGGAGTTATAACTTTTTTCCTTGTGTACTCCTCTTGATGTGGATCTTGTAATGAATTGTTGAGAGTTTTCAGAGATCCTCTCGATCATATCTCTAACTTTAGTGAGGTAATTTTCTAATAATTATCCTTCATGGGATATATCTAGTATATTACAGTCATTTTCCATTTTTCATTGGTAAAATAATACCTATAAATGTTGATCTTTGAAATAATTATGTGGGAAGTAAGTTTTAAATTTCTTGAATCTTTCCCAAAACTTATAGAGAGTTTATATACTTGATCTCTTGATCTTATAGATCTATTTATTTATCTAAGTGATTCTTGAGGTAGGTAAGTACTTCAAGTGGAATTCCTTCTATAGCACATCCCATGTGGTAAATTCATGAAGCTAGATATTATAGAAATAATTTGTGGATTCCCCTTTAAAAGAGAAGGTAAATACCATCTAAATCACTTGATCTTATGATATTCCTATAAGATTGAAAATATTGAAAAAATTAAAAATTTATCTTAAATTTATATTAGGGTCTTGTCCTACCAATCCATTAAACTTTTCTATAAGTTGGATCATATTGGTTCTCAGTTTAAGTTTTTTTAATTATTAGGATATTGAATTAAATTGTTATTTCATAAATATGGTGCATAAAGTTTTTTTTAAAGTCATATTCAATTATTACAAATTGGTCTCCATGTTATTACTCACAAAATTTATTTTGGTGGAAGAAGAATTTGAGGATGGGGAACTTGTTAATAGTACTGTGAAAATTTCCCCCTCCTCTTGTTCTGTGATTTTTAATATTCTCAGTATTTCCAAAATAGTCTATTCAACATCTGGATAAAAACCAATGAGGTGAGATGAGATAGAAATTTTCATTTGTTGAAATCATTTTAAAAATAAAAAATATAGTTGAAACACAAATACTAAACTCCCCAACAATGGTTCCAGGTTTGATGGGTGTCAATCACGGTTCGTCCAGTAAAAAAAATTTGAACCCAAGTTAAATGTAATAACAACGAGATTTGGGTTGTCTCTTAAATAGGATAGTATTATGAGTGTGTTTTAATTTTTTATGGGTTCTATTTTGTAAAAACGTTGTGTGAGATTGATTTTATTGGTTTTAAATTCAATTTTGGAGATAGTGTCTTAACCTTGGATCATCCCCTTACCTTACCTACAAAATCATAAATCCATTTTAAGTCTTCTATATTATATCTTTAACCCTATGAAACCTCACCAAGGTTACCTTATCTGGGATTTTTCGGCTTGATTAGGGGTAAAATGATCATTGTATACCCCATTCTCACATATCTCGAGGGTTGGATATCTCTGATCACCCTCCAATTCCTCCACTACTCGTTATCACAATCAGTGTAGTGAGACTAAGTGGCACATGTGTATAATATAGATATAGAAGGAAGACATATTTTAAGTATATAAGAATAAAGAAATATCTTAAAGCCTAAATATCATGAACCATCTCATATCGACCTTGAAATGGTCACCCAAATTGGTCCACGACAAGGCCTGAAGGGAATTCCAGATCCCCACGGGCTGGAACAAGTGCCCGGATATCAAATGAAATGATTTGGGAATGATTTACCTAAATTTACCATATTAAAATAACCAATAAAAATTCAAAAACCAGATCTGAAAATTTTAACAAAATACACCTTTAATAAATTCCAAATTCTTCATTTACAATAAAACAAGTTCCATAAAGGACAATGACACAAAGGGGAAACCAAAACAACACTTCAGACCTCCGTGAAACAAGAGGAGTAATGTCCTTAATATTCCACCACCAAGATCTAAATCCAAAACCACTAGAAGACCAAACTGCCAACCCGAAACATCTTGCCTTAACCTGAAACAAAGAGACAACAGGGTCTGCATACACCCAAAGGAGTATACAGGGTGTAAGCCAAAGCCCAGTAGGATTCCACCCGGGTAGAGATTCTAGGCATTAAACATTAAATGACAAATAAAACATGCAAAATTTATCATGAAAGAAAATTCCAGAAAATTTTAGGATGAGAAATAACATTGAAACTAAACAACTTAAAAAGAAGTACAATTTTAATTAGAAAATAGTTTTCAAGGAATGAAACTATAAACAAAAAACTTCTTAATAAGAGGTGAAACATTAAATAAGTAACAAACTTACTATTAAAATAACCAAAAAAACATATCGTATGCTGATGGTAGGTAAAATATAATCAGTGAGCACTAGACATGGGAAATAACCCTAGGCACTAACTAGCTGTGGGCCCCAGGTATTTCGTATCTTAGTGAAAAGTAACCATAATAAATATATGCTCTCCTGAACGAGACACTAGTAGGGAACATACCTATAACCTAGTGGTCCCCAACATCATCAAAATAGTTTATTTAGTGTTTTCATCATAAAACTTTCTTCGTTAAACTAGGATGAAACCACTATGTATCACTAGCATACTAGTACACGTCTTCCCACATAGATACCTAGGCTTCCCATTTGTTCTTAATCAAGTTTCACATATCACATCACATCACTTGCACCTCCAAATTCCATTTTAAGACCATGCACATAGCAAAACAGTTCACAACCATGTTTCGCATCCCTTTATATCATTTAATAATCCATTCAAAAAAAATTAAACAATTTGAAGAAGTACCTTAATGTTTTACACCCAAAAACCCATTCCAAACCCTCTTTTAAGACCAAAAATACACAATCACCATACAAAAGCAAAATTTAAATCACTTTTACATTTTAATAAACATTTTTCACAATTCATAAAACATTACCAAAGTATTCCCCATCATGGTTCGCACTGCCCATACAACTCAATAAACTATTCATATAGTTTATAAAATAATTTTTCAAAATGCCATAAGGCTTTCCCACCTAAAAATACACCCAAATTTATCTTTTAAAATCAATCATACGTGAATTCCATACCAAGATATAATTTTCATCCCTCGCATAATATAACAATCCAATTAAAAAAATTATACAATACTACCAAATGATACAATGTGATTTTACATGTGAAAAATACCTCATTTCATGTAAAAATGACATTTTAAAATTAAATGTACATATAACCAGATCAAAGACCACTTCACACCACATGAATAATTTAATAATTAATTTTAACACATTATAAAATATTCATAAATGGTTCAGCAAGGGTTTTCACCAAAAACTCACCCTGTTTCATATAAAAATGCCAATTAAAATTTAACCACATGTCATAACCATGTCAAAACATAATTCACACCATTTACATACTTGGAAAAAAATATTATACAATTTATGAAACACTAATAATGGCGTAATATGCTTTACAAACACCATTCTTACTTAAACAAGGAAAATAAATTATTTGCAAACAAATATGCATCAAAATTATCCAAAAACTAATTTTTCACCTCACACATAGTTCATAAAACATATAAAAAAATAAAAACAAGCATAATAAATTTATAAAAGGATTTTTAAGAACATAATCACTTACCTAGATTGAGAAACATCTAGAAAAATGGTGTGAACCCCATATGCACCACAACTGTGCCCTAGATGCACCTCAAACAACATGTGTTAAACCTTTAACGACAATATTGAAACCAACATATCAAAATCAGACCCCCCCCCAAAAAAAACTGAAACCCTACCCGCTAGAAACCAAATCCCTAATTAGGAGAAGCCATAACTTACTGGGATAAAGAACGCACTCACGATGAAGGGGGTGGAGAGCGGCAAGCGACCACAGAGGCTGAATGCACAAGGAAGAGGCTATCATAGAGAGGTGCGAGTAGGGGAGGTGTGTGAGGGGTGCGGGACATGAGCAGGGGGCACGTGAGCAGGTAGTGGGGTGTGAGTAGGGTGTTTGCGAGGCTGTGGGGATCCTTCGAAGGGTGCATCACTGGAGAAGATGGCTAGAGAGGAAAAGGGTTGTGCACAAGGTGGTGGTGTGGGGTGGGGCACAAATTTTAGGGAGAAAGAGGGGGTGGGGTGTGTGGATAGGGAGAGAGGGAAGGGGGAAAGGGGAATCAAACCCTAAAAAAATAACCAACTTAAAAAACAATATTAATTAAAATTATTATTATAAAATTATTATTAACTAAATAAAAATTACTTCTCAATATTAAAAAAATATAAGATTAATAATATTAACATTATTAATACCAATAAAAATAATAATAATATTCTTTTATAATATTATTATTGTTGTTATTTAAAACAATTCATAAATATTTTTATTTCACTTCTCTCCATTTATTTTATTAAAATATTCCTTTAATTTCATTTATTAATTATTTTATTTTACTTAATCACACATTTGTTTAACTTTATTTATTTTTTCATTGTATTCACATTCTAACGCATCAAATATTTTTAATGCAGGGTGACTGTGAGGTCACCGCACATGGCTCAAGAGACCGTGTGTGGACCATGCAGCAGTCTATGCTCATTCAAGAAGTTACCACCCTGGTACCCAGGCTTACTGAATGGCTTCCGCTATCATGTGATGCCGGCACACCAGCAAAAAACCCCCAAAATTCTTCATACTTTAAAATTTTAATCTGGTACCTAAATCCAACTTAGGACAACACTAACTCGAGACCTCAAACCTATCACACCCAGTTCCTGAGAAAAAAAACCAATATCCGACCCAATCCAGGTCCATGGCTAAAATAAAAACCCAGATGTGACAATTATTCCCACTATAAATGCTTTATTCCCTCAGAAAGCCATGCCAAGAATGCCCAGAAAATAGAATCGGTACACCCTATTATCTCAAAGTGGTTCCCAACAAACAAAATGAGACAAGAAAGAACACTACTAACAAAGATAAATAACTTGAAAAATAAACTTGGGAGACCCAAACTGGACTCCTCGCCAAGTAACACATACCTCCAAAATTCAATACACCTCCAATTGATAATAAAAATAAAGAAACTCTCACAATACTACATTCAATATCCTGAGACCAAACTCCTTAAGTATTACCAAGGAGTCTCACGCATATCACTAGAAACAAATTAGATAGTTCTGAGTGAAACTATCAATCGTCAAACCTACACTAGTAATGAAATAGAGTTACTGACATGAGGAATCCCAAGTAGACTCCCCACCATAAGGGGAAACTAACACCTAAGATGGAACCAGGATACCAAAAGGGGGATGCTTGAACGGAATCCCCACCATAAAGACCATCTAATAAAATGATTGGAATAGGATAACACAGAAATCTTTACATGAGCTAACCAGGGGGCTTCCCAAACAACTTAACACCCTACTACAAGGGCCCAACTGAAAAACTCTAAACCACATAGAATACAATATGCAGTTCATCACAAAGAAGCAGAGTCCATATGACCCCTCCATCCAACTGGACCACTTAGAATGCAATTACTTCATTGAAAACTTAAATTGTCTTCATTTCCCAAACTGAAAATAGACATTGGGCTAAGGTTCCTTAAAATCCCGGGGGTTTTCTGACTATGAACCAGCTTCACTTAGAGAACTAAGGCTGGAGGTCTGATGGTTGAAGCATCTCATGCCTCACAATCAGGTGCTGAAAAATTATGATCAAAACTTCTTCCTACTGGTTCGACAAGAAACTACACCATGATCAAACAGTAACTCATACTGCTTTCACCTTTCCTCACTGATGTTCCCTTCACCACTCTCAAACAGGACCTTCAGACACAACGACATCATGCTTTGCCTTTGGCAACTCATGCAACTTAAGGAACTAAGGTCTCTTCCAACCTTTCACAACCACTCTTCTACTATAAATAGGATCCTCTTAACTGAAAGAAGAGAAAATTACTTAATAGAAGGGAGTCCTTACTTTGATCAAATGGAGTGTATTCCATTGGTGGATCACTTATGACTACATATTGAATATACATAAATACTTTATGGAGGCATGAACTATCCAAGAAAGAAAACCATGGACCCAATCAAACTGGTCCAATGTTCAATACATACTACAAGTGAACAAGAACTCAAACCCCAGATGTAAGTCAACCAAAAGGATTCTCATCTTGAAACGCCTCTCAAACAACATTCCCAAAAGTACAAAAATATGCACCATGGAAACACTAGTTATTAAAACACCAAATTTTCTTTTAAAAAAAATTTATTAAAATAAAAATGTTGTTGGGTTGAATAAATATTAATTGTGTCTCATGGGCCTCAAGCATGAATATTTTTGTGCAAAATTGGGCACCCACCTCATGTCCATCCAGAAATTCACCCACTCATTCCATTTACCATCCTCCTTTCCATATATTCCCATAAAAGTGGTTGCCTGTGAGAATATGAAAGAATAAAACCAAACCTTTCCACTTTTCAAAACAAAATCATTCAACCCACACTTTTCAAACATTACACATAAAACTCAAAGCACTTATTTTCAAAACATTTTCCACCTCTCCAAAACCAAATTGGTTTTACTTAAAAAAACAAATTTCCATGATTCCAAAATAAAGAGATGTTGGATGATGCAAGGGGAAACAAGTGTCAGTGGGTGACTTATACATATAGTTGGTAGGAATACGCCAATCACTTCACCGTCACTGAGAGTATTATAGAAAAATTTCCTCGACTCCACAAGGCTTGATAGTCCCTACAATCACACTGAGACCATTGACCCATCTCTCATTTCATTTCCCAAATAACAAGCAACCATAGGGACCAATGAACTCATATGGAACCCGACTTCCACTGGTAACTCAAGTCCTGCTACGAGGTGTGTTGGGCAGGCACCCTACTCATAACCAGAACGTCAAGTCCTGGCAGTCCTAGCTCTTCTACCCAGACTCTACCCTAAGTAACAAGACTCAAAATAGAATAACCTTCCACTGATACCATTTTTTCACGAACCAACTCGGGTCAACCTTGAAATGGTCACCCAAATAGGTCCGCAATAAGGATCTAAGGGTGTTCTCGAACCCAACGGGTTGGAAAAAGTGTCCAAGTATCAAATGAAATGATTTTTGAATTATTTACCTGAATTTACCATATTAAAATAACCAATAAAGACACAAAAACCAGATTTGAAATTTTTAACAAAATTCACCTTTAATAAATTCCTAATTCTTCATTTACAATTAAAAAAGTTCCAAAAAGGACAATGACGCAAAGGAGAAACCAAAACAACTCTCCAAACCTCTGTGTAATAAGTGGAGTAATGTCCTCAAGCCACCACCACCAATATCCAAAACCAAAACCACTAGAAGACAAAACTGCCAACTTGAAACATCTTTTCTTAACCTGAAACGAAGAGACAATAGCTTCTGCATACACCCAAAGGGGTATACAGGGTGTGAGCCAAAGCCCAGTAATATTACACATGGGTAGAGATTCCATGCATTAAATATTAAATGGAAAATAAAACATTCCATCTTTATCTTAAAAGAAAAATCCAGGACAATTTTAGGAAAAAAATAACTTTGAAACTAAAAATCATAAAAATAGTTTAATTTTAATTAGAAAACAGTTTTCGATGAATGAAACTATAAAAAAAGTAGCCTAATAGGAGGTGAAACATTAAATAAGAAACAAAATTACTTTTAAAATTACTAAACGAACATAATTTATGTCAACGATAGGTGAAATATAATCATCAAGCACTATACATGGGAAATAACCCTAGGCACTAGCTAGCTATGGGTCCCAGGTACCTCATATCTTGGTGAAAAGTAACCATAAAAAATATTCATTCTCATGAACGGTCCAATAGTAGGGAACATACCCATAACCTAGTGGTCCCCAACATCATCAAAATAGTGTAGTTAGTGTGGTCATCATCAAACTTTCTACGTGAAACAGGGATAAAACCACTATGGATCACTACCATACTAGTACACGTCTTCCCACCTAGATACTCGGGCTTCCCATTTGTGGTCAATAAAGTTTCACATATCACATCACATAACTTTCACATCCACATTCCATTTTAACACCATGTGCACTCCAAAACTGTTCAAAAACATGTTTTTCACCCCTTTATATCATTTAATAATCCATTTAAAAAAAATTAAAACAATTTTAAGAAGTGACATAAGGTTTTACACACAAAAACTCATTCCAAATCCTCTTTTAAGACCAAAAATAAACAATAAACATACGAAAAAAAATGGAAAGCCCTTACATATTTTAATAAACCTTTTTCAAAATTCATAAAACATTACCAAGAATTCCCCATCATGGTATGCACTGGCCATACAACTCAATATACCATTCATACAATTTATAAAATAATTTTTCAAAATGCCACAAGGATTTCCCACCCAAAAATGCCCCGAAATTTATATTTTAAAATCAACCACACATGAATTCCATAAAAAATATAATTTCCATCCCTTATGTATAACAATCCAATTACACAATTTATAAAACACTACCAAATGACGCAATGTGACTTCACAAATGAAAAACACATTATTTCATGTAAAAATGACATTTTAAAATTAAACGCATGTCTAACCATATCAAATACCACTTTCACACCACATGAATAATTTAATAAATCGTTTGAACACATTATAAAATATTCAGTAAGGGTTCAGTAAGGGTTCTTACCAAAAACCACCTGGTTTCATATAAAAACACCACATTAAATTCAACCGCACATCATAACAATATCAAAAATTAATTTTCACCATTTATATACTTGGAAAAATATATTAAACAATTTATGAAACACTAAAAATGGAACAACAATCTTTACATACACCATTCTTACTTAAATACGGAAAAATAAATTACTTCCAAACAAATATTCATCAAAATTTTCCAAAAACCAATTCCACACCTCACACACCATTAATAGAATCACCAACCTCAATTGAGAAGAATACAGAAAAATGGTGTGAAGCCCATCCGCACCACAACCACACCCTAGACGCTCCTCAAACTACTCGTGATGAACTTTAAACGACAATATTGAAACCAAAATATCAAAATCGGACCCCCAAAACTGAAACCCTACCCATTGGAAACCAAAAACCTAAGGAGGAAAAGCCAAACCTTACCTAGATAAAGTATGCACTTGTGGTAGAGGGAGAGGGGGAGCGGCAAGCAACCACAAAGGTCGGTCATGAAAGGAAGAGGCTGTCAGAGGGAGGCGCGATCAGGGGTGTCACCCGAGGGGTGTGGGGAATGAGAAGGGGGTGTGGGAGTAGATCACAGTGCGTGAGCAGGGGGTACACAAGGCTACAGGGCACCTGCAGAGGGTGGTTCACCAGGGAAGATGGTTGGAGGGGAGGAGGGATGCGCACAAGGTGTTGGAGAGGGGTGGGGTGTGACTTATAGGGAGAAAGAGGGGGTGGGTGAGTGGAGAGGGAGAGGGGGAAGGGGGGAAAGGGAATCAAACACTAAAAAATACCCAAATTAAAAAAAAACTATTAATTATAATAATAATTATAACATTATTATTAGCTTAATAAAAATTAATTCTCAATATTAAAAAAATTATAAGATTAATAATATTAACATTATTAATACCAATAACAATAATAATAATATTATTTTATAATATTATTATTGTTAATATTTAAAACAATTATTAATTTTTTTTAATTCAATTTCCTCCATTTATTTTAATAAAATATTCCTGCAGTTTCATTTATTACTTATTTTATTTTATTTAATCACACCTTTGCTTAACTTTATTTATTATTTCATTTTATTCACATTCTAACACATCAAATATTTTAAATACAAGGTGACTATGTGGTCACCCTTCACAACTCTAGCAACCATGCATGGACCATGCGATAGTCTCTTCCCATTCAAGAAGTGACCACACTGGTACCCAGGCAGACCGCCCGACCTCCGTTGTTGTGCAGTGCCCACACACCGGCCTAAAACCCGCGAATTTTCCGAACTTTAAAATTTTAATCTAGAACCCAAAACCAAACTACAACAATCATAACTCAAGACCTCGAACCTGTCACACCCAGTTCCTGATAAAAAAAACCAATATACAACCCAATCCGGGTTCTGGGCTAAAATAAAAACCCGAGTTTAACATTAAACATGTTCAAATAATTCCAAATAGATAAAATAGAATTTAAATTTAAATAAAACATAAATTCACGTACAAGTGGTAGGGGATCTTCTCGGTTCCTCCAATAATGGCTTAGTGTTCCACCATAATAGAATTCCAAAAAATAGAAATTAAATAAAATAAAAAATAAAAAATCTCTAATTTGATGATCATGGGAAAAAACAACCCCCTAATGAACAGTTCCAATTTCTAAAGAGATACTCTCTCATTTATTTAATTTTCTATCCCTCTGACCATATGATAGAAATTATGTTATGTTCTAATAAACTTAGTAACCCTTAATTATTCCCCAAATTATATTTCAAATTCCTTCTCTTTAGATATCTTCCATGCACACTTCTCAATGCTTGGGATTTATCTAAATTAGCATACTCTAATTTTTTTCCTTAAATCATTCATCTACCATGATCGGGCTTCTTACTCATTCATGAAGAATCTAAGGGAAACTATTCACTACTCCACAACTTCACAAGATTTATAATTATAAATTGGTGAAGTAAATAATGATCGTGCTAGGTTGGGGCTACTAATTCAAAGTGGAATTGGAATGGGCTTAGATGTCATCAAAATTTCCCCTCAAAACCTCATATGTGTACCTGCTTAATGCTGGGTGTGCCTGGGAGTCAAAACTAGGCCTAGATCTACTTTGGATTCAATGTCATCTCCAGGTTCTTTAGGCTCATTTTTCTAGTTTTTTGAATTCCACCATCATATACATATATAAATTGAAATACTCATTGATCAAATTTAATTGAACAGTTATATTATCAACTCACTACCAATTTTTAACTATGGCCTTTAATTAGTGAATTAACTTCCAAAATTGTTTATAAAAAATTCATCATACCTTTCCTTATATCAAAAATATTACTATGCTTTGGATGATAATATTTACCCATAAATTGAGTAATGGATTTCACCAAGAATATTGTGGGAGTTCATCAGTAGAATCACATCCATGACCATGAGAAAATTTTAGGTACACCTCCATCTTCAATTTTGAACAAGGGGTAAAATTAAGGGAGTAAAAATAATCAAGTCAACTAAACTTTAGTATTCTATCCCTAATAGTTTGTTCACCTACTCTCTTATTCTTCAGAGAACTTCATCAATAACCATCAATCATGGCATGATTTTTCATCAACATAATTTTGGTCGATCATCATTTGGATTGGATATCAAAATTGAAGGAATTTATCATGCATAAAATCAAAAACATGGTGGGAAGACGTATTCACACTCATGGCCAGTGAGTGGGGATGTGTTGAGCCACCAACATTCTTTGATCTTCAATAACATAAATTCTAGCAATCAAAATAATTTTGTGACTCTTCATCTTGCATGAAAGTTTCCAAATTAGGTTCTAATGAACTTATTTCATCAACTTCGGAGCTCATTCATCCTCTCTTCAAGAAACTTTATGCTCCAATATTAGTTTTATACAATATGATCTGGAATTTATTAACCAATCATGGTTCTTTTGTCTCATCTTGATCATCGACTTCATGGTTCTTCATTGTTTTATTCATGGTTCTTTTGTCACATCTTGATCATCTCCTCTGGTGTTTTTTCTTCTTATACCCTGTGGAAAGCATCGAATTGAATGTGGAAACATGGAAAGATTCGGGAAGTAGTAGAGCCTTCTTTTAAAAGGGTTTTAGTTGGAATTTTCTTTAATATCTCTAGATGAAATGGTTATATTCTCCAATTAATATAATCTTTAGACTTGGTTTCAGCAGGGGGTTTTGGTTTCAAGTTTATATTCACCTCTATAGAATGGATCTGTTGGCTTCACTCTAGATCAATATGGGTGGTATGACTCTACTTCTTCATTGGTTGGTATAGACAACGTGGCATCCATGTTTTGGATTTTATTAGTGACATATTTCGTCAACATGATGTTTCATCTTTAGTAGCTAGCATAGATTATTTAGAAATTAAAGTTTGGTTTCATCGGTGATCATCGACATAAAATTCCTCTCATCAAGCTTAAGGGATCTTGACAGGCACAATCTATTTCCCTTGAGATCAATGGTCAATTTTCTTTATGGTTTTTTAGTTTTGGGAAACCATGGAGAAGAGTATTCCTTATGGATTCTTCATATGTTTTCATATTTTCAATTAGGCTATAGATCGACTATATTAAGAGGTTGGGTGTGTGATAACCTAGTGGGGGTGGGGGGAATCATGGTCACTCTATCCCTTTGTGGGATTTTCAATCATTCTCCAAAATAATTTTCCTTGTGCAATTGTTCAATCAGGGTACAATCGATCCATTCGACCACATAGAGAGTTGAAACCATGTCCACTTCAAGAGTTTTTCAATCAAATCCTCTACTTGTACATAAATATAAATTTTCTAGTGTAACGAATAAAAATAAAAACTTTCAATCAAATTAATTATTTTAAATCAAATTTATTTTCAAACAAATAAATTCAATATTCATTTTTTAAATAAAATTAAATTATATTTCCAAATTTAATTAAATCCAATAAAAATTCAAATTTTTATAATCCATTAACTACAAGAAATTTTAGTTCTATATTTTTAACTATTTTATTTTTTAAAAAAAAATTAAATGATTTAAACAATTAAATATTTTAAAAAATCATATGATCATTCAAACTACAAATTTTTGGCTTAAATAATTTAAATCAAAAATTAATTGAATTATTAAAAATCATTATCAAGTCCACTTAACACTTGAACTCATTTCCCACAAAATTAATGTTTGGTTATCCAAAATAAAATATATAAAATAATAAAATTACAAATATCTAAAAAATAAAGTCTGGATTTTCTAAGAAATAAAACTACACTAGTTGTCACCATTTTTATCCAATTTCCAATGAAGACTATAATATAAAAATTGAATGATTCTCTTGATTTTTGAATCAATTTAGGGGGAAATTTCAATTAAAAAAAGATAAAAATTGATATTCTCAACTTAAATAAATATCCAAAATTATTTTTGGATGTATTTTCATAAGTTATTACTTATTATATTACATAGGTGAAAGAGAACTAATTATATTAGGATTTTATTTCAAGAAGGAGAATATTAGAATTTTTCATTTAACTAATCTTGACCACACCATAGTTTATTCCATGGTCTGAGGCATGGTGCTCCACAGAAAAGTGAAATTAATTATGTCATGGTGCAATGAGCATGGTATTATCATATTGTTCAAAAAAATTAGTTACTTAGATCATCCATAATAAATTATTTTTATAATATTAAGATTAATTTAAGTATTTTGAATATATTTCATGATAATTTAAGTGTTAAATGGATTAATGGAGCACTTTACTAAATGTTTTAACCTAATGAAATATATGGGTTGTTTATTAAAAATTATGATTAATATTAGATAATTGTTTTGAGTTCTTAGAGGCCTATATAAATGGTTTCAATCTTCATGTAAGGGTGTGGAATTTCACTAAGTTGAAATTTTATGTAGAACACCTCAAGGATAAATTTATCAAGCTCTCCATTCTCTCCTACCATTTAAAATAAGTTTTTAGAAAATTGTGGCTGGAGAGTGGTCCTACCTAAGCATTGATTGATTCTTATGATTCATTGGTACCCTAGGATGGAGGAGTATTTCATATTCTCCTTTGATCTTGATCAATCTCATGTGAAGATTGGACAATCTGGATTATTAAGATGAAATTCACATCATTCTTCTTCATTTTATTATTCATTACAAACATATAGATAGATTCTAGGCTTAATGGTGTTTCTAATATATTATTCCATTACACTTAAGATGATATATATTCCTCTAAAACCCTTAAAGTTTCAATTATAATTTTTCAATAAAGGTTTTCACATGAATTTTAGAGTAATGGTTTTGAAAAAAATAATCATGTTTTCTTTTCATAGATTTTGGGTTGTGTTTATTGAAAAAACATTTTGATAAAGTTTCAAAGTGGAGAATACAATGAGGTATTAATGAATAAAAGAATCTATATAATTTTAAATTTCATTTTATAATATTTTTAAGTAATATATTACAAGTGAATGATTCTCATTTAATGTGGGTGGTATCTCATGAAAATCATAAGTAATAATAGAAGGGATTTGTGCAAACTTGGTGACATTAATGAATGAGTGGAGTAATATTTTATAGAATCGTGAATGTTTGAGTGTTTGATTGGTTTTTCTTATAAATAGGTTACTACTCTCATAATTATGAATATAGAGTAATATTTATAGGAGAGATAAGTGCGCTATTTTTTATAATAATTACATGAATATATTTCTAGAGTAAAGGCATTAACATGGATAATAGTTTAGCATAAAATAGAATTATGTGGATATGATTTTTTTGAAAAACATTATAGTGGACCAAAAATTTCCAACCTATTACTTTTCATATTATGTATATAAGAGGTATCTTGATAATATTATAGGAATGAAGGTGGAGTTATAGGTGATTTTTCAGCTGGGAGTGTGTCCCGGAATGGCCTTAGATGTCATGGAATGATGAGTCGACAAGAAGAAAGTGGTGTTGTGTGGTCTAGTGTGTCATTTCATGAATGGTATGTTCATGGTGTGGGTTTCTTTTTAATGGTGTGTGGATGATTCCTGGATTGTGGGTGTGGGTCATGAAATTTTGGAGCCACACTATCTTGAGGAGGAAGTTGGGTTGTTGCATGAGAGGTGGTCATCGCAACATAAAGGATTTGAGGAGGATTTTTAGTAAATAAAATTCCTTACATTTTTCTATAAAACCATATGTATGGATTTAAAAATATTACATGTTGACTTTATTAATCATTGGTCATAGAATTCGGGTTTTCAGTGGTAATGTTATAGATTTTGGGGAGTTTGTTTAATTTTTCCATGAAAGGATATTGTGGTGTGGCCATATCTATCGGGGTATGAGACCTGGAGGTCAATTTTGGGGATTCTTACCTTTTAGGTGTCATAATATCATGGTCTTACTATCATGATATGACCCTTCATTGATAATATATAATTAAGAGGCTAGACAATATTCAAATAGGTAGAGATATTGGAAATAATGACGTTATTTTCAAGGGTTATTTTGATTTATCCCTATCATGGTATGACTATTACTAGTCATGTTATGGCATAATAAGTTTCCATCACATTTATAAATTTGAAATAAATCCAAATTATATTATATTCCCTTATTTTTATCAATCCTTATATAACCATAGTTTTATCTTTAGAGACCTATAAGTGCCCTTAACTTTGATTTATCCCTCGTATTTAAGAGATCAATTTTTTAAAATATGGTGTAAGTTTCTTTCTATTATTTTGAGATTCAATTCTTATCCTTATTGTTGGGAGAAGTAGTGATAGTGGTTTAGCTTTGGTTTTGTTAGTTTGGATTCATTAATTGATGGAGATTGTTATGCACTGGGATTTTGAGTTTTTCCTTTTATGTTCTTAGCCTTATGATCATCTTACTCACCCCATTATTATACTATGGTCATTATAGATTTGGTTAAGGTAGGGGATTCAAGACTTCTACATTTTATTTATGTGAAACTATATAAGTATCAGGTTTTTTATTTATTTGGGTGGATGGTAAGGATTAACTAAATAAAGATAATGAATTGGACTAAAGGTAATTGATGGTAAGGGGTGATTTGAATGTGTTTATATGTTTCCATGATATTTCATATGTGATTTATGGATGATTGTTGTTTCTATTGAGATTTTGGTTTTTTCTAGGAATCATGTACCATTTATATGATTTAATTGTTAGAATATCCTTTCATAAAAGTTTAATTACTTAAATATAGTAAAGAAATAATTTTTTAAAACACTAGGAATTCAGTAATGATATGTACGTTGGACCTAAATATTTTATATGTAAAGTGATATTAAAAAGGGGTTGATTGATGTGATTTTATACTATTATTGATATAGATTATGGATGTTGTTTTTGTTTGCTTTATTGGGGTGAATTTATCTTAGTTGGTGATTATTATGGATGGTTTGGTGGTTGTTTTAGTTTATTTTATATGGTGGTTGGTGTGTTGATATGGTATGTATTGTAGTTTCCTAGTGGAGTTGAATATGATTATAAATGAATATAAAATGGTAGGTAAATAAATTAATAAATTATTTTATTTGAAGGGGGGACTGTTTATGTTGTGTAGTTTTTTTGTGTAAAAATGTGAGTTCAGTTGGTGTAGTAGTGATGGAAACAATTTTTAGTGTGTGTGGTGGTGATTTAGTGATGGTTGTGGGATTTAGTAGTGTTTTTTATATGGAACCCTTATTTTGTGTTTGTGTGTGGATATATGTGTGTGTGTGTGTGTGTGTATTTTAGTTTCATTGTGATTTCTTATCCACCCCCACCTAAGTCAAATAACCTTAATTATTCCCAAAGGTTTTGGTTTCCAAATGTTTTCTCTAACATCTAGGTTAGTGAGGGAATAGATGGTTGGCTACACACTCTTCCCTTGTATCTCTTAAAATGTTATGTCAACTATGATTACATAAATTATAATGAAAAATCTATAATGTCCCAAAGTTATGGTGCTTGATGTGATATATTGGTGATGATATGGAGGATGTGTTACATATTAGGGGTCCTTCATGGTAGGAAGAAGGCATGGGGTTTATTTCCTTCATGTTCATGATACCCAATTATAATGAGGATATAATGTGTAGTTGCAATATGATGATATGTTTTAGAATTTGGGGTGTGTGTTGTGATATGGTATGTAGTATAAGGTGGTGGGGATGATGATGTGGTTATATGGATATGTGGTTATATGAAAGGGATGGAAACACATGAAATTTTTTATTAGGGCATGAGAGTGAAAAAATAGTGGGGAAGTGGTTATAGGGTATCTTTTTCATATATTTCCTTCATTACTATGCCAGTATACTAGGATGAAATATTTGGTGAGTAAACCTTAGTGAGATTGGGTGATAGATAACCTATTATTGGTGAATGTTGGTTCTGTTGTTTATTCACTAAGGAATTGGTATGATTCTTCAATTTTTTCATGATATGACTTAAAGATGATCCTACTAATTATACAAGTATCCACACCCCTATATATATAAATATATTTTGTAGGTTTCTATAAGGGTTTGGGTGATCTAGATGAAAATTACTATTCTTTTGTTAGATCTATTATTATATTTAGTACTATAGGTGTTACCATTTCGAATTTTATTTTAAAAAATTATTATTTATATGAAATTTACACTCACTATGAGATGTTACTTGTAATTTATATTATACATTTGATTAGTAATTTTATGCTTTTTATTACTTTTATTTATAAGGTAAATACCTCCCATTTTCATGTTTTATACCCGTGATTCTAGTCTCCAACCCATAGACTATTGGAGGTGGTCTTCGAGGGGTCATAATAATCTTTATTGCATGCCTGGGCGGGGATCCCAGTGGGGGAGGGTTGTTAAAATGTGATATCAAAGATATGGATGATATTTATAATAGATACTGGAGTAGGGATCTGGTGAGAATTGCATGGGTTTTGTTGGGAAAAGGCCTTAATCTAACTTAGTGTTTGATGTAGTGAGAGATATTGAATAGGACATAGGTGATTATGGACCCTTTTAGTCCAATGTAAAGACACTAGTCTTACTGAACACCCTAAGGGATGTATTGCTGGTTATGGGGTAAATACATAGGAAATATAAATGCATCATACTTGTTATCACTTGTGTTTTAAATGAATGTGTTATTAGAAATTTTTAAATGAATTTAATTAAATGAATCTTAAATGAATTTTATACTGCCATACTTAAGATTTTCCCTTACTATTTGTAGATATAGATCTATGATAATGTATTCATGTATATTGGTCTGGCGAGGTATGGTAGGATGATCTGATTAACCATATAAAGGTTGACATGAAAAAGGAGGGTAAGTCTTGCAGGAAGATTTTGTGGAGTTCTAGCATCAAGTCTTGGAGAGGTATAAAGGGAGTGTCTTTTTTGTAAAAAAAAGAACTATTTTCTGGATCTAGATATCACCTAAAGTTTAATCCAATCTAGTATAGATTATCAGGTTATGCTAGTGATTAGTCATATGAGATGGGTTTCACACCAGTGGTGGATCATGTTCCATAAATAGGACAAGTGTTTTCCCAAGTTGAAATGATAATAAATTCAAGAGAGTGGTGAATTAATTGGTTTAAAATTTAAAGATAATTTAAATTGAAAGTCAAACTAGAAGAAAATTCAAGATCAAGTGAAATTGCAATAGAATTTAAAATAAATAACATGTGAATTTTTATAGTTTTTTAGATAAAAATGGATCCCAGGTCTACTCTCCCATTCTCTCTACTCCTCTAGAGAAATGGTATCCACTAAACCTGACTTTTTTTAGTGAGTCAGAACTCAAATTACAAACTAAATTTTCTATTGGAGATATAACTAGAACAACCTGACTATTTAAAAGATTCACAAATAGATACATCCCTGAATTTTAAAAATGAAATAATGATTACTTATAGAACCTTCCTTTATAGTTTGAGGCACAAACAAAAAAACACATTTTATAGTGGAGGTATAACAAAAAATCATGTTTATATGAGGGAAAATCATAAACAATACACAGTTATGACAAAATAGAAAAAGAAATACAACTCAAAAAATAAAGAACTGTAATAGTTGAAAACCTGAAGAGTTTTTTAATCTTGATCATGTTGAGAAATTTATTTTAAAATGATGAATATTTATTATTGATCACAGAAATATGATAGTAGTGATCATAGTATCAACAGTTTAATAATATCAGTTATAGTAATTTTTCATCAGGTTCCTTTAATATTTATTTATAAATGAACTCTCTAATAATAAATCCATAATGTTTCTAGATTTTTATTCAATGGTTATATCAATTGTTGTTTCCAAAATATTATATCTTTTCTTTTGAGTAAAATTAATTTCTATATTTCATAGTGGAATATTTATTTAAATATGTAAAAAAGAAAAACAAAAAGTCATGAATAAAAAATAAAATATATATCTATATATAATAGTCTTTGTGGAGAAGACAATAACTTTTAGAAACATCAAGTTGTATCTTTTGAAACTCTATCTTTCGATAATTACTTCATCGAAATAAAAAATGGCACAATAGAAAATTTCATAAGAGTAAATCAATAAATAATAAGAGTCAATTCAAAATCATAAGAGTAAAATTACATCATAAGATCCATTTTTTAATTCATATGTTTCAGAGTATACTCTATAAAATTCATAGAATACATTTTAAGAGTCATAACATAAAACCGTAAGATTCATTCGACACTTATAAATTTTTTTATTAAAACACATTTTATAAGAGTCATTTTAAAAACCCATAAGAGTTATTTCCTTTGACAAAAATAAAAGTATAAGGATAAAATGGAAATTTATAAGAGTCAGTATGAAATCAACTAAGATTAATATACTTAAGTGAATTTAAATAATTCCAGATCATAATACTTCATAATCTAACTCCCCTAGTAATAACTTTATGAAAATTCCAATCACTAAGATTTATAAGGCATTCAATAGATTTCATAATACTTTCATTTCATAAGCATTTAAAAATTTCAATAACACTTTTATAGGATTCAATGTGAAATGTTTTATTTATGTAATACTTTTATCAAAATTTAATACTTCTACTTATTTTGTAAGACTTATACTCATTTTGTAAAACATTTATCAATTTTGTAAGTCATTTTAGATTTGGTCAGATATTTAAAAATTTAAGATATTATACTTTACAAAAATCATTGAAATATAAAAACATAATATTTTTTATCAAATATGTAATATGTTTTGAAGAATACATAAGATGTTAAACTTATAAAAAAATTGAAACATAGTAAATGTAAGATGTTGAAAGAGTATGTAAGATGTTTAAAATCAGTACGTAAGAAGTTATAATTTTTAAAAATTTCAATACCAAGATGTGAGATGAAATAATAGTCCATATTTATAATATGTAATATGTATAGTTTTAAACATAAAAATCAAGTTCATACTTAATATGAAAAACTTGGTGAAATTTCTTAATAATGAAAATATATAATATTTTGTACTTAGATCAATTTTTAAAAAAATAATATGAATTATATAATTAACTAGAATAATAAAAATAATTATAATAGATATATAAAATCTATTAGATTCAACATCATTCATTAAAATCAAAACAAACAAGTATAAAACATAAAGAAGGTATTTTTTAATTATCGAAATAAAAATTTAAGTGGTCAAAGTGACTCTCTAATAATATCTAACTCTAAAATTCTTCCCCTTTTTGTATTTACAATATAGATCATTTAAAAAATATCCCTTTTTTATAAATATAAAAAAAATTAAAAACTCCCCCATTTTGTAAATAATTTATTAAAAAATCTACCTATTTTAAAATAAAATACTAAAATAGTAAATATATAAACATGATTAAAATTAATAAAAAATGAATCACATCATGATTAAATTTAAATAACTTAATTATATATATCGTTTAAATTAATGAATACTTAAACAGAATAACTAAACAATCAAGAAAAACGCTAATATTAAAACAATGATAACTTCATTGAAATTTTATCTTTCTCTTTCTAAAATAAATATAGTTGTGAATGCATAAACTTTTGAACAAATACTATATAAACATAAATAGATAATATAAAAATAATCATGAAAACATTTAAATTTAATAATAAATAATAAATTTTCATAAATTCTTAATACTTCTATATAAATATCAATTCCAAACTTTAAATTTCCATTATTCCAAATCCAAATTTAATCTTCTCAAACTTCAATGCATTAAAAGTTTTAGAAATTATATCAATCAATTGATCATCTATATAAATATATTCCAAACTAATATCTCTTTTATATACATCATCTCAAATAAAATGATATCGCACTTCAATATGCTTAGCCGTATAATTTTGTAATGGATTCTTAGAAATAAAAATTGTATAACAATTATCACAATTAATTGAATTATTTCAAAATGAATATTAAAGTATGATAATGTTTTTTTAATCCATAATTATTTAGTAAAATATATAATAGGGGAAATTTAATCTACGTCATTAATAAACAAAGAAAACAATAATTATTTATTTAAACTCCAAGAAATCCAACTCTTTCCTAAAAAGTGACACATACCATAAGTACCTTTTCTGTCAATTATAAATCCTCTAAAATTAGTTAAATAATAAATAATAAAGTCAAAATAGGACTTTCTTGGATAAAACAAGCCATTGGTTTTAGTACTATTGGTATACTTCATAATACTATTAATAGATTTATAGTGACTTTCCTTCAGGTTATCTTGAAATCTAACACACATGTAGAAACTAGACATAATATAATCTCTAATAGGGGTTATATATACGAAACTACTTATCATAGCTCTAAAAACATTAATATCAACTAATTTTCAAGAAACATTAGAATCAAACTTACAATCAGTACTCAAAAAGGTTTTTAAAATTTTACTATATCCAATTAAAAATATATTAACTAATTACTTATCATACATACAGTTATTAATAAAAATTATATCATCTCTTTAAAAGATCTTAATACCTAAAAAAATTCAATTCTCTCATAAGACTCATTTCAAATTCACTAGTCATTAAATATAAAACTTCTTCACATAAAAATTTACTAAAAAATATTAAAATAATATCATAAACAAAAATTTGAATAATAAATATATACGTAAAAAATTAAGAAAGAGATAAATATCAAAATTTACTTTAAAAACCCATTATTTAATAGAAATTGAGATGATATGTCATACCTTTTCGGGGGGAATTTCATAAGTATATACAAATATTTTTAAAGTTTTAAAAAATGATCAGGATGTTTCTCATGTTCAAAACAATGTAGTTGTTTATCAAAAAATATTTCGAAATTAGTCCATTAAAAAATTCAATTTCTCATCCATTTGATAAATCTTAAATTCATGATAAGAATCACAATAAAATAAAATCTAAATAGATTCTAAACTAACTATTGGTGAAAAAGTCTCATCATAAGAAATTTCTTCTTTTTGAAAAAAATTGTGATCTACGACTATCTTTATTCCTTATAATCTATCTTGAATCATCTAATTTATTTCTAAAAATACACTTATTTCTAATAATCTATCAATATTTAGGTGGTTCATCGAAATTCCAACCATCATTTCTAAAAAATTGATTAAGTTCATCTTCTATATCTAAAATAAAATTCAAATATTTTAATGATTTTGAATAATCATTCAGGATAAAATATGAAATAATATATGGGTGAGCACAAACATTTCTTGAATAATTTTTGGTATACACTATAGAATCAACGTCTGCAATAATTATTTATATAGGATGGTATTTATGAGTTCTTTAATTTCTTTCATTATAGTGATCCTCATCATCCACATTTTTAATTAATTTTTAAGTTGTATCTTATCTTAAATTAAATTCTCTAAATTCATATTCAATATGTTCAAAATTAGAATTATTATTCTTTAAATAATTCCCATAAAATTTAGCATTAACTTATTATTTAATAAGAATAGAAATTTTATTATATAATCAATAAGATTTACTAATATTAGAATATCTGAAAAATATTCCTTCATCTAATTTACCATCTAACTTATCCAAATAATATTTAGTATTTAAAGTAAAAAATTTACAAAAAAAAACTCAAAAATATTCAACTACATTTTCATTAACTTCCACAATTCATAATGGGTTTTCTTAAGAATTGGTTTAACAAGAATCATGTTAGAAACATAACATGAAGTATTCACAGCTTTATCCAAGTTATACTTATAAAGACTAAATTCATTCAACATAGTTCCATCCATTTATCAAAATGTTCTATTCTTCCTTTCTATAAATCTATTCTTTTATGGTAATCTAAAGGGTGAGAAATTATGAAAATAACTATCGTATTTACAAAACTTATCAAATTATATATTTAGAAATTCTACACCTCTATCACTTCTAATAGATATAATTAAATAACCTTTCCCATTTCTGAACAAGATTATAATAAGTATGGTTTTTTATAAAGTTTCATTTTTTGAGATGGAAAATAAATCCATTTAAATATACTAAAATCGTCAAAAATAATGAAAAAATATTTCTTACTAGTGAGACTAGTAGTTTTAGAAGGTCTAAATAAATCAAAATGGACAAGTTCAATAGGTCTTACTATTTTCACTTTTTTGATAGATCAAAAACTTTTTTCACTAAATTCATTTCATGAATAAATCACATATATGATATTTTTTCACATTAAGTTTGATAAACTACAATATTATTTGATATTTTGAAAACTTTTTTAGTAGTTTGAAATTTTCATAACCAATTATCATATGCCAAAAAATCACATCTGTCTATATAGTATTAATATACTTCACATTTTTATTTTTTAGCTTAGTAAAATCAAAAAATAGATATTATCTTTTTTGTTATAATGAAATAATAAAGAATGATTTATGAAAATAATTAATTTATCATTTTAATATTTAAAAAGCATTCCATCATCACATAATTGAGAAATATTAATTATATTATTCTTTAATCCTTCAACATATAATAATTTATAAATAATTATAAGTTTATAAACACCAACTTCACTAAAACCTTTAACTTCTCCTTTAAAATTGACTCTAAATGTCATAGTTCCTCTATTTTATTGATTTTTTGACTATAAATTTGATGGATATCCATCCATTTTCCTGGAGAAATCAATATACCTATACCATATATCCTTATTTAGACTTATAATGTAGTATTAATAAAAAATTAATTATAAAATATTCTTGTTACCCATACAACTTTGGGTTCAATGATATTAATAAAATAATTTTTTCATACCCAAACTGATTTTAAACACATATTTTTAGGTAATATCAAAGATAGAGTCTTAGAAATAAATGATATTATGTGTCCTAAATATTATTAAAATATTAAATAACATTCACTTTCATAGTGAAATTTAATTATACATCTAAAACATATGATGGTTGAAATACATCCTTTATAAATTTTAAAAAAGAAAGTTTTACACATTTTAGGAAATTTTCTATAAATTGGGAATGAATTTTTTTATTCACTTATCTCATCAATAAAATTTTATCATAACTTTATTAACCTTCTATAAAAGTATCTAATTCATCCATAAATCTTATAATTTTCTTTTTAAGTTATTCATTCTCTTTTTGAGCAATTTTAAAATCATTAAAAACTTTTTCATTAGCTATTGAAGCTGTGTTTTTTAGTTTTTAATTTTTTGAGTAATAATATTGTTTATCTTAATATGATTATTATTTATTACACTTATATATTATTATAACTCATATATTCTTATGATATTTCTTTTTAATTTTTTTACTTTACTTATTTAGTTTAGCAGCACCAGATTTTTTACAATTAGAATCAAAATCACAACTAAAACCTGAATCACTACTAACCCCATTTGTAGTATCCATAAGGCATAAGTTATAAGAATACTTATATATTATAAATTCATCACTTGAATATAATTACATAGTAAAACTTGAACCAGTTGATAAATATCTTTTATCCTTTTTCTTTTTATCTTCTCTCTAATGCTTCAATTTTGGGTAGTCTGGATTAATATGATCTTTCTTTCTGGTTTAAAAATAATTTAACTCTAAAACATAATTATAATAATTTGAGTTACCTTTCTAGTTTAATTTTTTAACATACCTCTAATAATCCATTTTTAATCACCTTTTGAAACCTTTTTCTTTTTATTCTTTTATATACACCATTAAGAAGATGAGATACTTCATTATTTTCCCTTCAATATATCTTATAATAAAATGATTCAGATGAAACATTTATATTGGATTTAAAAATAAACACATTTATTTTTTGTATCCTCAATATCAATAATAATTTCCAATTCAAATTTATATTAAAATAGTGAACTCATGAGTTCATCAATCATGTACTCCTTCAAATTTTTACATTTATCAATGAAAACCTTCTTTTCATGAAATTTCTTTAATAGGTATCTAAGTACTCTTATAATAATAAATGTATTTTCCAAGTCTTCACCAAGTGTGATTATTCCATTTATAAAACTCATGAATCCATGAAAAATTTTGTTGATATTTTTTTACTTCTCCTATCTTGAAAAGTAAATATTTGACATGTATCATTGCAAGTTTGGTTCTCTTCATTTTTTTTATTCTAGGGTGTGTGACTTACAAAAGTATCCATATGTCTTGATTAGTTTTTAATTATGAAACATGAATAAATAAATTTATACTAATTTCACAATATAAAATATTCATAACATTATAATTTAACACATATTTTAAAGCATCGTTACCAGTCAATTAATCTATGTTTGACTCAGGTAGTTTTTTAGGTTTTACAATGATTTTCAAGTAATTAATTATCAAGTTATTATGATAAGATTACATTCTTGATTTATAGTATCCATAATAATTACCATAAAAATTAGGTTCTATCTAAAAATTATATTCATTATTAGAATTTAAACTTGAAATGTCAACAATGATCTTTCCAAGTCATTTAATAGTCTATATAAAATATAAGATAGGAAAAAAGATATAAATAAATAAAACAACTAGAAATCCAAAGTTAAATCTCTAATAACAATTATTTTCCTAGGTTGATATAAATAGAATGTTAAGAGGGGATTTAATTTATCAGTTTAAAACTAAAATAGAATTTAGAATTAAAGTTAAGATAAAATGAAAATTCAAGTGTAGGTACAAGCTTAACAGAATTTAAAATAAATAACACAAGAATTTTAATAGTATCTTGGATAAAAAAGTATCATATATCTACTATTCACTTCTCTATACCCCTTAAGAGAAATGGTATCCACTGAACCTGACTTTTGTATGAGATTTACAACTCAAAGTACAACTTTCCTTTCTTAGTAGAGTTATAACCAAAAAAACTAAATTTTTCTAAGATTAAAAAATGAATACAACCATTACTTTTACAAGTGTAATAAAAACCACTTACATAACATAAATTTTATAGTTGGAAGTATAAAAAAGAAAAACATACCTTTTACAGTAGAGGTATAACTAAAACAATCATGCTTATGGGAGGGAAAACCATAAACCAGACATAGTTAAGATGTATAAAAAAAGAATAAATAAATACAATTTAATAAATGAAGAACTGGAATATATGAAATCTCAAATAGTTTTTGCAACATGGTATTTTTTATTAATTAATTTTATCATAATGAATCTTTCTCAATAATTACAATAGTATGGAAGTCATGATCACAATATCAATAGTTTAATCATAGTGGTCATTGTAATACTTTATATGGTTCCTTTAATATTTATTTATAAATGAAGTCTCCAACATTCAATCCATGATGTTTTCATGTTTTTTTTCAATGGTTAGATCAGTTGTGGTTTCCAAAATATGATATGTGTATTTCCACTTCAAATTAGTTTCTATATTTTACAATATAGTCTTAGTTTAGATATATGATAATTAAAAAAAGGAATGAATAAAAATAATATATATATATATATAATTATCCATGACAAAAAAATCATCTAAAAATTTCAAGGTGTACCTTCAAATATTCAATCTTCCGAGAATTAATTCCCTAAAATAACAAAAAATCATTATAGAACATTTCAGAAGAGTAAATATGTAAATCATAATAGTTATTTCAAAATCATAATATTAAAATAATTTCATAAGAGTCATTTTATATTTCATAAGAGTCAGTGTATACTTCTTGAGAGTATTAATATACTTTTTAAGAGTCATAGTAGAAAACCATAAGTGTTATTCAATATATAGAATTTTTTTGAGTAAAATTCATTTAATAAGAGTTATTTTCAAAAAAACATATGAGTCATTTATTTTTCAAAAAATCAAAACATAAGTATAAAATATAATTTCATAGTATTTTATTTTAAATTAAGTAATAATATGATACTTAGAAAATTTTTAATTCTTCCAAATCATAAGACATCATAATTCAACTCCCCCAGTAATAAATTTACAAAAAATCCAATCACTAAAATTATTAATAATTTTATAGGATTTCATAAGACTTTCATTTTTTAAGAATTTACATGTTTTAATATAATTTTATAGTATTTCATAACACATTCTAATTTTCATAAGACTATTATCAAAGCATAAAACTTCTACTCATTTCATAAGATTTTCACTCATTTTATAATACATTTATCAATTTTTAAGAAATTGAATATTTCATCAGATCCTTAAAAACCTAATATATTACACTTTAAAAAAATAACTAAAATATCAAATAGTGTGATTTTTTTAATTAATATTTAATATGTTTTGAAAAATATGTAAGATGTTACACAAAGAAAAACATTTCAAAACAAAACAAACATAAGATGTTAAAATAGTATGTAACATTTTTAAAATAAATATGTAAGATGTTAAGGTTATGGAAATTTTAATTTGTATAATCTAAAAATATAGAAAATTCAATATGTAAGATGATATAATTTTCCTAATTTTTTATATGTAATATATATAGTTATAAACATCAAGATAAATTTCACACATAAGATTCATGTCATAGTGAAACTTATCGAAACTGTAGATACATAATATGTAGTAATTAGATAAATTTTTCAATAAATAAAATATAATCCATAATTAACCTGAATAATAGATATAGGAAATCTATCAGAGTAGACGACATTTTTTATAAAAAATCAAATGAGTACAAAACATAAAATAAATAGCTTTTTAATTATACAAAAAAAAGATAAGAGATTAAAGAGCCACTCTAATAACTCCAAAAATCTCTATCTTTAACAAAAACGATGTGGATATTTAATTGGATAATTTTTAAGAGGTAGTTATGTGTATATTTACTTTAATTTATTAAGAGATTGTAAAATAGGTAGGATTTTCTCTCTGTTCACTAGGGTAGACAAAGAATGTAAAATCTTGGGATGAGATTCAAGGATATTCTCTGCTTTGACTTTTATATTTTCCTAAATTTTTAGTCTATAGTGTCGTTTTTAGATGTTGTGTTTTGTGCTATTATCCAGTATAAAGTTATCCCATTTCTATTACCTTTGTATATAGAGGTGTAGAATAAGGTATGGGTGATTGAAAAGATGCATACGTAGTTATATCTCCTTGATAGTGGAGTCATTATGACCCCCTATAAAGAATATCTGTTATCATAGGATCTCAAATTTCATTGTAGTTGAGGTTTTGATCAATAGAGTGTTTTCCTTGGTAGTTTTATTCCTGCTTCTCTAAGTATGGTATCTCTCATGAATCCATCGGGAGCTTTGTGCATGAGTTATTTTCTTATAAGGTTGTGGTCACTATCAGTTTTAATGTCTGACCATTATTAAAAAATAGTATAGTATAGGTGGGAAGTTTGTTTTTTGTCCATAGTAGCAGTTGATACAGAGGCTTTATCCACAAATGGGTTTGAAGGCTTATATTCCACCAAAGGGATATAGAATAGGAATAAGGCATCCTCGTGATGTTTACCATCCTCAAGTATATAGGGTTGAGTATGCTCATAAAGGTGGTCATCAGTAAGGATAGAAATATAGAGGAGATGGACATAATCAATTGCACACCATATAGATTCTAATCTCAGGAGGGCCATAATTTTATGAGGTACCATCTGTATATCTTCTAACTTGTCTTTTCCTTTATTTTATTTTCGTTCATCGCACTCCTTTATTCCATTCATCTTGGTTTGTTCCTTGGGACTCAAGGTGGAGAGGATTCTAATGCCCCTATTTTTTACTACACAAGTCATAGGTTAGTTGAGTTTTCTTGATGTTTGTGGGTTTTTTGAGAAGATTATGGGGAATCATAAGTCATTGGGGGATTACTTCTTACTATAGATACAACCCTATGATTTCATCCTTATAATGGACTGATTGTATTATATATGTGTAGTCATCAATAAAGAGAGTTACATTCTATGATGTTGGAGGCCAGTGTATAGTGTTTGATGGAAATTGGGACCATCACATGAGTTATAATCCTTTGGATCCTATTTTTTCTCATCTTTTGGGGTTTTCATTGGATATGATAGATGTATAGGTGGTGATGTTTACTATAATTATTGAGGAATTTGTAAATGTTTTCATCTAATAGATTGTGACACTGCCACTTCAATGTGATATCGAGTTTGGGATAGATTTCAAACTGTATGCCTCATTTATTTTGATGGATCCTTATTAGATTACACCTTCTAAGCTGCAGGAGTTGAGAATTCAAATCGATGATTTTATATAGACCAGTTTCATCAGGGTTAGTGTGTCTCCATGGGGTGCTCTAGTGTTATTTTCTAAGAAGTTGGATGTTTTTTTAGGTTATATATATAACAAATGGTTGAATTATGTGATGTTCAATAATCATGATCCTCTTCCAAGGATGGATTATTTTTTCAATCAGTTGTAAGGATCAAGCTAGTTTTTGAATATCAATCTACATGAAAGGTATCATCATATTAGGGTGAAGAAGGTGGATATCCTGAAGAATAATTTCAGGTGTCTTTATAGGGATTTTGGGGTTTTTTTATGTCATTAAATGTCACAAATACCCCAACTATTTTCATGTGACTAATGATCTTTATGTTTCATGAGTTCTTGGATCAGTTCATGGTAGTGTACATTAATGACATACTTATTCACTCCAAGTCAAATAAGGATCATTCAAAGCATCTTCTGGCTATTTTAAAAGTCCTTTAATACCATAATAATAATATAAAATTTTCAAAGTTCATGTTTTTGACATATTAGGTTCATTTTCATAAGCATGTTTTGTCTCGGTAGGGAATAGTATTCAATCTATAAAAGATCAAGGTATTTTTTTCTTGATTAGAACCCAAAAGCATTATATAGTTTTGTATTTTCCATGGTCTTTTCAACTATTACCAAAATTTCATATCTAATTTATATTCTATTGTAGCCTCATTGAAATCCTTGACCATCAAGAACCGATATTTCATATATATTGATCAGTGTTAGGTATATTTCAGCTACCTGATGGAGAAGTTGATCAATGCTTCTATTCATTGGTTTCTAGAGGAGAGTTTTATGTTTGATATTTTATGTGATTCTTCCCATCTTAGTTGGGGTTGTATCTTGATGCATTGGATAGAACTTATCTCATATGGTTCTAGGAAGTTATATCCAAATGAGCTAACTATTCCCTCCATTATCTTGAGTTGACTACAATGATGTTTTCTTTGAAATTGTAATAACATTACCTCATTGGTGAGAACTTTTTTGTATTTATAGACCATAATATGTTGAGGAATATCTTTTTTCAGTGGGATTTGTTATATTTTAATTGATATTGATGGATTTAATTAAATATAATGACTTCTATATCTCTTACACTATGAAGAAGTGGAATTTAGTTATTGATGTGTTGATTAAAAATTCATGAGGTTATGTTTTTTTGGATTTTGGAGATGCTTCGAGAGCGATGGAGTATCTTGTAGTGATGAATCTTAATGTGGAAAAGGCTGGTGTTAGAGGTTTCCTATAGCAGATGACAGTTTAATTTTCCTTATTATAGTATTTATAGGAGTCTCAGTAGGAATACTAGAAAGTATAGGTGACATGGGATCATGTATTCCATGGTGAAACTCCTAAGGTATGGTTTAAGGATTATTGGCATAAAAAAAAATTGAGTAAGATTTTTTTTAGTGATATAGAGAGAGATTCTTCATGAGTTTAATATCTCACCCTTGGTGGTGAATCTTGGTATATCCAAGATGTATCATGCCTTGAGGGGTTGCTTTTGGTGGTTGGGGAAGAAACGGTTCACGATGGATTTCATGTTATGGTGTTTGGTTTCTTATTAAACATAGCATCATATTCCTAGTGGGTATCCTTCACTGTTGGATATCCTTGAGTGGAAGTGGGAAGACATTTTGATAGATTTTGTCTCTAATTATCCCTAATACCAAGGAATATGTGATTATATTTGAGTGATTTTGGATCATTTCATGCCTTTAGATTATTTATTGCTGATTAAGGAGACAGTTTTTGTGTATTTATTGGTGATGTGACATATGGATGAGATATTGAAGATTCATGGGGTACAAAGACCCATCATCTATGATTGAGATCCTCATTTTACCTCATGATTCTATGGAGGACTTCAGTGTGATTTTGGATATAACCTATTCCTTGGTATTTTTCCTTCCATATATGGATGGGTAGATCGAGAAAACCATAAATATGATGGAGGATATATTTCATGAATATATATTAGATTTTGGTGTATCATCGTCGAATCTATTTCCATTTTGTGAATTTTCCTATAATAATAGTTACCACTCTTCTATTGGTATATATCCATTTTAGGCATTGTATAGAAGGCCTTGAAGATATCCATTCTATTGTATAGAGGTTGAGGATTCAATGTTCCTTGAACTAGATGTGGGTAATAGTATGATTGAGAAGGTTTATATTATTTGGGAGTGGATGGAGGTGGCATGGGACAGATGATGTTTTATTCTAATCAGAGGAGGATACCACTGGAGTTTGAGGTTGAAGATCCTTAAGGTCCTACCCTCATCATATCAAATAATGGTTTTACTATGGGATTAAGATTTCTAATTATTTTATCTGTAATTTTGAGTTGTTGGGTTACAATTATGATTTGAAAAATAGGATAGTGATTTCGTAATTGTTAAGTAAAATCCATGATTTTTTCCATGTATTACAGCTTTTATATATTTTTACGGTGACTTTCATGTCCTTGATTTGGAATATCGATATATAATGGATGACATGAAATCTATAGATTAGATGATTGAGATTGATGGTTTTTTGGAGAAGGGGTCTCATGGTCACATCATTCTCTTTCTCTTTGTTTTATAGAGGTGAGATTAGATAAATATATCTGGGAACATGAGTAAAATATTCATTATTAGTATATTGAGTTGTCTTAAACCTTATTTTTCTAGGATAGTAAGATAATTTTTTGGTGATATTTATTTGGGATTAGTTATTTTTTATTATGTTTTATATATTGGTGATGTTACCTCTATTTGAGAGTTATCTCCAAATGAGTGTTTGGGTTTAGTCGATAATGTTTCTTCTGGATTATTTTTGATTGTTGAGGATGATAATAATTTTAGTGTTATATAATGTAGTAGTCCAACCCATATAGTCCCTTTAATTTACATATTTTTTGTATTAGAGGCATTTGTGAAATATTGGAGGAAGGGAGGAGGAGTTTTATATGATATTTTAGTTAGGAGGAGTGTGTTATGGTTTGTCCTTGACTGTTATAAGGTGATGAGTTGGTTAGAATGGGTTTTTTGTCTCTAATGAATTGTACCATGAATTTTATAGTCATGTAGTGGGGTTATATATCATAGTGTGGGGATGCTTTAGGGATTAGGGGTGCAGTACAAAAAACTTAAGTGTCCCGCTATCTCAGGGAGGAAGTTGGGTTGCAGCGTGAGAGGTGGTCGTTATTGTATGAGCGATTTGAGGAAGATTTTTTATAATGAAGAAACCATATGTTTCAATATAAAACCATATGTATTTATTTAAAATTATTACATGTTTCCTTTAAGGATTATTGGTTATGTAATTAGGGTTTTTAGTCACAACATGAAGGTGTTTGGGAGGTTTGTTTAATTCTTCAATGAGTGCCTATCAGGATACACTACCACAAAACAATCTTTTATCAGTGATAAAAGTCCTTTATCAGTGCTAAAAAGTGATGTTAATCTTAGCGAAGATAAAGGGGGGTTCCCTTTTATCAGTTCTCATAAAAACATTGATAAATTCCCCTTTTATCAACACTAAAAAAATTGTTGATAAAAAGTTCCATTATCAGTGCTTTTTTTAGTGTTGATAAAAGATAAAAAACATTTAAAAAAAATAGGAAAATCAGGGAGTGGCTTCAATAGCGCTTGACCCCCCCCCCCCCCCTCAACGGCACCCCATCCCCCACCCCACCCCGCATGCCCCAACCACCCCCCCCCCCCCAGCCCTTAACAGCCCCCCCCCCACCCTTTAACAATGCTAGCCCTTATTCCACCCGTTCGCACGACCTACCTCCCATGGATTCGAACTCGAGACCTATTGTTTGCACACCTAAGCCTTTACCACTCCACCATATTTCTTTTCTCTTCATTTATTAATATATCTATTTATTTATATATATATAGGTATATTTACTCGTATATTAATATATATTTATATTACTATTTATATATTTATATTACCATTTATATATTTATATTAATATATATATATTTAGTTATACTAACATATATATATATATATAGTTATATTTAAATATTAATATATTTATTCGTATATTAATATATATTTATAAGATCGGTTTTAAATGCATTTATAAAATATGCTCTTTTGTGTGTGTTTATAAATAAATAAATACATATATATAACACACACACACACACAAATATATATATATATATATATATATATATTATATGTGTATCCGTAAGTATAATTATACATATTTATATACATTTTCAAATATTATATATTAATATTTATATACATATGTTTAGAATATATAGATAATATATATCAATTTTTCAATACAGATGCACACACACACATATATATATACACACACATACACATTATATACGTATATAAATATTCAGATATTTGTATTTTAAATAAAATGGATGTTATTTTTTATTTAGATAAGGCATATATATTGTGAAATATATTTTATATGTAAATATGGTTAATTATTTATTTATAAAATTAAATTTTTATGTGTGAATATAAATATATATATATATATATATCGTTATATATTTGATTATAAAAAAAATACATTATGATAAATGGTAACAAGCCCTGAAAACCTGAAAAACAGGTAAAAATGGAGAAACCCTCAAAACCTGTAAATACAGTCAGAAATTAAAATAAACCCTAAACTCGGAGTAATGATGAAACCTTCTGATCTGAGAGTCTGTTATAGCTCTGTGACTAGTAAAATTAAATATCATAAATTGATCTTTGATATGAGAGGTGGTGGAGTCCAAACGGACAGGCAGATCATAAGTTACAGTTGTTTTAAAAAACAGCAGACACGACAAAAGTGCTAGAAATTGGGGGCTCGAAAAACCTAACAAACCACAGAGTCATTGAATTGGGAATAACTTATGATCCATAGGTCCATTTAAAATCTTTAACTAGTCCAACCAAATCTCATGGAACCAAATACGATATAACAGGTGTTGAAGTCCAAACAGACACATGGATCAAGAGTTATTACATTTTAAGAAAAATTTGACATGGCACCGGACACAGAAACGGACTTTTAGAGACATTATGATGGTTTTTTATGTTTTTATGGTTCAGAACATATTAATAACATTTTTAGAATCATCATTTTTCATAGATACCTTTGCTTCCTTCGATTTGATATGTGGTAGAGCCAAAATGGACACCCGGAGTGAAAGTTATGGTCGTTTGAAGTTTGAGTTTTTTTAGAGTGGTATAAATGATATATCTTCTGATTCTTTGATCTTATCATGGTTTCTATTGTAAATGGTATTCATTCATCTCAAGATATTATATTTTACTGGTTTCATCACTCAAATGAACACACTAAGTAAAAGTTATGTTTTTTTTAGTGAGTTATGGGTTTCTTAGGTTTTTAGGCGCTAAGAGGGTTACTCAATTTCAAAAAATTATAACTTCTGCTCTAGGTGTCCATTTGAGCTCTAACACATATAAAATCAAATATTTCAAAAATATATACACTATAGTGACCACTGTAACCCCTTCTCACATTATTCAAGTCCAAAAATGGCCCATAATTCCTCCCAATGGTCATAAGTTCTGCTCCGGGTGTCCGTTTTTCCATAACTTCTATTCTGGGTGTCCGTTTTGCCTCTAACACATATCAAATTGATGATTTCAAATAAACCTACACACTGGTGACCACTAGAACACTTTATCATATTCTTCAAGGACCTAAAAGTACCTTAATCCCTCTAAACAACCATAACTTCTGCTCTGGGTGTCTGTTTTGCATCTACCACATATCAAATTGATTTAAAACATATTTAAAATATATATTATATTTATATAAATATAGATATAATTATATATAAATATATTATTTTTTATGAAATGTCATTTTTTTAATATAAAATTTATCAGTTCTATGGAAAAAAGCACTAATAACCCCCCCCCCCCCATTAGGGCTACTAAAAAAGCGATGATAAAGGGGTCCCCTTTAACAGTGCTAAATAAAATTGATGATCAAGGGGTGTCTTTATTAGTGATAAAAAACACTAATAAAGGGTCACTTTTAACATCCCTATTTTTAGCACTGTTAAAAGTACCCTTTATCAGTGGTTTTTTTTAACGTTGTTAAAGGGTGGTGTTGTAGAAACCCAGTTCTGTGGTAGTGATATAGCCATATTTTTTTAGAGAGAGACTTGGAGGTCAATTTTTGGGGTTTTACCATTTTAAGTTTCATAATAATGTGGTGTTATTGTTATGGTGTAACCCTTCATTTATTATATTGAATTAATTGGTTGATTTATTTTTAAATAAGGGGATCTATAGGAAATCTTGGATTTAGTTTTGGGGATTAATTCGATTTATCCTTATCACGGTGTGAACATTACCTGTCACATTGTGATGCCTTATGTTTTCATAACCTATATAAACTCATAATCCCATATAAATTATATTATATTTTCTTGTTTCTCTCTTTACTAAGGAATATTTAGGTGTTTCCTTAGATAATTTTTAACACCATTCACTTGGATTTGGCCCTAGGATTCTATAGATCAATTGTTTATGATCTGAGGTGAGTTTCCTTCTCTTATTTTTATATTTTCTTCATATAATTATTATTGAGAGAGGTTTTAGAATTGGTTCATATTTGGTTTTTTATCATTTAGTCCTAGATTAATTGAGGTTGTTATGTTCTTGGTTTTTTGAGAATTTTACCCATAATTGGGACTTCTCCATTTTCTTTATCTGTAATTGTCGATGTGTGATGCTTTTTCTTGTTTTTTGTGGATAATAAAGACTTACTAAATTAATATAAATAATATTACTAAATAAAATTTATGGGAATGGGTGATTAATATGTATTTCTATGATTCTATGATATTAATTATGTGATAGATGGATTACTGTTATTATTGATGAAATTTTAGTTTCAGATATAAATCATGTATCTTTTCTATGATGTAATTATTTTAATCACCTTTCATAAAGGGTTAATCACTTAAATATAGTAATGAAATGGTTTCTTTGAAAACTAGAAATATTGTGGTGATGTGAATGTTGGACTAAAATGTTTTATATGAAAAGGAATATTAAAAATAGGTCGTTTAATGTGATGTTTTACAATTCTTACTATGATTTAAAAATATTTTTTAGGTTTCCTTTATCGGGGTGAATTGTTCTTGGTTGGGGACTATATTGGATGGTTTGATGGAAATTGGCATATAGTTTTTTTGTGGATTTTGTACTTGTATGGGGACTTATTTTAATTTCTTGGTGGTAAGAAATATGATTGGAAATGATGGATGTGGTAATAGTTGTGTGATATAAATGAATAAGTTATGTATTATAGGATTTAGAAGTGTTTTATTAATATATAACCCTTGGTTTGTGTTTGTGTGTGGAAATATATATATTTTATTTTCTTTGTGATTTCCTAGGCACCCTATTGAGAGGATCTATAATCCACTTCTACATTTTATTTATGTTTTGATAATTAAAAATTTAAAAACCTCACATTAATTTTATATTAATTTTTTAATTAAAAAATTATAATTTCTCATGGTATTATTTAATTATTTATTAATCATATATGTTGTGGTTAGATAATATGTATAATGTTTTTGTAAAGGATTATTCAATAAAGTTTTTATTTTGTTTTCATTAAAATTCTTATGCATTCTTTTTTCAAAAAAAATTCTAAGTGTTTCTTCATACATATTAGATGAATTTCTTACATATGAACTTAACTTATTATATAATGGATTATATTCTTTCACATTTAAAATTTCCATAGTTAAAATTCTTATATATCATGATATTTTGAGCATCTTACATAATCCTTAATAATTTTTAAAAAAAATTATGTATCATATTTTTTAAACATCTTACATATTAAATATTTTTCAAAGTAAAAGTATTTTTGTTTATTATTTTTCATGTGAAATAATTTTATATATAAATACACATCAGTATGAGTTTAATTATAAATCATAAACTAAAATGTTTAAATGAAATTTTTTTAATTGTTTGGTGATCCTTACATAGATTAAATATCATCTTTATAGTTTTTAAAATTCATCCTTATTAATTTTTAAAAATATCCTTATGAAAATTAATTTTGTACTTGCACAAGTAAATTTTTGGAAAAGGGATGATCCATATGAAGGGATGAAACTTATAATGAACCATATGAAGAAATTACCCTTATAAAAATTATTATTATAGAAATAATTATGTTTACATGTATCTTAAAAATGACTCACACAAATGAATTGTACACAATCCAAAATTTTCTCTAAGTATTAAATGAATCATGCGCACATTCAATTGACTCTTATGAAGAATTTAATTGAATCTTATGAATATATTCAAATTAATCTAGAAAATAATTTAATTGACGTATACATAGATATTCAAATGACTATTATGAATAATTGAATTGAATCTTGCATATATAGTAAAATGAATCTTACAAATAATTTAATTGACATGTGTGTAGATATTCAAATGATCCTTATGCATATTAGAATGACTTGTACACAGTATGATATGAATAAACCTTGTGCGTATAAAATTAATCTTACACACTTATGAATTACAATATATTTATCTTCTATAAATTCTTAAAAAAATTATTTCATTATTTGTTTATTATTATTATGTGATATATTAGTTATTTTTTATGATTAAAATGATTAATTTAGTTCTAAATTGTTTTTTGATTATAATGACTATTTTCAAGGTTGTTTTTAAGTGTTTAATGAAGAGTTTATAATTTCATATCTGAATTATTAGTTTTTTTAAAGATGTTTGAATTTCAAATTTTGAAGAAGGAAGATGAACCATGAGATTTTTGAAATTTCTTGACTAACTATTTTAGATATTATTATAGAGGATTTTTTGATACTATTCAATGATGATTTTAAAAGGATTTATCAACTATGAATTAGTTTTTCATTTGAATAATGGTATTTTCAAAAGTTAACTAGAGTTTTATATTTTAATGTTAATTATGGAGATAATTATGGATATTGTTATTATTATTATTTTGAATTATTCTAATATTTTTCAACTGTGTAGCTATTGTATATTCTATTTAAAGGGATCTATTATGCATGTAGAATATATAATAATATAAATATAAAATGTGACAAATATTATACTCTTAAAATAACTTTATGATCTTTGAGAAAACATTTTTTAAAATATTAAATGGCTCTAAAGGAAGAGTAAAATCTATCTCTATCCTTATTTCTCTAGAGTGATAAGTTTTTCCTTTTCTTGAGGACTAATTTTCATGCTATAACTATAATATATCATCTTACCTAATTCGTTACCTGTGTCTTTTCCCTTAATTCTTTCTATTATCTATCTTTGTTTCAACTATATTCCAGTTTCTAATTTTCCCTTCCAAAATCAGTTATCTTGTTTTATTGAGTTATACCTTCTCAAAAGTTCCATGTTGTAATCAGGTTGTGACTCCCCTCTAAAATTTATTGTTGTATTGTGGGTTTTATTCCACTATACAAATTAGGTTGTAATTATATTATGACACCCATTCAAAATTCATGTCTTCTTTAGGGTATACTATTTTTCTAACTATGTAGAGATAATTAAAGAGTAGATGTAAGATCAATTTTAACTGAACTACTATAAAAATTTCTTGTGTTCTTTAATTATTTCCACTACTCATTCATGTTCATGTTTAGTCTAATTTAAATTCTTTAAAATTTTAAACTGGTCTATTCGCCCCTCCCCCTGAACCATTAAATATCTCGATTGGAATGTAACATTTTCTATCAGATACAAACCCTATACAATTAATATTAGATAACTAGATCTATGTGAATATATTTTTTTCTACTAACCGTTTCCAAGTCTTAACCATCTAATGGAAAGATCTTTAGTATGACAGGAACTAGTTTAAATGACGGATGAATTCTATGGAAACAACCTCACTTGGATGGTATATATAATGACTATTAGCATAATTGAATGGAAGACTAAATTAATAAAATTAGAATCAATAATTTGACTATTATGGTAAAGCCTTATTCTAACATCCCGATATTTTAAAAGGAAACACTATGTTTGATACTAGACAAGATACGCAACATCGAGTTTAAACAAATCGTGATAAACTAACATGAATGTTATGACCAAGCCACTGAATTGGTGGGTATAAATATGAATAATTTTATTATTAAATATATTTAATAATTCTTATAAAATAAACACTTAATTTTTTGTAAAGTCATTTTTTCATCAAATATAAGTTTTAATCAAAAAATAGTTTATATTAATTTCTATAAAAAAACAAGTATAATTAATTTTTTAAACATTTATAAAATTTATTTTATAAAATTAACTTTATTTTTGAAACCATCATTCCAAAATTATTCTATAGAAAAATTTTGAGAATTTTCGGAAAGAGTTAAATTTTGGTGAATAGTAAAAAATGCATTTTTATGAAATACAGTATCTTTTATGATATCATCATAACAAAAATATGACATAAAAATTTATTAAACTTATTAAAAGACTCTTTTATGATAATATAATTCATATATTATAAAAAAATAATTTAGAAAATATAAATTATAAATTATTTCATAATAAATATAAAAATCATTTTCAATGTCGAAGTAGTGTCTCTACGGCATTGAAAAAGTCAAATTTGGGGTCCTATATATATTAATTTAGTGGTAAAAACTAATTCAAGAATTTATTATTCAATATAATTTATAAATTATTATTTTTTATTATATTTTTTAATTTCTTACTTATATAACATGAATCTTATCCAAATAATTGTGCAATGCTTGTGCAAGGTAAGAAAAGTCAAATTAAGATATTAAATAACTTTTATTGACATGGATATGAGTAAAAATAAATAATGAATGAATATAAAGTATAATATTTAGAATAATTTACTTATTTTTATGATATTAATTTATTTTTATTTTTTATATATCAAATAATTACCTTTAATTCTTATGCAATACTGGCGTAGTGTTTGTAAAAGTAGAATAAAAATCAATAAAATAATTTTAATTAAAATTATAAGAAGCAATAACTTACCAAAAAATTTGACTAAATTCTACTCTATGAGTAATTTTCAAATAAAATATCCCATGGGATGAATTTTGGACCTTTTTAGAAAATTATTTGACATTAAGTTCCTTATAATATTTTATTTAAAATAAAGTCAAACTTTTCACACTATTATTTTTTATAAGTATAACATTTTTAATATATAGTTTTAAAAAATATATATTAGACCATAAATATTAATTTTAAATATAATAGATTTATCTATATCATTACAATTTATTTATAATTTTTTGGGAATAAATATATACCTTAAATTCATACACAATGAAGATGTTATAATGATTAAATTAATGTAAAATGAAATAGACTTTACTAAAAATATTAAAATAAAAATAATTTGAGATAATTAAGATGATAAATATATTATATATATTAACATGACATATATAGGATATAATAAAATATATTTTTTTACATTTGACTCTTTTTTTATGTTTTTAAATTCATATTAATTAATAGTACCAAATTTGATAATAATTATATTTAATAAATATAATATTTTATTAAATTATTTGAAAATAATAAAAATATTAAATAAGTGAAAATGGGATAATATTTGTTCTAAAATTTCATTCCCAATACATTTAGAGTCTATTTGGAAGCTTTTGGATTTATAATAGTCTTGTTATATTTTAATATTTTGAGAAATTCTTAAAGTGCCTCGCACCTTAATTATAAAAGGGCACCCTTTCCTTCACTTAATTTCATTTCCTTTAGTTGTATAGATAACATTTACTCTTAAAAATTATACAATCAACTTTCATATCCACATTATATAGGTTTTGGTCTCAAAAAAAGACCAATTCTAAGTTCCTTAAGTTTCCCTACAATGAGGTGGTATTCAAGAGGTAACTTTCTCAAACCATCTCTTTTTTTCACTTCTTCTTCTACCTTATCCTCACCTCATTCATCCATAAAATCATAATAACTATAGTATCATGTATATACTTTAATTTTATATTTCTAATGGAATATCTTCAATACATCCCTTTTCTCATCTCCTCTTATTCAAATAAATAAAACTATTGTTCAAAATATGGAAGTCTACCATCTCAGTGGATAATGAGTTTTAATTTTTCATTAACACCTTCAAGGATGGTCATAAACCCATAATTATGGTTAAATAATATTATAATTTTTATATTATAACTTATTTAATTTTCTAAAACTAATATATAAATATAATATTCAATAAAATGAAACGAGTTCATGGTGGTCAGAAAAACCACCAAAAATAAACTGAACAATTATCCTTAAATTTTTATCAAATGAATCATCCTCATGTCATAAAAATGATATATGGAATCATTTAAAATTTTGGAATTTCATGAATTCCATTTTATTTCACTTTTGGAGTTTTATTTCCATTCAATAATAACATCCATAATTATACTTGTTGGGTCCTAAAAATTATGCATGAAAGAAGAAAAGAATTCCATGAATTTGGAAAAGGGTAAAATAAAAAACTCAAATATGATTTTGAAAAAAAATTATCAAAGGATGGGACACAATAGAATAAGCCATGGTCCAATGAAATAAAAATTCTACTCAAACTGCCACTCCACAAGTTGTTCCATCACTCTGTGAGGCGTACGGAAAAACACCAGCACCCATGAACAAAACAAAGTTGTTTGCAGGGCTAGGCGGTGATTTTTCCCCCGTGAATGACTATCCCCACAAAATAAAATATTTCACGGAATGTGTAGGTATGTTTGAAACTTTCAAATTAAATGAATTCATTTGTGGGTGAAGGCGGTGATTTCCGCCCACACAAATGACGACCCCCCCTCTGTGGACAATCTCTCCTCACTGACTAAGTCATCTGCAAGCTGAGGAATCCTCTATGGGCTCCTAAAAAAGAAGGATTGTGTACCACCATGGATAAATGGCCATACTAGTATCCAATCCCTCCATTCACCTATAAATATACCCTGAGGGGTACCAAGAGATGGGATATAGAACCGAAGAGAGGTGAAGGAGAAACAATGAGGAAACACAAAAATCAGAGCCTCTCTAAGATTCCCAATAGGAAAATATCCACCGCATAGTAGTAAGGATGAAATAATAAATTGTCCATTTGTCTGAAAACTCAAACCCTCACATAGAAATAAATTATTTATGGAATTAAGGGATAGACTCTTTTTGGACAAGCCCCCTGCATACTAAAACACTATGCAGACAGAACCTCGTCCCGCATAGAAAAGCACTACGTGGAAGTATCTTGACCTCACGTAGAAACATGATACACAGATGGAATCCCAAACCTCATATGAAAATTCTGTGTTAATGTTACCCTCACCCTCATAGCAACATTCTATGCGGAGGGAATCCCATCCCACCTAAGAACCTGCTATACTGAATGGGGAATCATAGGGCGTTCTACTCTCCACCAACCATCACTCTCTTCTAGCATGTTGTTAGGACCCCTATTGGCCCCTCCATGAACTAGTCTAATGGTATTAGGACAAGGCCCCTTCTAAAGCCATCCAGCATGTATGATCAAATCCTCAGGCACACCAGCATGTCCTTTCAGGTCTACATACCCATGGTAAGCAGATCCATGTGTGTAACCCCCTCAATAAGAAAAACCCTCAGGATGTCTTAAGGTTTACATTACCATGGTAATGAGAGTTTTTACCTTGAGGTACTCATATTAAACTCCCCATTCTGGGTGGAAATAAAGGGGATCACTCAATACTTTACCTTTGATAGGAAACGAGATCCTTCCCCCTAGAACCAATTTTAGGGAATCCATCCTAGAGTAATCCCCTAGCCTTCCATGTGAGAGGTGGTACTCTTGCTCCTCTTAAACATATCCTTGGGGTATATCCAGATAGATCCAAATACATGAATATCTTGGTTACCAATATAACATAAGAGATAGGCAGATTCAAAGCCCTTGTTCTCTCTCTTTGGGCTTATGCACCTCATACACCAATGGATAGAAGGGATAATGTGATCTTTAGATCTACTGCTTCCTATTATTTCTTACACTGATTATGACTCACATGGGATTAGAGGTTAGTTTAGATCATGACATCTCCATGATCCCAAACCACATGGGAATGTCGTAAGTGTAATCCCCAACCAAATCTGCTCAATAGGGCCTCTTATAATTTATAAGCCTTGGACCCATACCTCAACCTTGAAAGGGAAATATTCCAAATAAAGTGGAACCTCATGGGAATTCATCCAAATGTAATACCCAATCCAATCATGTCCCATCAAATGGTAAGCTTCTATAAGTAATACCCAACCTCATGGGAAGATCCCACGCATAAGACCCATCCTACCAAACTACGTGGTCTTTTATTCTCAACTAACCGTGATATATAGGAATCCTCTCCTAGATCCAAACCCAACACCCAAATTCACCCTAATATTCTACAATATATATTCTCGGTAGGGTCACATCAAATCCGAGGGGTTATATTTCTTCTGGTTCCCTTCCCTCACTACCCTTATTAGGTCACATCCCCAGTAAGATCATTCCCCCCCTTGGGAGACCACATCTCTCCAGGGTCCCTTGGGCAGTCTCAGTGTAAGTCCCAAATCAATCTTTGACTAGGCACCTTCCTCCTAGACATCCTTGTCGCGTGATGTTAAACTATGTGGTTTGTTCCTTATCACAAGACCCTAAAGGGTGATGTGTCCTATCAAGTGGAACAGAAATATGTGGGTTCTGATTCCTTTCATGAGGATACATAGGAATCCCATCTATGGGTTCGACCCAACATCAAAATAACTCATATCTCCCTGGATTATAGAAAACTCTAGATCACCTTATAAAGTGGCTTAAAATCAGCTTCATCTTAATAATAGACCAAGGAATCCCTGATATATCCATAAAACGGTGACATTGATAAAGAATCTTAGATATATACAGATGATTCCAAACCCATGAGTATTCACAATTAATCATTACTGTATGATAATAAGTAATAAACACACTTGGGAATGAAAAAAGGATTCCTAAATATATCTTAAATCTATTAGAGAGTCCTAAAATAGGCAATAATTCCCCCTAAAATGATGTGATGGGCCTGAAATTCTATCCTCTTGAACAACGTGATTTCTTAAGTATCATTGGAAAAGTTACCCAATAAACGTCTACCTTTGTAAAATAGGTCTATGATTCATCACGGATATGAGAGTCATTGGTATTTTCTACTGCATGAACAAGACCTGTTGGATATCATTCAAAGATTTTTTACTTGACGTAAGTGATTTCACACCATTAAACCCCTTGTAATCAACCATCAGGTGCAAAATATTTTCATTTGAAACAAAATGATAAAACCGACATGAATCCTTAACCAAGGTGGCGGTGTTATCCCATGTTAGGCCCCTTTCACATCCAAAATGGAATATGGAAAAATGAGACCATCAAATACACATGTGGACTTGATATGATACTTTAATGAGGTTTTTTTATTGTTATTTTTCACATATATTATGGGCACTCATCATATCTTCCTTCAATCTAATGACATGTCAACAGTTTACGTAGACACATGCATCATCCAATACACCAATCGGGTCCTCCATGATTCATAGGAATTCATCTTCCACCTAGAATCTTCAACATTGGGTCTCTGATGCACTGGTTATGGAGTGACACTAGAATGGTACTCTCCCCACCCCAGAGGCAGCAAGACAGGCCTTTAAATCTTTGAAACCCCAATAGTCATCTGCTCAATGATGGTTAGAAGTATAGAATCCAATATCCCCACTAGCCATCTCCAACCATTTTGGGAGCCTATCCTTGGAATGTGATAATGAGTTCTTCCCTTACCTTAGGGAGGCTGGTGAAGTCTTCACCAATGGCTTAATCCCATCAGAACAAGGGACCCACTCAAGGGAATCTAATAGAAATTATCACCTCCAATGTCATTCAATATAGAATCCTCTCCATATATAGGATACCACCTTGAAGTCCCCATCTGAAGTCACACATACCTAGGTCCCCAGGATGGATCATGAAGGGTGATGATCATATAGTCAGGAATAGGCAATTTTCATTATTCCTGTCGAATAATCCCACCAGGTAAATATGACATCAACCTATGAGAAGACATATATTATTTCTCATAAATATGAATAACATCAATTAAATATGATGGAAACCAAAGAGAAGATGAAAATTATTTATCATCTTTATCCATCCTACTATGAAACTGTGGTGGCAACAAATAACAAACATAGGATAATTCCTTCGGATTCATATCAAGTACATCTTCCAAATACATTGGAAATAAATGAGTAGTTGGAAATTATTGCTCATACATATCAATTTATTCACTTATATATAGAAAAAAAAATAGATAAAATAGCTGCTATATCCCAATTATAAATCAGGGGGTAGACCTATATCTCTACCCCCATGTAGAAGAACTGTCAGTCCCTACTGGCAGGAGATGGAGGACCGAAGTAGGCACACATTCCTACTCTGACACCAAAATGGAAATATAATCTTTTTCTAGCCAAAGACATCTCTCAACATTTCTTTGAAATGATGGAGGGTTAAACTTTAATCCCTGAACTATTCTCCATACTTTTCAAGATGTAATCATGTTGGTAGCAATAGCAAGGATTCAGGCCTAAAACCAGGCCTCCCTAAGTGGGGTGACTCATCCACACAATGATATGATCACTCTGGTGCCAACATGCATCCTTGATTCTATCCATGAGGTTCATCGATAATGTCCCATGATAAATATACAATGAGATCGTGCACAAATACTCATTTAAACTTGGGGACACTAGTACACTATGATGGCTACTCCAGGGAAGTCATATATCATGTTCAGAACTCAGTATGCTCACTGGAATATCCCAGTAGCACCACAGGATCCACTCGAACAAGAACCCATATATAAAGTTCGTCACCTATAGCAAGCATCCCCAGTCTCCCACAAGAGAGAACCCGAAAATGAATCGTTCCAAAGATAATTGTAAAATGAAGAGCATATTCATGACCATGCTCTATTGGAAGATGGAGTTCTTGATTCCATCAAACACATATCAATAGTGTCTTAGGATCCTCATGATCTGTTAACAAATTGTGGAAGTGTCAGTATTAGTTGTGAATGTCCTCCCAGCAACATTGATACCAATATCTCTGGAGGTCTTCCCCAGATCACATACCACAAAGGCTTACTTTGTGGACACAAACCAATCAATCATAAGAGATTATCTCCTAATGATACTACTGCAAATATGGCCTTTATCAGTGCTAGAAAAGAGCATTAATAGCACTTGAAACGCATTGTTAATCGAGGCTAAGATAAAGAGGGTCCCTTTTATTGGCGCTCAGAAAAGCGTTGATAAAGGCCCCTTTTATGAGTGATAAAAAAGAGCTGATAAAGGTTAAAAAACAGAAGAAGAAAAATAAAAAAAATTCTACATATCAGGGGAGGGGCTTCAACAGTGCTTGAAGCCCCCCTTCAATAGTGCCCCACCCCCAGTTGTAGCCCGCACTCCCTAGCCACCCCACCAGCCTTTAACAGTGCCCCCCAGACCCTTTAACGGTGCTAGGCATTATTCATCACCTACGCGCATGACCTGCCTCCCCCGGGATTTGAACTCAGGACCTGTTACCTGCACGCCTAAGCCTTTACCACTCCACCAGATTGTTTTGCTCTTCATTTATTAATATATCTATTTATTTATATATATATATAGTTATATTTACTCGTATATTAATATATATATATATATATACTAACATATATATATTTATATTAATATATATATAGTTATATTAATATATATATTGAGTTATATTAATATATATATATCTGTATATTAATATATATATATATATATGTATATTAATATATATATAGTTATATTTATATATTAATATATTTATTATTATATTAATATATATTTATAAGATCGGTTTTGAATTCATTTTTAAAATATGATTTTTATGTGTGTTTATAAATAAATAAATACATATATAAAACATACACACACACACACACAAACATATATATATATATATATATATATATATATATTATATGTATATCTGTATGTATAATTATACATATATATATATAAATATTATATATTAATATGTATATACATATGTTTAGAATATATAGATAATATATATCAGTTGTCAATACAGACACACAAATATATATATATATATATATATATATACATGTACAAATTATATAGGTATATAAATATTCATATTTTTTTATTTAAAATAAAATGGATATTAGTTTCTTATTTAGATAAGGTTTATATATTGGGAAATATATTTTATATGTAAATATGTTTAATTATTTATTTATAAAGTTAAGTTTTTATGTGTGAATAAATAAACAAATATGTATTTATTGTTATGTATTTGATTATAAATAACAGTGAATTATGAAAAATGATAAAATTTCAAATCCATAATATGAATATGAATGTAATCCATTGAAATAAATTCATTCCCCCACTAAAAAAGGGGGGGAAACCCCTTAAATGAGGTTGAAATTCCATCAAATGTTAAAAAATTTAGGTATCCTGACTAAAAACTCAGTTTTAGAGTCCTTCTAGGACTTTTTTTGCCTTGAAAAATGTGACATAAGTTTTCCTTAGGTTAGTAGAATGTAGATATCATCATAGGATTCGATTTGATATGCTGTAGAGCTCAAACGGACACCCGGATCAAATGTTATGGTTGTTTGAACTTTGAGTTATCTTTTCAACTTATTTTTGATATTTTATTTTTTTTTTTGATTTTTTGGATCCTCAAATTGTTTTAAATGATTATTACTCAATGATAATTATAAAATTATTAATTAATAATATTTTTTAAAAAAAATTATAGCCATTTTCACTAAATTTCTTATAAATTAAATGTAATAGTCTATTTATACTTATCTAAAACATATTTATAAAATATATATTATATTTATATCAATATAAATATACTTATATATCAATATATTAATTTTTATTATTTTTTTGAAATATAAACTTTATCAACGCTAGAAAAAAGTGCTGATAAAGCCCCCTATCAGTTCTAGTAAAAAAAGGGCTGATAAAGGGGGCCATTTAACAGTGCTAAAGAAAAGTGTTGTTAAAGGGGGTGCCTTTATCAGCGCTAAAAAAAGAGCTGATAAAGAGTCACTTTTAAGAGTGCTTTTTTTAGCGCTCTTAAAAGTTCCCTTTATCAGCACTTTTTTTAACGCTGATAAAGGAACCCCCTTTAACAGCACTTTTTTTAACGTTGTTAAAGGGTGGCACTGTGGAAACCCAGTTTTGTGGTGGTGTGAGTGCCACGGTATCCCTATTTTTGGCTAGAAGATCAAACAACACTAAGGTCCTCCCCTTTTGGATTCTTCCCTAATGGTCCTCTATAGATTATATTCTACATAAATTCTCCATGCAGTCGGACATCAAGTTGTGAAGGTATTTCTCTCCATAATGGCATGCACTGCGAAGTTTCTCCCCACAGTGACACCTTATTTAAGAAATACAGTCCCCCTCTTGTTATTTTCCACACTAACGGTCCTCTCTAGGGTATACTATGTATATTTTATCCCAGCGATTAGACATGAAGTTGTGATGGTAGTCATAACCATGATGGAATGCATTTTGAAGGTCCTCCCCGCAGTGAAACCTTATTTCATAAAAAACATCCTACCCTTACTATCATCCATCCTAATGTTCCTCCCCAGTGTATACACTATATAAATTCTCCCTATATTCAAATATCAAGTTGTGATATTAGTCCTCACCATGGTGGCATGTGTTGTGAAGTTCCTCCCCACAATGACACCTTATTTTGGAAAGATGGTCCTCCCCTTGTTGTCATCCACCCTGATGGTCTTCCCCAGGGTATACACTACATAAATTCTCCCTACAGTTGGACATCAAGATATTATGATAGTCCTCTCCATGATGGAATGTGTTGTGAAGGTCCTCCCTATAGTGACATCTTATTTCAACAATAAGGTCCTCCCCTTGCTATTGTCCACCCTGAATTTCCTCCCCAGGGTAAACACTATAGAAATTATCCCCACAGTTATACATTGAGCGGTGATGGTAGACCTATCCATAATATAACCCACTGCAAAGGTTCTCCCCACAACAATATTTCAATTTTACAATAATATCATCCCCTTTCCGAGTCAAATATGAGAAAGCCCTCCTATTCTGAGGTGCTTGGAAAGATGGGTCCAAAAATGTTTGATACCCTATCAATGACAAGTGACACACTTTCCCAGATATGAGACGGTCCAAGGAAATGATCATCTTCTAAGCCACCCACAAACCATTCACATACCAATGAGACCCCTACTATCCTCGTTACTTGTGAAAAAACATTCAAGAAGATTCGATTTTGGGAAGATCCTGTAGAGGAGTCTCTGGTGGAAGAACAAAAGGATATGTCTCTCATGAGAAGACAATTGGCCAGGGATGACATACTAGTTTTGTTTCCCTCAGCCACTTCTTAGTTTAACATACCAATGGATTTTTCTAAATAATGTATACATAACATTCATCTCAATATCAGGAAAATGCTTCACCACCTCAAAGAAAAATTATTTTCATACAATGGGTGTACATGCCTTATCAAAATATTGGTAGATATTATTCATCAAATCAACTTGGAATCTCTTCTATATTTGCGGCGATAACAATCAGAGAGTCATTAACAAGATATCCAGCTGACCTACCTTAATGCACTATATATGTTTTATCATCTAATCATCAACACCCCTTCTAGTGTTTACATCTAGGGATGGGGAGAGCATGAAGCTCTGCATTTCACCCCATGCCCCATTCAGCAAAACCCACTAGATATAAAATCCTTTAATTCCATGATCCCAATGATTCCAAAAAAGTATAACCCTTTCTCAGGAAAGTCATCACACTCAATAAGAACCAACCTTGAGTAAGTCTCAAAAGAGTCAATACTAATGAGAAAAAGTCGTCAAAAAAATCATAAACTAGGAAACTAATAACATTCAAAAGGATTCTCATATAAGGGAACTTATTCATCACGCACTTCTAATGTTCTCAAAAACAAAAAAATAATTTGAACTCCCGACATCATATCTGGATCATGATCGAAAAGGAATGTGTGAGATTAAGAGAGTTGAAACAGTAGTAGTAGCCGCCATAGTACATGATCATCCCCATCCCGCAGGGTTGAGGGAATTTTTTACACAAAATACCCCTATTAGACCTAAAAATATACACTGAGTCACAAAAACAATATAATGGGAACAACCCCATCCCACAGGGAAGGGGGAATTTTTACCTCAACCACTCCTCAATGGAAATCTGTATTTTCCCATTTAGGGATGATGATAAGCTGAGAGGTATCCTATTCCATCTAGTCTCACATCACATTTTTTCTAGAAGAGAGGTGTACAACAAAAATAAATAGAGGACCCTTCCAAGTCATCCTTCACCAGGAATCTCAGAAGGAAACCCATAATGGAAGGAAGATATCTAATAAAGGATCAGGAAGATTTCCTTTCATTCATCTGCTAATACGGCACCCATAATATGTTATGCATTAGTGAATAACATGGACATCAATACTATAGACAACACCAAAAATGATGAAAATGTAGAATATTAAGGTGAAGATGGTTCCATTCTGAATTTGATCCACACTAAGAATGAAGGTGTGCTCACCCAGAACTAGAGGATCTCCCTAAATCTTGGTGTTCTCTTGATCAATCCTCCACCACCTCCTTAGAGAATCTCTAATAGAGAAAATAATAAATTCAAGTTCATATATGATATAACTTATCATCTTGATGATAAAAAGTTTCCCATTCTCAAATAAATATTTACTCAGTAGGAGGAAGAAATGAAAGAGTTGAGGTGAATCAATTCATAGTTTCTCTGAGGAAGCATTCCTATCAAATATTCTCCTTAGGAAGATGCTCAATGTACACATACAATAGGTGTACCTTATCCACAAGTGTTCATATTAAAAATTGAAGAAAGTTATGGAAATCCTCCCAACACAGTGCCTGGGATTTCAGTCTACCTAGACCCAATCATGGATGGGTATCAAGTATTCCCTCCATTAAGGAGAAAACTGGAGAAAGTCTAGGTAAATCCTCAAAAGATATCCCCAAAAGGATATCCAACTCAAATAGTGGGTGAACCGGAATTCCAAATACTTCCCCTTGCTACACCTTTCTAAGCTCAAGTTCAACCAACACTCATCAAGGTCTTATTGACACCATCGAGGCATTAGAATCTCAACTAGAATCCATAGAGGAGTGACATGCACCAATATAGCCAAAATGGTAACCTTAGCCTGACTGAGTGAGTGACACATCAGTGCCACCAAATTTTGGGAGTTTTATTTTTCAATATTCAATGGTTTAGGTAACCCAAAACAAAATCTAACACACTATACATCTCATTGTGATTCCATGATGGGAACTCCTGAGCAACAAGAAGTAGTGAAACTTAGATGCTTTGTGTTAACCCTGTAAGGGACATCCTTTATATGGTATACCAGTTTTCTATCCTGATTGATCATGGGATGGGAATATATACATCAGAAAATTCTATTTTAGTTCAACTCAATGTTGTAGAAGACAACAATCAGTGAGCTCTTGAATTGAAAATTGTTAAAAATGAGAGAGTCTCAGATCTCATTACCATATGAAAAGGGCTGACCTACTCCCTAAACTAACCAATTCTTCGAGAAGAGATTCTCGCTCTCTACATTTATAACCTTCATTATGATATGTGAACACTACTCATCTTGGTGAAGTAAACATGTGGGTTTTGGGATTTCTCTTCCATTTCCCAAAGAATGGAAGAATCCATACGACAGACTAAGATTAAGTCCTGAGTAACTCCACCATTCCCACGAAAAAGAGTAGGGAAGGTAGAGGTGGAATATATCACACTTAATCCATCCTCCACACTAGCTCTAGATCTGAATCCTTTACTATATCATACAACACCCCCTGGGAATAAAAAAACACTTCCTCAAAATAATGAGTGGAGGGGACCCATGAGAAAACTATTTGAGGAGTGAAGGAATAAAGTTTACTTATTATAGGATGATCAAGTTTGTGGCTATTTTATATCCACTATGGAATATGATTTACTCTATCTTCCAAATACAAAAAGACTCGACCAGTTAGGCCACAAAGACCAACCAAATTGTTTCCCCTTTCACCAAATAATAGGAAACAACATTCAGTAATTCTTTGTCTTTAAATACCTCCTATTCAAAATGATAGAATCTGGGAAAGTAAAGTTGGGAAAATATCCAACAAAAGTGGAATATGTTTCCACAAATTACCTTGAGGAAGGATATAAGTGGAAAGAATTTTTCAGCAGAATAGAATAAAATTTTGATGGTTGGATGAATCAAAAAAATAATTAACCAATCTCATGGAATTGTTTAGGAACAGTTGAAACAACCAAATTTTTTCCCATCCACTTTCATTGTAATACAATCGATGTCATTGGCCCTAAAAACCTCCAGAGGTTACCCTTCAAAAAATTAGCCTAACTGAAAAGATATGGAGAAAACATAGGAGGATGAACCTAAACCAAGGCCAAAGATGTCTTTCACGCTCTCAGATTTTATGCCCTTATATCTGAAACAACGAGAACAATCCTTCCAAATAGAACCACTATAATTGGTTAGCCAAGAAAATATCTCATAGAATAAGGAGTTGATATTTGGTTCCATTAATTTCATTCACTTAATGAATCCATTCTCTAATGATGATTATGGTTATGAACCTGAGTTTCCTGCACCCGATATAGGATCTTGAGTGAGAGGCCATAGGAATCGAGGATACCGAGGAAGACACATTCATGGAAGAAATCAAACTTCTAGTCACACCCCTTCTCAGAATATTAATGTTGTAGAAAATTGTGGAAGAAAAATTCAGTGGAACCAATGGGAATAGGAAAATCCCCCTGAACCTTCCAGAAGCAAATTTGACCTGATCATTATAGAATATCCATCAGAAGAGGAATAGGCTTCGAATATCCCTCAGCATGTAGGAAAAACTACTAAGCCAAACCCACCAAGGACTGGAGAGCCTCTATATCATGTCCTGAGGTCTAATCCATATTCATCAAATAATAAATCCCCTAAAGTGTCTTTGAAAGAGAATCCTCACACTGGGAAGTTCTGAACTTTAGACAATAAGTATGAAATCTTGAAAGAGTAAAACTCAATACCGGAAAAACTATCAATCCTGGATTCCTTGAGTTTCTTAGAAGACCTTAGGGAATCACTCATAGAGGCTTTTCTAATCCCCCAGAAGTTTTAATCTGAATTGGTCACTAACAATGTCTATCAAACAAATACTAATCCAATGGAATGTCATGCAGTTATCTCCTTCACAAATAAAGATGAATACATTATTTTATAGGGACACATGAAACCCATGTACATGTCTGGTAGGATAAATGATGTCAGTATCTGAAATTTTTTCATTGATAATAGATTTGGAGTCAATCTAATTCATGTATGAACACTCCACCAGCTAGGCTATGATGAGGATAACCTAGAACCTTCCTCTATAACATTACAAGGCTATGAGAAAAGTGATCAGAATTCATTGGTTCAAATCAAGATCAAGTCTCAATTTGGAGACCTTGTAGAAGACTCGGAATTTATAGTGTTCTGGCAGAACACATCCTTCAACATCCTGTTAGGAAGGCCCTAGTTACATCAAAACATAGTAATCCCCTCATCATACCATCAATGCATCAAATACTACATTAATGGGAAAACCTGTATGTTGCATGTCAATAAGGCCTCATTCGAATCCTATGAGTTTCATTATATTGATATAGGATTAAACTAGGGGAATGGGAAACAATCCTTGTTTGATGGTGTTGAATGGGTCACTACCCCAAATGGTCTGTAAATGATCTCAACCAACCCGTTCAAATTTCACTATGAATATTATGTTATACCTATCAATCTTATTGAGTGGATGAGTCTAAATTCAGGTTTATATTAATTGGTCTCCATGATTTTAGCCATGACCACTGAGTCTGACAGTGTTGAAAAGTTTTTTGACTCCTCATACAGTGGTGAAATCTCGAATGAAAATTCACTCATTCCATCTTCAGAGCTCCAACAATATATTGCCTCACTAACTAAGGTATAAAAATTCATCTCATCACTCAAAGTGGATGAAGACACTACCTATCCATCCCTTACTCCATCCTCTCCATAGTTTCAATAAATTATTGTATTGTTAGTTGGGGTAAAATAAGTTTCCTTATCTTCAAAATATCAAGATATCCCCCCCAACTCTGGAGAACTTACCCCACTACATTCTCACCATATGGAACAAGAGAAATATGATGGATGGGAGCAATAAGAGGAGGCATAGGACCTTAGTGACTCACCTCTATCATTTGAGGATGGTATCTCCACAACCATTGATGAGCTTAGAGAAATAAATCTGGGTATAGAGGAAGATCCACAACCCACCTTGATTAGTATAGCGATATATTTCGAATAACAAGATCTATAAACTTCCTTCCTAAGGAAGCATCAAGATATATTTGTCTGAAACTACACAAAAATTCTAGGACTCAATACCACACTGGCCACTCACCACCTGGGTCTACGAGAGGACTATTGGGGCTATAAACAAGAAGCTATAAGGACACATCTGATACATTCTTACAAGATATAGGTTGAAGTTGACAAGATAATCAAAGTTAAATTCATTCAGGAGGTCTGATATCCCATTTGGTAGTCAAATATTTTCCCTAACAAGAATAAGAACGGACAAATTAGATTTTTCATCAATCTCAGGGATCTCAACCAGTGTTTCCTGAAGGATGATTTCCTAGTCTTGATCATAGATATATTGATCGATAAAACATCTGAATATAAGGATATCTCATTCATGGATGGCTATTTAGGATATAAAAAATATTAATGTCCTAATAAAATGAGGATTCCTCTACTTTCAGTGCCCCCCAGGGATTATTTTTCTATCAGGTAATACCCTTTGGATTGAAGAATATTGGTGCTACATGCCAACGCACCATGCATCACTTCTTCAAACCCTTCATGGGAAAGTTTATAGAATGATATGTTTTTGACCTAGTGGTTAAATATCAACAAATTTCTAACCACCTAGTATATCTTGAAACTTTCTTTAACAAACTGAGATAGCACAACCTAAAAATAAACCCCTTGAAATGTGATTTCAGTGATACCTTAGGGAAATTTCTCGGCTTCATTTTATGCCACCCTGGAATTGATGTCAATCCCAAGAAGACAAAGGCTATCCTTAGCATGTAACCCCCTCTCAATCTCATAGAGTTTAGAGGACTTCAAGGATACTTAAACTAAATTTGATTCTTCATAGCCAACCTTGTTGGAAAATGCTCTCCCTTCACTGCATTGATGAAAAAGGGGGTTACAAATCAATGGTTAGATGATTTATAGGAAACATTAGATGGTATCAAGAAATATATCTTGATATCACTAGTTCTAATGTTACCTGTTGAATTAATACCACTTATTATATATGTTACAACCATAGAATCATCATTGGGTGCCTTCCTTGCACAAAAAAATGATTTTGGTAGAGAAAACGACATCTATTATCTCAGTTGAACAATGATCGGTGTTGATACCCATTATTCAAATATCGAGAAGAGTTGTATGGTGTTAATATTTGTATTCCAGAAGTCAAGGCACTATCTAGAGCATTATAAGGTTCATTTTGTCTCTCTTAGAAACCCTCTTAAATACATCCTCAGTCTTTCGATGTTGATCAGATATCTATTATGGTGGGAAGTCATTCTGTAGTAGTTTGACATTAAGTTTGTACTTTAGAAAGTAATCAAAATCTAGGAATTATCATATTTTGTAGTTGATCAACCCTTGACAGAAACAACTTTATTTGAAACTGAATTACTTGCTAAAGAATTTTTCTCTGTTCAAGATGGCCCTGTATATGGGAAATTCATTTTGATGGTGCATCCAGAAGCCTGATCAGAAAAAGGATGGAAGGCCCCAAGATCAAAAAATTAGGGATGGGGATCATACTCATACATCCATAAAAGGCAGTCATGCCTTACTCCTTCATATTATTAGGGGTATCCATGAAAAATTAAGTATAATATCAAGCTCTCATTGTAAGTCTAGAGATATCACTTTAAGTACAAGTCAATCACTTGAAGATAAAAGGTTATTTGGAATTGGTCATCATGCAGGTTAATAGTGATTATGCTATCAAAAAGAAAGAGCTAATCCCCATACTAAGAAACACTCAAGGACTAATGTAACGGTCACAAAATTCCCAAGATGATGCACCAGAAAATTCATCCATAGCTTTAGCGGATCTAGAGTAGGATGAAATAGTCATCAGTATTCTGAATCATTGGATGGTCTTTTCATTATTTCTAGCTGACATGAAAGAGATTAATCAGATTAGTCTCATCCCCAAACCATATGGATCCACCACCGACTAGATGACACCCATTGTGGAATACCTTCTAAAGGGAGAAATCTTATTGGACATAGCTGAGAGGGAGTAAATCTGAAGAAAAGAAATTAATTTTTTTCTCAATAATGGAAAGAATCACTAAAAGTTACTCTATAAATGAAGGCTTTATGGGGTACTTCTCAGGTGAATTGATGGAGAAGAGACTACTATTTTCATGAAGGAAGTACACACTTAATCCTATGGTTCCCACCATTTAGGACCCAAGATTTCCCATTAAATATGGAGGCTTGGGTACTACTGGCCCACTGTAATGTAGGATTGTACCAAATTTACCAAAATGTTCCATTCCTTCCAGGTTCATGAAAACTTCATTCACTAACCCTAAGAGTTTTTTTTCACATAGAAAAATACTCTTGGCTATTTTCCATATGGGGAATGGACATCATGGGGTCATGCCCTTATGTTACTGTCAAGTAGTTTAAGTATATTATTACTATAACCAACTTCTTCTCCAAGTGGGATGAAGTTTTCCCCTCCAAGAGGTTGGGACAAGTAACATTTTCATCTTCCTAAAATCCAACAACATCACAATATTTGGTGTCCCTCATACAATACTGATAGAAAAAATCACCAATTTCTATTCCAATGAATTGGAGAAGTTTTACCAAGAGTATGAAATCAATTAAAATCATTCATCCTACTATTATGAAGTGGCTAACAGATAGATAGAGGTCTTAAACAAGACCCTGTCAAACATATTCTAGAATGTGGTAGATAAGGATAAAAATTCTTGGATGTAAAAACTTATACATTCATTTTGGGCTTAGAAGACCACAACCTACACTACCATACAGGTGACCCCATAATAATTAGTATATGGGAAAGAGGTGGTCCTTCTCATTGAGATTCAATTTCCCTCCCTCCTCATTTCCAACTACAATCATTAATCCACATATGAAAAATCCTAGAAAATGATGGATGAATTGGAGAGAATATATGAGAAAAGATTTTATACCTTTCATCATTTGGAATACCATAAAAACCATGTCATAAAAGCATTTAACAAAAAAAATCCTTTTATCATTCCTCAAAGGAGATATGGTGTTAGTCCTCAGTAATCTGATGATACCAAGAAAGAAACCTTTGAAGTTGGATATAAAATGGAAAGGACCTAATTCCATATATAATGTCTACTCAAATGGGGATTATTCCTTGATTTCAAAGGATGGATATCTTACAAGCGCTCCCAAAAATTCAAGGTTCCTAAAAATGTATTTTATATAGTCACAAAACCACAATCATCCAAATCACATGACATTAAACTACATGTTACATCATCCAGATCACATGAAGTTAAAATGTACAGTACATCATCCTAATCACATTAAGTTAAATTGCACGGTACATTATCCTGATCGTATGATGTTAAACTACACGGTACATCGTCATGATTGCATGATGACAAACTATATGATACATCATCCCTATCGCATGACATTAAACTACATGGTACATCGTCCTGATCACATGACCATAAACTACATGATACATCATTCTAATCTCATGATGTTAAACTTCATGGTTAACATCCCTCTAATTTTATGTTAATAAAACATTGAAATACCATGAGTTGATACACTCCCCGTAGCCCCATTCATATTGTCCTCATCACATAACATCAACATTCTCACCACATGACATTAAACTGCATGGTGAATCATTATTTTAATAGACGATTAACTACACATAATCTAGATCTATGTGCGAGAAATATAAAATTATCTTATCCCCACATGAGATTTAGATCCATGTAGAAATTTTCTTTCTCTAGAAATATGTGTGGTTTGATTCCAATAATCACAAGATACATAGTGAGGTCTAGACTGTATGTCCTAGGCCCAGTAACGAACAACGGGAAAAATTATTCCCTCTGTGTATGGGTTATACCTTCATGGATAATTCTTATATAGAACTATATAGGGCTTGATTTTATTGTACACAGGATAGGTAGCGACACCTTGACACTATTTCTTGGGCCCAGCCACACACAATGGGAAAAATTCTCCCCTCTGTATATGTTTCAGAACTGCATGGAGAATTATCATCCAAAACTATGTGTAGCTTGATTTCTATCATCATAGGATACATAGTGACAAATGGATTCTAAATCCTAGACTAGCCCCTCAAAAAGGAAAAAATCCCCTCCTCCCTACATATGGTTAGGCCTATGTAAGGATATTTCCTCAAGAACTATGTATGGAATAATTCTGATTTTATGGGATATACAGTGATGCTTAGACCTTATATCCTGGGCCCAGCCATGAAATATAATAAATTTCCTCATACCCTACATGAAAACTAAATTGGTGTAGGGGACTCCAAAGAAGGTCCTATTGACAGGTCTATTTCAAGAAAAAAATCCCCATCCTTGTACATGAGTTAGATCTTTGTAGAGAAGCACTTTGAGAACTATGTATTTCTTTATTCCTAACTATGAAAGATATGTAGTGATGTCTGGGTCTATGATTATGGGTCCATCCACAACATACCCCCACTCATGTTGGGTCCCCTCATCCTCACCACAAGATGTTAAACTGAACAGGGTACTAGAACTATTTGTGTCTTCATTCATTTCCACATAGGATATGTAGTGAAACCTGAATTCTATACCCTAGTCTATCCACCATAAATTCAAAATTCCAATATCCTTTATTTTATCACTCCTATACGGTGGAATGAACCTTTTCCACCCCTTTTTTCTCAAAATGAGCATAGCTCACATAGGCCTTGTAGTTTTGTCAGGGGATTCCCCACACGATCAAAGCATATCAATCTACATCAAGGTTTTCATGGTCATGGTAGCAAGACCTTAAAATTCATGCCCAATTTTCCTTACCGTAAGATGTTAAACTGAACAAGTCTTATAGAACTATATACGGATTTATTCTCATTTCAACAAGATACCTAGTAACTCCTAGGCCCTATGTCCTGGACCTATCCATGGGGGAAAGAAAAAAATAAATTTCTAAATATCCTATATGAAAACAAATATTTATGTAGGATATTTCAAATCTGGGTTATTCATTCAAGAATCTATCAAAGAAATAGAAATTCCACCTATATATGAGTCAAATATATGTAGGTGGTTTCACACTCTATGGATAATTGTGGTCTAAATCTTTCTCACATACACGGACACATTCCTTCTATTCATCACACTCAGTGCCCCAGGCAATTTCAAATATTCATAAACATCCTCTGGCCATTGAAAATGAAGGGTTAGTTTCCTAAGAACACCTTTTTTACAATATTCCTCAGTTTGATCTGCATAAGTTACCCACAAAAAAGTTCTATCAACCATAGGTATATTCATCCCCATGAAATGATTTTCTTATCTTCATATTCCCCAATGGATTTCATGCCGAATATCATTTATCATAATCTAAGAATCCCTAAAATCATGGTTGAACCTTTATTCTCCCTCACGTTTGAGGTGTTTTAGAACATCACAGCTAGATAATCCTCCTATTTCTCATTGTTTCCATGATATATGGTCCAACTCCTATGACCTAAAATTTCAAGACCTCATACTATCCTCATCACATGATGTCAAATTGCATGGTTGATGTCCTAGTCACATGACACTAAACTATATGAGTTATAATAACTACATGTGTCTTGATTCACATTTTGATGAGATATATAGTGACACCAAAACCACCAATATTGGGTCCATCCATGAGGTAAAAAAAATTCATTTTTCATACATATGGGCCAGACCTGCATAGGAAATTTATGATGTTGAAACTACATGATGTATAGAACTACATGTGACTTGATTCCTTCCACTGAAGGTTATGTAGTGATACCCACATATCCAATCTTGGGTCAAGTTGCATCAAAATATAAAAATTTTCTTTTCCAGTGCATGGGTCAAACCTACTTAAGGAACCCCATGATAACTACGTATGACATGATTCTCACTTCGACAAGATATGTAGAGACACCCAGAACCTATATCCCAGTCTAGACACAACAACAAAAAAATTCCCCAGTATCCTATATGTGCAATATATCAATATAGAAGAGTATAATATGAGCCTCATCCCATTTATGAGTATGTACCTAAATTAAAATTTCCCTTTTCCTACACAATAATTTGATCGGTGTATAGGGAAGCCTCCCATAACTACATATGGCTTAATTTCTGCCCACATAGGATGCGTAGTGACACCTGAGTCTCCAATCTTGGGTCCAATTGCAACATAAAAAAATGTGTGTCCCTGACCTATGAATGGGTTAGACCTGGATTTGGAACCTTCACCACTTGCATAAGGAAAACATTTCTACATATTCCTATGAAGTTTCAACATGAAGTGTTCCTTTTATTTTCAGGTAATTTCCCTTGACAAACCAAAATCTATGTATGAAAAGGTATGAATCCCCATAAACCTACCTAGCCATCAAAAATGGAGGGTTAGTGTCATGAGGACATCTTGGTTTGACTATAGAATTTTCCCCAGTTGGATCTGCATGAGTTACCCACAAAAAAGTTCTGTCAACCAAAGTAATATTTGTCCCTAGGAGATTATTTTTCTATATTTGCACTCCCCAATGATGTTTATGTCCCAAAAAACTTCTAAGATACAAAAAATCCCCATATTACATGTCAAAAACTCTCCCCAATGCCTGAAGATGATAGAACATTCTTGGAAAGATTGCCCTTAAAAGGGAAAATCATTTATTCCTTGGTCAAGGAAAAGTAACCTTAAATTTTATCGCTCGAACATCCTCACCTTAAGAAATTAAACTACATGATCCTTATTCTAGTTTCACAACAATAAAATTCATTATTCTCTAACCATACTTTAAACAATACAAATACATATAGGAGTGGTTCCTCATTCATGTTCAAATTCGATATAGACTCCCTTATCATTTTCCAGACATCGTTCCCTCAACAATCCACCCTTCTTGGTATTGAAAAATAAGAAATTTCATAAACCACCTGGCCATCAAAAATTTAGGGTCAATTCCCTAAGGAAACCTTTTTTTGGATATGCACAATATGCCCCAGTTGGCTTTTCAAAAGTTAACCACAAAAAAGTTCTATCAACCATAGGAATATTCATACTTGAGAGAGGATTTTCCTACCTCTGTATTCCCCCATAACATCATGTCAGAAACTACTTTTAAATTTAATTCTCATGTAATTTCCCCATATCATGTTTCGGATTTAGGAAACACAAAACCAGGGTCAAGAACAGTCCCCCATTCATGTTTGAATAATGTTGGGACATCTTCGGTCAATGAGCCTTATTTTTTCTCTCACCCCACAATTCATGGTCAAAGTTTTTCAACCTAAAACATAAATGATGTTAGTATGATTTGAAAGACTCTAAACTAAAAACAATAAAAAGACACAAAACTTGTTAGGTCAAAAACCCACAAAGGTTGGACAAATAAAAATTCAAGTTACGCCCACTAACCCCATTCCATAGTGGACTTAGGAAAAAATTTGGGTGATAACAAAAAAGACGCAAAAAATTTAAGGTTTTATATATAACTCTAGAAATAGTAAAACTATGAAAGTTGAGTCCCTTGGATCAGAAAAAAAATTAGAGCATTATTTGATCTATCATTCAAATAAAGACCACTTCATCATCGGAATTACCTCCTCTTCATCATGATCAGAGCTCATTCTGATGGGGGTATTTTTTGGGTCCTTGAAATTTTTTATATTAGAATAAAATAATTCAATGAATTTGTAAAAGAGAAAAATAATAAACCCAAAGAATATTTTGAAGAAAATGATCAAAGGTTGAGACACCACAGAAGAAGGCATGGTCCCATGAAATAAAAATTCTACACTGACCACTACTCATCATGGAATTCTACCACTCCAAGAGGCATCCCATGTACTTTCACTTCCCAAAAACATAACAAAGTCATTTGTGGGGATAGGCGGTGATTTATGCCCCCAAGAACAACTATCCTCATGATGAACTAAAATATTTCATAGAATTATTTGGTAAGACCATCACCCACAAATGAAACTAAGACCTTTACGGGGCCAAATGATGATTTCCACCCCCAAAAAAGATCCCCCCCCCCTCAGCGGATGATTGATCCCCACTGAATAAGTTATCTTAAGGATGGGGAACCCTCAATGGGATCCCTCAAAATAAGGACCACGACCCACTACAGACGACCAGACATACCAGTATTCAGTCCCTCCATTCGACTATAAATAGACCCTGAGAGGGACTAAGAGAGGGGAGACTGGACCAAAGAGAGCCAAAGGAGAAACAATGAGGCAACACAAAAACTGGAGCCTCTTATATGATTCCCAGTAGGTAAAAATCCATCGCATAGTAGTAGGGATGAAATAATAAATTTTATAACCATCCACGAACTCAAACACCCTCATGGGCATCACTTTCATAGGTAATAAATGGATGATCTCTTTGAGGACAAAAATTCCACCTAAAAAATCACTAAATATAAGGAACTTGACCCCACATAGCAACACATTATGAAGATGGAATCTCAGACCATGTAGCACAATGCTAAACAGATGGTACCCTCCCCCGTGTAGCAACATGCTACGTGGAGGGAACCTCATCCTGCCTAAGAACTTTCCACGTGGAATTGGTCATCCTAGGGTGCTCTAATATCCACCTCCCATCACTCTCTTTCATCGCTTCATCAGGCTCTCTATTGGATCCTACATGAACCAGTCTAACAAAATTAGGAAAATGCCCCTTCTAAATCCACCCGACATGTATGATCAGATTTTCAGGCACACCAGTGTTTCCTTTTAGGTCCATATACCATTGGTAAGTGGATCCATGTATGTAACCTCCTCAACATGTAGGAAAATCGAGATGTCTTCAGGTATAAGTTCCCATGGTATAGAGGGTTATGAACTTGAGTTACTCACATGAACCTCCCTATTCCATACGGGAATAGAGGGGATCGAAATAGCCTTTCCCTTCAATAGGGAACAAGATCCTTCCCCCTATAACCAATTTTAGGGCATCCCTCCTGCATTAATTCCCTATAATTCTATGTGAGAGGAATAAATCTTGATCCTCTTCACCTTAGCCTTGGGGTGTAGCTAGAGAGATCCCAGTACATGACTATCCTAGTTACCAAAATAATAGAAGAGATTGGAATATTCAAAGCCCTTTCTCTCTCTCTATGGGCTTCTACACATCATCCACCAGTAGATAGAGGAGATCATGTGATATTTAGATCTACTAATTCCTCTTGTTTCTCACATTGATCATGACTCACGTGGGCTTAGAGGTTAGTGGTGATCATGACATCCACATGGTCCTAAACCCCATGGGAATCCCCTATGTGTTAGGCCCAACCATATCCAATCAATCAGTCCTTCTATAAGTTATAATCCTCATACCCATACTATAACCTTAAAAGTTCCATATTCCCAATGAAGTGGAACCTCATTGAAATCCTTTTGAGTGAAATCCCCAATCCAATCATTTACCCTAAAATTGGAAGCTCTTATATGTAAGCCCCAACCTCATGGGTAGCTACCATGTGTAATCTCCATCCTACCAAACTACTTGATCTTTGATTCTCAAATAACTAGGATATGTATGAATCCTCTTCTAGGTCTAAAACCAACAACCAAATTCACCCTAATGTTCTCTGGGATACATTCCTAGTCAGGTCACATTCAACCTAAGGGGGCCATATTCCTTTTAGGTTCCTTCCATCACTACCCCTATTGGTTCACATCCCCAGTAAGATCATTCCCCCACTTGGGTGACCACATCTCTTATGGGTCCCTTGGGTCACCACGATGTAAGTCACGTATCAAACTTTGACTAGGCACCTTCTACCTAGAAGTCCTTGCCACATGATGTTAAACTGCATGGTTTTGTTCTTATCACATGACCTCAAAAGGTGATGTGTCCTGTCAAGTGGAACCAAACTACATGGGTTCAAATTCCTCTCGTGAGGATACATAGAAAGTGTAATGACCCAGACCTCTCTGGTCCATTACTTTGTGAAAATGTGGTGTTGGAGGTGTTCTGGTAGGTCAAGGTAACTTATCCCCAACACTTTGCCAAATTTATAGTTCTGTGAACAGTGTTTCCAGTTTTATGAACAGTAACAGATCAGTCTCACCGATCGGTCTGACAGATCGGTCTCACCGATCGGTCTGACAGATCAGTCTCACAGATCGGTCTCACCGATCGGTCTGACAGATCGGTCTCACCGATCGGTCTGACAGATCGGTCTCACAGATTGGTCTCACCAATCGGTCTGACAGATCGGTCTCACATATCGGACTCACTGATCAGTATGAAAGATCGGTCTCACCGATCGGTCTGACAGATCGGTCTCACTGATCGGTCTGAGAGATCGGTCTCACCGATCGGTCTGAAAGATCAGTCTCACAGATCGGTCTGACAGATCGGTCTCACCGATCAGTCTGACAGATCGTTCTCACAGATCGGTCTCACTGATCGGTCTGACAGATCGGTCTCACCGATCGGTCTGACAGATCAGTCTCACAGATTGGTCTGACAGATCGGTTTCATGTACAGTAACGGTGGGTGAACAGTGTTTCCAGACTCCTACAGTTTTTCCCCTTTTGACGTTTCTTTTGATGTAAAATACATTTAAAGCCTTATTTTAAGGGCTCTTAAGGCCGTTTCAAATTCCATAAATCCTATATTAATTATTCCTAAGGCTTGGAATGTTTTACTTGGTCAAACTTCATGGGTTAATGCGATCCGTTTTTAATGGAGAATTAACCGGATCTTAAACTGTCGCCCCATAAAATATTAAAAAGGGACGAGATATCATTCTCCCTTTTTCTTTCCCTTTGTTCTCAACTAAGAGATGCTAGAACCTTTCAATCCTTCCCTTAGGAGTTGCACAGTCAATCTTTACTCCTAGGATTGGTTCTGCTCTGTTTTGGATGCAACTGAATTCTGTCGGTCAATCTTCCCAATAAGTTTTCACGAGAGGAGGATTGTGACCCGTGGTGTGGATAAAGGAAAACAAGAACTCTTCCAAGTAGGGGATTCATGGATTCTCTAATTGTATATGTGCAATCGTAGAATTAGCATGATTTATCGCTTTGGATCACAATGAAATTGACCTAATTAAATACTTGAACCCGATTAAGAAAATTGGTTGATCACATGTTGTTTCTTTATACCGTGATAACAGTTGCCTCATGTTTTTCTAGATAGAGTGATATCTATGTTTTCTTTGATTTGTTATTTTTTCATGATAGAAATTGATAATGAACGTAAAGCCGAAATTAATTGTTAATTAATTGGCTAAAGATAAAGATGCATGTAAATTAATCTAGTTATTTTCGTTTTTGTAGTTGTTCTAATTTGAGGATAATCAAATTAGGGAAGTAAGAATGGTTATTTAATTGTGATAGCTTAATGATTAGGTATCCTGTAATTGGAACCTATGCATAACAAATTTTCTAATTCAATATGGATTAAAGAACAGATTATGTGGGAATTTCTAAAAGTGTTCTGAGTTACCCTCTTGTTTGTTAAAGGGTCAAGAGCCCATGATGTGATGTTTGTTTTTCTGCTGCTTGTGCTTTGATGTGAGCCTGGATGGCTGTTGTGATATGTGGAGGCATAGAGGCCTTATGGTTATGGCAGCAGATGACGCCTAGAGTGGCGAGATGCATCAGTTTATGCATGTGGGTGTCGGGGAGGACACCAGGGGTGATGGAATGGGATGGATGAGGTTGCTGGATGCTTGTGGTTTTCTTTGAATGTTAATCTGCTTTGTTTTTCCCCACTGATCAAGGCAGCTGGTCTTTCTACCCTTCTTCCGAAGGAGGTGAATATGTGCGGGGTATGCCACGTGATTTCCGTGTTTAGCCTCTCGAGGGAGAATGGGTCTATGCTCTTTCTATAGGCGGCAAAGACTCGACGGGTAGTATATCTACTTACCGTGTTGAGCCTCCTTTGTGTTTAGAAGCATAGGATGCTTTTCTAGAATGCCTGGGAATATGGAAAAGTAATTTTGTAATGAATGTTTGATTAAATGGTGAAAATCTGCGCGGATGGAGATACTAGAATTTAAAAGGTGATGTGAATCTTAAAAAGAGTAGTTGGTACTGAATGTGATGCCAATTCAGTTTAACGTGGAATTGTTCATTCTTAATTAATGTTTAAAGAATTAATTAATGTATAGTGGAACTGATAAAATGAGAGCAGAGTAATCTAATAAATCTCTTCAAATGTTTGTGTGCTTATAGGATACCTAGTCTTAGAAGTAGCAGCCTGGAGTCTGAGAGACGTTAGCTGCAGTTGTATCTAAGACTAGATAAATTCCCAAAGTGTGTATGTCAGTTAAATATATATTCTGTACTTTTTGTGTTTCTATACGCTACTCCACCCTGTCGGTAAGGGCAAATGACACCCCGGGGATTTTGAGCCCTGGGGGGGTGTTTTCCCCAACATTCTGATGGGAGGTCGAATGGCTGACTACCCCCTTTGGCCCCACTCTCTTCTCTTGGTAGATACTTGTGCCATGAGGCACAACGGTTAGTTACCCCATATATGGGTGTAGAGGGCTGTAATGGCTTGTAGTTATTCACACACATATATTCTGGATATAGTATCCTATGGACTACTATAGGTGTAACGTGTATAGGCTATAATGGCTTGAGGATCCTTACTCGGAGTATGGGTTGTAATGGCTTGAGGTATTATACCCGATGTATGATACACGTTATGCGAGCTGTGGTGGCTCCCGGAACATACCCGGTTGCTTTTGGTTGTGAGGATGGTGTGGTGCTTCACCCAGGTGTCTGCGGGAAAGCCTATGTGGTGCACGAGGTGCAGATTGTGGAGCTTAGCCCCGGTGTCTGCGGGAAATCCTTTGGAGAGAGATGCACATGACGTATGTCATTGGGGAAAAGCGGCAAACCAATGGGGAAGTAGTAGCGGGGTACCCTTGATATTCTTTACTATATGCTATATTCTTGTATGCATTACTTGGTGAGAGTAGTCGTGGTGAGGTTGGGAACATAGTATACATGTTTAGGTAACGAGTTAGTTTCACTTGTTGTTCACTGGGCTTTAGCATGCTTTCTTTACTTTGGCACGAGAGGCTTGGGTAGGATCCTACTGAGTATACTATTATACTCACCCTATGTATATATAAACTATTTTTCAGGTCACTTGGAGCAGGTTGGAGATCAAGCTGGTTACTACTAGCTTGTGGTGGGAGGAGGAGTTGTTCGGGCTCGTGGTCGCTGCCGTTTTACTTTCTTTTGGGTACTTTTAGTTTCCCCTTTCAGTTGTAGTACTTTTTCATGAAATTTTATATATGTACTTGGATTTATTTTATATTTCAGTTATGATTTGGAGTTGGTTGGAGTATATTCTATCTCTCTGTTCTGCATGTGTTCTCTTAGAGGGTAATGCCTCCCATTTGTGTGTGTATTATACCCTCAATGCTAGTCGCCTACCCGGGGCCTACTGGAGGCGGGACTCGGGGGTCATTATCTCTATTCTCACATTGTCGGCCTAGGAGGGGTACACTTTGTGGGGAGGGGGTCGTGACAGAGTGGTATCAGAGGTCTGGTTGAGGGATAGGATGGAGTTTGGAGTTAGGCACAGGTGAGGATGCATGGGATGGTAGGGAAACAGTGTCATTCATGTTTAGAAAGTGGGGTAAACACTAGAGACCGGTAGAGACATAGGAATTTAGGGCCCCCTATGATATGTTGCACGTACCTTTAAGTTTACGATGGCTACTAAACAAAGTGATACTGGTTGCAGGGTAGAGACCTAGGAAAGGATCATGCATCATTATTCTTTACGCCTATGTTTGAATGGGTAGACCTTGGGATAGGTAACCTAAAAAAATTAATAAAACAAAACAATTAATTAATTAATGTTGAGTCTTCCATATTCCAGGATTAGGAGCTCTAACAGTTGTTATTTTATAGGTATGGCTCCAGGTCGACGTCCTCGTCAGGTTTGCGCAAAAGATGCCCAGCAGGCTGTTCCAGCAGATCGTCGTCGGGTAGAGGTTGAAGAAGATGAAACTTGGAGGAAGACACTCCAAGAGTTTCAGCACCAGAGTCTGCGGAAGTATGAGGGCTCCGTTTCAGATGCAGTCACAGAAGACTGGTTGGATGAGGTCGAGATAGGCTTCAGTTCGATTTGTGCTTAGAAGGAACACTGGGTGTCCTTGGTTGTGACGATGCTACATGGGGCAACGAGGCAGTGGTGGTTCTTGTTCCTTGGGGATCGCGAGGAGTTGGTGATATCATGGGAGGAGTTTCGAGACAGGTTTAGAGTCGATTTTCTTTCTTCGACTGTGAAGGCGTCCAGTCGCCAGGAGCTTCTTACCCTTTGATAGGGGAGCTCCAGTGTTTGAGAGTTTGGAATCTATTTCAGGAACCTTCTACGATATGCTTTAGACCTGTTACCAGATGAGGAGGCCAGGGCGAGGCATTTTGAGGAGGCCTTACGTCCAGAGATCCAGTGCCAAGTCACCCCATTTATGCTAAAGACGTATCTTTAGGTGCTGGTGAGGGAAGAGGTTGTTGAGAGGACTTTGGCAAGGATCGGATCATCACGAGAGGGGAATCTTCATGATTCCTCACGAAGCAAAGCTTTGGTCCGAGGATCCCGGTTTTCAGGGCATAAGAGTTTCTGTTCACCTGGGGGTAGGTCCCAGCCCTTTCCATCTCGTTTCTCCGGAGGCAGCAACTCTCTGGCCTATGCCAAAGGATTAGGCACTTGTTTTTCTTATGGTGGTCATGGTCATCAGCAGCGGGAGTGCCCGACTTTTCAATGCAGTCATCGTGCACCGGGCACTCCGCTCCAGGTTCCTCCGTTGAGGCAGTTTCAGCTGAGGCAGCAGCAGCAGGTTGCACCAGCATTAGATCACCCGAGGGTAGATGGAGCAGGCAGAGGACATCCCCAGGATGCTCCCCGTCCTCATAGAATAGAGCATGGCCGTGGTGGTGGTCTTCATCAGGGTCAGAGAGTCCATGGATGAGGTCGTGGTCAGCTTCATGCTCTAGCATTGCCAGCCCCAGGCGAGCCAGATGTCGTTCGAGGTACCCTTTGCTTGTTTTCTACCTTGGTATATGCCTTGTTTGATTCAGGAACAACACACTCCTTCGTATCACCTACCCTTGTCCATGCTTTGGGACTTGAGGTAGAGAGACTTCCAGTGCCCTTGGCATTGACTACGCCAGTTGGATGTCAAGCCGACTTGTTTGAAGTATGTAGAGACTGTGAGCTAGTGTTGGGGCAACACCACTCTTGGGGAGATTTCTTATGTTTACGAATACAACCATATGATGTCATACTCGGCATGGATTGGTTGTATTCGGTGCAGGCTATTGTGGATTGCTACAGGAATAAGGTCATTTTCTTTGATGAAGATGGAGATAAAGTGGTGTTTTTTGGTGAGAGAGATCCGCGGATGAGTCATAGACGAGTTCCATCCTTATCATCCATGATGGCTGGGATGATGCTGAGTTCTTCAGAGGTTCAACAGTTGGTGTTTCCTAGGGTCGTAGAGGAGTACCCTGACGTCTTTTTAGAAGAGGTTGTATCCTTACCCCCTCAACAAGAGATCGAGTTTGGGATCAAGCTACAGCCAGGAGATTCTCATATCTTTATGTCACTATATAGGATGGCCCCTTCTGAGTTACGAGAGCTACATATTCAGCTCGATGGTCTATTGCATTGTGGTTTTGTTCGGCCAAGTGTGTCACCGTGGGGTGCACCAGTTTTGTTTGTGAAAAAGGCTGACAGCAGTTTGCGGTTGTGTGTCGATTATCGTCGATTAAACAAAGTGACAATAAAGAACCACTATCCTCTTCCACGGATTGATGACCTATTCAATCAACTGAAGGGTGCAAGTTGGTTCTCAAATATCGACTTGCGGTCAGGATATCATCAGATGCGTGTAAAGGATAAGGATATCCCGAAGACTGCTTTCCATTGTCGTAATGGGAATTATGAGTTTGTTGTAATGCCATTCGGTGTGACGAATTCTCTAGCTGTTTTCATGGGGTTGATGAATGCAGTGTTCTATGAATTCCTAGACAAGTTTGTTGTGGTTTTCATCGATTACATCCTTGTGTACTCCACATCTGAAGTGGAGCATGCAGAGCATCTACGAGATGTTTTGGGAGTTCTTCGCCAACATCAGTTGTTTAATAAGTTTATCAAGTGTGAGTTTTGGGCTCAAGAAGTTCATTTCTTGGGGCATGTTGTGTCCCAAAAGGGAGTAGTTGTGGATCCTTCGAAGATAGAAGCAGTGGTGTCTTGGGCATCCCCCAAGACTGTGTCAGAGGTGTGAAGTTTCCTTGGTCTCACAGGCTATTATAGGAGGTTTGTAGCCAATTTCTCCCGAGTTGCGACTCCTCTGACAGCTTTGACTAAGAAGGATCAAGTATTTATATGGACTGATCAGTTTCAGGCAGCTTTTGAATATCTAAAGGAGAAGTTTGTAAGTGCTCCAGTCCTTTGTCTTCCAGCGAAGGGAGTCCAGTTTGATGTTTTCTGTGATGCTTCACATCTGGGGCTAGGTTGTGTTCTCATGCAGCAGAGGTCAGTTGTTTCTTATGGGTCTCGGAAGTTGCATCCCCATGAATGCAACTACACTACCCATGATCTTGAGTTGGCAGCCGTGGTGTTTGTTCTAAAGTTGTGGAGACATTACCTCATTGGTGAGCACTTTGTGGTTTTCACTGATCATAAGAGTTTGAGGTATGTTTTCTCCCAACGTGACTTGAACTTGAGGTAGCATCAGTGGATGGAGTTCTTGCAGGAATACGACTTTGAAATATCGTATACACCTGGAAAAGGGAATGTTGTAGCTGATGCACTAAGCCGAAATTCACGTAATGATGTTGTGCATGAATCTGGTGATTCCTGGAGAGTGATGGAAGAGCTATCAGCTTTGCATCTTGATATGGGAGAAGTTGGGGGTAGAGGTTGTCTTTTCCAGATGACGATGCAGTCATCCCTAATGCAGAAGGTGGAAGAGTCTCAGTTGGGTGATCTAGAGGTGGAAGTCTGGAGAGACAGAGTTGTTTTTGGTGAGGCCCCTGATGGTTGGTCGGAGGATGAAAAACACCGAGTGTTGTATCATGGAAAGCTTTTTGTTCCCTTGGCGATGCGTGAGACGGTTCTCCGAGAGTTCCATAGTTCACCCTTGGAAGTACATCCTGGTGTGATGAAGATGTACCGATCCTTGAGGAGTCAGTTTTGGTAGCCTGGGATAAAGCATACGGTTGCTGAGTGTGTGTCTCGATGTTTAGTCTGCCAGAAGGTGAAGGTCGAACACCGTGTTCCTGGTGGTCTTCTCCATCAATTAGAGATTCCTCAGTGGAAGTGGGAGGACATCTCAATGGACTTTGTTACAGGTTTACCTCGAGCACCGGGAGGACATGATGCTATATGGGTGGTAGTGGATCGTTTAACAAAGTCGGCCCACTTTATAGCGATCAAGGAGTCGAGCTCAGTGGAAGTTTTGTCGAGGAAGTATCTAGAGGAGGTGGTGAGACTTCATGGAGTACCTAGGATGATCATTTCTGATCGAGATCCTCATTTTACCTCCAGGGTGTGTAGAGGTCTCCAGTATGCTTTTGGCTCTCAGTTGTGCCTTAGCACTGCTTTTCATCCTCAAACGGATGGTCAGACAGAGCGAACCATCCAGACTCTTGAAGACATGCTGCGCTCTTGTGTTCTTGATTTTGGAGGTTCATTGATGAAGCACTTACCCTTGGTAGAGTTCTCTTACAATAATAGTTTTCACTCTACCATCAGTATGGCGCCGTTTGAAGCCTTGTATGGTCGGCCATGCCGTTCTCCATTGTTCTGGACTGGGGTCGGAGAGTCAGCAATTCTCAGACCAGAACTAGTGCAGAATACAACAGAGATGGTTTAGATGATTCGTGAGAGGATGAAGACAGCGCAAGATCGTCAAAAATAATATGCTGATCAAAGAAGGATACCCTTAGAGTTTAATGTTGGGGATCATGTGTTTCTGAAGGTGACTCCCTGTCGAGGGCAGCGAAGGTTTGGTCGTGGAAGTAAGATTTCTCCCCGTTTTGTTGGGTCTTTCGAGGTGTTAGCTCGTGTTGGATCTGTGGCGTATCGAGTAGCACTTCCTCCTCATATGAGTCGGATACATGATGTTTTCCATGTATCACAGCTCCGTCGTTATCTTCATGATGAATCTCATGTTATCGATTGGGGAGAAATCGATATTGATGATGATTCAACCTTCGACGAGCGACCTATGGAGATCCAAGACCACAAGGAGAAGGTGTTGTGTGGGCGTTCTATCCCCTTAGTTTGTGTATTGTGGCGACACGGTGGCATGGAGGAGCGTACCTGGGAGCGTGAGTCACAGATACGTGCTCAGTACCCAGAGTTGTTCAATGTTTAGCTCCTTTCATGTAATGATGTTTTCTTTGTGGTTGGACCTTTCATGTTTTATTTTATGTACCTTTGATGTGATGTTATGATTGATTTTTTTGGATATGGATTGTTTGTTTCCATACTATCGGATGTCGTAGTTTTGTTCCAGCTTTTGAACAACTCATAGTGGTTTTCCCCTGAGAGGTATCTTATGGGGTGGTTGTTCGCACCCCTCTTTTCTTCTGGGTTGGTTTTAAATTCTCGAGGACGAGAATGTTTTGAGAGGTATCTAATGTAATGGCCCAGACCTCTCTGGTCCATTACTCTGTGAAAATGTGGTGTTGGAGGTGTTCTGGGAGGTCAAGGTGACTTATCCCCAACACTTTGCCAAATTTCCGGGTCTGTGAACAGTGTTTCCAGTTTTATGAACAGTAATAGATCGGTCTCACCAATCGGTCTGATAGATCAGTCTCACCGATCAGTCTCACAAATCGGTCTCACCGAACGGTCTCATAGATCGGTATCACTGATCGGTCTGACAGATCGGTCTCACTGATCGGTCTGATAGATCGGTCTCACAGATCGGTCTCACCGATTGGTCTGACAGATCGGTCTCACAGATCGGTCTCACCGATCGGTATGATAGATTGGTCTCACTGATCGGTATGACAGATCGGTCTCCCTGATCGGTCTGACAGATCGGTCTCACAGATCGGTCTCACCGATCGGTCTCACAGATCGGTCTCACCGATCAATCTGACAGATCGGTCTCACCGATCGGTCTGACAAATCGGTCTCACAGATCGGTCTCACCGATCGGTCTGACAGATTAGTCTCACTGATCGGTCTGACAGATCGGTCTCTCCGATCGGTCTGACGGATCGGTCTCACAGATCGGTCTGACAGATCGGTTTCACAGATCGGTTTCATGTATAGTAACAGTGGGTGAACAGTGTTTCCAGACTCCTACAGTTTTGCCCCTTTTGACGTTTCTTTTGACGTAAAATACATTTAAAGCCTTATTTTAAGGGCTCTTAAGGCCGTTTCAAATTCCATAAATCCTATATTAATTATTCCTATGGCTTGGAATGTTTTACTTGGTCAAACCGCGTGGGTTAATGCGATCCGTTTTTAATGGATAATTAACCGGATCTTAAACTGTCGCCCCATAAAATCTTAAAAAGGGATGAGATATTATTCTCCCTTGTTCTTTCCCTTTATTCTCAACTAAGAGATGCTAGAACCTTTCAATCCTTCCCGTAAGAGTTGCACAGTCAATATTTACTCCTAGGATTGGTTCTGCTCTGTTTTGGATGCAACCGAATTCTGTCGGTCAATCTTCCCAATAAGTTGTCACGAGAGGAGGATTATGACTCGTGGTGTGGATAAAGGACGGCAAGAACTCTTCCAAGTAGGGGATTCATGGCTTCTCTAATTGTATATTTTAAATCGTAGAATTATCATGATTTATCCCTTTGGATCACAATGAAATTGACCTAATTAAATACTTGAACCGGATTAAGAAAATTGGTTGATCGCATGTTGTTTCTTTATATCGTGATAACAGTTGCCTCATGTTTTTCTAGATAGAGTGATATCTATGTTTTATTTGATTTTTTATTTTTTCATGATATAAATTGATAATGAACGTAAATCCGGAATTAATTGTTAATTAATTGGGTAAAGATAAAGAGGCATGTAAATTAATCTGGTTATTGTCGTTTTTGTAGTTGTTCTAATTTGAGGATAATCAAATTAGGGAAGTAAGCATGGTTATTTAATTGTGATATCTTACTGATTAGGTATCCTGTAATTGGAACCTACGCATAACAAATCTACTAATTCAATATGGATTAAAGAACAGATTATGTGGGAATTTCTAAAAGGGTTCTGAGTTACCCTCTTGTTTGTTAAAGGGTCAAGAGCCCATGATGTGATGTTTGTTTTCCTGCTACTTGTGCTGTGATGTGATCCTGGATGGCTGTTGTGATATGTGGAGGCATGGAGGCCTTGTGGTTATGGCAGAAGATGATGCCTAGAGTGGCGAGATGCATCAGTTTATGCATGTTGGTGTCGGGGAGGACACTAGGGGTGATGGAATGGGATGGATGAGGTTGCTGGATGCTTGTGGTTTTCTTTTAATGTTAATCTTCTTTGCTTTTCCCCACTGCTCAAGGTAGTTGGTCTTGCTACCCTTCTTCCGAAGGAGGCAAAGACGCGCGGGGTATGCCACGTGATTTCCGTGTTTAGCCTCTCGAGGGAGAATGGGTCTATGCTCTTTCTATAGGCGGCAAAGACTCGACGAGTAGTATATCTACTCACCGTGTTGAGACTCCTTTGTGTTTAGAAGCATAGGATGCTTTTCTAGAATTCTTGGGAATATGGAAAAGTAATTTTGTAATGAATGTTTGATTAAATGGTGAAAATCCACGGGGATGGAGATACTAGAATTTAAAAGGTGAAGCGAATCTTAAAAAGAGCAGTTGGTACTGAATGTGATGACAATTCAGTTTAATGTGGAATTTTTCATTCTTAATTAATGTTTAAAGAATTAATTAATGTACAGTGGAACTGATAAAATGAGAACGGAGAAATATAATAAATCTCTTCAAATGTTTGTGTGCTTATAGGATACCTAGTCTTAGAAGTAGCAGCCTGGAGTCTAAGAGACGTTAGCTGCAGTTGTATCTAAGACTAGGTAAATTCCCATAGTGTGTATGTGAGTTACATATATATTCTGTACTTTTTGTGTTTCTATAAGCTACTTCACCCTATCGGTAAGGGAAAATGACACCCCGGGGATTTTGATCCTTGGGGGGGTGTTTTCCCCAACATTCTGATGGGAGGTCGAATGGCTGACTACTCCCTTTGGCCCCGCTCTCTTCTCTTGGTAGATACTTGTGCCATGAGGCACAGCGGTTAGTTACCCCATATATGTGTGTAGAGGGCTGTAATGGCTTGTAGTTATTCACACACATATATTCTAGATATAGTATCCTATGGACTACTATAGGTGTAACATGTATAGGCTATGATGGATTGAGGATCCTTACTCGGAGTATGGGCTGTAATGGCTTGAGGTATTATACCCGGCGTATGATACACGTTATGCGAGCTATGGTGGCTCCCGGAACATACCCGGTTGCTTTTGGTTGTGAGGATGGTGTGGTGCTTTGCCCAGGTGTCTGTGGGCAAGCCTATGTGGTGCACGATGTGCAGATTGTGGAGCTTAGCCCAGGTGTCTGCGGGCAAGCCTTTGGAGAGAGATGCACAGGACGTATGTCGTTGGGGAAAAGCGGAAAACTAGTGGGGAAGTAGTAGCGGGGTACCCTTGATATTATTTACTATATGCTATATTCTTGTATTCATTACTTGGTGAGAGTAGCCATGGTGAGGTTGGGAACATAGTATACCTATTTAGGTGACGAGTTAGTTTCACTTGTTGTTCACTGGGATTTAACATGCTTTCTTTACTTTTGCACGAGAGGCTTGGGGAGGATCCTACTGAGTATACTGTTATACTCACCCTATGTATATATAAACTATTTTTCAGGTCACTTGGAGCATGTTGGAGATCAAGCTGGTTACTACTAGCTTGTGGTGGGAGGAGGAGCTGTTCGGGCTCGTGGTCGCTGCCGTTTTACTTTCTTTTGGGTACTTTTAGTTTCCCCTTTCAGTTGTAGTACTTTTGCATGACATTTCATATATGTACTTGGATTTCTTTTATATTTCAGTTATGAGTTGGAGTTGGTTGGAGTCTATTCTATCTCTCTGTTCTGCATGTGTTCTCTTAGAGGGTAATGCCTCCCATTTGTGTGTGTATTATACCCTCGGTGCTAGTCGCCAACCCGGGGCCTACTGGAGGCAGGACTCGGGGGTCATTATCTCTCTTCTCACATTGCCGGACTAGGAGAGGTACACTTTGTGGGGAGGGGGTCATGACAGAAAGCTCATATTATGGGTTTGATTCCAACATCAAAACAAATATTTTATCTTTGGATGATAGAAAACTCCAAAGCATCTCACCAAGTGTCTTAAAACCATCTTCGTCTTAATAAGAAACCAAGGAATCCCTGATTTATCCATAAAGGGGTAACATTTATAAAGAACCTTAGATACATACAGATGATTCCAAACCCATTCATATTCATGATAAATCATTACCGTAGGATAATTTGTAATATAAACACTTGGGAATTAACAAAGGATTCGTGAACATATCTTAAATATATAAGAGATTCCTGGAATAGGAAATAGTTCCCCCCAACAAGGTGTGATGAGCAAAAATTCCCATCCTCTAGATCAATGTGAGTTCTTAAGTTTCGTTGACCAAGTTACCCAATGAATGCCTACCTTTGGAAATTAAGTCCATGAGTCATCACATATATAAGAGCATTGGGAATTTTCAGCTCCACAAACAAGACCTGTTGGATACTTTTCAAAGACATTGTACCTAATGTAATTTATTTTTCACCATTCAATCCCTTGAAATCAACCGTCATGCACAAACGGTTTTCATCAGAAAAAATACTCAACTAAACTGACCATAAAACCATAAATAAAACACTCCTAGAATGATGAAATTGAACTTTATAACTCATTTAAATATCCATAAATAAACTTAATAAAATTATAATAAATAAAATACATGTTTAAGAGGTTTTTAATTAATAAATTAATGAATCTAATTTTATTATATAGGAAATTAAGTACAAGTGTAGAATGATTTTAGACATAAGGTAAGGGATCTCTTCTAACCTTCATATTTACTTTGGTCTATTCTTTCTTTCTCTTTGCCTCAAATTATTCATATATATTTCTCTTATGTTCTATATATATGTATCACAGATATGTATGTAGATCAATTCATTTTTAATTGATGGGGAATTATGTGTTTTATAAAGTTCCCTTTTCAATTCCTCTTGATAATAAAACCCAATTAAAAGAAACATCTCCCTTTATTACCTATTTTCAAGTACACTCCATTAAATATTTTAAGTCTCCAATATTTTCCTAAATAACTCAATTTATTATGAAAAAAAATTAGATCATTTTTGGTTTTTTTAAAATAATTATACCTTTATCCTCTTTAAAGACTCTTTATTTTTTTCCCTAAAACTGCACTTAGGTGGCACATTTCAAAACTTACCTAGCCACTATATTTTTTCAATTTAGTTGGAAATCATTATTTATGATCTGTTATTATTATTCCTTTATGAATGAACAAGAATGATTTAAATCCCTTATTTCATGGATACCATTGTTATATGTCCTTTGGTTATGCCTTATGATTATTACAATACCCGTGTATTTTCAAGGGAAACCCTTATGATTATTCCTTTTGTTTTATTTATTATTGTGCCACACATATTCATGAACATGTTATGATTGGTGTTCCCAGATAACACTCCAATGCATTGTGTAATGTTTGGTCTCATGAGTCATAATGTATGGGATTAGGGACTAAACCAAATCCATTATGGGACTCTATCCACCATGTGATATAGTCTTAGAAGTTACCCTTGACACATGTTTGTGTTATTTTATATGTTTATTCCACGTTAATATGTTTCCATGATTCTATATTCTAGTTTTTATGCTTACATATATTTATTCATGACAAATGCCTTTTATGTTATCATGTTATTCCTTCCAACTCATGTTCTATGATTCAATACCATGTTTATTCCCTTACTAGAATTTTTAGCTCACCCATTTTGTCTATGTATTCCCTAGGTTATCCTATGTAGTTGTAGGAGATCTAAGGGAGTTACGAGCTCATTAATAAGATTAAAAAAATATGTTTTATTCTAGTTTCATGATTTCTATTTTTGTATCTAGTCTTCCAAATACACTAGAATTTTCAATCCTTGGTTTGTATTTAATGGATAATTATGCTTAAAATTGTGTAATAATATGTGTAAAAGTTCTAGTTCTATCACGAACTATCCCAATGGGGCCCATTCCATGACTCCCCAAGCCCGCCTCTAATAGGATAGAGGCTGAAAACTAGCATCGAGTAGTAATGTGTCTCATATGGGAAGCCTTATCCCAAATTACTTATACACACGCACACATATCCAAGCCCAAAATATGATGAAATATAAAACAACTGAAAGAAACCATGAATGCATACATCTAATCCCACAAATAGAGTACGAAAATAAGTAATAGAAAGTAAACAAGTCCAAATATAATCCCACCATAAATAATCTGAGAAAAAGTCCAACATGAAAGTAAAGATGGGAACAATTGTTGATATAACCATAGGAACACACATTAGTCTATCTGGATCACTAAGTGCCACCTATTCTTGGTCCCTCTTAGACTCTGTAAAAAATTTGATCATTTGCACAAGACGCAACACATGCGGGAAAAGCTCATGTAGGGGTGAGTATAACAATACCCAGTAGGACACCTTGAAACCACAAGAATATAAAAAAATAATAACCAGGTCTTCAAAGGTATGTATCTATAGTAAATATAACTAAAATATCTAGATATACTCAATAAATACATACAGCCTCAAGGTAAAGTCACAACCATAATGCCATCCTAGGATTCTAGCTCAAAGGTTCTATATAGCACTTGTCTAGGGTAATACACTCTGTGAGTAAGATAATACTGATGAAATTTTTTTCAATAGGTCATGCTAGTACAGTCCTATCATAGGAATCATACATTAAAAGTTTGAAAATAAAGATAAATAGATGAGGATCACACCCAAGGCCATGGTGTATACCAACAACTCGATCTAGAATAACCCACTAAGTAGAGGATCGGTGCCCATGTGGTTTTGGTCATGACAATACCAACAAATCCACCAAGGGAAAGGAGATAATAGAGGATCTCACTTTAGGCCTTATGGAATGATTCCAACAGCTCTATCCAAGAAGTCCTATGAAAGGGATCATTACCCTATGTGTAATACATGATTTCATACTAACCCTCAGGGAAAGGATACATAGAATGCACCTTAATAAAACTTTTCCAATATATAGGTGACAAGGGATCTAATCATTCTTTAGAGTACATGGAATATACTAGTAGTACATGGTGTTTCCCTTGAACAGTAGGTCCTACCCATGTAACTTTCTTGCGCCCATGTCCATGGAAAAGTACACAATATTCCCATGCCTATGTACTTATACCCATATCCAAGTACATAGCTATACCCATGTACACCAGGCCTGGACGTGTCCATGTAGGGGTACACAGTGTACCCATGTCCGTGTACTCATGGTTGTGTCCATGTACCCTCTGAGGTACACACTGAGCCAACCAGAAAGGTGTCACATGTCGTGTACTAGGGATCACACTCTTTGTGATATTTAACTTCATCATGAAACCCTTTCCACCACTGATAGGGTCCTACACTATGTGTAGGTCCATAGTACATGTCATGTTATTCAGAAATTTCTAGAATTCTATATCTGAAATCATGTGTCCTCTACCACTTATCTAACCATCAATCTATTTATTCCCTTGTCGAAAACCAAGGAATGTCATCAGTTGAGACTTTCCATCATTGAACACTAGGATCCAGCCTTTGAGTCTATTCGAAAAACACCTCCTCATGTCAATCCATCTCCATACTCTGAAGAACATGAATCGAGTATCCCAAATCTATCTAATCTACTGCCTCATCCATCATCGCACAATAACCTCATCTGAGTCTAGATCTACAATATTGAATTATTACACCAAGAAATGGGTTTTCAATACTTGATTTCTCGGTATTTGTCGAATCATGGGCCAAGAGATTTTCCAACAATGAGTAAAGAAATGGGGAAGAAAATAAAAAACCACAACCATGAGAAATGAACCTTTCCCAATGTTCATGTTGGCCTTGATTATTTTTTTGTATAATGATTAATGAAGAGATGACAAGATAATCACAAGTAATTCCCCAATTCCTAGATAAATCAAACTCGTACCCGCAATATACACGATCCATGACTCAATTCATTAGTTGATTGATTTTCATTCGTCATAGGAATCATAAATAGGGTATAAACCACATAAATCAACATCCTACCTTCATTTTGGATTGATAATTAATAAATAATGAAGTTGTGATATTTTCATTGGTGAGATCCACTGATTCCACTGCACACCAATCATGAACCTCGATCTGTTTTTCTACCTCCAACAGAATTCCTCCAATGCTCTCCTATGGGTCTCAACGATATTCATGTTTATAAAGATATCCTTATGAATTTTCTATAAGAGTGTATTTAAATAAAGAATTAGGTAAATGTATCAATGAACAAATAAATTTATTTATTTGTTTTGTTTTGTTTATTTTACACCTATGAAAAAAATTTCACAACGCCACGTATCAAAAAAAATTATGTCATACCTAAGGTAAAAATTACATTCTAAACTCAATGGTTCTATCAGATTTCAAATATAGACCTATGTTTATAAGTTATTCCACTTTTTTAGAAAAACTAATTGTACGTGCTATTTAATATATTTAAAACATTTATTCTGGACATAGAGGGACTCAAAATCACACGTCCTCTTAGTACCTAGTCTCAAAAATAAACCATAAAATATAGAAAAATAATACATGGAAAATCCAAGTCATTAAATTCTCCCCACCTTGGGGATTTACTTCCTAAAAATCCAAAATAAGTGGCCAAAAAAAATATTTTAGTACTAATCATGAATCTGATCCTCCCCCTCCTAGATTCTCTCCGAAAGATTCCTGTGATTCCACTGGAAAATCACTAAGGGAATCTATTAACCAAGAAGTATTATCTCCTTTTGATCCTTGATCTCTACTGTGTACTCAGAAAAGGTAGCTCCATCCTTGATATCCATCTTTCCCTAGTCCATAACGTATGATGGGTCATACACGTACCTCCTCAGCTGTTATATATGAAAGTTTTCGTGTACCCAGTCTAATTATGGTGGTAGTTCTAGGTGTTATTCCACCTCCCCAACTCTATAAATTATTTGAAAAGTTCCAATTAATTTTTTAGATGGCTTATCATCATACCCAAATCTCTGAAATCCACATCGAGGTGAAACTCGTAGGAACACATGGTCTCCCTCATCAGACTCCAAAAGATGCTATCATAGGTCATCATAATACTTATAATATATCATTATTATCCTCATCTATTTATGGATGATCTTCACTTTCTCTATAGTGGCTCACACCAACTCTGGTCTCATGAGTTCTGACTCACCTAGGTCATTCAAGCAAAGTGGTGTCCTATAAGATCACCCATACAAGGCCTCAAATAGTTTCATACCAATAGTGCAATGGAATATGTTATTGTGAACAAAATCCAATAGGGGTATTTGATTCTCCCAGCTATAGTCAACTTCCAACAATAAATCTCACATCATGTCCACTAGAACCTGAATGGTTTGCTCAGTCTTTTTATTAGTCTGGGGGTGAAAAGTCCTTCTCACATGCAACAGAGTCCCAAACGCATCCTATAATTCCTTCCATAATGAATATGTGAAGTGAGAATCATATTAAAAAATGATCATCATAGGAACTCCATGGATTTAGACTATATCTTGTATGTAGAGGTGTCCCAAGATCTCTATTAAACTCTACTCTCGAATAGCTAGGAAGTGGGACAACTTGGTGATTCGGTCTATGATCTCCCAGATGGTATCGTGTCTCCTGAACATATGTGGTGTTTCTATCACAAAGTTCATGTATATCCCATTCCACTTCCACTTTGGAACCTCAAGGGGTTGAGATAAATCAACTAGAACTTGTTTCTCACCCTTTAATTGCTAATATGTAAGGAATTGAGAGACAAACTCTGTAACTCCCTTCTTCATCCCTAGCCACCAAAACTGATGTTGAAGTTTCTATACATCTTTTACACACTTGTATGTACCACCAAAATAGATGTATAATTTTCTATCAAAACTTCATCCTACAATATTACTGGTACAATCCTGTATCCTATGAAAATATTGACATGATCCCACCTTTATAGAATTCATCAAGAGCATGTTCAGTGGATATCTAAGTACGTAGAGTCTCACAATCAAAATCCCCAAGTTGTGCCTCCATAAATCACTATAAAAGAAGAGGGTTAAAATCAATTTATTGGAGGTAAGATGATCCATCTATATCCTGGAAGGATAACTGCAATGAGGCTAACTGCTCTGATGCCTCATTCATAAACTTTAAACAATATCTCCCACTGAGAGAATCTGCTACCACATTATCCTTCCTAAGAGTATATACAATATCAAAGTCATGATCTTGGAGGAACTATAATCTTCACCTCTATCTCAAGTTAGTATCCTTCTAAGAGAAGATATACAATAGACTCTTATGGTTGTAATATATGATAAATTTCTCACCCATTAGGCAGTGTCACCAAATCTTTAATGTGAAAACTACCTATGATAACTCAAGATCATATTTAATTTAGTTATGATCATGTGTTCTTGACTTATGAAAACCATAGGAAATTATCACCTATCTCTACAACATAACACAATTAATCCTAGCCCCTGATTAATTGTAGAACACTATGTACTTGACACCCTCCTCTGGTAATCTAAAGATGGGAGCGCTCGTCAATCTCTACCTCAACTCCTAAAAATCATGATGGACCATATCTATCTGCATGAAAGGATTCCCCTTTAGATTCATAGCTTCCATGAGTTTCTATATCCTAGAGAAATTAGGTGTGAATTTCTGATAATAGCCTACCAACCTAAGGAATCTTCACACCTCCATCATGCTCTTGGGTGGCTCTCATGTTTACACTGCCTCAACCTTCCCCGAGGCCACTACCACACCATCTGCTGAGATAAAATGTCCTAAAAAGTAGAGCTTCTGAATCTATACTTGAAACTTTAAAGCTTCGTGTATTTCTAGTTCTCTCATATTATGTCCAAAACCATCCTTAATTGTCTCACGTGTTACTACTTGGATGTCTAGTACACTAGGATATCATCAATGAATACTACCACAAACTAGTCTAAGAAGATCTAAAAGATCTGGTTCATGAGTCCCATAAACATTGTTTGGTTTTTCATCACATGAAAGGGAATCACCAAGTACTAATAGTGACCATAGTAACATCTAAATGTCGTCTTTAGTATATCCTCATCCCTTACTTGAAACTGGTAATAGCCAGGTCTGAGGTCAAACTTTGATAACCATCATGCACCTATCAACTAATTAGAGAGTCCATTGATCCTCAGTAGTGGATGTTTTTCTTCACGTTCACCTGGTTCAAGTTCCGTTAGTCTACATGAAACCTCAACATCCCATATGCCTTCTTGGAAAAAAAATCGGGGTCACCTAGGGTGAAAAACTGGGCCTAACAAATCTCTTCCTCTATAAGTCCTCTAACTTCACCCTCATCTCGTGAATCTCATAGGGATCCATCCAATATACTATCATAGATATTGGTGGCATATCTAGGTTTATATCAGTATATAATTCTATCTCTTGGTGGGGAGGTAATCCTGGAACATCCTTAGGAAAGACGTCCTTGTACTCCATCACCACTATAGTGAACTAAAAACTCATAACATCCACTTCACCAAGGGTAATGCTAGCCAACTAATTAGTAATTAGCTTCACCCTTCTATTAATGATTCCATCTTGAGATGCATGGGTTTCCTTTTCACCCAAAAAGGAAAACCTAGTCCCATCATTGTGGACACATCACATCTTATGCCTGAAATAGTCAATTTGGGCATAAAATATAGATATCTAGTCTATACCTAAGATGAAATTGTATGCCCTCATCTCTTCTAAAATGAGATCCCAAAAAAACTCTCACCTCCATGATTCAATTCACATTGTCGACATAATTGTGTGATCGCTGAGTCATCTCTGGTAGGAGTCTCCAAGCACAAGGGTTGAGCCAAGGGCTCAACCAAAATCTCTAAGTGTCTAACAAGGTATATGGAAACAAAGGAATACATAACACATGTTTTTATCTATATTAAAGATAAGGAATAAAATAAATAGACCATACCTTGAATCATCCCTAGAGTCTCTGGGTTGTAAGCCTCAAATGCCTATAGTTTCCCCTTCCCTTATCCTCTAGCTCCCTAATCATAATGCAGACCACCTCGGGGTGGTGGGGGTGACAAGTAAAACCATCTACCACCTTAAAATGATCTCCCATATCCACATCCATGTCTTCCACCCTCTATAACTATCTTCCCCAATCGCTACCTCTATCTCAGAGGCCAATACACTATCTCCTTGTCATCCAAATGGTGATTCAAACAATCTCAAGCATGATTTCCCATGCCATCACAAGAGTAGAACCCCCTCCCCTTGGGATGATTGGACCCATCCTATGAGACCTAAACTGAACACCCTCTATCTTGGTACCTCCTCCTAAAATTCCTCACATCCAGGTTTTTATGACTAATGTCAGCTCCCTACTTCTAAATTCTTTGCTCTGGTATTCCCACTGCTGGCAACAACTATCTATATTTGTTCAACAAGGAAACTCTCAACCACCAAAGCTCTCTCTAGTACCCAAGAATATGTAGTAATTAATAGAGGTATAAAATTTTCTCATATGTATCTAATTAGTCCTTTCTCAAAGGTTTGATCCTAGAAAAACTGATCATGAACCATATATATCAAGTACCTGAAGGGGTTAGTGAACCTCGGTGAATACTTAGCTACTATCATGTTTCCCTATTAAAGTTGTAGAAGATCCTTGATGCACATATCCCTAAACATAGTTGGAGAGAAATCCTCTTTTAAAAGGAACTCAAAATATGACCATGCTATAGTCACCTCATCATAAGACTAGGTCACTAACCCCCACCATCATCCTGTTGATCCCTAGAGAAGGCTCGCTGCTAGGACCACCATATGATCTATTAGTGTATTGACTATACATAAAAACTCACATCACAACCTAAAGAAAATTCTCAACCACCTATGGTTTGGGATTGCCTCAAAACCTGAGGGTTCACTACCAATAAAACTCATGAAGTGTACTCAGCTTGTGAACCTAATTCGCTGGTACTGCATGTACCATATACTGCTCTACATGTGGTGGTATAGATGGTGCACCACTAGGAAGTAAAAACTCTAGAATTGATCCCTGTATCAACACATCATCATTGAGGGGATCATCCTCGTGATTCATATGTTGAATCCTAGCTATCACGCATCATGAATGCATCCTAAAATAGACAAGATGTACCATAGTCAATGAGTATATATGGATAGCTAACTCTAGAAGGACATGTAAATCACAACTCATTCATATATGATTCATGTACCATTTTCTTCCTTAAAACTAGTGTTATTATATACTGATTTGAAAATAAGGTGATTAGAGTCCTGGTGAATGGATACGTCAGTTGCCGCACCAACACTAGAATCCTTATCCTGAAATCTGAACTTGAAAGACTTAACATTGTTTCCCTAAACAAATATCACAGACTCTAGTCCTAAGGTAGAACCAACTGGCTCTGATACCACTCTATCGTGACATATCCCAATGGGGACTATGTCATGACTATCTAAGCCCACCTACAATAGGCTAGGGGATGGTGACTTGTGTTGAGTGGGCATATCACTAACATGAGAGGTCATAGATTAAAGTACATGTACTGACACACACATCTCCAAGCATAAAAATTTTTAAAATGTAAAATATCTAAAAGAAACCATGCATGTATATATCTAATCCCACAACCAGAGTATGACAAAGGTAACAGAAATTAAAAAGGTCCAAATACAAGACCACCTCAAAGAGTCAAATAACAAGTACATATTGAAAGTAAATATGTGGAATACTATCAAGATAACTATTGGAATGCACATTGTTTTTTCCATATCACTAAACACCTCCTCATCCTAATCCATCTAGGACTCTTTTAAAGGGGTGATCATCTACATAAGACATGACATGTGTAGGAAAAGACCATGTAGGGGTGAGTATAACAATACCCAGTAGGACACCTCGAAACAAAAAAAAAACATATAACAAAATAATAACAGTCAACTCTGAATAGGTATGTTTCAACATTACATATAATAAGAATATCTATATATATAATCAACAAATATACAAGTATCATGGTAAATTAATTATCATAATTCTAGAATAGGATTCCTTCTCTAAGGTTTCACATAGCACTCATCCAGGAGAACATACTCCATGAGTTAGATAATACTGATAATGTATGTCTAAGAGGTCGTCCACATCAGGTCTCGTCATAGGAATCATATGCTAGAAGTATAAAGAGAATGATACAAAGATAAGGATTGCACCTAGGGTCATGGGCTATATAAACAACTCAATCTAGAATAACTCAGTAAGTAGAGGATATGTGCCCACGTAGTATTGGTCATAACGATACCAAGAAATCAACCTAGGGAAAGGATATTATAAGGGATCTCACTATGGGCCTCATGGAATCATTCCAAAAACTCTATAAAAGAAGCCCTACTGAAGGTATAACTATCCTATTTGTAGGAAATGATTCCATATTAACCCTTAAGGAAAATGATATAGAGAATTCATCCTAAAAAAACTTTTCCAACATATTTAGGAGAATGGATCTAAGCCTTCTTTGAAATATTACACAGCTTGTACTAGTAGTACACGGCGTGTCCCTTCGGCACTAGGTCCTTCTTGTGTAAACAACCTATTCCCATGTTCATATAAAACTGAATGGCATGCCCATTCCCATGTACTTATTCTTGTGTCCAAGTACACAAATATTCTTGTGTACACCTAGTATGGTTGTGTCTATGTAGGGGTACATGGTGTTCCCATGGACATGTACTCCTGGTTGTGTCCATGTATTCTCTGAGGTACACATCAGACCAACCAAAAAAGGTTTACATGCTATGTGATAGGGGTTATATTTCGTTTCATTCTTCACTTCATTCTGAAACCCTAGCCATAGCTAAGTGGGTCCCACACAACATGTAACTCTCCAATACACATCGTGTTCTTTAGAAATTTAAATAATTCCATATCTAGAATTGCATGTCTTCTCCCACTTATCTGGCCAACAATCTGGCCACACCCTTTCTAGAAACCAAGGAATACCATCATCCAAGACTTTCTATTATCGAACACTGGGATATAGACTTTGAATCCATATGGAAAACACCCTCACACGTCAATCCATCTCCATGCACATAAGAACATGAATCAAGTGTCCCAAATCCATCTGATCCAATGACTCTTCTATCATCACATGATCCCATCATTGCACCAAGATTGGATATATGATATCAAATTTTTTCGCCAAGAAACGGGTTTCAAACGCTCGATTTCTTAGAATTTTTTGAACCGTGGGAAAAGATATTTTCCCAGGATTAATTAATAAATGGATAAGAAAATCACAAACCACAACCATTAGAAACAAACCTTGGAAAATGTTTATATTGGCCTCAATTCATTTTTGATAGAATAAAGAACAAAGATATGAAAGATAATCAAAAATTAATTCCCAAATTCCTGAATAAATCTAACCTTCACCTGCAATACATAAGATCAGGGAATCAATTCATTAATTGATTGATTCACATTCATTATAGGAATCATAAATGGGGGAAAACATAAATCATAATCTTACCACATTTTTTGATCGATCATTGATGAATAATGAGGTTGTATCATTATTATAGGTGAGATCCTCTAATTCTTTTGTACACTAATCATGGAACCTTGATCTGGATGTCATCCTCCAATGGAATTCCTCCTATTCTCTCCTATGGATCTCGATGATCCGCAAGGTTATGCATATAACCCTGAAGATTTTCTATAATAATGTATTTAAATAATGAAATAGGTCATTTTGTCAATGAAAAAATAAATTTATTTATTTTATTTATTTATTTTATTTATTTTATTTATTTTATTTTAATCATTGTATGCCCATAATGAATTTTTCACAATTCCCCATGCTGACAAAGGTTATGTAAATACAAAGGTAAAACATGTGTTCTAAACTCAACAATTCCCTTGGATTTATAATCTAGGAATCCATTTAGAGGTTATTGCACTTTTTTAGAAAAAAATTTCACACATTCTATTTAATATATTTTAAAATTTATTCTCGGAACACTGGGCCTCATAATCGCATGTCGTCTTAGTGATTGATTTTGAAAATAGTCAATAAAATATCCAAAATTAATACATGGAAAATATGAGTCATTATAGGTTCTTTATACTTATATGTTACTGGATTATGACCTTTATTCACTTATAGTAAGTTATATAGAAAAATATGTTTTAAATTATAAAATTATGAATATTTTTTATTATACTATAAATAGAAGTGTTTTAATTTATGTTTCTACTTGTAAAACTACTCACAAAACTTATAAAATTTTATATGTTAATCCCCTTGGAATAATATGAGTTGATAAGGATAAATAATGGAATACTTTAGGCTAAATATTAGGATTTTAATATAGAAGATAATAAAACCTTCAACCATATTTTCCATCAGTTTACTAGTATTATAAATAGAATGAATGCTCTTGATTAAAAATTGGAAAATCTTGGTCTTGGTAAAAGATTTTTAACAGATTAACTAAATAATTGTCTTAAAATAGTGTCACAATTGATGAAATAATTAACTTCAAGGAGTACACTATTGATGAGATGATTGGTTCACTACTTCAATATAAATTGGAACTAAATAACATTGCTGAAGAATAAACTATAAAAATGAAATTCATAACATTCAATACTACTATTTTTGTTTTTTATTATCTTTTGATTCTAAACCTCAAGGAATTTAAAAATAATAAATGGTTTATATTATTAATTTTTCTTATAAAAGAACAAAAAAAATAAAGGTTTTAAAAATTGGTCCATAAGGAACTCTCAAAAGGATAATCACAAGGGAGAAAAGAAAGTTAAAAACAACTTTAATTATAATAATTCATATGTTATGTGTTTTTAATGTATAAATAAAAGGAATATCAATCCATAATTCCCATATTTGTAAATTAAAAAATAAGTTACAAAATAAAAAAATGAAAAATTTTTAACAACAATATGGAGTTTTAATAAATAATATGATTCTATTGAAGAATTTGGAAATGAAAAAGAATCAGTTAACTTGTGTTTTATACAATATTTAAATGGGGTTAGTGATTTTTTGTTTTTATTATATATTTTCTAATGATGATTTTGATATTGATAATCTGAGTGTTGATTAATTGAATAATGAAATTGAAAAACAAAGAAAATATACTTTTAGAATTTTTTAATTTTATAATGAACTCAAAATAAAAAATTAGAAAATTATTGAGGAAAACGAGGCTCTTTTATAAGAAAATGAAAAACATAGAAATACTAATTATAAATAGAATGAGAAGATTTATAAATATTTAAAATATATATATAATTTGAATGAATTTTTTAAATATGATATTGATGGATTGAAAAAAAAATTGCCTACTTCTATTCTATGTAGACATAGTTATGATAAAATAATTTATTTAAATAATATTAATATAAATATAAATGGTTTTGGATATGATAGAAAATTACCTAAAATGTATCTAAATTATTTTCTAAGAAGTTTAAATTTTTTTTCTTCTATTACTAGTTGTTTTAGATATATGATAAGGGGACACTATTCTAATGAATGTTCACTAATATTTCCACAATATTTGGGATATGTTATGACTTATATTTCTAAATCTTTATCTTTGAAATTACTTTTTAATACATTTCTTAAATCTATATGAGTGCATAAAAAATTTATTAATCCTATTAAATCCAAATTATCTTTGGTAACAAAGAAATCCAATAATTAACTTTTTAGAAAAAAATCCTTGTAAGTCTTAAGAATGTTGTATGGTACATGCGGATAATTATAAAGCATAGTTAAAAGGTTTTAGTTAACTTGTAATTTATAACTCTACTATTATTTATAATGTTTTATATGTTGATGGATTAAAATATAACTTAATTAGAATATATCAATTATGTTATGACGGTATGAATGTTAAATTTAAAAGTGATAAATTTTTAAATTTTAGGGATTGTTTGTTATTATTTTATGTTGACTATAAATAAAATATTTATTCCATTGATCTTGTTGAGATAACAATTCAACGAGTTGAGTGTTTGAATGTTGTGCAGGCTGGTATTATCCTTTCTCATTGAATACTTGTTCATGTTAAATTTAGATTTTTTCATAAAATTTTTAATCATGAAAAATCACTCTAATTACTAGACTTGAAGAAAGAGAATTTTCATGTTTGTGATACTTGCATGAAATAAAAACAACAAAAATTATTGTTCAATCCTGTTAAGGAATTTAACTCTAACCAGCCTCTATAGTTAGTTCATATTGACTTGTTTGATCCAACTCAGACTATTAGACTTTTTAGAAAGACATAAACATTATTTATTGTAGATAATTATTGTAGATTAACATGGGTATACTTTATCTTTTATAAAAGTAAAACATTATCTATATTAAAAAATTTCTTTAAATTAGTATAGAATGAGAAAAAAATATTATTGTTTTTATTCATCTTGATAGAGGATCTGAATTATAGAACTTATAATTTGAAATATCCTTTGAAAATAATGGTTATTTACATAATTTTTCAGCACCAAGGGCTCCTTTGTAAAATAGTTTTATTGAAAAAATAATTAAACCCTAATTGAAATAGATAAAACAATGTTAAGTGAATATAGACTACCTAATTATTTTTGGGATAAATCTATTTTTTTGTTTGTTATATTTAAAATGGAATTCTTATTATAACTATTTTAAAGAAAACCCCTTATGAGTTATGGAAATAAAATAAACCTCAAGTTTTTTATCTCTGAGTTTTTAGATGAAATGTTTCTATCTTAAATACTAAATATAATTTGGATAAATTTTATGCTAAATGTGTTGAAGTAATTTTTATAGGTTATTATAATATTAGTAATTATTATAGAGTTTATATTAAAAGATCTATGATTATAGAATAATCTGTTCATGTTAAATTTAATGAGAATAATGTGAAACAAAATTTGGATTTAGATAATTTGAAGAAGAATATAGAAAAATTAATTTTGAAGAAGATAAATAAAAATAATAATATATCAGTTAAGGGGTTAATATTCCTTCTCAATACAATCCTACATATTGTAAAACTCATAAATATCACCCCATTGATAAATTTATTAGTAATATTTATTTTTTAATTAAAATTAGAAAAAAAATTAATTCTTATGAAAATTATACTTTTATTTGTGATTTTGTACCTACTGATATTAATGAATCATTAATCATGTTAATTGAATGGTTAATATAGAGGATTAATGTCACGAACCAAATCTGGTCGCCACCATTAATGGCACCAAACCTGGACCATGGCAAGACCCGAAGGGCGTTTTCTATCCCCATGGGCTGTCATAAGTGCATGGGTATCATTTATCTTGGTTTGGGAATGATTTCCCTGAATATGTATACATAAAAAATCAAAAAAAATTGATAAAATGAATCTGAAAAATTCATACCAGCATGATTTATACAAAAATCTAGAACTGAATAAATAAGTTCAAATGAAGTACAAAAGGTCCAAATACACAATTAAATAGCAACAAAACAGCCCCATGGACTCCACAAGACAAGGGGTCATCACCCCCAAGCTGTCTCCACAACTCCATCCCAAGGATGGGGACTAACACCCTGAACCGCCATCACCCTTAGCCTTTCCTTTACCTGAGTCAAACATAACCAAGTCTAATTACAGACAAGGGGTGAAAGTAGGGTTTGAGACTAATCTCAATAGGATACCACCCAATTATTCCAAATATAATGCAATGCAATGTGAAAAAGGCAAGCAGTTTTAATACGCAAAGAAAAGCAGTGATAAAATCTAAGAAAAGCAACTTTCAATTAAAAATAATTTTTAAGATAAAATTTTCAGAATGTTTAAACATTTAAATAGACATGTGAGATAATGTAAATTACTGACAAAAACACCCCAATACAAGGGTAAATACCACAAATCCAATGAGCACTAAAAATGGGAACTCCCCTAGGCAACTAGATAGTCTCGGGCCCTATGTACCTCGTACATCGGTGTAAAGTATCCAAGTCACAATCCTTTCCCGTGCACGAGCCACTAGTAGGGAACATACCCATAACCTAGTGGTCCCAAAATATCATCCACATAGTTTAGTTAGAGTTTTTTTTATCCATTTTATCAGTGAAATAGGGACACAACCCATATGGTCCACTAGTCGTACTAGTACATATCTGCCCACCTAAGTACCCGGGATTCCCCTTTTGTGCTCAAACAATTTCAGCAAACAACACACATCCTTTTGCATATAAAATATCACTACTGGTCACAAACAAACAGTACAGTATCTACACACATTTTATACCATTTAAAACACACAATAAAATATTTTGATTTTCAATAAAACAACCTCTCAAAATATCACATTGTTTTGCACCCACAGCTATTTAAAATATCCACTTTGCGGACTATGTGAACACTTGTATGTCATAAAAACAAAATTTCAGTTCAATACCCTTTAATGAAACCAAAAATTTAGTTATGGTGCATCCCAATGTGAACCAATAAGTTATATCTTTTAAAAACCACCATTTTCACACAATCAAGGCACTTAAAGCCCATTTGCTTCCCAAACACCATTTAAAAAAACTTTTGCAGCACCAACCAAAAATAATAAACATTAGAAACATTATTTTAAGTCCTAATATAGTTCAATAAAATCATCTAAGTAATTATAGGTCAGCCCAAAATGAACCAATAAAAGATTTGTATGAAAAACCCCCAATTTTACAAAAAATTCGAACTTAAAATTCATTTGCATTATAAATGAAACTAAAACCAATTTTTACAGAAATATTCAAATGAAATAAACATTAAAATACCCTGAACACAGAAATATAATTCACAAAAATTGAACACACAATGTAATCACCTACCAAAGTAACAAAAAACCGTTGAATCTCCGTGCGAAAATTAAATCGCACCCCTGTCGCACCAAGAGAGACCTAGATCAAACCTAAAACCACAAGAATTGTCCAATAAAGCCCAAAGTTAAACCCTAAGTTATAAAACCTAGTTTATGGAAATTATTAAACTCAATGATAAGTTAATAAACCCTAATAACAATAAATGAAACGCTAAGTAATTTGAAAGAGGAAAGAAAGGGACTCGTTTACTTGAAGTGTCTTGAAGTAATCACTCCAAAACACCAGTATCTAAAATTTAAAATATCCAAAATTCAGGGTTCATTCTAAGAAGATATATTAGGTCATTTAGGAACTATAATGGAGGAAAAATATTAATAATTGAGATATTTATGAAAGAAATATGTTACCTCTTAAAATATGGACGATTTGAGGAAGCCTATGAAGTTCGGCACCAAATGGTGATTAACCAGAGCTCCAAAGAGGGGGGAGAGAGTTCAGACGTGCATCTAGGTTCAATGGGCTTGGCTGAGACTTTGAATCACTAAAAAAATCCCAAATATTGAATAAGTTATAACATAAAAAAAATTCATTTTTAAAACCGGAATTGGGCTTTCAGGCAGGCCCAACTCCTTAGATAAAAACCCAAATAAACCTCAGTTATGGATTTCTAAAGGCACCAAATTAACTGTTTAGTGTTAATAGGTTAGGGGAAGCAAATTAGGAATTTTAATGGATGAAAAATGTTGAAAAAAGAAAAAGTTATAAAAGAAACAAAATTTATTTTTCAATCTGGAATTGGGATCACGGTTTGGCCCAAATCATGAAAACTCATCTATTCCTCCATAAAACCTTGGGAAACCCCAGAAAAAAAGCAAGGAAGTAAATTAAATGAAAAATATATTTAAAATATTTCATTTATGTTACAATTATTTCCACCATGAGGGACTTTCCACCTCGTAAAGTCAACATGAATCTTGGTTGGAAAACAAGAATGGATACTCTTCCTCGACCCATGACTTTTGCTCCCATGTCTATGTGTATCATTACCATGCTACCATAGAACCCAGACTAATGGAATAGACTTCTCTCGAAGTATATTCTCTTGGGATTCCACTATTTTCATCAGCCTCTCAACAATAGAAAATTCAGGCTCTATCTCCAGTTCTTCCCAACTCAACACATGGGACGGATCCGGGTTGTATTTCTTCAACTGAGAGATGTGGAAGACATCATGGATGGACGTCAACTGAGAAGGTAAGGCCAACCTGTATGCCACCTTTACAATATGCTCAGTAACCTCAAGGCGCCTGACATACCGCGGCATCAGCTTACCCTGCTTCCCCGATCGACGATGGCCCAGACGAGGGTCCACATTCAAGAATACCCTGTCACCCACAGAAAACTCTAGGTCTCGACGCCTCCGGTCATCATAAGATTTATGATGACTTTGAGCTTTCAATAAGCACTTCCTGATCAACTTGACCTTCTCAATAAGTCCCCTGCACAAGTCTCAGCCCCAACAGTGAAGTCTCTCCTACCTCATCCCATTATAGGGGGGACCGACATGGCTGAGCATAGAGCGCCTCAAAAGGGGCCATTCGAATCGAGGATTGGTAACTATTATTATAAGAAAACTCAACCAATCCAAAATGGCTATCCCAAGAACCACTAAAGTCCAGAACGCATGCACGAAGCATGTCCTCCAAAATCTAATTCACCAGCTCTGTCTGACCATCTGTCTGAGGGTGGTATGTCGTGCTCATCTTAATCTGAGACCCCAAGGCCTTCTGAAGGCCTTCCCAAAATCGAGAAGTGAATCGGGGGTCTCTATCTGAGACAATAGCTAATGGTACACCATGGAGTCTCACCACTTCCTAAAGATAGAAATGGCCCAACTCTTCCACTTTAGTTGTATATTTTATCGAAATGAAGTGGGCTGATTTGGTCAAATGATCAATCACCACCCAAATGGAATTCTTACCCCGAGGTGTACGAGGTAAGCCAACAATGAAGTCCATGGAGACCTCATCCCATTTCCAGGTAGGAATGGGTAGTGGTTGGAGAAAACTAGAAGGCATTTGGTGCTCTGCTTTCACCTACTAACATGTGTAGAATCTCGAAACAAATTCCGCTATGTCCTGTCTCATACCAGGCCACCAAAACTTCCAACGGACATCATAATATATCTTAGTGGCACCCGGATGGACATCCCACTGAGACTGGTGGCTATCCTGCATCACCACCTTCCATAGAGATAATGGCACTACTGAATGGCCCTTGAAGCGCAAGATGCCCTCAGGAGACGATGACCAATCAGAGGATGTCTCCCCACCCTGAAGAAACTTCTTCGACCACTGAAAAATCTCATCACTGGTCTATTACCACTGAATCAACTCCAACATAGAAGGAGTCAATTGGATGCTCTCCAAGAATTCCCCTCCACTGTGTTCCCTGGTCTCCACATGCATCTGAGAAAAGAGCCCCATCAATGTCCACTCATCACTGGACTTCCTCTAAGCCTGCACTGGAACCCTTCTACTCAAGTCGTCAGCCACTACATTACCCTTTCCTAGGGTATAGAAAATGTCAAAGTCAAACCCCTGTAAGTACTCAATCTAGTGATGCAGCCTCAAGGTGAGGTCCTTCTGTGAGAAGATATAAGCCAAGATTTTGTGATCAGAGTAGACCACAAACTTCTCCCCAAAGAGGTAGTGATGCCATGTCTTCAAAGAATGCATCACTGCTGAAAACTCCAAGTCAGGGGTCGGGTAGTTATTTTCGTGTAGTCGAAGTTGGCGAGAGCCATATGCGACCACGTGATCATCCTGCATAAGTATGCACCCAAGACCGATGCCTGAAGCATCACAATAGACCACATATCCCTTTCCAGCCTCTGGAAAAATCAGCACGGGGGCGGTAGTCAACCACCTCTTCAGCTCCTCGAACGACGCCTGACATTCTATACCCCATACAAATTTCACCCCTTTCTAGGTGAGGTTAGTCATTGGTGAAGCAAGCCGAGAGAAATCCCGAACGAATCACCTATAATAACCAGCCAAGCCAAGAAAACTCTGGATCTCGAACACATTATTCGGTTTCTCCCACGACATGACCACACTAATTTTCTCGGGGTCCACTGAAACTCCGTTCTCTGAGATCACATGCCCCATAAATATCACCTCCCTAATCCAGAAAGTGCACTTTGACAACTTTGCATAGAGGCGGTGATCCCGTAAAGTACCCAAAATGATCCTCAAGTGATGTTCGTGTTCCTCCTTAGAGCTAGAGTATACCAAAATGTCATCCACGAACACCACAACAAAAGAATCAAGATACTGATGAAACACCATGTTCATGAGTTCCATAAAGACCACTGGAGCATTGTTCAATCTTAAGGGCATGACCAAATACTCAAAGTGGTCGTACCTGCTTTGAAAGGCTGTCTTTGGGATATCTGACTCTTTCACCTGAAGTTGATGATACCCCAAACATAGGTCTATCTTTGAGAACCAATTTTCCCCATTAAACTGATCGAAAAAATCATCTATTCTGGGCAAAGGGTATTTATTCTTAATTGTTACCTTATTCAGCTTCTGGTAGTCAATGAACAACCGGAGGGATCCATCAGCCTTTTTTGCGAACAACACAGGAGCGGCCCAAGGAGAGACGCTCAGTCGAATGAATCCTTTGGATTCTAAGCCGTCTTGTATCTTTAATTCCCTCAGCTCAGTGGGGCCATGTGATAAGAGGGAAGAGATATCGGCTGTGTTCCCAATGCCAAATCAATCGAAAACTCCACACCCCGCTCCGGGGGAAAACCTGAAAAATCATTCGGGAATACCTCCGGAAACTCATTCACTACATGAGGTAGTGCACCTTCACGGGAAAGACCATCCTCTAGCATGAGCGAAGATAACTGGAATATAACACTTCCAAACTCTGGGAGTGGAGGCCCTGCGCAACCTGACCGAGGATCCCATTCTCCATGAAAAACCTGACGACTCCCATTAGGTGTCGTGAAACTCACACGCCATCTGTAGAAATCGATGTGTTCTTGGAAGTGTACTAGCCAATCCATACCGAGTATGAAATCAAAAAGGTTCATATCTAATACCAAGAGGTCCTACTCCATCTCGACCCCTGACACAGAAAGCTCACACGATGGGCACCTAAGACCCTGCTCCTTCTTCTTTCCCACCGGTGTCACCAACTCCATCGTGAAAGACATCAAATCAGTTGGAAAATTCAGAATTTCCACAAAATGGGTAGAAATGAATTAAATATAGGTACCAATATCAAAAAGAGCAGCAGCTATATATGATGCAATCAAAACGGTACCTCGAACTGTCGACGGTCCCACCTTTGATCCTACTGGTGCCTGGTCCACTGCATGGAGATGTTCGGTCTCTACCTGAAGACGACTACTAGTCTATGGTTATGCCCTGAACTGGATCTGCCCAGAAGACGACCTAGCCCTACCACCACGGCTTCCAAATCGAGATCCCCCAGTCCTCGAGGGCTCAGACTGTGTTGGCACTCCTCTCGAAGCCACTGGCCCAGCCCGACTCGGAAGTGGACGTGTCACACCACAGAAACGCTGCAAATGCCCCATACCTCCACACTGATAACAAGGCTTTAGAAGAAGTGTACATGCTATTCATATGTTCCCAGTATTCCCACACAGTTGGAACATGACCGATCTCGTATCAGAAGTCGTAGAAGAAAACTGTCTGGAAGAGTGGCCTGAACTGCCACCTATTTTCTTCACAAGATCACCCTGGTTCCTTTTCTTCTCTGACGAGATGCCACTTCCCACTGCTGATATTGAACCATAGAAACCATCCTTGACTTTCTTATCAATCTCCACCATGCACGCCCGATCAACGACCTCAGCATAGGTCCTCAGCTTAAACAAGAACACCTGGTATTATATCTCTGGTCGCAAGCCTTTCTCAAACCTTTGGGCCTTCGCTTGCTCATTAGAGACAATTTCGGGAGCATACCAAACCAACTATGCGAAACTATTGGCATAATCCATCACAAATAGATTCCCTTGAAAAAGTTCCATGAACTCTCTAGACCTTTCGTAAGCCAACACCTCAGGGCAGTACTGTTCATTGAAGACAACCCTGAAATCTACCCAGCGCATCTGCTCATTCTTCCTAGACTGAAGCACTAACTCCCACCACTTACGACTGGGACCCTCCAACAGAAAGGAGGAACACTTCACCCTAAGCTCCTTGGGTGTTTCTAGGAACTCAAACATACGCTCGATCTTCTCGAGCCATTCTTCTGCTTCCTAGGGTTCTGAGCTACCTCGGAAGGTAGGAGGCTTGTTTTTCAGAAACTCTTGTGCTTTATCTTTTCTAGTACATGTCTCTTCTACCCTAAAAAGAATAAAAGTAGGATCTTTTCCTGGTCCCAAATCTTTTATAACCCGAACCACAGCCTCCATGAGCCTCTGATCAATCGGTGTGGGAAAACTCACTCCAGCTTCCTCCTGTGGGCGGGTGGGAGCTTTCCAGGGAGGCATGTTTCTACAAAATGAAATAGTCACAAAATAATAGTCAATACCAAAATTCTGAAAATTGTAATCAAATACATCAAATATAAATAAACCAAACACATTTCATTAATAAAAGAAACAACTACCCCACATCCGCCTGATGTCCACATGTGGTCTGCAGCCCACACGTCTCACCTGGAATTGAACTCAATCCGTAAATTCCAACATCCCCGGGTGACTCATGGTCTTCCATGAGAGGTGCAGGACAGGCACCCTACTCACAACCAAAACCCTGAGCCCCGATATTCCTAGCTCATGTCTATCCCGACTCATCCCAAAATAGCAATATAACCCAAAAACATTAACCTGCTCTAATACCATTTTGTCACGAATCGAGTATGTTCGCCACTATTAACAGCACCAAACCCAGCCCATGGCAAGGCCCGAAGGGCGTTCCCTATCCCCATGGGATAGCACAAGTGCCTGGGTATCATTTATCTTGTTTTGGGAATGATTTACCCGAATATGTATACATAAAACATCAAAAATATTTGATAAAATAAATCTGAAAAATTCATACCAGCATAGTTTATAGAAAAATCCATAACTGAATACATAAGTTCAAATGAAGTAAAAAAGGTCCAAAGACACAATGAAACAGCAAAAAAAACATCCCCATGGACTCCATATGATCAGGGTTCATTACCCCCAAGCCGTCTCCACAATTCCGTCCCAAGGATGGAGACTAACACCCTGAACTGCCATCACCCTTAGCATTTCCTTTAACTGAGTCAAGCATAACCAAGACTACTTACATACAAGGGGTGTAAGTAGGTTGTGATACTAATCCCAATAGGAAACCACCCAATTATTCCAAATATAATTCAATATAATGTGAAAAAGTCAAGCAGTTTTAATATGCAAAGAAAAGCAGTGATAAAATCTATGAAAAGAAACTTTCAATTGAAAACAGTTTTCAAGCTAAAATTTTCAGAATGTTCAAACATTTAAATACACATGTGAGATACTATAAATTACTTCCAAAAACACCCCAATACAAGGGTAAATACCACAAATACAATGAGCACCAAAACTGGGAACACCCCTAGGCAACTAGATAGTCTCGGGCCCTATGTACCTCGTACCTCGGTGTAATGTATCCAAGTCACAATCCTTTCCCGTGCACGAGCCACTAGTATGGAACATACCCATAACCTAGTGGTCCCCAAATATCATCCAAATAGTTTAGTTAGAGTTGTCGTTATCCATTTGCTCAGTGAAACAGGGACACAACCCATCTGGTCCACTAGTCGTACTAGTACATATCTACCCCCCTAAGTACCCGAGATTCCCCTTTTGTGCTCAAAAAATTTCAGAAAACAACACACATCCTTTTGCATATAAAATATCACTACTGGTCACAAAAAAATAGTACAGTAGCTACACACATTTTATACCATTTAAAACACACAATAAAATATTGTGATTTTCAATAAAACAACCTCTCAAAATATCACATTGTTTTGCACCCAAAGCTCTTTAAAATATCCACTTTGCACACTATGTGAACACTTTTAAGTCATAAAAACAAAATTTCAGTTCAATACCCTTTAATGAAACCAATAATTCAGTTATGGGGCAGCCCAATGTGAACCAAGAAGTTATATCTTTTAAAAATCACCATTTTCACACAAACAAGGCACTTAAAGCCCATTTGCTTCCCAAACACCATTTAAAAAAACATTCGCAGAAACAACCAAAAAGAATAAACCTTCAAAACATTATTTTCAGTCCTAATATTGTTCAATAAAATCATATAAGTAATTATTGGTCAGCCCAAAATGAACCAATAAAAGATTTGTATGAAAAAAACCCCAATTTCACAAAAAATTCGAACTTAAAATTCATTTTCATTATAAATGCAACTAAAACCAATTTTTACAGAAATATTAAAATTCAATAAATATTAAAATACCATGAACATAGCAAGATAATTCACAAAAAATGAATGCACAATGGAATCACCTACCAAAGTAACAAAAAACCCTTGAATCTCCGTGCAAAAATCAAATCGCACCCCCGCCGCACCAAGAGAGACCTAGATCAAAACTAAAACCACAATAATTGGCCAAGAAAGCCCAAATTTAAACCCTAGGGTCAAAAACCTAGTTTCTGGACATTATTAAACTCAATTATAAGCGAAGAAACCCTAAGAAAAATTAATGAAACCCTAAGTAATTTGAAAGAGGAAAGAAAAGGACTCATTTACTTGAAGTATCTTGGAGTAATCACTCCAAAACACCAGTATATGAAATTTAAAATAGCCAAAATTCATGGTTAGTTCGAATAATATATATTAGGTCATTTAGGAACTATAATTGAGGAAAAATATTGAGAATTGGGAGAGTTATGAAAGAAAGATGTTACCTCTTCAAATCTGGACGATTTGAGAAAGCCTATGAAGTTCGGAACCAAATCGCGATTAACCAGAGCTCCAAAGAGGGGGGAGAGAGTTCTGACACACGTCTAGGTTTAACGGTCTTGGGTGAGACTTGGAATCACTGAAAATCCCAAAAATTGAATAAGTTATAACATAAATAAAATTAATTTTTAAATCATAAATTTGGCTTTCGGGTAGGCCCAACCTCTTAGATAAAAACCCAAATAAACCTTGGTTATAGATTTCTAAAGGCTCCAAATTTACATGGTGGTGTTAATAGGTTATGGGAGGCCAAGTAGGAATTTTAATGGATGAAAAATGTTGAAAAATGAAAAATTTATAAAAGAAACAAAATTTATTTTTCAATGTGGAATTGGGCTCATGGTTTGGCCCAATTCATGAAAACTCATCTATTCCTCCATAAAACCTAGGGAAAACCCCAAAAAAAGCAAGGATGTAAATTAAATGAAAAATAAATTTAAAATATGTCATGTATGTGACAATGAACTTAAATAATTTATGAAGAATAATGTTTTTTATTTATATAATTCCACAAAATATAAACATATTATTGGAACTAAACAGATTTTGAGAAACAAATTGGATGAATCAGGTCAAATTGTAAAGGATAAATCTATATCGGTTTCTCAAGGATATTTCCAAAAGAAGGTATATATTTTGATGAATTTTTTTTACATTGTTATTAGGATTAAATCTATTATAATTTTATTAGATTTTTCATCTTGTTAATGTTTTTAATTTTATAAAAGGGATGTTAAAAGTTATTTCATAAATGGTTTTATTTCTGAAGAATATTTTGGTCATTGACCACCTGGTTTTGAACATGAAAATTTCATTAATCATCTTTTTAATTTATTAAAATATTTTTTTCTACTTAATTAAGCTTCTAGATCTTGGTATAAATGATTATATTCGTTTTTATTGAATACTAATTTTAATAAATGTAAATTGGATCCTATATTTTTTGTTAATAATGTCTCTAATGAAATTTTAATTATTCAAAAAAATGATGGTATTGTTTTTTATTCAACTAGTGAATTTATTTATAAAGAAACTCCTAATTTAATGACTAGTTAATTCTTCATGAGTCTCATGTGAGAATTAATAGTTTTTATAGGACTTCAATTTTCTCAATTAAATGATGGAATATTTTATAATCCATCTAATTATGCTAAATATTTAGTTAAAATATTTGGACTTGATTCCAATAAAAAAATTAAAACCCCCATGAGTACTAATTATAAATTAGATTCATATATTTTTAGAAAATATATTTATGTTAAAATGTTTAAAGTAATGGAAGTTAATTTAATTTATTTAATTACTTATAGACCTAGTATTATGTTTAGTGTTTATATTTTTTCTATAAATATGGTTAATCCTAAATAATTTCACTTAAATTTTGTTAAAATATACATTATAAATATAAAAGTAATTGAAAATTTAATATTTTTTTGTTCTTTACAGAATTGTTTTAATTTTTTTGGCTATTCTATTTCAGGTTTTAGAGGTTGATGATTGATAGAAAGAGTAAAACATGAATGTTTAATTTTCTTATAAAAATTTTAATTTATTAAATCTCAAAGAAATAGTTATCATTTTCTTTATCAATATCTGAAGCTAAATATATAGATATTGATAATTTTTGTGGTCAATTTTTATGGATTAATAAAACTTCATCTAAATTTCATGTTTATTTAAATTAGATCCTTATTTATTTTGATAATTATTATACTATTTTAATTTCTAATATCACATTACAACATAATATAACTAAATATATATATGTTATATTTCATTTTAATAAAGATCAAGTGAATAAGGGTGATATTGTTTTGAAATTTGTTTCAACATATAATAAATTATCTAAAATCTTTAATAAACCTTTGGATATAAAGAAATTTGAGAAAATAAAATTTGAAATTGTTATAATGGAATATTATTAGTGTTTTAAATGTTTAGCTCTCAGATATTTCTAATTATTTGAATATGTTTTCTAATCTAGTTTTATGGAATGAACATTTACTATTGGATGCACTTAATTTATTGAAAATCATTTTATGGTTCCTTGAATATATTAATATATGTTTGTGGATCCTTTTAGTTTTTAAAGTTTTATAGAGGAGGAGTAATTACTATTTTTTATACCCTAGGGATTCCCTGATAGGGGAGGGGTGAATCAACGTGTCAAATTTTTCTTCAAATTAAATGGATATTTTCCCTATATTGCTAGGAACTTGTTAAACCTTTATAAATAAACTGTGAAATCACAAACCAAAAAAATTAAAAAATAGAAACACAACACAATAATTTTACTTGGTTCGTCACTAAGTGGTATTCAATAATGTGTTGGTCGTACCAAAATAAACTATGATTAACTAGTTTGTGTGGATGACAAAGATTTAGTAATGGTTACTCTATGATAGAAACACTACCTTTATAATAATTTAAGGATAGTGTATGGACTTCCTTAGATATCTTAGATTGACTCTCGCTTTCTCACTACAATGTTTAAAGTCTCCCTCATTTTATTAACTTGAAGGTCACCTACATATTTGAGTACATGATGACAATTTTTTTCATCAAGAAGGTGTGAATATGATGATTCAATTCATTCCATAAACTTTTCCCAAGTGAAACACAATTCACATGATTACTTTCTCAAAACATCATTTTTTTAAACTTCCCATTTCATCGAAATCTACATCTTTCATATAACTCTCTTTATTGAAATCAATATGCTTGAATTATTTAAAAACATATTTTTCAAGAAAATGGAGTTCATGTAATGTTCTTGTTTCATGTAAGAAATATTTTCATGTGAGTATTATCTAAATATAGTGTGATCAGTCCTCCTCAAAATCATTGATTCTTCAAATGATGACCATTTTATGATTTATAGAAAAAATATACTCTCTCACAAAACTCTAATGTTCTCGTAAAATGTATCGCCTATAGATATGATTTTCACATGAAACTACAAATTTTAACTATGTTTATGAAAATCCACTTTTTTAAAACCATATTACTTTCATGAAAATATCAATATTTCTTATAGATCATGAATTTGCTTCAATAATTCTATATAACTTCTTGAACATAAAATTATAAAAACATTTTCCTTTACTTTAGAATCAACTTCTTACTTCCTCTACACTTTTACAGCCAAAAAAATTAGAAAACACTAAGAAATGGTGCTATTTAAAAAATAAAAACAATATCCCTTAGAGTTAAACCCCATTTATCAGCCTTTAAAGGATTGAAAATAAACACAATGCACCACCAATATCTAGCACAGATTACCATGGTTCCAACACTATTTTATACAGCTAAAATTCCACATCTTCACAAATATAGTTTAATTATGTTAAGGAAATAAGTTGAATTAAAAGGGGTATTTATTGCTTTCAATTAATATTATTTCAGTTGGTACCTATTTTTAGAATGAATAAATTTTATATGAGTTATCTTCTTTAAAACTTTTTAAATTTAAATTTATTGTTACAGTTTTTAAAATATGTGCTCGAATTATTTCTAAGTATTCTAAAATTTATGATTTTACCTTTCTAACTATTTATAAAAGGAGGAGATATTTCATGATATTTTATGTTAACCTTTTCTAATTATTCTAAAAAGGGGGAGATTTTGTAGTGGCTCTTTTATCCACTTTTACTTTCTCTTTATGTTTTGGTAATTACAAATTAAAATGCCTCACATTAATTTTATATTAGTTTTATAATTGGATAATTATTATTTCTCACAACATTATTTACTTATTTCGTAATCATCTTTATTGTGGCTAGTTTATAGTGACCCAATATTTTCATACATAGATATTACATCTTAATAAATGAAAAATTATTACATAACATAATGATCCTTTCCATAAATATATAGTTCTAGTATCTTTGAAAACATAGACACATAAACAACTTGTTTATAAGTGAACCACATCATCTCCCACTAATTTATTCATAACTAGAACCCCTCTTATACATTTCATTTATACTACCTTTCTTCATAACATGGGGAAATGATACATAAGAAAGGGTTATCTCAGATTCTCAATAAGGGTAAGCAAGGGAGATATTGATGATGAATTAATAATTAAATAAGCATAATGGTATGATAACATGGGAATAACATTTGAAAACCATACCCTATATATCAAAGATCATAATTTTTAGTTATGGAATTAATATTGGAAGATCATAAGACATGAATCATGGAAGAATCAAAGAACATGATCCATGATAGCATAAAATTAGCATAAATTTTATATTTGTCACATAATATATGCCTATAACATTATAAACATGTATAAATATAAATAGGTTCTCTCATTAAGTTAAGGAAAAGAAATCATACACTCACATAAACTTATAGACATGAAAACCAAGTCTATGTATAATATTATTCAAATTAAAGCTAGGTCCATGCATAAACTTATGGACATGAAATTTAAGTCCAAACTTAATCTTATAGACATGAAACCAGGTACACACATAACCATATGGACAAGAAACTAGGTCTATATATAACATTGTGAACATGAAATCAGGTTAACACATAATATAGTTAACTCATGAGTTATACATGTTTACCAAATACATTGGAGGGATATATAATTATGGTATCACCCATCACATAATCATAATTCATTCATATGTGTGCCATAGGATCATAAATCAATCATCATATATCATAACCCATGAAAAATAAACAGGTTTCATAAATACTTCATCATAGCATAACCCATGGAAATGAAATACTTTTCATACACATCTTATCATCATAATCATAAACCGTACAGAGAAAGAATAGGGATGGTATTATTGGATCATATCCCCAGTACAGAATAATTAGAACCAAGGGTTATTTTTTTTGATGAATAGAAATGCCATTAAAAGATAATTAAAAAAATCTTGAGGAAAATAACCTTTCCATTTTGAAAAAAGTTCTTCAAAATATAAAAATTTCCCAAATATTGAAGAAAATTTTTTATTTTAAAATAACCTTGTAAAATTTTAAAGGAAGTTTTAAATAATTGAGGATTCATAATGGGGTGAAAACCATTAATGTTTTACACATTAAAATAATGATTAATTTTGTAAGATCCCATATTTTCATATAAGGTATGAAACCCTTAAATTTCAGTATAAATATTTCCTATTATTATAATGGAAGTTCTTAAAGGTTTAAAGAAGGTTTTGGGAGAATCTTAGGCTCATTCGAATCCTAGAACTCTTGTTTTTTAAATAATTAGAGGAGGGGCATGGTTGGAACATGGTTAGTAGTAATCGTGAATCTCAATTGTGAGGCTCTGTAAGTGGAGAATCATGGTTTATAAACCATGTGAGGTAGCCTGCATGGCCTTGTGATGAGCTATAGTGAAATTTTATATGGGTTCTGTATGGGATGTGCATGGTTTGTTAAAATATGAACCTATCCCATATACTTAGTGTCACTTAACCAGTATAGGCGCACGGTTAGGCACACAGTTTGGAAAACCAAGCAGCCAAATGGTGTTCCATAAAAAAGTGTTAAATGTCTGTTTTTTCCTTTCCATATTTAAGAATTAAACCCCTCTTTCTCCCTAATTTTTAATAGCATCTCCCCCATGCTTGATAGCTCCACCTACCACCTCAAGATAGGCATTGAGGTATCACCTTTAATCAAACTGTGATTTCTTCATCGTTAGACATGTTAGATCCATACTTGTAATATCTCTAATAATATTTCTTTCTTACTTTTTTTATCTTACTATATGGAATAAAAAATCCATGTGATCTTTTTTTCCCTATTTTTCAGAGATTTCATCTATTTCTTTTATTTATATTGTTCTAAACAGAATCAAGACATGATATTGGATGGGAAGTGTTCTAACAATCTAAGGTAGGTGGTATAATGATTTTCTATTAAATTATATATATATATATATATTGAATCATTGTGCTGCACAGTAGAATTTAAAAGTATCTCCACTTTAAATGAAGTTTTATTTAATTAAATGTAAGGACTTGTGTTTATATGTACCATCAGACATATAATCATTAATGAGGGTTGAGAAACTCAATTAGACCACCCCCGTAGGGTGTGTTACTAAATTTGATTAAGACAACCATGAGTTTATTAGAATTATAGTTCACTATTATATGTTTGATCCTATCCTCATGTAATTGGGAGGTTATGATTAATTAAATGAGATGGCTTGATGAGAATATTATACCATGCTAGGCCTTATAATCCTAGGATATGAAATTAAACTACCTTATAAGGTGATCTAGGATTATAATTTGTAAATGAAATGGATAGTTAAATTAAATGTGATGATAAAATGGTATGGTTAGATCAATGTCTCATTATCTTTCATTATGCCATGTTGAGGGTGAAACAGGGGTTCCAACTCAGAACACCATAGATAAACTCAGCGAGCTTAATGAATTCAAATGAATCATAAATGTATTAATATCATGTCATGAGTGATACATGGGATCTTATATGAACACCATGAATGGGAATACTTGGTGGGTTGATTATGTTATTCCATGAGTGATAATTTGGTTCCTGGTATGGAATTCCAAGGATAGACTCCAAGGGCAGTGATTATTATTATACCATGAATGATACTTGGGTTCCTTATATGGAATGACAATGATGAAATTTGAGGGAGTGAATTTATATTATTCCATGAGTGAAACATGGGTTTCTTATGTGACACACTAAGGATGGACTCAGTGTAATGACACAAACTATTATAAATAGAATTCCCCTTTTTGATTTAATTAAATGTATTATTATGAATTATGGTTATAGAAAACACATACACTTATTTTGCTTTATTATATCCAATTGGATTTAAAATATCATTAACTATAATTACTAATGATAATATAGTCATTGAACAATGATCACATGATTATTATAAATATAGGGTTTTAACATATCCAATTGACACAGACAAAGGAAGTGGTGGAATCAACCAGTAGGATTGTACCCTATGAATCCCATTTATTAGAGCTTCTAAGAGAGATAGAATCACTGGTATTTTCCCTTGAAAAATCCCAATCTGAGATCCAAAAAATTAAACTTGAGAAAACCCATTTATAGGAGAAATTCAAGATCATCGAGATCATGTCCCAAACCATGTTCTTTGAACCACCCCATGAATATCTCAATGTCACACACCATATTCTTAGGGAGTTCACTAGTATATTAAAGGGATATGTATCAATACCTTAGATATTACACCCCAACCCATCTAGATCGGAGCCGGTGCATTACTTGTTACATTTACATGGTTAAAAGGAAAAAAATCCCAAAGGAACGATCATTTTAGAATTATTGAAGAAACTAGATACATAGATGTAACTCAAATTACATTGTAAAAGGTAATAATATAAAATACAAAAACTAATAAACTACAACCATGCGAACTCAATAAATAGTATCCTCTTCATAACCTACTAAAGGTAAAAAAATTAAAGGGGTGAGCTCAAATGCTCATTAATGGTTACATATAGTGAAAGTATGAATCAATAATAAGTGAATCATAAACAATTTGATATAATCAATATGGCATGTGAATAAATGGAAAACACAGGCCATTAATAAATTGATTATGAAACTGCATCCATAGATTTTGTCATAGTGAAAACCTCATGGATAGTAATAACTAAAAATGAATAAATAGATATTATTATTAATTTTACTTCATGTATATGTAACATGATACCACTATACCATCAAAACGGTTTAATTCTGTGGGTAGAAACCCATCTGATTTTTGGAAACAAACTCGAAGGGTTTGTCGCCAACTAATTTGTCTCATTAAACCTATCAATTCATCAAAGTAATATAGAAGGATCCCCCCATAACCACAATTCCAAATCATTCTTTTTAAATAGATTTAATTCAAGTACAATTTTCATTCTCAATGTCTGTATAGAGTAGAGGATACAGATTCATCAAAAATTCTATATCTAAAACAACATTCCAAATAAACACCGTATGTAAAAGGGTATAAGGCTTAAGATAATAATAATATCCATGAAATTAGAATATGGATATATAATAAATTTAAATTTTCAAATGAAAAATGATCTCAAATTCTAAGTGGATACACCACATAAGAAATATTAGGTGCAAAATATCAAGTAAGTCTCAATGAAATGGAAATTGAGACAAAGTATCTTACAACATTTTAATCAATTGAGTCATATAAAGAAAAATTAATAACCACCAAATGAATCACAGAATACCATAAATATAAATATAATAGTGATAATATATATCAAATGGAAGTACACAATACACCACTTTAAAGAAATGAGTGGTGAATAATGGAAATCTCATAGAATTAAAAGTGAGATAAGAAACCCCTTACCTTATGCCCAAAAGTGTTCTTTGACTGATCTTAATGATTTAAATAATCAAATTTAGACTCATTAATTAATAATTAAATAACCTCCTAAACATGTAATTTATTTATTATAACCTTATTAGGTTCATTCATGGACTTTTTGATGGGTTTAAGAGGTTCAATTTTATTATTTGGGTGCATTTTCATCTTTGGTTTTCACGATCAACTTACTTGTATTCATGAATGGAAGTTCATTTGTAATGTGGTTAAGAATCCAAAATAGTTAATATATTTTATTAGTTAAATTTACAGAGATATAAATGACCTTATAAGTATTTTGGATACATACCATGAGGATTAATTGTTTGATAAAAGATAATGATAAACGCTTGATTTACTTGGCGGTTTTGTGTATAATGAACTTGTTTTGTATTATTATTTTATATTATAAGTGTGTAAGGATTAAAGAACATTTAATAAATGAAATAAATATATTATTATCTGGTTAAACCATAAAAATTGTTTCATGACCATAATTGAAGATGGTAATAAAAATTGAGAACTCTTCGTCCTTGAATGTGATAAATTAACACATCTCGGACGGTGTTTTCATTTTTAGTATAAGAGGAGGGGGAACGAGATATGATGATGAAATATTCAATTAGAATAATATAATTATATTTCATGTAAGTTACTTTAATTATCATATCATTTGTATTAGTGTAGATGATTAAATAATAAGAAAAGAAAGGAACTCAAAATAAAAGAAAAATTGAGAAATCCCTCACGAAAATTCGGCACCCTAACGACGTCACTTAAAATTTTATAAAATAGCTTGATGAGATAAAGGGGGTATGTCATCACTCTTAAATAATATGGATATAAATTAGAATATGGAATGACATATTCCAACATAATACAATTTAAAACAAAAGAGAAAACATAAAATGAAAGCTTTAAGAAAAAAGAAGGGTGGTAGATTCCCTTACCTTGAAGAGTAATTCCCAAAACATGAAGGTTGGGACCTTGGGGGCTTAAGGATACCTTTTGAGGATTACTAGGGAGGTAAAACTACCAGAACTTCTAGGATTATGGATTTTTAATGAAATAAAACGAAGGTATGAGTGGGTATTTATAGTAAATAAGAGGGAGTTTTTAATTAATTTAAAGGGACACCTCATTAGTGGTTTTTTGCAAAACGATGGGCTTGCCCATGGTATTTTCCCATGGTTTTAGCCACTTAGAAATCCTCATGTAATATTTTACTGTACAAAATTATACCACCCTTTTATATTGATTATTACATCATTATGATGTCATTAAACTACAGAAAACTCAAAACTATATTTTTACTATTCATGAAAAATCCAAGTATTTTAGAAAAATCCCAAAAATTCACCCTAACCATTTTTCAAAGTGTATAATACAAAAATGAGCTCCATTTTTTGAAAATAATTTTATAAATATTTTTAATTTAATTTTTAAATAAAATCATAATTTATTCAAAAATAATAATTTTAAATCTATAACTCATTTTCAACATCTTGAAAAATTAATCAACTTCTCATTACCTTATAACCTTAAGAAAATAAAATAACAATATGGTTTACTATTCCTAAGGTTCATATTACTATTCATATTACTATTCATAAGGGTGTGTTACTATTCATCAAAAAAATAAGTTGGTTCTATCAGACTCCAAATAACTTACTAGTCCCAACTGTAGATGACCATTTTTTGAAACTCAAAACACAGAAGTGGAAAATTTAAGTTTAATTTCTAGGTTATAACTTTCTCCTATAAAGTTTTGTTTCATAGAGACTTAGTGCTTCATGAAATATAGGTTATTTAATGAATAGAAGGTAATTAAGAAGAACATACCATAAAATGTTCGGGGTGTTACATTAGAAATATGATTATGTACATTATTTTTTATAGAATAATGAATATATTTTCACCCCATTATTGTTACTTTATAAATGATGTTGATTTTGAAACAATAAAACACAATTGTATTTTTGTGAAATATTCAAATTAAATTAATAAATTTATTTTGATTAATTAATGTATTTTTTAAATAAATAAAATTTTAATAAAATATTATTATTAAAAAAAAATTAATTAAATATAAATGATCATATAATTTTTATGAATTCAAATGTAATTTTTATATGGTTTCAAAAATTGTTATTTTCAAAAAATCAAACATTTCTCAATAAATGTCAATTTTTTTTTAAAAGTGAAAATTAAAATATTTATAAAATTATTTATATAAAATTAATATATTTTTTTTGGAATCAGAATGTTGAAATTATCCAATAGTGAATTTTTCATAATTTTCTAAGACAGTCAAATTTTTAGGTGAGAAATTAAATACCATATAAATATACGGTTTTTATTATGACATCATAATGACCCAAAAGTGATCTAATAAATACTATAAAGGGTATAAAATATAAAATATATGTTATACCTTTAAAATAATGTGATTTTATTTTTATTTGATTAATTTTATAAATCCTTTATGAATCCTCCAAAACCATTAATATATTTTAAGGTTTTAAAATCATTTATCTAAGAGTGTGACTCACCTCCACATAATCAAGGGTGTTATTTTATTAATTTCATACCTTATCCTTATAAAATAATGATAAACCCTCCCATTTGAAAAAAATCATTGGAAAAAACCATGGGATGGTTTGTGGTTTTTTTATTTTACTATGTAGAGTACAAAACCTAAATAATAAAAAAAATCCCCCTCATTTCCTATATAAACCCACCCAAGATCCCATTTCTATTAACTAAAACTCCTTTGAGCACATCTATACTCTTCCTTCCACTCTCTAGAGTCGTCTCAAGGCTCCCCAAATCTCTAAAGAATCTATTCCCAATCATATGGATCCACACACTCAAGTAAGGGATCCTCACCTTCTTTTCTTTATTCGAGTTTCTTTATTATATTATGCCTTTTATTTCCAATTACTAATGTTTCCATATATATTTACATTTCCTTGTTACTACCAATTTGATTTCTAAATTATGATAGACCTATTTATCTCTCATCAACCCATTTTATGAATTTTTAAGTGATGTTGTTATGCTGCTGAAATTTCACCATGATTCCCCATGTCAAAATAATTGTGTAGTAAATTCCATACACATTTTCTATCAAGGGTGTTCAACTTTATAAACATATACTTTTTTATTGGGGACTTTCATATTTGTATTCCAAAATCCTTTATTGTGGAATAAATTATGATGATGAATGAATTCATGTTGTATGATCTATGTGTCTCACTTAATCTTGTGAATGAAATGAATGTGATGGTGCACCCGAAATTATATAGTGCTCCAATGAATTGGGTAATGTTTAGTCTCATGAGAAATAATTTTGGGACAGGGAGTGAGCCCAATTCCTTTATATTATTTTTTCCATCATTATTTCTTGGAATTTATCCTTGACCTATGTTTATGATGTAGTGTTTTAAGTTGTTGTCACATTTCCCATGTTATGATTATCATGCTATATCATGCCTTATTATTCATGTTCATTTTATGCCCCATTGATATGTCTATTATTTAAAAATTGTTACCTTATTACATGTTTATTCCTTTACTAGGATTTATAGATCCCCCCTTTATTATGTATGTCCCTAGGTTATCCCATATAGTTTTAAGTGCCAACATGTTAAGGAAGTTTTCAATAAAGATGATGTTTTCGCAATTTTAAATTTTAATATAATGTACCTAATTCTCAAATACACTAGACTTATCAATATTATGGGTTTTATTAAGTGTAATATTGTTTAATAAATCATGTATTAATGTGAAATAAAGATTAGGGTTTTTATAGTTGGTATTAGAGGAAAAGTTTAGTTATTTTTGGGATTAGGATTATAAAACTCTAGAGAAAGCCTTAGGGATAAGACTAAGTATAAGAAAACATCCCTAAATTTTGGTAAGTATAGATTAAGTTATTTATCAATAAAATACATACATGTATGGATACTAAAAGTGGATGTGTTTCTGGAATAGATGTACCTTAGTGTAATAACTCTAATAAGGTGAATTGGACCTAACTCGGTGCAACTTGGTACACAACAATGGGTCTTACTGTGCACCTGGTTTGACACTCTCGGGGGATATGATTTATTAAATTCATAATCTCATTACAAAACATTATTTAGGGAACAAACAATTCCCATAATAGTATATTTTAGGAAATTGATCATGGATAACATAGATTTAAGCCTAGAAATTAATAAGTTAAGCAAATATATGTAAGTTATAAGTTATCCCTTTAATGTCATTAAATACCAGTTTATGTGTTTAATAGTTTAAAAATACTCATCCCTATTTTTATTTTTATCTTATCCAATGGACAAATATAGTATAATCAGGTAAACAACCAATGCAAAGGACAATGTGATGACTGTACAAATGAGATGCCCAACCCGATGGGAGTGGGAATCATGAACATTATGATGATAATCTCTCAGTTGACTCATGTTCTGAATAGAAATCTAGATCATGAAGAGCGTACAAATACCCCTATTAAAGGACAAGCTGCAATCGAGTCCTTTATTTGATAAAGGCCTCCAATTTTAAATGGATCATCCAATCCCTTAATCACGGAATAATAGATCAAATCCATTGAGAATATATTCTCCATCCTTCAATGTTCCGAACAAGAAAATGTTTTACTGGATATTTATTATATGAAGGGTAAAGCTGATAGTGGTAGACATTGATCAAAATTATGAATCCTGAGGAAGATATCTAAGAGATCGGGTGAAAGGAATTTTGGAAAATGTTTTTTGATAAATATTTTCCTCACACTCTCTAATATAAAATGGAAAGGGATTTCTTTTCCCTCAAGAAAAAAGATGATGAATATATAGGAATGTATGAGAAAAACTTCACAATAATTTTGTCATACACCTGTGGATTTTTTGTTATCTCTAAATGAAAGGTTGACTGCTTATTTGGTGGGATAAAACCTAGTCTATGAAAGCCCTGGTGATCCGTTACTTTGATAGCTATGGGGAAATTGTTCGATGTGACCTCAAATTCAAAATAGAGATTGAAAAATATTGGGGGTATCATGGGGATAAGAAGAAAAAAGTGGAGTTTAATTATGGTGGTCCAATGGATAAATCTAATGGTGCCAATAAATTTCAATATTCCACTTGTCAAAGGTGTGGAAAGAAGCACCCCATAAATTTATTAAGGGGAACAAGGAAATGATTTAGGTGTGGGAAGGAAGGACACCTAGATAATGATTACCATTAGGAGAAACCCAATAATGGGATGGAGGAAAGGTATACTCCAGTAAACCCTCAGTGCATTTTTAATTCTTCAACTTCAAGGAACTAGGGAAATTTTAAAACCAATTCACTAAGCCAAAGGTTTTCGGAGACAACCAATAACCTCCAAGGCAGCAAGGGTGATATTTTTCCATCACAAACTTCGATGTGGAACCTGACAATGAAGTGGTGATAGTTATGCTAGTTATTCATTCAATAATAGTGAACATACTTTTTTATTCTATTTATACACATTCTTTCATATCATACAATATTAGTAGAACAATTCAAACACTGCCACAAAGAATAGAAGTAGAGATTTTGGTGAAAATAGAAAACGGAAAAATTATTGTATCCAAAGTATATAACTCATCCCCTGTCAGAAATTTTGGAATGAACTTTCCAATTAACCTTGTCATACCCCCTTCGGTGGAATTTGATGTAATTCTAGGCATGGATTGGATTTTACTATATAGAGCCAAAATAAACTACCACGAGAAGGAAATAACTCTCTATGTTGCGAATCATCACCTGATTTTGTAAAATTGAAAGGAGGAGGATTAATCTTCTTTAAAACCAACATCTCAAGCATGGATATTATTTCCCTATGAGTAAGTGTATATATCTAAAATGATTTAGTATAAGGATAGAATCATCCTTTAATAAATTCAGATTGTGATGGAATATGCTGATGTGTTTCCTGAGTAACTGATTGGTCCTTCTCCTAGACAAGAGGTTGATTTTTCAATCAAGATTATACCTAGGTCTCTGTCATTATCCAAGACTCCATATAGAATGGTTGTTGTAGAAATTTAGGAACTAAAGAAACAAGTGCAAGAGAATCTAGATAAAGGGTTCATATGCCCAAGTGCTTCACCATGGGGTGTACCAGTCCTCTTCATTAAGAAGAATGATGGTTCAATGAACCTTTTCATTGATTATCATGAGATCAACAAGATCATGATATAGAACAATTATCCTATACTATGTATTGAATAATTATTTGATCAGATATGTGGATCATAATACTTCTCCAAGGTGGATATTAGGTCAGGATATTATCAATTAAGAGTTAATAAGGAAGATATCCCCAAGACTGCTTTTCATATAAGCCATGGGCACTATGAGTTCATAGTTATTCCATTTCAACTCACTAATGCTCCAAAAATATTCATAGACTTGATGAATATATTATTTATAGATTACCTCGACAAATTTTTTGTGGTGTTTATAGATGATATTATAATATACTATAAAAGAAAGGAGAAGCATGAAGAGCATCTGATCACTATGCTAAAGACCCCAAGAAATGAGAAGCTTTATGCCAAGTAAATTAAATGTGAGTTCAGATTGAAGGAGGTATCTTTCTTAGGGAATATTATTTCAAGTAATGGGATATATTTGGACCCTTCAATAATATAATCAATTTAATAATGGATGAAGCTAACATCTATGACATATATCCATAGTTTCCTTGGGTTAGTTGGGTATTATCACTGATTTGTGAGAAATGTCTCATGGTTTTCAAACCCTATTACCAAGCTAACTCTGAAGGGAGACAAGTTTTCTAGGAATGATAAATGTTAATATAGCTTCAATTAGATAAAAAGGAGTATCATAAATTCACCTATTCTTACGCTACCCATAAGTGGAGAACATTTTATTGTATTTAGCGATGCTTAGAATAAGGTATTGGGTTGTTTATTAATGTAGAATGACAAAGTTATAAACTATGATTCAAGGTATTTGAAAGTTCATGAATAGAACAACCCAAATCATGATCTAGAGTTAGAATTAGTGATCTTCACATTGAAAATATTTTGGCATTATATCTTTGGGGAGATGTGTGAAATATATAAGGATCATAAAATTATCAAGTATATATTCATACAGAAATATTTGAATATGTACCAACGATGATGGTTAGAGATTATCAAGGTCTGTGACTTCTCAATTCACTATCATCCTGAGAAAGTGAATAAAGTGGTGGATGATCGAAGTAGAAATTATCTAGTAATTCTATCATTGATGAGAATTGATAAAGACCTGATCTTCCTAGACTTATGAGGATGGACATAGGAATCATAGAGGAATGAACATCATCAATCCTTTCACAAATGATTTCTAAAACATCTATTTTTTAATGGATAAAGGATTCTCAAAGAGATTATATGATAATTTAGAAGAAAGTGGAAACTATAAGAAAAGTGAAATACTTGGAGTTCAATGTTAATGGAGAAGGTTTTGTAAGATTTTGGTCACAACTATGTGTATCATCAAATCCCAAGATAAATAAGGAGATAATGGATGAAGCACATAACTCAACCTTATCAGTATATCTTGGAATCACTAAGATGTATCAAGATCTCTGAGAGCACTACTGGTGTGACAATATGAAGAAGTATATTTTAGAGTATACATTAATATGTCTCATATGCCATCAAGTTAATGCAGAAAGGAAAAAAATCAAGGGAAAGGGGAAACCCTTACCCATACCTATATGGAAATGGGAAAACATCACCATGGACTTTTTCAATGGCCTGCCAAAGGCATCTAGAGGTAATAATGCTATATGGGTTGTGGTGAACCATATTACAAATATTGCACACTTAATTTCAATTCAAGAGGACTTATCACTCGATCGTATTATAAGGATATACAGATAAGTTGTGAGGTTTCATGGAACAAAACTATCGATTATATCCAATCGAGACCCTGGATTTACCTATAAGTTCTGGAAAAGTCTCCAAAATGATCTAAATACTGAGATGAACTTCAGTACGGCTTATCATCCTCAAACTGATGTCCAATCTTAGTAGAATATTTATACACTAGAAGACATGTTGGGAGTGTGTTCTATGTACTTAAAAGGAGTATGGGACCAACATCTACCTCTGGTCGAGTTATCTTAAAAAATAGTTTCCACTCAAGCAACCAAAATGGATCCCTATGAATCCCTTTGTGGGAAGAAATTAATAAAACCTATATTTTGGGATGAATTTGTGGAACACAAACTACTATGTTCTAAAATGGTCAAAGAAATAGTGTAAAAGGTTAAGACCATTCAGCAGCATATCAAGGCTTCTTAGAGCCAACAGAAGAGCTATGATTACAATCATCGACGAGACCTAGAATTTGATGTTGGATTCATAGTATTCCTTCACATATATCCATTTAAGAAATTGATGAGATTTTGGAATAATTGAAATCTTAGTCCAAGATACATCATCCCATTTGAGATCCTTGATCGCATCGGAGCGGCGGCCTACTGAATTGCACCCCCACATAACCTATCTCAAGTACATAATATATTCCATGTATCCCTATTTCAAAATTACATAACAGACCCCTAATATGTACTCAATCCATAGGTGGTACCATTGGAGAATGACCTTTCTTATGAGGAGCAGTTGGTGAAGATCTTAGATCATAGAGACATAGTTCTATGGAATAGGACAATGCACCTAGTCAAAGTGTTTTGGAGAAACCAAAAGTTTGAAGAAGAAACATGGGAACCATATGAGGTGATGAAATAGATTTACCCTCATCTATTTTAATACAGGAAAAGAAAATTTCAATGGAGAAATTTCTTAAGGGGGGGATATTGTAATATCCGAACTGTTATAAATAAAATTCCCCTTTTTGATTTAATTAAATTTCTTATTATGTATTATGTTTATAGAAAACATATAAACTTATTTTGTTTTATTATATCCAATTGGATTTTAAATACCATTAATTATCATTACCATTGATAATATAGTCATTGAACAGTGATCACATGATTAGTATAAATATAGGGTTTTAACAAATCCAATTGGAAAAGACAAAGGAAGTAATTCCCTCAAACAGTAGGATCGTACCATATGAATCTCATTTATCAAATATTCTGAGGGAGATAGAATCATTTTTATTTTCCCTTGGCTAATCCCGATCTAAGATCCAATAACTTAAGCATGAGAGAAATTTTTTGCAGGATAATTTCAAGCTCATCGAGGTCACGAACAAAACCATGTTCACTGAACCACCCCATGAAAATATCACCATCTTGCACCTTACTCTTATGGAGTTTTCTGGTGTATTAAAGGGATATGTATCAAGACCCTAGAAATATAATTATGTACATTATTTTTTATAGAATAATGAATATATTTTCATCCCATTATTTTTACTTTATAAATGATTTTTATTTTGATATAATAAAATACAATTGTATTTTTGGGTAATATTGAAATTCAATTAAGGAATTTATTTTGATGAATTAAATTATTTTTTAAATAAATAATATTTTAATAAAATATCATTATTAAATAATTTTTATGAAATATAAATTATCATATAATTTTTATGATGTCAAATTTAATTTTTATAAGGGTTTAAAAACTATTATTGTCAAGAAACCCATAATTTCTCAATAAATATCGATTTTTATTTTTAAAAGTGAACATTCATATATTTATTAAATTATTTAGATAAATTTAATATTATTTTTGGAATCATAATGTTGAAATTATCCAACATTGAATTTATCATAAGTTTTTGAGATAGTCGAATTTTCGGGTAAAAATTAAATACCATATAAATATACGTTGTGTATTATGACATCATAATAACACAAAAGTGGTGTAATAAATACTGTAAATGTTATACATGACCAAATATATGTTTTAAATTTAAAATAATTTTATTTTATGATTATTTTATTGATTTTATAAGTCCTTTATGAATCCTCCAAAACCATTAATATATTTTAAGGCTTTAAAATCATTTCTATAAGCGTGTGACTCACCTCCACATAAGAAAGGGAATTATTTTATTAATTTAGTCCATTGGAATTATAAAATAATTAGAAAAAAAACCCATTTGGAAAAAACCATGGGATGGTTTGTGGTTTTTTTATTTTATTATGTAGTGTCCAAAACCTAAAAAAATCTCCCTCATTTCCTATATAAACCCAACCAAAATCCCATTTCTCTTCACTCAAACTCATTATATCACATACATACTATTACCTACACTCTTTATATTCCTCCCAATGTTCCCCCAAGCTATTAATAATCCCCTCCCAATCATTTGGTGTCACACACTCAAATAAGGGATCCTCACCTTCTCTTCTTTATTCAGGTTTCTTTATTATCTTATGCATTCTATTTACAATTCCTAATGTTGGAATATGTATTTTCATGTCCCTAATACTGACCATTTTATTTCCAAATGATTAAATGCCCCTTTCTCTCTCATAAACCCATTTTATGGATTTTTAAGCAACATCATTATGCTACTGAAACTTCACTACGATGTTTCATGTCAAAATAATTCTGCAGTGAATACCATACCCATTTTTTATCAAGGGTGTTCACCTTTATGCACATATAAATTTTGATTAGGTACATACATGTTTTTATTTCAAACTCCTTTATTGTGAAACAAATTATTATGATGAATGAATCCATGTTGTATGATCTATGTGGATCACTTAAGCATGAGAATGAAATAAATGTGACGGGTCTGCCTAGAATTATATAGCGCTCTAATGCATAGAGAAATTTCTAGTCTCATGAGAGGTCATTTTGGGATATGGAGTGAACCTAATTTATTTATGGGAAATTTTTCATCATGATGTCTTGTTATTTATCCTTTACCTATGTTTATAATGCAGTGTTTTATAATGTTGTTACATTTCCTATATTATGATTATCATGTTATATCATGCCTTTTTATTCATGTTTCTTTTTATGAACCATTAATATTCCTATTTTATAACATGTATTACCTTATTCAATTATTATTCCATTAACTTGATTTATATCTCACCCCTTTTTTATGTATGTCCACAGGTTATCCCATGCAATTTTAACTGTGAGCATGTTAAGGAAGTTTTTAATAAAGATGAGGTTTTTCTTATTTTAAATTGTTATGTAATGTACCTAGTTACCAAAGACACTAGAATTATTGATCTTATGGGTTGTATTAAGTGTATTATTATGTAATAAATCATTTATTGATGTAAAATAAAGATCAAGGTTGTTATATTCAAAGGGATATGACTTTGTACCAAACCTAGAGCAATACCAAGGTTCATATGAAGAATGTCATGGATGGGATTGTAGGGTGATGGGTTCATAGTGCACCTGCAGTGACACCTGGGTTCCTCATATATAATTAATTGGATGGGATTAGGTTTCCAGTAAATTAATTGATAAATTAATCAAATTTATACATCATCCAAATAAAATAACATACTTGTATTTGGTCAATACTTTACATACATGATATCCTTGTTATATTTTATTTATCAAGTTTAAATGACGTGGGATGTGCCCATTCCTTTTAATTATATGATCCATAGGGGATTCCTTGGCTATGATATAGGTATTAAGCCTTTTATATCAATAAAATCATAAATGTAAAACTTCTCAAATGCATTCCATCATAGGCTGAAGAAGGTGGTAATGGTCGACTGTCCCATTGGGAACTTGAACCGACATGAGTATTATATATTTCATTTACAACTTTAATTATTACATGAACACTAATTCCTTATGTATTCACATACTAGATGGAATTACACACCATTGGTGGTTTCCTACTGAATATATATCACACCCTGTTCGGTCCACCATTTGGTACCTGGGAAGACTTCATGAATGTAGGTGGGGATAAGGGAAAGTGTTATTCTATGGATGCTTGATTTTTTAGTACTAGGAAGGATTAAGGGAGAAGAGGACCAAGATTATTCTCATGATTCTATCATATGTAGCCTTTTATATTTGTTAATTTTTGTATAGCATGTTTTATATTCTTGATCCTCTATATCCTATATATTCCCATTTTTTATATCAGTATGACATGGTTTGAATCATTTTGTATATGATATTGTATATGTTTTCTACAAATTTATTTATGATATTTGGATTATTTAATTATTTCATTTCTTATTATTTATTCATTTATTAGTCTTTCGTTATTTAGTTCTATTATGATCCTATTATTCCACACTTTGATTATAAGGGTATAGTCTCCCCACCATCCTCTTACAGATCCTCGCTACTAGTAAAAAAGCTCTAGCATATTCATAGGCACACTTCAGGCCATGTGGCCACCATTTTAGCAATTGTTATCAAGTGATGAGGTCCAGGATGTCACAAAGTGGTATCATAGCATTATTTTACTTTCAGTATTAGTTTTTGGGTTATTAGACAAGAGACTAAGAAGGTGTCTGAAAATAGTAATGATCCTATGCCTAGGAGTAGTTATCCCATGTATAAGAAAAATCTAAATTTCCTGGAGAGGGATATTATTGTTTAGGATTATTTCTATTATGATTGTATTGATTTCACTATTGGGTGATGCACTTGATATGTGGAATTTATATTCATTGTTATGGATTTAATTTTACCCTTGTTCATGTATGGAAAGAAGGTATTGGTCTCATTCATCTTTAAAGGCACTTGAGGCTTTATATTTCATGCATCTACCATGCCATATTTATATTACTGTGAGCATTTCCTACTATATATTATTAGTTCCTGGATTTATATGTTATAATTTTATTAATGTTTTATGTAGGGAGTGGATAAGTAATTGGTTATCAAAGTTTCTATAGAAACCTAAACACCATTTTCCTAATTATATAGATGTTGGAACTTTAATTAACCAGTTACATCATGTTGGATCCATGGAATATTGGTCACATGGAAAAAATGTGCTTATGGTTGCAATTAAATGGATGAAAATTTTCAATTTATAAAGTGTATGGGACTTTATAAATTGGGAATGGTTATCTATATAATTAAATCATTATATATGGATTCTTTATATTCTAAAAGAAAAGGTAAATACCTAGTTGTAGTTACATGACTTGACAATTGAAACTTATAAATCATAGTAATTTATAATTTAGGAATGGTGACTCATATAACTGGACCATTATATATATAATTTAGAATGAAATGTTGATTATTAATAAATGAACGAAATTATTTCTACTAAATGGTGATTCCAATTGAAACTTAAAGTGTTTTTCCTCTATAAATTTTAATTAACACACTATATACTAGAAATCATAATGTGAAATAGAGAACTTGAACTTGCAATTAACTTAGTAATAGAATTAGGCATTATATATTGTTATTTATTATGGTCTTATACGTCGCCCAGACCTAGATTTAGGAGTAGGCATAGGGGTGTGACTCTTATATAGGAAATATTATACTTATCTTATTCTTGTATTCATTATTTATATCATTATTAACTATTTTTTGATATGTGTTCTTAGCATTTTTAGACCTATTCTACCAAAACATCCTCAAGTCGTGTACTAAGAGGGTGGTGATGGCCATGATCCAGAGATGGTGGGCCCTAAGCCACCAGTATTACCTCTAGTATATAAAGGGAACCTAGTGACCTACCACTACTATGGAAGAGTTAATGGGGGAATTTTAGCAGTAACATCTACCCATTTTTTGGGTGATGGCAGTCCAAAGGATTCAAAGTCATGGATGGAGGCCATGTATTCTATTTTTGATCATCTTAAGACACCTCCTGAGAGGAGAGTGAAGCTCACTATGTATATGCTATGATTTTTTTCCAAGATATGGTGGTATGTTGTTACCCAAGAATATCTTTATCAGGATATAGATTGGATGGATTTCAAAATGGCCTTTTATGATTATTTTTATCCTAAAATGTTGATGGATGACATAGATAGAGATTTTATACACCTGGATTAGGGATATTTATCAGTTATGGACTACTTCACCCATTTTACAGAGCTCCCACACTTTGAAATGATCCTTATTAGTGAAACTTTATCCATGGATAATTTATTCAAGGATGGTCTCATACATGACATATGATCATAGGTAAACATATTTCAATTGTACTCCATATTTTTGATAGTGAATTAGGAACTCATTACTAAGCATAACCTAAGAGAGGTTGAAGGTGTGAGCCAGGGAAGTTGAGACCCGAGACTCGGAACTACATTGATTAGTAGTAGGAATCTTCATTTTGAGCCTTCTTGTGGGATTATCAATAGCCAGAGTGTGCACCCAGGTAACTCTGTGGTATTCCATTAGTGCAGTATTCTAATACATAAAAAGAACTGGTGTATTAAGGACCTATCTGAGTGTTGGACTTGCAAATAGATGGGTTATCTTTAGAATTTTGTAAAACATTTATTTAAATGGATAGTGAGATAGGATCTAAACTAAATCCATGTTCAAGTGTAGGGTTAGCATCCCCTCATTAGGTAAGGCACTATAAAACTACCATCCTGTTAGGCCTAATAGGTGTTTGTGGCCAAGGGATCCAAACACTAGATTTAAATCACCAGTAGAGTGGGCCTTTCCAAGGAAATCAAGCTATATCTCAAGGTTATGGATAGGTACATATGTATGCAGTGCATCCAATACTTTAGGAGAAAAGTGTTGATCCATATATGGTTAGATTTATGATATTAGTAGACTCTACTCTAGTATATTCTTTATTTTATATTGGTGCTTCCCACTCCTGCATAACTATTTCTATTGTGGAGATCCTTCGGCTCAAGGTTCAGTATTTATGTGGCATAATGACAATCAATAACCCATTATGAATTTGATCATAAAGTGTACACCAATGTAAGGAGTGGTCCCTTGAGATTGGTGGGTATCATTTCTTATGGGACCTCTTTGTCCTCGAGATGATGGGTTTCTACATCATTATTGGGTTGTACTGGTTGGTTCCTTATCATGATTATGTTGATTTATATCATCAGAGGGTTTCATTCACATCACCATAGGGTGATAGTTATGCTACAAGGGTGAAAAGGATGTCTAAGAAAGTTAATTTGGACCCGATCATTGTGGGTTGGGAAGATTGATATCTCAAATTTCTAGTCTTTATATGGACGATTAGGGAACATTTCAGGATGATTTCCCTCCAATGGTATATAATTTCAAGGTTATATTCCATGAAAACTTTTCTAGACTACCTCCTGAAAGAGAGGTAAAGTTTATTATTGATCTAGTTCCATGATTATCATTGATATCTATTCCTCCTTATAGTATGGCTACTACTAATTTTCAATATCTCAAGAGGTAGCTAGATGACTTGGAAGCTAAGGTTTTTAAATAGCTCAGTAATACTCCATGGGGTTCACATATACTTTTCAACAAGAAGGTGGATGTTACCCTTAGTATTTTTATGTATTATCGTTAATTGAACCAACTTACTATTGAGAACTAGAATCCAATTCCACATATAAAATACCTCTTCAACCAGCTCTAAGGAGTGAGGGTTTTCTCAAAGATTGATTTGAGTTCAGGATACCATCAGGTGCATGTTAGACCATCATATATACTACGTATATCATTCTATAGTATATATGTATTTTATGAGTATTTGGTCATGCCATTAGGTCTTACAAAAATGCCAACATTATTCATGGATTTGATGGATCGCATTTTCCACCCATATCTGGATTCATTTGTGGTAATTTTCATGGATGATATCTTTTTGTACTCACATACTCAACATAAAAAATGAAAACATATTGATATCATTTTGAGAACACTGATAGATAACTGGATGTATGCTAAACTCACAAAATTAAACTTTTTCATTGATACAGTCCACTTCTTGTGTCATATTATCTTAGATATAGAAGTATCAGTTGACCTATAGAAGGTGAGTGTTGTTGTTTCCTAGGAGAATCCTGGGAACTTATTTTATATATGAAGTTTCTTGGGGATGGATGAATATTACAGGAACTTCATTCATGATTTAACACATCTGGAAAATCCACTTATAGGCTTGACCAATAAAGGTGTGATGTTTATATGGTCTCAGGTGTGTGAGTAATCATTTCATGAGCTAAATGGGAGATTTACTTCAACATTTATCCTTATTTTACTTGATCTTAGAAGAGGATGCATGGTTTATTGTGATGTATCAAGCATCGGGTTTGCAGATATTATGGTTTAGGGAGATTGAGTCATTGTGTAAGGGTCTCATTAGTTGAGACCTCATGATGGTAACTACCCAATGCATGATCTTGATCTAGTTGTTTTGGTCCATGCCTCACATTGTTAGAGGAATTACTTTATTGGGGAGTGTTTTGTGGTGTACGTGGACCAAAAAATATTCAAGTATATATTTACACATCATGACTTGAATCTAAGGTAGTAAATACAGGTTGAATATCTATATTCATTCAACTTTGAACATGATTATATTCCTAGTAAAGGGAATTTCATTGATAATGCTATGAGATAAAAGACTTAAACCTAAGCATTTTAGGAGGCCATTAGTGAGTGGTAATTGATGGACCTATTTTCTGAGATGTAATTAGAGGACTAAGAGAATAATGGGTAGTATATTATTATAACATTATAAATGACCTCTTCACTTTTGTATAGAGTGGATACCATGTAGATTTCAAATCCTAAGGGTGTGGTCCTAAGGGTAAGTTCTTCGGGTAAGGACCCACTGACTGGTTGGATCATTAATGAGGCTGAGGTATTTCACATTTGTAGACATGTTTGGGTTCCAGTAAACATATGAGAGGAATTGATATGAGAGTATCATGCTTCTTCTTGGGTGGTGCATCCTAGACTTAGGAAGATATACTGAGATCAACACCACTAGTAATGGTGGTTTGGTATGAAAATAGAGATAGTTGGTTTCATTACTCTATGTTCTAGAAATCAGTAGGTGAAGGAATAATACTAGTAGATAGTAAGGATTTTATAGTCTTTTCCCATTACTTATTGAAAATGGGGTGAATTAACTATAGATTTTGTGACAAGTTTACCAAGGTCACCTTGATGTTGTGACGCAGTATTGGTGATTGTAGATAGATTGACTAAGGTTTCTCACTTCTTACCTACAAGAGAGACCTTTTCAGTGAATGATCTAGGAAGGATATATGTCAAAGAGATCATACACCATTATAGTGTTCCTTGTTCTACCAGATCGGACACAAATGCCCATTTTACATTATGGTTCTGAAAGGGGTTTCAAGGTCACTGAGTTCATAGGTACTGCTTAGTAAATCCTTCATTAATAGATCAATTGTCAGTTCGATCATATGATACAAGTGTTAGAGGACATTCTATGGGAATGAATCTTATATTTCAGTGTTTATTGGTAGAAAAAACCCACCACTCAATAATTTCTTTTACAATAATAGCTTATAAGCAACTATACTGACGGATGATTTTGAGGAATTATACATTAGGTAAATCCATTCACCCCTATGTTGTTTATAGGTGGGAGAGGTAGAACTACTGGGACCTCATCTCATTTAGGAGACATCAGGGTAGGTGTATCTTATCAGGAATAATATAGATATAGATCAGTCTAGAAAAAATTCTTATCTTAATTTCGTGACATCTAGATTTTGAGGTAAGGGGTCAGATATTCTTTTATGTCTCACCTAGACTAGAGAATAGATGGATTAAAAGATAGGGTAGGATTTCACCCAGTTATGTTGGGCCTTTCAGATTTTGGAGAGATTCAGTCAAGTATTATATCAATTATAGTTACCCCGGAGGTATCGATCCATGAACAATGTATTCCAAGTATCTTAGTTATGTCATTATCAATAAAAATTGTCTCATATTGTTCATCCTGATGAGGTTGAGTTATAGGTATATGTGTCCTTCTAGGATGATATTATAGGTATTTTTGATTATAGCATGAAGTCTCTTCAAGGATGGTCAATTACAATGGTACTTGGTTTATGGATGCATGGGCATGTACAAGACAAGGCCTAGGAGATAGAGGCTAATATACATACTCAGTGGATAGATTTCTTCTTAGATGATTCTCTTCCACCCTTGGAAGAGAAACTATGGGATGATTTTTTCTAAGGAGGGGAGATTGTAAGATCTTATATTTTTATATGACGTATAAAACCTTTAAATTTTAGTATAAATATTTTTTTCTAATGAAATTGATAAAAGTTTTAAGGATGGTTTGGGAGCATTAGGGTCTCATTCAGATCCTGAAGCTCCAGTTTTTAGAGAAATAAGAAGAGATGCACAGTTGGCGTATAGTTAGTAGTAACCATTAATATCAATCATACGACCTTGTAAGAGGAGAAGTAAGGTTTGTAAATCATGTGAGGTAGGTCATATTTCCATGTGAGGAGTAGTATAGAAACTTTGGTGGGGATCTACATGGGTGGTCCACAATTTTTCAAACTATATTCCTATCCCACACACTTAGTGCTACTTAACCAGTATAGGTGCATGGTTTAAAAAAATGTATGTCAAAACCATGCACCCTCAAAAAAAAGTGTGAAATATCAGTTTTAACCCTCCCTTATTTAATAATTAAACCCCTCTTTCTCCCCACATTTTCACAGTCACTCCCCCATATTTGAGAGCTCCTCTATCCACCTCAATCTAGGAATTGAGGTATATCCTTCAATCATACTATGATTCCTTCATCATCAATCATTTCGGATCCATACTAATAAGCTCTATAATCCCCTTTCTTTCTTCATTTATCTTTCTATATGGAATAATTAATCCATGCAGTCTCTTTTTCCCTATTTTCAAGGAATTCGTATATTTCTTTGATTTCTCCCATTCTACACCAAATCAAAAGTTAATACTATATGGGGAATCTTCTACCAAGATAAGTCGGGTCTCATAATTTTCCCTTAAATTCTAGTGATATATATATTGTGTTGTTGTTCCATGTGATGGAACATCTAATCATTTCCACTTTAAATGAATTTTTATTTAATTAAACTACCTTGTAAAGTGGGTTAATCTTATCCTTTATAAATTAACTATCTAGTTAAATTAAATGTGATGATAAAATGGTATGGTTAGACTAAGGGAGAATGACCATTCATTATGCCATGTTGAGGGTGAAACGGAGGTTTCGACTCAGAACACCATGGACGGACTCATCAGTCATATTGAATTTAAATGAATTATAAATGGATTTATATCACACCGTGAGTGATACATGGGTTATTATAATAACACCATCGATAGGAACACTTGGAAGGTTGATTATGTTATGCCACAAGTGACACTTATGTTCCCGGTATAGAACTACAATGATAAACTACAAGGTAAGTGCTTATTATTATGCCACAGTTGATACTTAGTTTCCTTACATGGAATTACAAGGATAGACTTTGAGGGTAGTACTTTATATTTTCACATGATTGATACTTGGGTTTCTTACATGGGATGATAAGTAAAGAGTCATAGGGTGATGAATTTATACCATGCCTAGAGAAATTCCTAGGATACTATAAGGAATTTCATGGATGATTTTATTGAGTGATGGGTTCATAGTACACCTGAAGTGATACCTGTGTTCCCCATATGGAACATCTTGTATGGTATTAGGTTTCAAATAAATTAATTAATAAATTAATCAAAGTGATGCATCTTCCAAATCAAATAACATACTTTTATTTGGTCAATACTTTACATACATTAAGGCCTTGTTATATCATCTTTATCAAGTGTAAAAAACATGGGATGTGTCTATCCATTATACTGATATGATCCACAGTTAAAAACTTGTATTCAAGATGGGTCTCGAGCCTTTTATGTCAATAAAATCATAAATTTGAAACCTTTAAAAGACATTCTACCATAGACTGAAGGAGGTGTTAATGGTGGGTATCTCATTGGGAAATGAAACCAACATGAGTATTAAATATTTCATTTACATCATTCATTATTACCTCTACACTATTTCCTTATGTATTCATGGGTTGGATGGTATTAGATACTGTTGTTAGTGGCCTACTGAGTATATCTCACACCCTGTTCAGGTCATCATTTGGTACTCGGGATGACTTCATGGATGTAGGTTGGGATACGGGAAAGTGACCTATTATGGATTATTGATTTTTATATACTAGGATAAGGTATGTGAGAAGAGGACTGAGCTTATTCTCATGATTCTATTGGAGATAAATTTTTGTCTTTTTTAATTTTTGTATAGTATGTTGTATGTGCCTTCTCCTTTGTATCCTATGTATTCTCATTTTTCATATCAGTATGACATGTTCAGCATCATTTTGTGTATAAAATTTGACATGTTTTCTACCAGTTTATTTATGATGTCTTGATGATTTACTTATTCCACTTCTTATTATTTATTCATTTATTATGCTTATGTTGTTTATTGTTCTTATGATTCTGTTGTGCCACACTGTGGTCATGAAGGTATAGTCTTTCCATAATCATATTATAAACCCTCACTATTACTTATCATCCTCTATAATATGGGTACGCACTCTTGATACCATTTGGATACCGGTTCAGCTACTGTTATCGAGTGAGTCGGTTCAAGATGTCATACCTTTTACATTTTTTATAAAAATTCAAAAAGTATCTCATTTGGAAAAAGAAAAGAGGATTCCTTTAAAACAATTTTTTAAAATTAAAACATTGGTAAAAATTAATTTAAAAAATATTTATATAATACTAAAAACATTCTTGAAAACATATTTAGAAAACCTGGACACGGAAGACAAAGGATTTTTGACTGAAGAGTGAAATAAAGTCGGTTTTCCTTAAAAAAAAATTTTCAATATCTTAAGTACTTAAAGAGAGGAAAATAAAAGGAAAACATGTATTATCAAGAAATAACTAGAGTATAATAAAATTAATTATTTTATTGAGAGATATATCATAATATTTTATCATCATAATTATAATCATAAACAATCTTGATAAACAATGAGATTGTAACATAAAACCCTTATCACTTTGGTAACTTTTGAATCATAATACCTATGAAAGAAATAACCTAATATGAATATTTATATCCCTTAATTTTTATTATAATAATCATAAAATAAATTCATGGGTAGTTTATACACCACAAAAAATGAAATAAGTGGTGAATATGGTGTGTGTCTCACATAAGTAAAAGTGAGATGAAAATATATTACCTCAAGTCTCGACTTCCTTTGCACATGTTTGAAAACCTCATGTATAATAAATATAGGTTTATTATACATATATTCCATAACTATAATCATATATATCATACCATTTATGATTACTTATAACACTTTTATCAATTTTTTATTAACAATTCTTTAAAAAACATTGTTCCGGGTGATAACTGCTTCGTTTTTCATGTATGTTTTGGTTTGGTAGTTTTTGTTACTTGTATGTATATCATGGTTACATCATATCCATAATTTTAATCATGATATAAAAATTATATAAATTAATTATGTATATATTTTTAATTATCCATAATATTTAGATATATAAAATTAATTGCAATGTTTATAGAGGCGGTAAGTCATACGTATGTATGAACGTTGTTTCATTTTTTGATAGTCCTTCAAACACACGATCAATAGTTTAATTTCCCATTTAATGGAATAGGATATGGATATAGATTATTAAATTAAAATAATAAAATCCCATTATATGGTAGATACTAATTTTATAATATCATCATTTTTTAATAATATTTGAATGAGTTAGAAGAAAAACTAAAATGAAAACACATGGGTAAGAATTATACCGCTTTTTTAGAGAACCTCTTTAGGTTTACACCTAAAGCCTTCATATAAGGGTTTACTAATAAAACTAAGTCCTATATAATGTTTTTATGGAAGTAAGTAAGGTATTGGGGTAGTTAGATTTTTAATAAAAAGGTTTTTAAAGTGTGTAGAGGAGAGGAGTTGTGGTTCCCTTTTATAAGTGGGGTATAGGACATACTTGAAATTTTTTAAAAGAAAAAGATATAATCACATTTTACAAATGGAATAGGGGTCAAAAATGTATCATTATTAAACATTATATGATATAAAGTCACAATATGGCTATAAAATAGAAATTGGAAAAAACAATTAGGTCATTTTAACCCTTAACTTATTAGTTTTACCCTCGGTAAACCTATTTTAACCTTAACTATGGTAATTAATCTTTACTATTTTTATTATTAATTTTGATAAAAAATTATTTTTAACTTATTATGTAATATTAATTATTATTATTCCAAATATTAAATAAATTTTTAAAAATTTATTTCATTTAATTTTCAGAATTTTATTTAAAATTAAACTTGCAGATGCGATAAAAAAAATGATTTTCAAAAGAGAAAATTTTTATAAGTATAAAAAGTTTTTACATAAAAATCGACATAAAAATGATTCCAATGACCTAAATTGTATTAATAATAATATAATTGAACTAATTTTACTTTTTAAACATTTTAAATCAATATTTAACTTTTTAAATTCTTTAAACGAAAAGGCGGTTTTTAATAAAAATCAGTATTTTTAACTATTCATCAAAAAATTAATTATTTTAGAAAAATATCAAAAATTCACCCTAAGATAATTTTGAAATTTTGATTTAAAAAATTAATTCCATTTTTTAAAATACTTTTTATAAAATTGTAAAAAAATAATTTTATAATTTTTTCACAAAAATATATGAAATTGTTTTTTCATAAGAAAAGTGTTTTTAAAGTCTATAAAGACTTTACCAAAAATTAAGTACTTATTTATCAATATATTTACATTATATAAATCAATTATAATTATTATTATTTTTTAAATATTCCTATTCATACAACTAATTTTAATGGGTATGTTATAATAGTCATGTTTAAATAATAATATTAATAGTATATTACGGTTCATTAAATCTCAGTGTTACATGTAATGCAAGATGTCTATGAAATTAAATTTATTAGAAAGATAAAATGCATATTTTATAAAATATCAAGGTGTTACATTTCACCCCATTAAAATTATTTTCTCCCTTGAATTTCTTCACTCTATTACAAACAAATTAGGATACCTCTGCCACATCATATTCTTAGGCTCCCAAGTAGATTCTTCAAATTGGTGGTTTCTCCATAAAGCATTGGCTAGGTGAGTGGTCTTGTTCCATAGAAATTTCTCTATATGATCCATAATATCCATTGGTTTCTCCTCATAAGAATGATCCTTCTATGGTAGTACAACCTCTTAGTTCAATACATGTGAAGGGTCAGGTATGTACTTCCTCAATAGAGATACGTGGAACACATCTTGAACTTGATAGAGGTTTGGTGGAAGAACCAAGAAATAATCCACTGTCCCTATTTGATCACGAATCTTGAAGGGGATACTGTACCTTGGGATTATCTTTATTTTTTTACCAAATCTAATAACCATAATCCATGGGTAAATTCATAGAAAAACCTTCCCACCAACTTCAAATTATATATCAAACTGATGATTATCAGCATTACTTTTATATCAACTTTGAGCTGTATTGATTTTTTGTTGAATGTCTCTGACTTTTCTATAATTTCCTTAGCTATCTTATATCCTAATACCTTTTTTTCTTCAACATCATCCTAGAATGTTGTACTTCTACACTTCTTTCCATATAGGGTTTCATAAGGAGTTATCTAAATGCTTGAGTGAAATCTATTATTATATAAAAACTCTACTAGAAGAATGTGTTAATCCCAAAAACCTTTTAAATCCATATAAAAATGTTTTAGAATATCCTCCAGGGTTTTAATGGTTCTCTCATACTGACCATATATCTAAGGATGATACACAATGCTAAAACTCAACTCTGTATCAAGGTCTTGTTGAAGACTTAACAATAACTTTGAGGTAAACCTCAGATCCTGATCAGATACAATAGAATGTGGTACTCGATGTAACCTTACCACTTATTTCATGTCTATTTTGTAAATATGGTCAAGATAGAAATCCTATTTGATATAAATTAAGAGTTTTGAATTTGTAAGGCGATTGACTAAAACCCATAAATCATTATTCCCTTTAGATTTTTGGGGGATTCTTATGACAAAATTCATGTTGATATTTTCTATTTCCATTATGGTATGGGTAATGGTTCTAACATACCCTTATACTTTTGTCTCTCAGCCTTAAATTTCTAACATACCATGCTCCAAGATAAAAACTCTATAATATATCTCCTCATACCATCCCACCAGAAATACTCTTTCATATCTCTATACATCTTCGTACTTCCATGATGAATAGAGAATTAAGAATTATATACTTCCTCTAACAACTCCTACTTCAAATATTATATGGATGGAATATATACAGAGTTCTTGAACCTTATCAATCCATCATAATCAATGTTAAACTCAAGAACATTTCCTACCATCTTCTACAGCTCTACATCTTCCTTCTACAAATCTTTAATCTTTACTTGGATAGATGGTTGAACACTCATTTGATTAAGATAATATTGATCCCCTTACATTAAGATTTCTAGATCCATCCTTTGAAAATCCATAAATATTAGAACTTTTTTTATTATCATAATAGATAATCTACCATGATCCTTTCAACTCAAAGAATCTACCACCTTATTTGGTTTCCCAGGGTGGTAATGTATTATTAGTAATAATATTTAATCATCTCCAACCATTTTCTTTAGTGAAGATTAAACTCTTTCTATGTGAAAATATACTTTAAACTTTTATTATCAATATACATGTCACATATTTCTCCGTTAATATAATTCCTTCATATGTTTGATGAAAAAATACTACAGTTAACTCGAAATCATGAGTTGGGTAATTTTTCTCACAGACCATCAATTTTTATGAGGTAGAAGCTATCATCATGTCATTCTAAGCGAGAATGAATCCCAATACCTCATTTGATACATCATTATATATTAAAAACCTTTCCCCACTATAGGAATTCTAGGTTCATTGACTAACCTTCTCTTCAGTTTCTTGAAATTTTCTTCACATTCATTTTTTCAAAGGAACTTGGATCGCTTCCGAGTTAACTTGGTGAATGGAATATATGGTCATGAGAAATTCTCCAAAAACTATAGATTATATATAGCCAAACTAGTAAAACTTTGAATCTCAGTCACAGTGTTTGGTTTGGGCCAACGTTTAATTACTTTAGTCTTTGATGGATCCACTGATATACCCAATCTTAAGATTATATGACCCAAAAATGAAACCTTTTATAGCCAAAATTTACACTTGGTAAATTGCACATAAATCTTATCCTTCCTTAGGTTCTTCAGTTCAATTATCATGTGATCTTCATTCTATTACTTTATCTTTTAATATATAATAATATCATCTATAAATACTACCAAAAACGGATCAAGTTAATATCTAAATACTCTATTCATTAAATCTATGAAGATATTGGTGGTATTAGTAAGATCAAATGGTGTCACTATATATTTATAATCTCCATAACTAGTAAGGAATGTTATATTGGGTATATCCTTCTTATTATCCCTCAATTAATGATATCCAAAATTATGGTCAATATTGGAAAATTATTGATCTCTATGTAGTTGATCAAACAAGTCATCAATAAAGGGTAAGTAATACTTATTCTTGATTGAGGTGTTATTCATCTCCTGATAATCAAAGAATAGTCAAATTAATCCATATTTACTCTTAAAAAATGATAGGTTCACCCAAAGGTGAATTACTTATATTACTGAATCCTTTTTCAAGATTCTATAGGTGTTAATTCTTTGATTCTTTAACTCAATCAAGGTTATTCTATAGGGATTATTTGAAATAGTTGTAGCACCAAGTATGAGTTCTATTGGAAACTCAAATTCATGATTCTATGGAATACTAGAAAACTCTTCTGGAAGTACATCAAAAAAATCCCACATAATATGCATATCATCAATGTTGATTTTATCCTCAACTATCTTAGATGAACATCCCTTTTGAATAGGAATCAACACCCATACAATGGATCTAGTTTCCATCTGAAGTTCATATTTATCATTTCATTAATAAAAAATCATATGTTGGTTGGGATATAAAATGTTCATTTCCTTACATAGTAATTGATGTTCTATTTATATATATAAATACAATCCATTCCTAATATAACATCAAATTCATCCATAGGGAGAATAATGAGATTTAAAGGAAGAACATTCCCAAACAATTCAACCAAAGAATATCTATAGAATTGAGATGTGATCATTGTATCATTGGGGGTTTTCACTGATAATTCAGCATTCAATCGTTGGGGTGGAATTCTGATACCCTTATAAAATCCTTCAGATATAAAATATTGGGTAGATCCAGAGTCAAATAATACGTTATTAGTTCTAGAGTGGATGGTAAGTGTACCTTTCACCACATTGTTATGTGATCGCATGATATTTCCTTTCATCACTGGGATTAAGTGGTTTCTGACATTGATCATCATTATTAACCTTTGTATTTGACCACCATTAAGCATAATTACTATACTCTTTGTATTTAAATCATTGGAGTGTGGGCGGTGCATTCTGTAAATCTTTCTATCTATTTGCATCATTAGATAGATTTTTCCTATTACATCATAATTTGATTGCCCAATGACCTTCCTTTTCATATGTAAAACATTTACCAGTGAACTTAAGACAATTTATTTCATGTTTCTTTCCATAGTTAAAGCATGAAGTAAATATCATCTTCTTCTATTCATATTTTTTAGAGTTTCCTTTTAATTAAATCTTTCTTTTCTTATTAAAACCATGATATTTATGGGTAACTCTTATCTCCATTTCAAACTTTATATCACATAATATGATTTTTTTTCATAGCTACTAAAGTAACTTATAGCTAACTCTCTTATGAGACTTTTTTTTAATCCACTAATGAATGAATCAACCTTACATTTAGGTTGGATGATAATAATAGAAGTGTACAATGAAATTCATGTAAAATTTTCCTCATTGGTACCAATGGATTAATCATCCTTCTACTTTAGATTAAGTAATTACTTATCCATTTTCATAAAAATAATACAAGTAATGTACATATTGAAAAATAATCTATTAAAATAATCCCACTCTATGGATTCAATTTCTTTCTATTACCTCATATTCTTGATAATATTCCACCATTGATCTATTTCTCCTTCCAAATGATAGATATCCAAAATGAATTTTTCATGATATGAACACTGGAGAACTGAAAATATCTTTTCAATGGTATTGATCCACTGCTTAGAAACAAGTGGATTAGTGAATACACTAAAATAAGTTGGAAGTTTCCTCATGAAGGAATCAAATGAACATTGTTCCCTCTTTTTCTCATTTGATAGTTTAGCATGATTCATAGATTGAGAAAGTTTTGTGATTATATAAATCAGATTTTTCTTTCCAAATCCCATAACATTTGAATAATCTGGTAGAAAATCATTTCATTTTCAATCTCATTTAGTATTAACATGATTAATTTATGTTACAATCATCAACTAAATCCAAAAATCATATTATAAGAAACAATAATCATATTGGGAAACCAAATAATCATGAAAAATCATTTATAGGATATCCTAAATCATGAATACTTATTTTTAATTTATGAAACCTTAGGTTTATCCTAGGTAATTAATGGTCATTATCTATTCAAATTATTTATGATACTTTATAAATATTTGTTCAATTTCCAAAGAATATCCCCCAGTAGTGTCAAACCATGTATATAGAAAGGCCTATTGTCATCCACCAGGTGATGATCAATTCAAACGAAAATTTTCTCTTTTCAAAGTTATTACCCCTAGGTACAAATATACCAAATCCACATCAACTTATAGTATCAAAAAAGGGATATAATTTCTTATAAACCACTCACTTTATCCTTTACCAAAATTCTAGTACATTTTTCTACGCTTAGACTTATCCTTATGGTTCTCAAAAAAAATTCCCATCCTAGTATCCAAATTTTAATAAACCTTGCTATGATACCAATTATAAAGACCTGGTCTTTTCATACATTGATATTACACCTTATTAAATGAATTTTCATTAAATAACATAATGATCTATGAGAAAATCATATAGGTCTATTGTTTTTGGAAACATGTAAACATAAAAAAATGTTTCATAAGTGAACCACATCATCTCCTACTAAGTTCTTAATAACTTTCACACTTCTTATACATATCATATATAATACCTTTCTTCATAACATGGGTAAAGTAAACATAAGAAAGGGTGGACTTAGATGCTTAGTAAGGGTGTAAAATGGAGATATCAATGATCACATAATCATAAAATTATCATAAGTGTATGAAAACATTGGTATAACATTCGAAAACCATACCTTGCATATCAAAGATCATAATATTGAGTCTTGGAATAAATATTGGTAGTTTATAAGACATAAATCACAGAGGAATAAAATGACATGATCCATGAGAGTATAAAATTGGCATAAAATATAAATTTATGGTGTAATATAAGCTTGTAACATTGTGAACATCTATCAATAGATATAGGTTCACTCAGTAAGTTAAGGACATGAAATTAAGACCTCACATAAACTTATGCACATGAAACCCATTTACATGAATAATCTCATGGACATGAAATTTAGGTCCATGCATAAAATTTTGGATATAAAAACCAGGTCCATGTTTAATCTTATGGATATGAAAACAAGTCTATACATAACCATATGGAAATGAAAATTGGTCCATGTATAACATTATGAACATGAAATCATGTTTATTCATAACATAATTAACTCATGAGTTATCCATATTTACCCAATTCATTGGAGGGATATATAATTATGGGCCCTCCCATCACATAATCATAATCCATTCATAGTTTTTCCATAAGATCATAACTCAATCATCATATATCATAACCTATAAAAAAATAAATTGTTTTCATAAAGAATTCATCATATCATAACCCATGGAAAAGAAATCAGTTTCATACACATAATCATAAACCATCAAGAAAAATAATAGGGATGGTATCATTGGATCATATCCCTAGTATTTCATAACTAATGGTTGTTGTTATTGATGAATATAAATACCATTTAAAGATCATTAAAACATTCTTGATGAAATTATCCTTTCAATTTTGAAAACACTTCTTTAAAATCTAAAAAATCCCCAAATATTAAAGAAAATATTTTCTTTGAAAAGAAACTTGGAAAATTTTAAAGGAATTTTTAAATAATTTATAGTTCATTTCTATAGGAAGTACCATTCATACCATAAATGTCAAAATAAATATTCATTTCTCATTTTCAGTAAAAAAAACGTACCTAGTTTGGGAAACAATAATAAGATTACATTAAAAACATTTTGTAAAAAGTAAAATATGGGTAAAAATTAATTTAAACAATATTTATATAATATTAAAATCATTATTGAAAAAAATTATAAATCGTGGACATGGAAGATAAATAAGAGGTGAATATGTTATATGTCTTGCAGAAGTTAAAGTGAGACAAAAATCTCTAACCTCAAGTGTCGAATTCCTTCACACATGTTAAAACCTGTTTTATAATAAATATAGGTTTATTATAAATATATTAAAAAACTATACTCACATACATCATAACATTTATGACTATTTATAACCCTTTTATCACCTATTTATTAATTATTCTTTTGAAAACACTATTCTAGGTGATAATTGTTTTGTTTTTCATGTATGTTTTGGTTGGATAGTTTTTATTCCTTGTACTTTTATAATATTTACATAATATAGAAAATGTAATTTATGATATAAATATTATATAAATTCATTATTTATATATTTATATTCATCTATATAATTTTTAGATATTAAATGAATTACACAGTTCATTGAGAGTGTAAGTCACATGTATGCATGAACACTATTTTCATTTTTCAACGGATAAGAAAAAAAATAAAGGTAAATTTTAATTCACATTTTAATAATAATTTTTATATCATATATTTAAAAATATATTCATTAAATCTATCCTTATTATCATCCGTGTCAAAATAAAGTGAAAAATGTATCACATTGCTTCGTAGAGGAGGTAGTCCACACGTACACACGATCAATATTTTTGTTTCCCAATAGATTGGAAGGTAAGAAGGTAGATATGATATTAAAATTAAATAAGTATAATTATTTCATAAATATCATATATATTATTTAAATCCATTATTATATCCAACCGAGAGAGGTGGTGATGGAAAATGAATCACATCAGTTCGTGAGGCGGTAGTCCTTCGTACACATGATCGACAATTTTATTTACCATTTGATGGAAGAGGATGTGGAAATAGTTCATGTAATTAAAATAATAAAGTTTAATTCTAGGGTAGATAATAACTTTATTATATTATTATATTTTAATAATATTTTAAGGAATTAGAAGAAGAAATAAAATGAAAATGATTAGTTAAGGATTATACCGCTTCTTCAGAGAGCCTCTTTGGTTTACACCAAAACCCTTATTAAGAGGATTTACTAATAAAAATAAGGCCTATAAGACGTGAATAGGGATATAATTAAGGGATTTATTTAGGTATTTTCTAAACCAAAATGATTTGTAAGTGTGAATAGGATAGGATATGGGGTTCCCTTTTATAAGTGGCGGAGAGGACACACTTGTAATTTTTGAAAAGGAAAAAGATATACCCAAATTTTAAACATGAAACAAAGATCCAAAATGGATAATTACATAACATTATATGATATAAGGTCAAAAATTATCCATAAAATATTAATTAGAAAAAAAAATTATGTGATTTTAACCCTTATCATTTTAGTTTAACTTCTGATAAACCCGTCTTAACCCTAACTATGATAATTAATTTTTATTGTTTTTACTATTCATTTTGACCAAAAATTATGTTGAACTTCCTATATAATATTAATTATTCTAATTCAAAATATGGAATCAATTTTTACAAATTAAATTCATATAAGTGTTAGAATTTAATTTAAAATTATACCTTCAAAAGTGATAAAAAGGCGGTTTTCCAAAGAGAAATTTCGCATAAGTATAAAAAGTTTTTAAATAAAAACTCAAAATGAAAATGATTAAAATGACCAAAATTGTATTAATAAAAATATAATTTAACTAATTTTAACTTTTTAAACATTTTTAAATAATATGTAACTTTTTAAAATCTTTAAATGAAAAGGCTATTTATAATAAAAATCAGTATTTTTCACAATCCATCAAAAAATTAATCTTTTCAAAAAATTATCAAAAAATAACCCTAATATAATTTTTAAATTTTGATTTAAAAAATGAATTTAATTTTTTATAATATATTTTGTAAAAGTGTGAAATTTTAATTTTATTATTTTTTCACAAAAAGCAATGAATTATTTTTTGAGAAAATTGTATTTTTAGAATTATATAAAGACTTTACCAAAAAATAAAAACTTATTTATCAATATGTTTTATTTATATAAATCCATTATAATGAATTTTAAAAATATGGTTATTCCTATTAATATTTACAAGTTTAACGGTTAGGTTATAAGGGTCATGTTTAAATAATAATATTAATAGTATATTGTGGTTCGTTAAAACTCGGTGTTGTGTGTAATGCAAGCTATTGAAGAAATTAAATTTATTGAAAATAAAAAAGATATTTCATAAAATATTAGGGTTTTTCATATTTATTATGTATATTTTTTTATAAATTATTTTTTGGTCACTATATTATTCTATTTTCATTAAAATTATTACACATTCTGTTTTTCAAAAGCAATTATAAGTGTTTCTTCTTATATATTGGATGAACTTATTATGTATGAACTAAAATTATTATATACTAGATTATATTATTACACATTGAAAATATCCATTGTTAAACTTCTTATATATCATGATATTTTGAACAAATTATATATTTCTTTATAAATTTTTTTAAACTTCTTACATATCATAGTTTTCAAATATATTACATATTAAATATTTTTCTAAGGGAAATTATTCACATTTATTATATTAATAGTTAAATGGTTTTAGAGAAAAATCCAAATCAGTATGATTTGAGTTATAATTCATATTCTGAAATATTTAGCTTAAGTTTTTCTAAGTTTTGGATGATCCTTACATAGATTATATATCATCCTTATGGTGTTTGAAATTCATCCTTATGAAGTTTTAAAATGATTATTATGTAAATTCATTTGATCCTTACATAAATAATTTTTTTGTAGAGGGCTCATCCTTACAAATGGATGAAACTTGTAGTTAACCTTATAAAGAAATTATTCTTTTGGATATCATCCTTACTAATGGAATAATGTTTACACAGATCTTAAAAAATGACTCTTATGAATGATTCATACGTAGGCTAAAATTTTCTCCAAGTATAAAATGACTCATACTCACATTCTAATAAATTGAATTGACTCATATATAGGTTTCAAAATACTTTTATAAATAATTGAATTAACTCATACATGGATATTAAAATGACTCATATGCATATTAAAATGACTCATATCTAGTATAAGATGAATGACCCTTATTCCAATTAAAATAACTCTTATTAACTTATTAATTAAAATATTTTTATCTTATATATATTCTAAATAATTTAATTTTATTATCTGATATATAGGTTAATCTTGAGGATTACCCTTTTTTTGTTCTAAAATATTTTTTGATTCTAACAATTAGTTTTTAAGTTATTTTTAAAGTGTTTAATGCATATTTTATAATTTCATATGGAATTATTAGTTTTTATAAAGATATAAAAATTTAAAATTTTACAAAAGGAAATTTAAATACAAGATTTATGGGATTTATTGATCTGTTATTTTGGAGATTACTATGGAGGATTTTTTGAGACTGTTAAATGATGATTTCTAAAGTATTGGTCAAATTAGAAGTAGTTCATTATTTAAATAATTTTATTTACATAAGTTGACTGATGTTTTAAATTTTAACGTTAATTGTGGAGATAATTATGGTCATTGTTATTATTATTATATTTAATTATTCTAATAGTTATTGACTATGTATATTATGCATATTATATTTAAAGGGAACAAAAATTCATGGAGAACATAGAATAATGTAGAAATATACTGAGAATAATACGATACACTTGAAATAAATTTTTGATCTTTCTATGAACATTTTTTCAAATGATAAATGACTCTCATGGAAGAAAAAGACCTTTATAAATCCTTAATATCTTAGAGTGATGATTTATTTTCCTTTTATTTAGGACTATTTTTCATGCTACAACTATTATACTTCACCTTTAATGGATAGTTCTTTTATTATTTTCACTTAATTATTTTCATTCTCATCTATGTTGTATTGAATTATTGTTTATGATTTTCCTTTATAAAATTAGTTCTCTTATTTTATCAGTTTATACATCCACAAAAAAATGATTTTTAATCTGGTTGTGACTTCCCTATAAAATTTAAGGCTTTTGTGGTTGTTCTTCCCCTATAAATGGAAGGTTGTAACAGGTTTGTGGCTCCCCTTCAGAATTTAGGACCTTTTTAGTGTATAGTATTTCTATCATTTAGTATAAAGAAGTGAAGTGTAGAAGTAAAATCACTTTGATCTTAAGTACTATAAAAATCACTTATGTTATTTATTCATTTTTGGTTTCTCATGGATGTGCATGTGATGTGCCTGATTTCTGTATACTAATTAATACATTTTATTGAGTTTAAAATCCTATTTTTCACCAAATACATGTTTTTTTATGGATCAAATGCTTTATTTTTATGTTAATGGTGATTTTTCAATATATTCTTATGGAAAGAACACATTGTAAAATATAAAATAGAAATTAGAAAATAAATAGTATGTACTTTATGAACACACATCATGTACATTTTCATGTATCATGACTCTTCCAGCCGAAGTACACACCCATGTCATGGATCAGACTTCACACACCATGTAATTTATTATACACACTGTGTACACCCTTCCAAAAGTGATTGGTGGCTGATAGTAAAGTTACATTCCATGTATGGTGGCATCACACACTGTGTACATCCACCAACCGAACACCAATACACAAAATTAAATGGGTAGCACGGTTGGCCACTTACAAGTGGAGAAAACCAAGAATTGGTCGGTTGACCAAAGTACACATTATGTAGTTAAAAATTATATAAATATGAGGGTAGGTCTCTAAACTCAAGGTTGGTTGTCTGTTTGAGGTGGAGGTATTTCACTCTACTAACTTGATCTCTTCCTGAAGCCATTAGGATTTTTTACTACATTTTATTTCTATTTTCATGTAATTCCTATATTATCCCCTCTTCCTCTCATATCCATGGGAGGGATTGAGTTTATAATCCATCCAAACATCTTGATCATGGTCATAAGAGGATAATTTCTTTATGTTGGGGTTTTAATAATGTTATGGGTGTGTTGTTATTGAAATTCTGATGTGTTTTCTCTTATTATGATTTTTTATTTATAATCTTGTTAATTGTTAAATCCCTAATTGTACCAATTGTGTCATATTAGAATATGAATGACACAACTAGAGAAAACTAAAGGGTCTTAAATAGGAAAACCCATGACCATTGGTAAAACACATTTCTACTAATTTGTGTGGTATTGATTTAACATTATTTTAAGTAATAAATTACCAAACCAAGTAATTAATTTCTAAAAGGAATAGTTATTTTTATTGGGATAAGAAAAAATAAAACTATTTAATACCTATAGTAAAATATTTCATAAATAATTTTCAATACTAATGAATTACTTTTTAACTAACCCTAATCAAATTGAAACCTCAACATTCTTGTTTTCTAGGTCTCCTTCTCCCTTTTCTTACTTTAATTTTTTTCACAAATTGTTTCACTCCATTTATTTCTTCCCAATAAATCAACTATATGGATAATCATATAATTCATTAAGAATTAATAATTCAATTTATTCTTTACTGTTTACCTCTGGGATCAACCCCAAATTCCACTATCTACCATTTAGTTGGTTTAGGGAACTAATTTGGCACATCTTGTGATGAGCATTCTAAATTTTGACATAGTTGTTGGGAGATCTGATGGAAAGTAATAGTGTGAGTTTTGATTTAATGTTGGTTGATTCATATTTTTCTTTCTTACTTATTCATTCTTTTATTGGAAACATAAAACTCACATCCACATGGATATTTATTCAACTAGAGGTTGGTATAATTTTCCTAGAGATTATTTATATCCATATGATCTATTGATGTCATCCTCTTATCTAGGAGTATTATCCATACATGGGTTATGAGTTCTAGTATAAGCATTAACCATGTACATCCTTTACCCCACCCATTTCTTCTCTTATGAAACCAATATTGAGTAATATCTAAAATTTATTATCAATGATTGAAAACATCACTACATGCTAGTTGGACTAAACCAAAAGGTTGCGAAGTCTTGGAAATTTGGTAAAGCAAATTTATAAGATAATTACTGATATGGGTAATTTTGTTGAGTGTGAAGTTGGGTGTTCCTATTCTATTTTGACTAGGGAAGTATGTAATGACATGGACCCTACCTATTTTGAATTAAAAAATAAATAAAATTATTTTCCAAACATTAAATTTGAACATGATAATAAATCATGTCATGCTAATACTAAATTTGACCAATTCATTAATTTTTAACCCTTAGTTGATTTCTCACCTACTTTGGAGGAATCTTTCAATTATTCTTAGATTTTAGTAATTTCAAATAAAAAATACAAGGAGGTAGATGATGTATAGGATCTATAAAATTAATTATTCTACCTTTGGCATCTAATGTACATGGAGAAATGTTACTATAATTCACCTCCCATACCACCTAAAAGTCAAGTAAATTTTTTGAAATATGAGGGAATCAGACACATGTGTTGGTTTGAATAGTGGAAGAAACATCCTCCCTTGAATCATGGGTAGGTTCTCTTAATTAGGTTGATCCAAAGACCTAAAACAAGGTCTCTTTTTGAAGCAACCCAAACACCCTTCTTCTCTATATCCTTCTTATATCCAATAAATACAAAGCATATACTTCTACTTCAAATGTCTTGTAACATCCTTTTCTTCTCCTTCACTCAGTGACAAATCTACTACACAGTATTTCATTTATATATATCTCTGTTGGTTTTTTCTATGAATATTTGTGTTCATTCAGAATAATTTTTCCATTCCATCAATAATCATAATTATTATGGCACATCATGGGAATCTTATTTCAACTTCTTTTAATATTTTGAGATTTCTACAAGGGAATTACTATTTGTGTATTTATTTTTATTCACTTTCTTTGGATTACTTCTTCCACTACTCTCCCTATTCTAGGATTGGTTGTGTCATTACACATCTTATTCTCTTACTTTTTGTTGCACTTATAGGACCACATGTGATATTAAGTGTGGGGAAGAGTCTCTCAGCAACTAGTATTTTCCCTTTTTACTAATCTATGAGACATCATTAATTAGATGAAATATTTTATAATGTAGAAAAAATTATTAATTATAATTAAAAATAATAAATACATAGGTGGGAATTTTAAAATTTACATTCGTATTTAATTTTAAAATATTTTTAAAATGATTGCTGATATAGTTTTGTTTTTTATATTAATTCTTAGACATTTTCATTTATTATACCGCTCATTTATATTCATGTCATGTCCGGATTGACCAATTTTCATCCTCATTATTGAGAGGTATTCTAAATAATTTTTTATATTCTTTTTTATACCCTCTTTCTAGATAGATTCTTAGGATATTCAAAACTACCATAACTTTCTAGTTTTTCATTTAAAAACGTGATATTTTTTAATAATATTAAAATAATTTTGGCATTTGATTGATTTTTTCAGTCCATTTTGACTTTAAGACCCACACTATATCTTATTTCAATAAAACCAATAGAAACCATGAACTAACTTGGTTTGAATCTACATTACAAGCCCATTTATCCTTCCTACCCAAATTATTTTCTTATAATACATGATTAATCATTTGATATTTAAAGAGTTATTTTAGTGATTCATGGTATATTTTTGTGATTGGTCATGAAATTAAGTGTGGGGGAGAATATCTATTTTTCATCTAGGAAAAAGGGTTCAAAAACCTCAATTCCATATATTCCTAAGTGATCCTTAAAAAATTATTTTGAAAAAAAAAGGACCAAATTCATTCATTGCACTCGTAGATGGTTTGTGAACCTGTGTTGGTAAAGGAATATAATGGTTATGTTTACCTTTGAGATATTTTTAAATGGATTCATTTTCATTGAGATTTTTTATTGAATATCATGTTTTGTTCTTAAAGAAATCAGCCTCCTTTTTTAGACACTAAAATTTTTAACATCATTGCATACCTTCCCATAGCCTCAGAATTATCATAACCTTGTTGAAAGACTTCATTATTTCTTTATTTAATTATATGGATAGAGTGCATATACTTGATATTGATCATAATTCCAATTACATGATCATGAGTGATGAGTGTATTTTTTTCCTAGTGAGTTAAATCATTAACTAGCATGCATATTTATGAAAAGTTGAAAAATGTAAATAAAAGAGGAGGAAATTATTTGATTAAATTATATATTAGGAATTATTATAATATCTTTGAAATAAAAATATGATTTTTTCCTTTTAAAATCCTCTACTATAACTCTAATATTTTTAAGTGTAATAAATTAAATCATTGACTTTTATAGTTTGGATTCTTTAATTATATGTTTAAATTTTACTTGAGGGAAAAAATGACTAAGTGTGGGGGATTTTGATGTGCCTAATTTTTTTCATACTAATTCATACTTTTTATTGAGTTTAAAAACCTATTTTTCACTGAATACATGTTGTTTTATGGATTAAATACTTTATTTTGGTGTTCATTGTGATTTTTTAGAAGTTTCTAATGGAAATCACACATCAGGAAAAATAAGATAAAAAGTGGAAAATACATGGTGTATACTTTATAAACACACATCATGTATATTTTCATGGGACACTACTTGTCTAGCCTCACTATACACCCAGGTCATGGATCAGACTTCACATGTCATGTACTTTATTATACACACTATGTACACCCTTCCATTAGTGGTCGGTGGATGACAAAAAGTTTATATTCTATGTATGGTGGTTCCACATGTCGTGTACATCCACCAACCAACCATCGATATAAGAAATTAAATGGGAGACATGGTTGGACACCTACTAATAGAGAAAACTAATAATTTTCCGATTGACCAGAGTAAATATTGTGTACTTTTTAGTAAATTTTGTGTAGATAAAAATTTTATAAATATGAGTGTATGCCTCTGAACATAGGTTTAGATGGCTATTTTAGGGGGAGGTGTTGTCGCTCTTCCAACTTGATCCCTTACTTAAGACATTGGTAATTTTTACTACATTTTCTTTCTATTTTCATGTAACTCATATCTTATCCCCTATCCCTCTCATATCCATGGTAGGGATTGGTTTTATACTCAATCCACACATCATGAAAATGGTCATAAGATAAAAATTTATTTTTTTGAGTGGTTTTAATAAGGTTATGGGTGTGTTTTAATTGAAATTCTAATGTGTTTTCTATTATTATGATTTTTTATTTATAATACCTTTAATGGTTAAATCACCAATTGTACCAATTCTTGTATATCATACCAAGATTGAAACAACTGTGGAAAAATAAAGGGGCTTAAATAGATGAACCCATGACCATTAGGTTAACCCATTTCCACTGATTTAGGGGTATTGATTTAACATGATTTTAAGTAATAAATTACCAGACTAAGGAATTTATTTCTAAAAGGAATAGTTATTTGTTGTTGGATGAAGAGACAATAATAAAATTTAATCCCCATGGTAAACCATTTCGTAAATAATTTTGAGTATTAAATAATTACTTTTATAACTAACCCTGATCAAATTATAACTCTAAAATGCTTGTTTTGTAAGTATTCTTCTCCATTTTCTGAATTTAATCTTTTTCACAAATAATTTTACTTCATTTGTTTCTTCCTCATCAATAATTTTCCGAGATAATCAACTAATTCTCACTTACTTACAACTATAATTTCTTCTCTTATCTTTCCCTATGGAATTGACTTTGAATTCCATTAGCTACCCAATTAGTTTGTTTAGGGAACTAATTTGGCGCATCTCATGATGTGCATGTCAACATGTTTAATTTGATTTAACTTGTTTAAATTTTTAATCTATTTTATTCACTCCCCACCCCTATCCATTTATAATCATGTTTGGGACATAACATATCCCACCTATGTCATATAACCCTACTTACACCCAAATATTTTGGATTTTGGGTGTTTTCCCCTACATAAAGGTTGGTGAGGGAATGGATGGAAGGCTACTACCTCTTACCTACTCTATCTTGAGACATCATGTCGACTATGATGTTTTGAAGTTAAGACACATTGGTTTTAATGACTATAATTTAGAGTTCATGATGTGATGTAATGGTGATGATATAAAGTATTTGTTATCTGGTTGGGGTCATGTATGGTAAGAGGAGGGCATGAGATTAATGTCCTTCATGTTCATGATACCATACTATAGTAAGGATATGATGTATAGTTATGATGTGTTGATATGTGGTTATAGATATAGTATGTGGTATGATGTGGTAAGTATTATGTGGTTATGATTATGATTTGGTTATGTAGATATGTAGTTATATATAAGGGATAGAAGCACGGGACATTTTTTGTTAGGGAGTGAGAGTGAAAAAAACTAGTGGGGAGTGGTTATAAAGTACCTTTTTGATATATTTACTTAAAAAATATTCTATTATACAAGTATTTGATATTGGGTGAGTGAGACTTGGTGATTTTGGGTGATATGCAACATGTTAAATGTTTGTATTGGTTCTGTTGTTTATTCACTAGTGAATTAGTATACTTCTTCCACATTTTCAAGAGTGGTATTAATGAGGATCCTACTAAGTATACATGATTTCTCACCCATATATATATATATATATATATATTAAAGGTTTCTAGGAGGGTTTCAGAGATCAATCTAGACAATACTATATTAGGTTTGGAACAATTTTCAGGTTCACTATTTTAGGAGTTACCTTTTTCTATTTTATTTTAGATATTTGTTATTTATATGAAATTTACATGAATTATAGGATGTTGGTTTTTATTTATATTATAGATATTATTAGTGCTTTCCATATTTATGTTATTATAATTTATGAGGGAAATGCATCCCATTTTCATGTCATGTACCCTTGGATCTAGTTAATAACCCATGGCCTATTGGAGGTGGCCTTCGAGGGGTTACTCTCATATTCACTACAAGACCAAGAGGGGTTACTAATGGGGATGGGGTATGAAAAAATTTATGTTAAAATAATTTGTGCATAAAAATTTTTACATGAACTATAAATAAAGTTCCAAAAATTATTATGGTAAAGTTGAATTAATCAATTAGATGAAATAATATCTCCATGACACACCAATATGGTGTAAATAGAATTGATTCATTATGTCTAATTAATTTTTTTAAGTAATGATGAGTATAGTTCAATTAAGAGATAAGTGAGTTCTCAAATCATGATTGGTTGTAAAACAAGAGGGATAGTGAGTTTGATTTGAAAATTGTAAAAAAATGGTGCACTTGAATTAGAGATTATTGATTCCTCTAAACTTGTTTGGTTGTGAACCAGGTTTCATAGTTAATCCACTCTGAGCAATGTAAATAAGTAGTGTTCTTATTGATTTTAGTACATCAATATATATCCATTGCATACTCCTTAGATTATCCTAGTGTGGGTGAACCAAGTAAAAATTTGTTATGACCCTATTTATTTTCTTTATCACATTACATCTATTGTGAGGGAAAGTGGTGTTTAATTAAATATTGTAATAATATCATTTTTAAGGTTCAATTAATGAAATAAATATACCCTGATTCACCCCCTCCCCAAACCCCCAAGGTATTTACCTTTATTGGGTCCCAAAAGTGGTATTAAATCCAAAGGATTAATTTATTGGTATTCTTATATAATTGGAATCCATGGTAGAAGTAAATAATAAGGGGATTATGATCATCTATGTAAATAGTATTCTTCTTTAGAAGAGTCAGATACAGTATTGTTTCCCATATTTAGTCATAGATGTTTACATAGCTATTATTCATGGGATCTTAGTTGGTATGGGTAGTGAATCCTTATCATAGAGAGATCAAAAATATTTTCATATCAAAAATAAGGGAATCAATTCATTAGGGGAGGCTTTTCCAACACGATCTACATGAAGGTGATTTCATGTAAATCCTTACACGCCAAGTGGGAAGATATACTTAGTATTTATTAAAGTGAATCAAAGGTACTTTAAGATAAATTATAGTATTTAAGAAACAAGTATGATGACTTTAGGATATACTTGAATGAATCTGTTGATGCATTATTTGATTGAGTAAATGTGATTGCAAAGGATATGTGTGGTATCAAAGAAAACCTCAATGATGTAAAGATCATCAAGCGTATCTTGAAAATATTTCCATGGTGGTTTAATTCAGAAGTATCTATTATCAGGGATAAACAGATAAAGGATTTGATATTGTATATCCTTCATGGTACACTTTTCGATTATGATATGAGGAATCATGATAATGAGGCTATTAAAAAAGGGAAGTCTCGAGAAATGGCATTCAAGGCATTGAATAAGCTTACCATAGAGAATTATTAGGAAGAAGAGGTTAATGAATTTAAGTCATTCCTTACCTCAAATTTTAACAAGAGAAAAATCAATTTCAAAGGAAAACTTCCACTCACATGATTTATATGTGTAAAGTTTTGGTACCTCACAACAAAGTGTCTCACGAAGCTTCAAGATAATGAATAGGATGATAAATTTCCATCAATGAAATCATTAAAGAATGTGAAATGTATGAGGGGTAATAAGAAAACATTATTCAAAAAGAAGAACCTAATTTCACAAGAGGATAATATCTCATAATAAAAATAAGTAAAATAAATTGAGGGATATAAAAACCACAAAGAATATGATCTTATGGATGTTATATACAAGCCCCAAAAAATGGAAGACAATGATGAAGGTGAATAAGAAGTAGAAGGGATATTATATCTCAGATAAGAGTTATAGGATTCACTTAACTAGATACATGTTTATAGGGACAAAGTAAAGAAATCTAATGTAGTGAATTATGATGTCAAACTATACATGAAGTAGCATAAATAAGAGAAGTTAGAGTTAAAGGTGGAAATTAAAAATATCAAATTTAAAAAGATAGAAATATCATAGAAGGTTGTTGTGTACAATCTCAAGGTTACAAAGAATAATCAGGTTACTAATAGTTTTAATCCCATAGTGAAAGATAAATTTAAACATATAAAAGTGATTGAGGGAGAAATAATTGATATATATTTAAAAATTAAAGAGTAGGAGTGACTCTTGACTCCTAGTATGACATTAAGAAATTATATTGAATGGGATACTAAAAAGGTAAATATAATAATATAGGTCCAGTAAGACAGATATATAATTTTCCATAAAAACAAAACACATATAAACATAAAAAGTCTAGTTTAGGGATTTAACATAAGAAGAAGGTAGTGTTAGTTGATTCTATGATGCAAGAACCCACTCCAAAGTGGAAGGTTAATTTGAGTCTGACTTAAAATCTAAACACTCCGAGAACACAAAAGATCATTGGTTATATATCAAGGACAAAAAATAATACTCCATGAATCATGTTTTTTTGTTTTATAAATATGGTACATTCCCAAAAATGTGTTTTCTATCTCCAAGAGGTACTATAGGGAACATGAAGAATAAATGTAGAAAAAAAACTCAATATTTCAGTTTCTCTTTTGATGGTCACTGTTTTAGGTGTGGTGGATATGGTTATATATTAATATATTAATCACTAAAAATTATAGGAATGTTCTTATGAAAACCCAATGTGTTTATACACAATTGCTCAAGGAATCATCAAGAGGGATGAAAAGGAAACAATAGTTTTAATATTTGGAAGATGAATTCAGTCTATCATATTTATAAGAGGATCACATGTACCAATAATAATAGATTCTAAAGTAAATGAAATGGATAAAAAATAAAATATATTAGAAGGTAGTGGTTATGTATATTTCATTAAAAGTATTAGATCATGATATTTTATAGATTCATGATAGAAAATGAACTTTCCATATGATATAAAATAATGATCTATTTATAAGAAAAGAATACAACAAAGAAGGTGTCGTTATATTTGAAAATGATAAAGGGTTGACGATTATTAAATCAATAAAATCCAAATTTTGGGAAAAATACATGATACACAAGGATGTCTTGGTGTTTGGAGGTCTTGATCACAACTCGATAAGTTTAAGTCAATTGTGTAATTCAACAAATGAAATTAATTTCCCCAAGAAAAATTATATCATCGATGGGAAGGATTTTATATTTTTGATGAAATGGAAAAACTCAAAATGTTATCTATACCTCATCAGTGTATAATGAGATATGTGATTTATATCCAAGGAATAAAAAAGTATTATGGAATAAGAGGCTTGGTAACTTGATATAATAGTCCTTATAACATCTAGTGAATGATGATAGAGCTCATGGTATCCCTATACTAACACATGATCATACACAAATGTGTGATGTTTGAGAAAAAGGGAAGAATGTTTGAAATACATACCAGCCGAAAGATAATAATTCAATGGGTTTAATTGAATTGGATAATGTTTATTTATGTAGAACGATATCAATATAATCCATTAATGGGAAGAGATACTATGTGTTATTCATTGATGACTATAACAATATGGAATGGTTTGTGGTGATCACCCCAAAGTTCAAGGTGTTCAATTACATTAATCAGTATCATAAGAAGTATGAAAATATTCTTGGGAAGAAGATTCTAAGTTTTTAAACTGATAATGGAATAGAGTTTACCAATATCCAAGTGGAATATTATCTCAATAAGTATAGGATAAGGAACCAAGTATTAGTAGTAAGAACTCTCCAACAAAATGGTGTAGTTGATGAGAGAAATTATATTATAAACAAAATGGATAGAATAATTATTATTGAGAAAGACCTACCAGATAAGTTTTAGAAAGAGGTAGTCTTGACATCAGTATGTATTTTTAACTGAGATTTTTTTCCTTAGAGAAGAAAATACTCGATATGAGATGTGGTATGGAAAGAGTTCAATGGTGTAATATTTTTGAATTTTTAAAAGTATGTTATTTATTATCAATAAAGAGAAACATGGGAATTTTGAGTCTCATAGAGATTAAGGGATTTTCCATGGATGCTAATCCAAGATAATGGTGTAAAAGTGATTTAATAAATGGCTTGTAAATATTTTCAACATCTATAATTTCAATGTAGTGGAAAATTAGTAGAATCTTCAGAAACTTTGTGTGCATATTATGGAATAAAGTGATGAGTATTTAATCAAATATGGGGGAGCATAAGATTAAGATTATGAATATAAAGAAATCACTAAGGATGAGTTGAATAAACTTAGACCTGCAGTTATATAGAAGACAAAAAACAGGGTTGAAATTGATGAGATGGATATCATTTGTGTTTAGAGAATATGAATACAGATGAGGATAATGAAGTCTCTACACTAGACTTCACTCTTATTTCAAATAAATCCAAAAAAATATGAGGTTGGAAAATATGAGAATTGGGTCTAGGAGATTCAAAAATAGCTTAACCAAATTGAGAAGAGTCAGACATGAGAGATTGTTTCAAGGCTGATGCATATGAACAGCATCAGGACAAAATGGTTTTTCTATAACAAACTAAATGAAGATGATATGGTGATTCGGAACAAGGCACAATTTGTGTGTAAGGAATACTATAAATACCCAAACATGACCATCATATAATTACATGATTTATAGAAAATATTGCATCACATATATATATCTAAGACCTTTTAGGTTTAAAGTTTTAGATAATTAGGAAAATACCTTAAATAAAAAGACTCATACTTTTTCTCACAAATGGAAAATATTTCCACTAATTCAAACTCTTTAAATGATATACATGCTTTATTAAATGAAAAAACCTCATAATCATAACTTTGACTTCATAATCCTTCCTACTCATCCTTAATATCTATAAAAATAATTTGGAAATGTGCGATGAGTATATAAATCTCAATAAGAGTTAAAAATGGGGAAAACTCATTAGTCCATTGAAATAAATTAAAACATTTGAAAAAGTCTTTCCTTTACACAAAGAACTTTGCGATCAATAAAAATTTACTTTAAAATATTAAATAAAATTATCTTCTCAAAAACATTCCACAAAATGATCATATAAAAGTAATGGAATAATAATAAAGGTTCTTTTGAAAAAAAAATAAGGATTTATTAAAAGTTATTTATTTAAATACAAGCATTTAACCCTTAAATTATCATAAATTCCCTTTAAATACAAAAATTTATCCTCTAAAAGATCATAAACATTCCTTCATTCATGAAATCAACTTCTAATTTCATAAAATTCAAATATTTCTATTAAAACTCATAGAAATCATAGATTTACCAAGAAGTTATCTTGGGATTTCATATTCATTATCACCCTTATAATCACCCTTTCAATCATCAATTCAATGGAATAACCCATTTAATTATATACAATACATTTTCTTTGGAGAATAAATCATTACCCAATGAATTGGGGTGTTATATCCTAGGCCAAATCTTCATCATATATAATTTCCAAATACTATAACATGATAAAACACATTTAAGATTTAATTTTATCATAGTATTAATAAAAAATATAAATAATACATTTCAACTCATAAGTACAAGAATTTAATTTAACTAATAAAAATGTGAATTGAAAAGAATGGGTTGACCTATTGCCTATATAAAGGAAATTAGGAGCCAATAATAGAATACTTATAAATATTAATAAGAATATGAGAAATAAAATCCATAGAAAAATATTATATAGAGGGTTGAGATAAATAATTCAAAACATTTAAAGTAATATTTTAAAATAAAACCCCTTACCTTGAGTCCTATAGTATAATTGGATCCTCCCTTAATGATCACCTTGGTGACGAAACCCTAGGGAATATTAGGAAGAAAATATAAAAAACTAGAATAATGGTTCTAGGAGAATAGATATGGGAAAAATATAGATGGAAAACCAAAATCTAGATGTTTGTAAATTTTAATATGTAGTCTCCTATTATAGAAATACTTCAATGGAACATACATAATTAAATATTTTATAAGATTTTAACATTATCAAGTTGCATGCAAGGATGGTTCACGTATCCTCATATGATCTTTCCATTGGATTTCTTATTGATCACAAGATGGATAAATATTTAATGTGACTTTTACATATTTCTTATAAAATATTCCATAAGATTTTAAAGTTTTCATCTTGCTCATAAATAGAATACAGGAATGATTTTCTATACCCCTCATCTATTTATATCATGGGTTTAAAATCAAACCATATAAAACATGATAATTTAATGTAATTAATAATATAATAATATTTAAATTTAATTATGATATATAAGTTTATATAGTGCTAACCTTATTATATTTAAAAGTCTATTTTAATTTTAATATTCCATCTTAACATTTAAAATTGTTACTATATTTACTTATTTTGTAAGATATTTATCTCTTTTTAGACATATATTTTCCCATAAATAAAACTTATTTGTAATGAGATTAATTTGGAAGGGTAAATATGAATCTTGGAAGAATTATTTATATAAGTGGTACGTGTTTAAGATGACCCAAATTTTTTTTGGAATTTATCATTCAAAACTAATAAAATGAGTCATAAATGAAATTTTCCAATTTCAAAAATTTAAAGTATTGAGAAAATAAAGTACCAAATAGAATAAGTAGAGGAATTGGTTGAAAATTCATTAGTTAAAACTTGAATAAGTCTAGAAGAAAATAAGATAAATCTAAAGATAAATATTGAAGTGAATTAGTTTGATCAGAAGAATGGGGTAAAACATAAGATCTATATGATCAAATATTTATAAAATGTTAGAGATCTGAACCTAAATATGATCAGAAGTTAAGTATATCAAAATATTAGAAGTGAATATTGTAATTAGAAAAGTAAATGATCTTATATATTACATAAGATATTTTAGAACCATGAAAGATATATTTGTAGAATATAGTACAGAAAAATAGAAAATGAAAAAACCATACATAATACATAATAATTAACATATATTATGTAAGAGTCACCGACTAAGAAAATATAGAATTACTAGGAATCATGGGATATGATATCCCCATATTGTAAAGTTTTCTCACTAGAAATTTATGGGTATTTGGAGTGGAAAAATTGGAAAATTAATGGAATCACTATGATACGTAAGCGTAAAAATTTCTTATGTAATCTTTAATAGTTTGGGAAACACATATTGTAAGATATGATATCTCTATATTGTATTAAATGATTTTCCCATATTCTTATTTTGATAAAATGAAATGTTTTTTTAATCAAATGTGATAATTTTGTGTCATAATTCAATGATAAAATTTCATAATGCTTTAAATATCCATGATTACATCCAATAATTATAATGGTGATAATTGAAGAAAAAGGTTACATTGTGATGAGGAACATGGATTGAAATAACTCTATAACAATAGATGTCACATGGAAACCATGTATTTCACAGGAAAGGTATGATTTTATACTCACACTATGAAAAGTATATTTCACCCCAAATATGTATACATGAAAACCACATGGATTTATGAATATGTTAGCATGATAATTTATGTAATTTTATGTATAATCATTTGAAATAATTTATTAATAATGAAGCTGAAATTGTTAAAGGATTTCCTCACACTATGATATTTCAAAGTCTCTTATATCCTAGTGAATCAAAAAATAAAATTCATAAATTTTACCCAAACCTTGAATAATGAAATTTAGAAAAGTATTAAACCACGTTGTGATACTCAAGGGTTAGTTTTTCAACATTTTAAGGTACTAAAATGGATGAAAATTTAACAAAGCATCCAAACCCCACTGAGATATATAGGAGTCTTCCAATATTTCTCACTACATGCATAAAGGTTCAATACTTTTCCAAATAAGGTGAATTCACCATGAATATTTGATTGAGAGGTTTTTATAAGTTATAGGAATAAACCATGGTGTAAGTACAATATTCTTGTCGTGAGTGAAGATCACAGAAAAATCACAGAGGTAAAACATTCCTTATATGCATAAGGGTTACATCCTTTGTAAAAATTTCAATACGTATGGGATTATATATTTTTATAATTTATTAAATCTTCTTCAATATAAAATATAAGTAAATAAATATATAAATTTCTGAATAAAAATACCTTTATTGCATTAAAACTCGTGTATATTTAAATAAAACTTTTACTAAAATCAATATACGATGTAAAGAATAGATTTTAATATAAAAAACTCATTACTATTATGATAAAATTATTCTTATAATCTTAATAATAAATAAACATATAAATAATTAATATAAATATACATTTATAAAATATCTTATAATTAAACAAAATATCAAAAGTGTAAATCATGTTGACTTTAATATAACACATTTTTATCATAAACATAATAATTCTAAATGTATAATTGTTATCTACTTGAATATATAATATCTTTTGGGTCTTGAAATAAACATATATACATTTTAAAATAAATATTTCTTGAATAAATATAAATTTATAACATGAATATTAGTAAAACATAAAATTGATTTATTATTAAAAATACTTGGGCATCACATCCTAACCCCATAAATAAATTCTATCCTTGAATTTTTAATTTGTTCCCTCAAAAATTAGTGTATCCTAAAATAGGTATAATATCATATGTCAATTTTACTGACAAATTTAATTTCTAGGTTAATACTGGGAAACTTATCATTTATAAAATAAATATTTCTTAATAAATGTATATACCTTTATAACATTCATAATTGTGAATGAGTTTCCCAATGCATGCCTTGATAGTCAGGTGATGTTTCCCATATAAGTCTTAATATATTTATCATCTATTTTTTTATTTTGAGGAATTATTTTACTATCAAGATAAATAATATAAGAAAATATAATTACTTGTTTTCTTTTTATTATATAATAAAAATTGCATCCTTTTTTTTATTTTTGTTAGAGACCGTAAATTGATTCAATTTATATTCCGAACAGTGAATGACCAAGATAAAATTTTCATGATTAAAGCACAAAAATAAAATATTAATGGATCATGAGATACTAAATGATAGTGGTATTCATTGTATAAAGTAATTTATGATAATTTATTCCTCCTATATTCCATCATTTTAATAAGACTAAAATAGAATGTGTGAGTAAATATATTATCCAATACAATCATAATAAACCATCACATTAGGAATCAATACTAAGATATTATAACCTTTAATTAAATCAATAATACCATTAATTAATCATTTGAAACATTTTTTCAACCTATGACTCTTTTGGTATAACCTAGGTTTCCATAAGTTTTATTTTATAATTCATCATAACCTAATACCAAAAAAAACTAATCTCTAAAAACTCTCTAAAATACTCCTGACTAAATTTTGAACCCAAAAATAAAAATAACCTTTATCAAATATTCTCCCAAAAAACAATGTAACTTTTATCCTTATATAAAATAAATCAGCTTGACATTAAACTGTAATAATATTATTTATAACTCAATTATATATTATCCCAAAAATTAACTCAATATCTATCACTAAAATAATATTATCCACTTTGACATAAAATCACATACTAGCCAATAATTTTCTATATACGCCTTAAAATTGGAAGAACCTAAAAATATAGAAAACTTATTCTGAAATAACTTTAATCACCTTGTCAACAAATCACTTTGCAATCCCTAAGATTATCTATACACCTTAGCTTATAGTTACAAAATAAAATAATGATTTGTCCCAAATAGCCATAATTACCTCAACATTATATTATATACTAAACCAAGAGGTTATTTATACCTCAATAATATATTCTTCCTAAAACTCAATAAATTTCTCCCAAAATATCATTAATCACATTAAAATATTGACACATAATACCTCAAAAGGGTATATGTGCATGTAAATTTATGATCAACCCTAAACTTATTAACCCATGATGGAATCTATAACTATTAAATTATCCTCAAAATATTACATCCTAACCTCTCAAGTTATATGAACTATACTCTGATAGCAACTATAAAGACAAAAATTAAACCATCAAAAAAGTACATGATCTATATAAAACATTACATCACTTATATACCCAACAATTTTTAGGTTTAGAGTTTTAGAGAAATAGTAAAATCCCTTACATAACAAAACTCACACTTTTCCTATGAAATAGAAATTATTTCCACTAATCCAAACTTTTTAAATGATACTCCTGGTTCATTCAAGGACAAAACCTCATAACTGAAACTTTGGCTTCATAATTTTTCATATTCATCCTTAAGACCTGTAAAAATTATTTAAAAACGTGGTATGAGAACATAAACCTCATTAAGGGGTATAAAAGAAAAATAAAACCTTTTAGGCCATTGAAATACTTTAAACCCTTTTAAAACATCTTTCTTTTACATAAAGAACTTTTAACTAGTATAAAACTAACTTTTAAACATGAAATCAACTTCTTTGCTCAAAAATTTCCATTAAACAATATCATATAAACATAATAGAATATAATTAAAGTTTATTTTGAAAAATATAAGTATTTTTTAAAATTTTATTTCATCAAATAAAAACTTTTTACCCATAAAAATCATTAATTTTCCTTCGAATATAAAATTTTATCATTGAAAATATTATAAACTTTCATTCACTCATGAAACAAAATTCTTATTTCATGAAATTCAAGGATTTTCATTAAAAATAATTAAAATCCCAAAAAACCCCATAAAGGGATCTTGTGAAATCATATTTTTTATCACCCTTTTAGTTATCCTTTTAATGTAATAACTAATTTTATTGCTTCTAATACACTTTATCTAGAAAATAAATCATTACCCAATTCATTAAGGGGCTATATATATGGCCCACAAGTCATCATTTATAATTTCCAACTAACATAACATGAATAAAACACATTAAAGTTTATATTTCACCATATCATAAATAAAATTCATAAAAATTTAAATTTCAACTTATAAGCACAAGAATTTAAGTTAATCCATAAAAAATAAATTTAAAATAATGAGTTACCCAATTACCTATTAAGAGTGAGAAGAAATAAAAGCATATAATACTTATAAATATCAATAAGAATATGTGAATGAAAATTTATAGAAAAATATTAAAGAGAGATTTGACAAAAATACTTTAAAACATTTAAAGTAAGAATTTAAAATAAAACCCCTTACCTTGAGTCTCATAGAAGAATTGAATCCTTATTTAAGGTTTACCTTGGGGATGAAACACTAGAGACACTTTCCTATGACCTAGATCTAGAAATAAGTATAATTGTTTTGGGATAAGATATATGGGGAGAATATATATGGAAAACCAAACTCTATATGTTTGTAAATGTGAAGAGTTGGTCCCATTTTATAGATATACTTTAATGGAACATCCATAATAAAATATTGTGTGATATTTTAACAAAAAATTAATATGAAGGGACAGTACGTGTATAATAATCTTCTTTTTCCACTATATTTCATACCAATCAAAATACATACTCATATTTATTATGAATTTCATGTATTTCTTATAAAATATTACATAATATTTTATAATTATAAAATTTATCATAAATATAATTTTGGAATGGGTTGGTATTCCCATGATTTAATTATGTAATGGTTTTAAAATCAACCCTTGTAAGATAGATTGATTTGATTTAATTTATAAAATAATAAGTTTTAATTTTAATTTGGATTTTTAAGATTATGTAATACTAACCATATCATATTTTAGAATCCCTTTTAATTTAACTATGACATCTTAATATTTAAAAAATTTCCCTATCTCTATTTATTTTTTAATATATTTGGATCTTCTTCTTCACATATTTACCCAATCAAAAATATTTATTTGTGATCAATTGAATTCAAAAGGTTAAAGGTGAAATCTAAAAGCATTATTTTTAGAAGTGGTACACCTTGATAATGACCAAAAAATAGTTTGAAAGTTATTATCTGGAAGTTATAAAATGAGTCATAGATGAAAGGATTCTATATCCTAAAGTTAAAGTACTGAAAACATAAAGTACTAAATACTGGAAGTAGAGTTAGTGGTGGAAAAATAACAAGTCAAATATTGAAAAAGTTTAGGATAATATAAGCTGAATCTGAGTCTAAATATTTAATGGAATAAATTTGAACATAAGTACAGGGTTTAGAATAATAGTTTCATTATCAAATATTGATAAAATTTTAGAGAACAGAAGCTAAAGATGGTCAGAAATTAAAGAGATTGGAAGGTGAGAAATGCATGTTGTAATTAGAAAAGGGAATGATCTTACATATTATATAAGATATTTTCAAATAATATAGAAGATATATTCTGAATCTAGTATAAAAACATATAAAATGAAAAACCATACATGATACATAATAATTAAAATATATTATGTAAGAGTCACAAATCAATAAAATATGGGATTACTAGGAATTTTAGGATATGATATCCTTATATAAGGGTTTCTCATTAGAAATATAAGGGTATTCAAACTAAAAAATCAGAAAAGGTATTGACTCACTATGATATAGAAGAGTAATAATTTTGTATGTAAATGTTAATATTTGGAAAATATGAATTATAAGATATGATATCTTCATATCATAATAAAAGATATTCCTAAATTACTAGTTTGAGAAAATATAAGGTTTCTGGTGATTAAAACATAATAAGTATGTGTTATAATTCAACAATAAAATATCATGGTACCTTAACTAGCCATAATTCTAGCTAAGAATAATGAAGGTGAGGAATTAATAAGAAGTTTTCACCATGATGAGAATCATGGATTAAAATCATTCCATGATAATAGATGTCATGTCGCAGCCATATTTTTTATGAGAAAGGTGATAATTTATACTCACACTATGAAAACTATATTGCAGTGCAAAGATCTATGCATGAAAACCCATATGGATTTATAAATATGTTGGTTTAATAATTTATAGAATTTTAGTTATGAACATTTTGAAATCATTCATGAAGATTAAATTTAAAATTTATCAAAATATTAGGGTGTATTCTAATATACAAAAGACTCTTTTATATCCTAGTGAATATACAAAAGAAATGTGAAAAGTTTACACAAAATTTAAATACTAGGACTTGGAAAAAGTATCCAATCACTTTGTGATACATAACGGTTTGTTGTTAAACATGTAATGGTACATGAATGGATAAAAATTTAACAGAGTATCCAAGACCCACTAAGATATATAATATTCTTTAAACATTTCTCATTGTATGTGTAAAGGTTTAATACTTTATCGAATAAGGTGAAGTCACCTTGAAGAAGTGTAAGAGAGTGTTTCTAAAGTTACAGGAACAAGCCACAGTGTGAGTATAAGGTTTATTTCATGAGTGAAGAGCATGGTAAAATCACAAATTAAAACTATTCCTTTCATGCATAAGGGTTAAGTTCGTTATCATAATTTTTATACGTAAGATTTTCTAATAAGATTTTATACTTTAGAAAATTTTCTTCAACATAAAATATGAGGAACTTGGGATATAAATTCCAAAATAAAAATCCTTTTACTATATTAAAAATCATGTATATTTAAATAAAACTTTTATTAAAACCAATATACAATGTAAATAACAGCTTTTAAAATAAAAACACATAATTACCTTGATGAAATTATTCCCAAAATCATATTAATAAATATCCATATAAATCTATAGAATTAACATAAATATCCATTTATAAAATATCATATAATTAAATAATTTATCAAAATTTTAAATCATGTTGACCTTTAAATAAATCATCTTTTTTCATAAAGTAAACATTATAATTTTAAATGTATAATTAGCATATAATTTATTATATAATATATTTTAGGGCTTGATATAAAGAAATATATTTTAAAAAAATAAATATTTCTTAAATAAATATAAATTTATAACATGAATATAAATAAAACATAAAATTGATTTATTTTTAAAAATATATGTTTTGTCATGGATACTCTTATATTGAAGGTATTGATATAGATGAAACATTTACTCTCATATATAGGCTGGAAATAATTTGATTATTTATAGGCATAGTAATGTAAATTATATTCAAGGTTTTCCATATGGGTGTAAAATAATCATTTCTAAATAGATTACTTGAATAAGTGGTATATATCAAGTAGATATATTACTTTATTATTCATGAAGATGAAATCAAAATTTTTTGTCTTAAGAAGGAACTTTATGGCCTGAATAAAGCACTAGAAGCATGTTATTCAAGATTAGATCAGTACTTGAAGATGCTCGGTTTTAAGGGTAGTAGAGTTGATCACAATATCTATATCCAGAAGAAGAGTGATTAGAGAATTATGGTGCTTTTATATGTTGATGGCATAATCTTTTGGGGATTAAATGAGACACAATGAAAAAAATACCGGATCTATGAGGTGCGGGTTCAGAATTTAGATGATTGGAGGGTTGACCCTTTACTTGGTTTATAGGTGTTACAAGGCATGTAAAATTCATCTCATAATCTAAATATACCATGGATGTTTTGAAAAAATTTAAAATTCAGGATTCTATATAAATAAAAACATCAGATGAATCTATCAATGGGTGCTGATGGAAAAGAGTTCAATATCATGGAGTAAATGAAGATTATTGGGAGTCACTTTTACTTAATAGTAACAATACATGATATTGTGTTTAACACATGTCAAGTTGCACAGTACCAGATTAATCCCAAGGAAATCCACAAGTAATAAGTAAAGATAATATTTTGGCATATCAAAGATATGGTGAATTTCAGCTTTCTTTACAATGTAACACCATAGTATGAGTTATTGGGATATATAGATGTAGATTGGTTTGTTTCATAAATTCATAGAAAGTCAACATTATGTGGTGCATTATATCTTAAAGGATTTTTCTTTTATTAACTTAGAAATAAACAAGATTTTATATCACTATTCACCACAAAATTTGAGTATATTATGGTCACTCAAGCTTTCGATCAACAACTTGAAGATATGGAAGTTGAATTGAAGTCTCATATATGAAGAAACTATGACAATTCAAGTGTTAGAAATCATAAAAAATATATCATCCACCACTCAAAGATGAAGCACACTGAAATTAAGTATCGATTTAAAAATTAGAAATTTCAGCATCTATTAATGAAATTATAGTATATGCCTACCCAACTTCAAATCAAAAATATCATACAAAGGAAAAACCCATGGATATTTTTGAGATGCATCGACTAAATCTAAGATTCCAGTTGACCCCCACACTTAAATACTATAGATATGGAATTTCCACTCCCCAAGGTATGTTGTGGATTCAAAGGAGTGACCTTTGGGTTCCTTATCAAAGGAGGGATATTAGTTCAAGAAAGGGGTAGAGTTATTAAATGTTACATTGGGGGGAGAAATGATTCAATTTGGGAAGAAAATTTATAGTAAGCATGAAATATAAGCACCAAGTGGTGATTGAGAGATGAATTATTTGATTCATCAATAATCTATGCATGTTAATCTTGACTTGTGTGGGTTTAGAGTATGTGTTAAGTGAGTATTTTATTATTATATTATGTTTAAAATGGTGAATGGTTTTTTTAAGTAGAAAGTATGGAAAAAATTCAATAAAATGGTTAAGTATTTTAAAGTATTGTGAACAAGCCCAAAGGGATACTATTTTTATAAAAATACCTTAAGTTGTCTTTTTAGAGATTTTGGGTCGTGTTTGTTGACAATCCATGTCAACAAAGTTCCAAAGTAGAGAAGGCAATGAGTTATTCTTAATGAAAATGTTCTATAATAGTTTTATGTTTTTTTGAAAAGATTTTATAATAAGTTTTATCAAAGGAAGGATTTGCACACGAGGTAAAAAAATGCCACACATAGTAGATTAACTCATTGAATATAGTTGCATGAAATCAATGAAATTCATGAATGGGTGGTGATTTATTTTTTGGAATCAGAAATGGTTTCATGATATATTATTTTTTCCTATAAATATTCCATTTATCTCATCATTAAGTATATAGAAAATTATTTATAGGATAGTTAAGTGCTCTATTTTCTCATAATACTTGTGTGAATGTATTTTTTACAAAAAGGAATTAAAATGGAAAATGGTTTAATGTAGAAATGACTTTACATGAACATGGTTTGTGAAAGAATTCATTATGCTAACATTAGTTGTGCACAAAATTTTTTACATGGACTATAAAGAAATTTATGTTTTCAGGTACAGTGGAAGTTCTGGTTAGTCCTATTACTAACTTGGGTTTTGTTTTTTTAATAATAATCCACAAGAACATGATGAATAATTGACATATATAATTAATATGCCTAAAGTATTTGGAAAATAATCCTAGAACCAAGAGATAGTATCTTTCACATTAAATTTATAATTAATTTAATAATTAGAATTGTATTAGTCTTGATATTCTTTATTTAATAAAGGTGTTGATCATTTATAACCTTGCTCTAGTTTTACCATCATTACACTAAGGTAATCCAAAGTATAATCCCTCTAGTGAAAATCCACATATACTCCTAGATCTCAAATTTTTTTGATGGAACATCATGTTCTAGGAAGGATAAACCATTCATCTTACATTTTTCATCTTGATTTCAATACAATACTTCAAGATTGAGTACTATCTTTATCTTTTTCTCTCATTCTTAAGAGGATGAAAGGGTTGAAAAAATTCTATCAGTCTTGAGAGGAACCCTAAAGATGTTCTTGGTGAACATAATTCTCTAGGGATAATAAACGTTTTGCACAATGAAATAATTATCATAGATATCTTGAAATGATATAATATAGTCTATTTAGATCTAGGTATATTATTATTGGTTTCACATAGTCCCTTAAGAAAATAATAAACCTAACACATACCTAATTCCAATAATGATATTTTTATTATTATTATTATTATTATTATATAATGGAATGCATCGAATAGAACATATAAATATGATTTTATAAAATAAATAACTTCTTATTTATTTAAATTATATTTTATATTACATCATTTCTGTTATTAGATGCTTAAATCAGACCATTCACATTTCTAGGTATTTACCAAATCTCTAATAATAAATATCACCAACAAGTCTCTAAGTGAGTGTTATAGGCTCGTGCTTGGCATCCAAATGACCAAGTTCAAATCTGGGTGGGGTGGATTTTTTGAGAACTGTAGCATCACTATAGTATTTATTGTATCAATGGAACTATTAAATCGATTTGGGCCTATGGACCATAGATTTGTGTCTTCAATCCACCTGAGGCCTTCAGGCCAAAAGGCCTCTAGACCATGGAGTGAATCCATGGACTTCATGTTGGATAAGTCCTGATTGGTAGAGAGTAGAATATGAAAAGGTGGGACTTGATTATTTTTTGATATGGAAGTTCATTCTTATAGTGGTTAGCATACACTAGTTCATGACCCCGGGTAAGGGAGGCAGCAATGGATAACTACAAACGTAAATTCAAGAGTAAAATTTGGATCAATAGATGAAAGATACAAGGAAGGATTTGTTCTAGTATGAGTTCTTGGGAATTGGGCCTATGAGCCATGTACTAGTACTATGTGCCACTGTACCTGCAGTTTATGTATGGCCTTGTGTGTCTGGTCATTCGAGCTATCTAAGGGTTCCCCCTCAACCTAGTTTAAATTTTTTTTGTCCAAAAATAAAAAAAATATATAAATGGTCTTCGAGTCATTACATGAAAATAATAAATATTATTCATTCAATAAATAAATAAATATTTTCTCACGGCCTTGTGAATAGATATTTATTATAATATTCACATCACTAAATAAATATTTATTTGAATATAAATATTATTCATTATCTTGTGAATAAACTAAGTGAAAAAAAAATATTCTATTTGAGAATCTTTCAAATAAATATTTATTTAAATATTAAATTCACATATATTTAGTGATTGAATTATTTTTATTAATGAATCCAAAATAAATATTATTTTTTGGTCTTAAAAATAATATTTATTTTAATTTTTATATAAAATTATTATTTAATATAGATCAATGGAAATGCTAAATGTGTGACCCTCTAGGACTTTTCATCAATGGCATTAGGTGGTATTTCCTAAAGTCTAATATCGGTGTATAAAAACATGTAAAGGTTCCCATGATGAAGAATTTCAAGTCATAACAATGATGACCACATACAAATGCTCACTATGTAAAATAATATCTTCATCTTGATATCTCATCAAGTAGGTTTCATACCCATGTCGTCAACACATATGCTCGATATGTCTTTTATTTAATTCCTAAAATGAACCCATCAATCACCATGGTCATGAAATTTAGTTCTCCAAATTCACTTCAACCAAAGGTACGAGATATCATTTTTCTTAAAGAGGAAGGTACGTATACTTTCTCAACTTATTCATTAATGATATATCATTCATGATGCACCCAACATATTATACTTCTCAAAAACATATGTCATCACAGTTTTGTTCAATACATCAAAGTACATGATTCATGATATACATTAATAAAAATATTAAAATATAATGATCATTATACATTATCATAGATAATAATATCCAATGACACATATAACATGTGAAATTTCTACTGGTGGGTCTATCCTTATATTATCTTAGCTTGAAGATTACCATGTGCAAATTTCATTAAATTAAGTCTCATTTTCTTATGAGTACTCACACATGAAATCCAATGTATTATGTGCCCCATTAAATAATTTTATCCTAATCATATGACATGGGTTTAAGAATATCGTTATAGAACTTTAAGGTTCTCATCATAACAGAGAACCACTAACACCTTTTCAATATGACAAATAATATGGGATATTATAACATTTATGTTATACATATTCACAATAAATATGTGATAAGACATATTATAATATTCAAGAATTTGAATATAATGGTAATTTAAAGTAAAAATTATTTAGTTATAGGGAACCACTTCCTACAGAATCCCACTTACACTAGAGACAACTAATAAACGATTGGTTTGTTCACACATATTAAACATGTTTATACTAGGTGTGGATATAGGTTTTGGGACTACCACTTTTTTGTGGTTATATTTGGTATTGAAACACATATTTGTTTCAAATATTATTATTTTGGCCTCGCTTCCTTAAGAAAATCCTAGAAGTAGTAATATACCCAAGTAACCCTTTCTTGTTCCCTTTTCTTAAACTTGACATATTAGATAATAACATAGTAAAATATTATCATAATAATGATAATAATCTTATTATTTTTTATGAACCAAAATTGAACAGATCAATGATAATTTATTTCTTAAAACTAATTCAAAAGTCGCAATATAATTGGTTATTTTGGATATGGAAACCATTAGTTGTAATAATTTTTTCTTGTATATTACCTTCTCCTCACTATGATTTTAGATCAAAAATATCTAAATCAATAGTATTAATAAATCCCCTTAAATTCTATTATTATCATTCCTCCTTTTATAAGTAACACATGCAATTCTACTCTCTCAAGTACTATCAGATAAAAAATAAATTTTAAAGGTTGGGGCTGAAGCCTCATTTATTATTAAATCAAAGAAAATACCTCTTTTAACTGGGTAGAGGGAGACCCATTACATAGCCCAAAGGCCCATTGGGCATTTAGCCCATTACATGGCCCGTAGACCCCATTTTTTTGGCCCAAAGCCCATTCTGTGAATAGTACTACTACAGTACCCGCACTGCTACATCCATGCACAGTACTCGCCGCTGCTACAGTATGCTACAGAACTACTACTGTACCTGTTCCCAATGGGGTTTGAACCCCCATTTTTCATGTATAATTAAGGGGTTCTTACCACTAAGCCAAAACCCAACTACAACTCAATTATTATCAGATAGTTCCAACTATAAGTCAATGTAGTTCTAATAGTTTTCTTTAATATTTTAAATCCATTAAACATGTGTAAACAATATCAAACATCAATATATATCATGGTATATTAGATATATTTCTAGCACTTAAGATTATGAAAATTTATTCATGATCTCCTCACATGCCCACACATGTGATCATGGAGAGATTTCATACCACGTGACTTTAGGAAACAATTCATTATTGAATTATTCTATTCTATATTTTCAAAAAATGGTCAACATATGTACTATGACTAAATTTAACAACTCATAGATTTATTTCTATAGATCTTGTTCCCTAGAACCCAAGTTGATATTTTTAAGTCATTCTTAGAGAAATTGATTCCTTATTCTTCGAAAACTAGTATGACTAAATATTTATTTTTCATACGTTATCAATATATCTATCTTGAAAATAAGTTATACTCTCACTAATATATTGTATAAACATGGTTCTCATTCATTCCAAAAAATATTATGTGATCATTATGCTTGCTTCTATCCATAAATGGATATAAGAAATTTGAATATTTTATTGGAATTAATTGGTGTCACCAATCCTTTTGGTTTCATTATATAAACATGTTTCATAGGGCCTCCATTAAGGAAATTGGCCTTGACATCCATCCTCCCAATACAATGATCATATAATTTTGTTATGATAAGTAAAATTCCATTGGATTTTTTCATGATGATTGGTATAAAGGTTTCATCATAGATTTCATATAGACATTAATCAAACCTTTCCAAAAAAAATTGTGTTGTATTAGAAGTATCTTTTACCATTCATATATAGTTTTCTCTTATATACCCTATAACCAAATAGCTCGAAGGCCTTCAATTTTTATTCATTTTTGATAATATCACTTTTAAGGGTTGAAGGGGAACCCTTACATGGCCTATAGGCTTCATGAAATTGCATGACCAGAAGGTCTTAAAGGAATTCATCTAGACTATAACTACTTGTAACTACCCCTCCCCAGAGTCTACATCATGATGTCATATCTTCACATTAACATGGTTGTTCGGCTAGGATTCCAATGCATACACAGGCTGGTCCCAAGGGAAAATTCCATACCCTCTCATTCTTCTAAATCTGTTATCTCTACTCTAGTGAATATGCCTGCTCTAAATACTAATCTAGAGTCTGCTCTTTATAGAGTTTTTCTGATCCATTAAAGAAAAATTTCACATGTATTGAAGGCCTTGATATTTCCCAAAGGCCTTGAGGTGACCCTAATACCTTGAGTTATCCCTAAATCCTTATTTAACTAAAGGCCTTGGGTGGCCTGAATTCCTTGAAGGACCCGAGGACAAAATCGGTGGCCTAAAATCCCAAATGGATGAATAGTTCTGGATACTATAGTACCAAAAAGTACCTACTATAGTACTATTACAGTAGCCCAGAAATATTTCTCCACCTGGATTAGATCTCGAGTCTCTTGTATGAACTTGTTGAGTCCTCACTAACTGGTTTGAGGCTCTTGTTTGAATAACCTGTAGTATTATCAAGTCTAGAAACATCTGAAATATGGATCCCCTGAATTTTGGTACATGGAATCCATTATATAAATCATACATACTTTCAATCTTAGCATGTAACCGTTTACTTATTCCTTGTAGGAATCATTACTCGTAATGAATAATATATTTCATCAGTCTTGGTGAACCTAAAACTACCAGTTTAGTTTTAACAGTATTTTTCTTTCGAATAACACCTCCTAAAATCCTCAGTGCATTTTTTTATTCATATGCCCACTCTTGTGCATCTAGATCCTATACTTCATTAAAGTACAGCCTGCTCCCTCTAACTCAAAATTGATGTTCTTCCCTATTATATAAAAATACTTGGTCTAGACTAACAAGGTATATTAATATCCTTAGTGGATATAGTATAATTAACAAATATGCACTTAGTGTTTCATTGATGTTTTTTTGTCAACTACTATCAGTTTTAATTGACCAATAATTATCTTACCATAATGAGGTAACCTAAGTCTTGTATTTATATTCATTACTAATTTCTAATTTTTGATATCTTTAATTAAATAATTACCAAACTATTGGTTTGAGTTTGAAATACCATAATAACATTCATTCCAAAATGAAATAGTGTCTTTCAGTGACTAATTAGATAATGATAAAAATGTTTTGGTAATAATAAATACAAAATAATAATATAACTTAAATCCATCTATAAATTTAGAATTTTTTCACTTTTATATTGATCTAGTAATCACCCTTCTCCGGATTATTTAAGAGTACACCAAAATTATTATTCAACTTCAACCTTGGTTTTTCTTCCATTTTATTCTTCTCTTGGTGTTGGATCCTTTGGTTGAGGTTTGGGTAGAGTTCCCAACTTAAATTTTTTATTTTTGGATTTTTTGGGTCATTTATGGCCTTGTGCATGGTTTGAGCATGGTTTGGTCTAAACTGTGCAAGTCCCGTGTGTAACTGTGTGGATTATGTGGGGGTGTCTAATCCATAGATAACAACTTGCACATGGTTAGGAGAAACCATATAGAAAGTATGTGGGGAGGCTCTATCATTTGATAGATACATTTTTCATAACTAGTGTACTATTTCCCAAACCATGTGGCCACCCCATATGTAATTTTAGTCCTCTCTAGTGGGTTGCGCATGGTTGGCACATGATTTGGAAAACCTTAGGACTTTCCCAGTTTTCTTAAAACTTGAAATTCCTATTCTACCTCTATTATTTTTTTACCCCATTTGACCCCTCCTCCCTTTTAGTTGATTTGTGTGCACGAGAGGGCCTCCCAATCCTCTCTCCTTTGATTCTCCTCCCTCCAAGGTTTCTTCATCAAGGTTCTAAGGTGAGTTTCTATGAGTTTTTGGCCAATTTTATCCTCTTATTATTATTATCTCTTGTCTCTTGGTTATTCCTTGGCTTGGTTCTCTCTTGAATGAACCCTAGAGGCTAGGGTTGATGTGTGGATTGTGTTCCTTTGATGTTAGGGTGTGTGGATCATCTCTCAAGCCTAGTTCTTCCCTGTATTGGAGTTTCATTGCATGTGCACATCATTAAGGTATGTGTTTCCATTATTTTCATTTATAAAACATACCATAAATGCTGATATTTCTTAAATTGCTTCTAAAATGTGTTAATCATGTTTGTTCTGTTTTAGTTTGAATTGTTAAGGTGTTTTCATAGTGGTATTGTGATGAAAATGGTTTTTCAAAGGGTTTATTTAATTATAATTATACATGTATCTTTTAAAGTTTTTTGTTGAAATGCCAATGGACTCTTTAAAATTTAATTGGTTATTTTGAGTTAAAAAAAATCATTGTTTGGGTTTTGATAAATTTTTTAATGATGGAATGATCTTGTTTTGTGGGTTTTGGTGTTTAAAATTATTTGACACTTATGTTAAAATCCTTCTAATTGGTTGTGAATTACTTGGTCTTCTTTAATTAAGATCTTTGGTATTCTAATACTTTTAGTGGGTGTTCCATTGGATGTGGGAACATCCATATGTGCATGGGGTGTACATATGGATGGCCTCACAAATGATAATGGAGTCCTTTGGAAAATGCCCCTCTTGAACCCAAGTTCCCAAATGATCATTCCCTATTTATTTTCTTCCTTCCATCCTTCTTCTCTCAAATGGTTTCTCCAAGCCTCCATGTTCTCTAAATGGTTTCAGGGTTTTAAAACTAATTAAGTGTTGTTTGAAATTGTGTGTTAAAATTCATTTACCATTTAAAACCTTGGAATGTGGTTTGGTCTCTAAATATAATTCAAGCCTCTTCAGAACCTTTCATGTATATATTATGTTTTACCTTGGTTTTGGGAAATGGTAATTAAATAGTTTTTGAAGCATAATTTTTGAGGATCGGTTGATACCTTAGGGTATTTTTGAAAGTGTTTTTGTAACTCATTTGATATAAAGGCCCAATTTTCACTTGTGTATGGCTTGTTTGGTGATGGGAACCTTTATGATAGTCCCTCTGAGGTGAGGGTCATCGTATAGGTGGTGTGAGAGTATGGGCTATGAAAACATGGTGGCTTATGTGGGTTATTGGTTCACCTCACATGTGTGAGGACCTCCTGATTCTCCACATACTATTATCATGGGATTCTTGGGAATTATCTATAGGTTCGAGTGATGGTTACTTATCGACCCCGATTAGATGGGTTGCTACCCCCTGGATTTGTTGAAAGGCCAGGTGGGTTATTCCACTAGTGAGGCTAGTTCAGAGTAGCCAATGGTTATTGACTATGGAGCTACACCATACACTGGAAAGTGAGTCCAAATAAAGTAAATATATGGTTTTTTTCTAGTTATGTTTAGGAAATTACCATGATTACTATTTATATGTTCAGTTTACTTTTGATGCACTTTGGTTTTCAAATTTTTTGGTTTATGTTTTCTTTTATTATTTTCTTTTATACTCTAGAAAAGTTTTTAATCACCTAGTTTGGTTCTTTATTTTAGTGTTGGGTTTTAAAATGGGTTTTGAAAATGGAAATCTTTTTCTAAAAGAGTAAAGTAGAGTGGGTAGTTTTATATAGGGAAAGTTTTTTTTGGTTATTTAAAAATATAAAACCTTATTTTATAAGTGTATTTCAAACTAGTGTTTTTGGACTATTTTGGGAAAGGAAATATATGGAATCTGTGGTATTTACCTACTGAACCGTTTATTCTCACATTCAAATTGTGTCACTTGAAATTGGTAGACACAATTTATTTTTTCAGGTTCGGATTTTTTGTTTGAGTTTTCCTTTGGAGAAGGTTAGTATTATGGTCGGTGGTGACCAAGAGGTCATGAGGAGATCGTGTCATTTCTTTTTTGGTTTAAGTTTACTTTTTTAGTTTCATTTTTGTTCCATTGTTGTTTTAGATGGATTTGTTCATGTATTTATTTGATCAATGGATTTTGGTTTGTTGTTTAATGATCTATTTTGGTTATTTTTATCTATTTATTATTGGAATAAATCATTCCCACTTTGATATCTTGGATGCCTGATGTTATTTTCCATCCCAGGAGGATCAGTAATGCCTCTTGGTCCTTATTGTGAGTCGAGTTGGGTGTTTGTTTGGAAGGAAGCCCAGTCTGGTTTATGACAAAATGGTATCATAGCATCCCTTTATTATTTGGTGAATTAGGTAGATTAGAGATTATGACTGTCAGTACTCAATAGGTTTGTATGGGAAGGACATCATAAACTCTTGGTCATTCTGATCCTCGATTTACCAGGGTTAGTATGGGATTTGAGTCTTTTATTTTTTATTTTTTGGTATGTGGATGGGGGATGACAATGGAGGTGAAATGATGTTTCACAGTGGTCTTACAATGAGTAGTGACCCATGTGGAGCCTAACTTCATTATTAAATACACTCCTAGTAATTGGTTCTTGCTTGGGACATGGTCCACTAAACCATGTGACCAGGTTTTCCATGATTACAATTTTCTTACTCTGGGTGTTATAGTGTGAGTTTTTTGTTGCTTTGTTTTTTAATAATTTTGGTCTATTTTTAAATGAATAAAAATGGTTTTTGGGAAATTGGTTTTTATAAGGAAATGGTTCAGTTTTATTTTAAAAATAGTAATTGGTGTGTGATTTGGTTTTTAAAAGTGGGATTTGGTATTTGGAAAGTGTCCTTGGAATAAGGCGATTTAGAAATTGGAATGAAATTGTGGTTTTTGAAAGAGGATTTTGATTTTTTTTGTGGTTTTTTTCTTATGAGTTAGATTTTTTGGAATGGGGTGTTCTTTTGGGTTGAGTTTTGGTTGGTGTTGATTTCAGTTCCGTGTTTTTTTTCTGCTCATATCATGCCACCCAAAATGGTCTCCAAGGGTTCCAACAATTTATGTTTAGTTTTTGGCTCTACCCAGACTCCAAGTGGAGTTGTGGAGTTGATTTATTCTTAGTTTTTTCTTGTTTTTCATGGTGATCTAGATCTTAAAGAGGATTTATAATGGCTTGAATATGCTAAAAAAATTAGGTATTTGGGATCGCTTGAAGCTATGAGAGTGCATGTTGTTTTGAATTCCTTTGAAGGTCCAAATTTGGACCGGTGGAAGGTGAATTTTTTGTTTTCATTACAAGTTGTAATGTATTTGGAAGTTTTTATGACCACTTTAATCTAAAGGTTCATACCTAATGAGGTGAAGGTTAAGAAAGTGGAAAAGTTCATGAGTGTTCAGTAAGGCCAACAGATGGTAGGGAATTATTTTAAACATTTTAAATAATTGGATCCTTTTTCCCTAGAGATAGTGTCAAAGGATCAGCTAAAATATCCTCTCTTCATTTGGAGTCTTTGTCTATATATCAAAGAGTGAGTTCTCTTATCAAGTGAAGTTGTGTTTTGAAAGTTGGTAGATAAGATGTTTCTCACCGAGTTGGTTCTCAAAGCACATTCTGTAGTGATTGGAAATCTGATATCTCTTGGAACTCATAAAGGTTCCCCATCTGGAAAAGAGTGTGTTCCAAAGGAACATATTTCTGGGGAGTCTCCCTTGTCAATTTCATCTTATCATTCATCATACCATTCATTAATATACTTCCAGTGTGGTTGGTTTGGGCATTCTAATTCGTCTTTCCAAAAGTATTGTTATCATTGTGTCTATTTGGTTCATATGTAGAAGTTTTTTAAGTGGCATTTCTAGAAGAAGAAGTCTCAAATAGAGGTAGTTAGCACCTAACTGTGAGGCAGAAAATTCTTCAAGACATCAGGGCTCTAGCTATAGGCCCTATAGTGAATCTCTTCACACGGTCATAATTTTTATGGTATGGGGGAGTTATTAACCCAGATTTTTGTCTTTGACGTCATATTTTATTAGGTTAAGTTTCATCTGTTGTAGTTTTCTTGGATATTTTAAGTACTTTTTTACTGTAAAGGGCTTAGTGGTTCTATTTCCTAGAATCTCTGTGGTTTTTCTTTATGGATTTGGATCTTTTAATGGTCAGCATTTTATGGGATGGTTTTGGTTTTTGGTTGTGCTTTCCATGGATATGCCCATGTCTTATGGAGATGATAAATTGTGATTTGGTTCACTTTCTGGTTTGAATTCCTTCTATGGGTTTCCCCTAAGGGTGTAATTCTAGCCCAGTGGCCCAAAAGGCCAACCGGGCTGGAAAATCCCAAGTCGGGTCGGGATGGGCTTGGGCCACTGGTTCGTTAGGCCAGGCTTGAACCTATGCAAGCAGGCTCACAGGTCAAGCTAGACCGGCCCAAAAAGGCTCATCCCGCAGGCCCGTATGAAGATTAGCCCATACAAGCCCACCCACTTTAAAAAAAATACTGGGAAACTACTGGTGCAGAGACTCAAACTCCCTACCACATGTTTCCAAGGCTGTTCCTGGACCAACTAGTCCAGGCGGTACGCCTGGTTTAAAATTACATAACTATATATATATGTGTGTGTGTGTGTGTGTGTGTGTGTGTGTGTGTATTTATATATTTATATATAATTATATATCAACGATTTAACATAATATATATATATATAATAACTCATAATATATTAACAAAAAATTATCACCCACTAATGTCCACGCACGCCCCCTCTTAACTTATTTTTTTAATAATGTTTCAACTTGTATATATTATATGTATTATATATACATATATAAATCTATTTAGAAAAAAAATTAACTTGACCACAGTTGCGCACCCCTAAATAATTTTATTTTATAAATTACATATATTATATATATATATTCACATGTATAAATATATTTAGAAAAAAAATAACACACTCTCTCACTACTGCGCACGCACCCCTCATTCATTTTTTTACAACTTGCACATATTATATATATAAATCTTTTTTAAAAAATTAAAACATTTAAAATAAATTATGTAACATAATGTATATATATATATATATAATAACTCATTATATATTAACAAAAAAACACACTCACCCACTGATGTTTGTGCACGCCCCCCTATATTATTATTTTTTTATGTATGTTGCAACTTGCATATATTATATATACATATATAAATCAATTTAGAAAAAAAAAAATTCACCCACTCTTGCGCACCCCTCATTAATTTTTTTACTACTTTCACATATGATATATATATATATATATATATATATATATATATTCACATGTATAAATCTATTTAGAAAAAAAATAGCACACCCACCGACTACTACGCACCCTCAACCCCTCGTTAATTTTTTTTATAACTTGCATATATTATATATATATTAACATATATAAATATATTTTAAAAAATTAAAACATTAAAAAAAATTAAAAAACATTAAAAAAAATTAAAATAAATTTTTAATATAAACTTTTAAAATTAATTTTTAGAAAAAAAATGATTTAAAAAAATTACAAAAACATCAATCTATTTAGAAAAAAAATTAACACATCCACCCATTACTGGTCTATAATTACCAGACTATATATATATATATTAATAATATATATTTATATATAATTATATAGAAATGATTTAACATAATATATATATTAACAAAAAAAACATTCACCCACTAATGTTTTCACATGTCCCCCTCCCACCTTATTTTTTTTAATTATGTTGTAACTTGCATATATTATATATACATATATAAATCTATTTAGCAAAAAAAATTAACTCGGCCACTACTGCGCACCCATCAATAATTTTATTTTACAACTTGCATATTATATATATATATATATATATATATATTCACATGTATAAACCTATTTAAAAAAAATTAACACACTCACTCACTAATACAGAACCATTATTCATTTTTTTACAACTTGTACATATTATATATATAAATATTTTTTAAAAAAATTAAAACATTTAAAAAACGTTTTAAAATAAATGATGTAACATAATATATATATATATATAATAACTCCTTATATATTAGCAAAAAAAATACTAACCCATTGATGCTTGTGCACACCCTCCCCCCTCCTATATTATCATTTTGTTATGTATATTGAAACTTTTATATATTATATATTCATATATAAATAGATTTAGAAAAAAAATTAACTCGTCCACTTCGGTGCACCCCTCATTAATTTTTTTTATAACTTGCATATTATATATATATATATATATATTCACATGTATAAATCTATTTAGAAAAAAAATAACACATGCACCCCTTGTTGCGCACACCCAACCCCTCGTTAAATCTAATTAAAAACGTTTCAGTTGTAAAATGTAACTGTTGATAAAGAAGAAAATAAACATTTTTTAAAAAAAATGTGAAACTTTTAAAAAAACAAAAAAATGTAAAAAACCATTTTGAAAATATTTTAAATGAAATGTTAAAAAAATAATTAAAAACATTTAAAAAAAGATGTTAAAAAAGGTTTAAAAACATTGTTAAAAACTCTTTAAAAAAACATTTGAAATAAAATTTAAAAAAAATTATAAAAAATCATTAAAAATGATTTAAAATAAACTTTTAAAAATTAATGTTTAGAAAAAACATTTATAAAACATTAAAAAATATAAAAATGTTTTTAATTTATTATATATTTTATTTTTAAAATAATAAAAGCCCATAAAAGATGGCCCAACCGTTTGGGTCGGCCCAAGGCTGGGCTTGGGCCGCCTCATGGGGTTGTCCAGGCTGGCCCAAGCTAGCCCGAGTAGTTGTCTTCTACCTGATTTTTTGGAATTAAGGATCGACCCGACCCGATCCAAGCTAGGCCGGGCCAAAATTATACCCTTAGTTTTCCCTTGTGTTGAGGGTTTTTTGTTCGTGTGAGGATTTCACAGTCCTAGAGTCAGTTCCATCATGATAATATGAACTCTTGTGGTGGGGAGACCTTCTTACTCTTCCTTGTGGTTCCCCATATTGTGTTTTTTCTTAGAGATGGTCAGGTGTGACTTGTGGAGTTATGAGATCACCCTGAGGTTCATGGTTTCATTTGGCTTCATTCTGTTTCGGTTTGAGTTTTGGTTCTCATTCTTCTGGGTGAATTTATGGGGGCATAAAGTTTTTATATGGGAAGAATTTTCACATCCATACCTTGGTTTTTCTTTTATTTTATTCTTCTCTTGGTGTTGGATCCTTTGGTAGAGGTTCAGGTTGATTTCTCGGGTTGATTTTTTGAGTTTGGGAGTTTTTGGGTGGTTTTTGGACCCATAAACAGTTTGAGAATAGTTTGGTCTAAACCATGTGAGTCCCAGGTGTAATCGTGTGACTTATTTGGGGGAATATGTGCTATGGAGCATGGATTGTGCACAGTTAGGCTAAATCATGTGTCAAGAATGCGGGGAGGCTCTGTCATTTGACAGGGCCATTTTGGACAGTTGGAACACGATTTCCCAAACTGTATGGTTATCCCATGTAGGGTGTCCCTCTTCTCTAGTGGGTTGTTCATATTTGTTACATGGTTTGGAAAATCTTGCGACCAAACCCTGTGACTTTCCTAGTTTTCTTAAAACTTTAAATTCTTATTCTACCCCTCTTGTGTTTTAACTCCATTTGAACCCTCCTCCCTCTTAGTCAATTTTTCGCACATGAGAGGGCCTCCCAAGCCCCTCTCCTTTGGTTCTACTCCCTCCATGGTTGCTTCCTCAAGGTTATAAGGTGATTTTATTCAATTTTTATGTCCAATTTTCTCCTCCTCTTCTCCTCTATTGGTTATTGGTTCTTTGTTGTCTTGATTATCTCTTGGTCGAACCCTAGAGGCTAGGGTTGATGTGTGTCTTATGTTCCATTTATGTTAGGCTGTGCGGATTTTCTCTCAAACCTATTTATTCCCTCTCTTTAAGTTTTTTTGTGTGAACACATCATTGAGGTAGATGTTTCCATTATTTTCTTTTTTGGAACATACCATTGATGCTTGATATTTCCTAAATTGCTTTTAAAATGTGTTAATTGTGCTTTTGGTGTGTTAGTTTTAATTGATAAGGTGTTTTCATAGTGTTATTGTGATGAAAATGGTTTTTCAAAGGGATTATTTAATTATGATTATATACATATCCTTTCAAGGTGTTTTTTGAAATGTTAATGGACACTTTAAAATGTAATTGGGTATTTTGAGATAAAAAATGGCCTTGGTTGGGTTTTGATAAATGGTGGCATGTTGGAATGAGCTTAGTGTGTGGGTTTTTATGTTTAAAATGTTTTAATGCTTATGTTTAAGTCCTTTTAATTGGTTGTGAAGTTATTGGTCTTCTTTAATTAAAATATTTGTTACTCTGAGACTTTTATTAGGTGTTCCATTGGATGTGGGAACATTTATATGTGCATGGGGTGCACATATGTATAGGATCACAAATGATAATGGATTCCTTTGGAAAATTACCCTCTTGAACCTAGGTTCCAAAATGCTCCTTCTCCATTTCTTTTCTTCCTTCCCTATTTCTCTCATATGGTTTATCCAAGCCTCCATGTTCTCTAAATGGTTTTTTGGTTTCAAAATGACTTAAGTGTGGTTTCAAATTGTGTGCTCAAATTCATGGCATGTTTGGAACCTTGGAATTTGGCTTGGTATCTAAATGGAATGGAGGTCCATTTAGAACCTTTCATGTATATAGTATGTTTTACCTTGGTTTTGGGAAATGGTTTGAAAATGGTTTTGGAAACATAATTTTTGAGGCCTGGTTAGTACGTTATGGTATTTTGGAAAGTGGTTTTGAAACTCATGTGATGTGAAAGCTTCGTTATCCCTTGTGTATGGCTTGTTTTGTGATGGTCACCTCTATGGTAGTCCCTCTGAGGTGGGGTTCATTTCATAGGTGGTTTCAGAGTTTGTTCTAGGAAATCACAGTGGCATTTATAGTTCATTGGTTCATGCCACGCGTGTGAGGACCACCTCATTATTCACATACAATTATCATGGGATTATTAGGTTTCATATAGAGGTTCGAGTGATGGTTTCTTATCGACCCAGATTATATGGGTTAGTACACCTTGGATATGTTGAGAGGGAAAGTGGTTTGTACCATTGGTGAGATTAGTTAGAGAAACCAGTTGATTGTTGACTATAGAGATGAACTATATATCGGTAAGTGAGTATGAACCAAGTACGTCTCAGTATTTCATCTAGAGATGTTTAGAAAATTCCCATGAATACTATATGTATGTTTGGTTTACTTCTACTGCACCTTAGTATTAATCTTTGTTGTTTTATGTTTTATTATATTGTTTTCTTTTATTCTATGGAATATTTGTTGATCACCTAGTTTGTCTCTTTATTTTAGTGTTGAGTTTTAAACTGGGTTTTTAAAATGGAAATATATTTTGAAAATGGTAAAGTGGTTTGAGATGTTTTATAAAGGGAAATATGTGTTTGGTTCTTTAAAATGATAAAATATTATTTTATAATTGTATTTAAAACTAGTGTTTATAGACTATTTCGGGAAAGGAAGTGTATGGACTCTGTGGTGTTTACCTACTGAGCTGTTTATGCTCACACCCTACTTGTTCCACTCAGCATTGATAGTCTTGATATGGGGTTCAGGTTTTTGGTTCAAGTTTTCCTCTAGAGAAGGTTGGTATTATGGTTGGTGGTGACCAAGAGATCAGAAGGATATTTTTTCATTTCTTGTTTGATTTTATTTTACTTTTGTAGTTTTAGTTTTGTTCTGTTGTTGTTTTAGTTGGATATTTTCATGTATTTATTTGATCAGTAGATTTTGGTTTATTTATGCATGCTCTATCTTGGTTATTTTTATCTATTTATTATTGGTCTAAATCATTACAACTGTGATATATTGGATGCCCTACACTATTCTCCATCCCAGTAGGATTGTAAATTCCTCTCATTCTTTTTTGTAGGTCAGGTTAGGTGTTGGGTCAGATGAAAACCTAGTCTGGTTCATGACAAAATGGTATCAGAGAAACCCTTTTTTATTTTGGGTATCAGGTAGATGAGATATTAGGAATTTTAGGACTTGAGAGGTGGGTATGGGAAGGAAATCATGAACCCTTTCTTGTTCTAATCCTTGAGTTAGAAATGGTATTCTAGGATTTGATTCTTTTGTTTTTTATTTTTAGGTGTGTGGATATGGAATGAAAATGGAGGTGAACTGGTGTTTCATAGTGGGATTACATGGAGTACCCATGTGGATCCTAAGTTCACGGTTCAAGATAATCCAAGGGATAGGTACTTTCTTGGGACATGGTATACTAAACCATGTATCAGGTTTTTCATGGTTACTAGTTCCCAAATCTAGGTGTTTTGGTGTAAGTTTTTTATTGGTTTGGTTGTGACTAGTGTGGGTCAATTTTGAAATGAAAAAAAATAGTTTTGGGAAAATGGTTTTAGGGTTAGGTTTTATTTTAAAAGAGAGACCATGTGTGTGATTTGGTTTTTTAAAGTGGGCTTCAGTGTTTTTAATGTGGCCTTGGAAGAAGGAGGTTTTGAAATTGGAATGAAATGGTGGTTTTTGAAAGAGGATTTTGGTTGCATTTTGTTATGTTTGGATTATGAGCTGGATGTTTGGGAATGGGGTTTTCTTTTGGGTTTAGTTTTGGATGATGTTGATTTTGGTTCTGTGTTTTTCTTCTACACAAATCATACCACCCAGAAAGGTCCCCAAGGGTTCTAGTGAGTTATTTTAGTTGTTGTCCCAACCCAGACTCTGAGTGGAGTGGTGGAGTTGAGTTATTATCAGTTTTTTCCCATTTTTCATGGTGATAGTGGTCCACAAGAGGCTTCAAAATGGCTTGAAGATGCTGAAAGTTTTTTCAAGTCTTTGGGAGTTCTCAAAGATATGAGAGTGCATGTTATTTTGGATTCATTTAAAGGTACAACTTTGGATTTGTTGAATGTGGTCGTTTTATTTTCATTTAAATTTGGAATGTCTTGGGAATTATTTCATACCACTTTAATTTGATGTTTCATACCTGAGGAGGTTAAGGTAATGAAGGTGGAAGAGCTCATGAGTGTTCAACATAGCTCACATATGGTATAGGATTATATCGAACATTTCAATGAAGTGGTTCCTTTTTCCTTGGATATAGAATCAAAGGATCAGTTGAAATATCCTCTCTCTTTGTTTGGGGTCTTCATCCAGAGATCAAGGATTAGAATATATCTTCTGTTGGAGTTCTATTTGGGAAGTTGGTAGATGAGGTATTTCTTGATGATTTGGTTCTCGGAGCATAGTCTATGGTATTTTGAAATCTATAATCTCTTGGTTCTCATGAAGGTTCCCCCTATAGAAAGGAGTGTGTTCTAAAGGAACCTATTCTTGGGGAGTTTCCCTTATTGTTTCTAGATTCTCGTTCATCGGACCATTTGTTCATGTGCTTATAATGTGGTTGGTTTGAGAATTCAAAGCCATCTTATTATAATCCTCTAAAAGATTGTCATTTTTGTGGTTTTTTTCATCATCAAGAGAAGTTTTTAAAGTTTAATTTCTATAATAATAAGTCTTAGTTAGAGGTAGTTAGCACCTGACTATGGGGTAGTGGATGCTTTAAGACGTCAGGGCTCTATCTATAGGCCCTGGAGTAAAGCCCTTCATGCAGTCAAGATTTTTGTAGTATGGGTGAGTTATTAACAGATATTTTTTTCTCCGACATCAGAGTGGAGTGGGTTAAGTTTCATCTATTGTATTTTTCCTGGTTGTTGTAATCCCTTTTTCATTATAAAGGGATAAGTGGTTTTTTTCCTAATAGCTCTTTGGATGTGCTTTATGGATGTAGATATTTTAATGGTCAGCCTTTTAGGGGTTGGTTTTGGTTTTTATTTGTTCTTACCTTAGAGATGCTTGTGACTTGTGGATATGATGAATTGTGATTTGGTTCAATGTATGGTTCGAATTCCTTCTGTGGGTTTTTCCTTATGTTAGGTATTTTTTGTTCATGTGGGGAGTTCCTGGTCCTGGATTCAGTGTTGTAATTATAATTTGAATTCTTATGGTGGTGAGGCATTATTTATATCTCTTATGGTTCCCCTCATTGTGGTTTTTCTTAAAGAAAAGTGTGACTTTTGGAGTTATGAGATCACCCCAAGGTTCATTGTTTTGTTTGGATTCATTCTATTTCAGGTTGAGTTTTGGTTCTCATTCAGCAAGGTGACTTTATGGGGGTAGAAAATTTTTTTGGTGGGGATAATTGTTACACCCTGACCTTTTTTTTTTATTCTTATCTTGGTTTTGGATTGTATGGTTGAGATTTGGGTCAAGTTCCTGGTGTTAATTTTTGAGTTTTTGAGTTTATGGGTATTTTTATCCCTATGCATGGTTTGATCATAGTTTAGTCTAAATTGTATGATTCCCTGGTGTAACAATACAACTTCTTTGGGGGTGTTTGTTCCATAGAGCATGGATTGTGCATGGTTAGTAGAAACCATGCAGAAAGTGTGTGGGGAGGATTTGTCATTTGACAGATCCATTTTTCACGGTTATCCCACATTTTCCCAAAACCATGTATCCAGCTCGTGAAAGGTGTCCCTCCTCTCTAGTAGGGTGTGCAGGGTTCGTGCACATCTTGGAAAACCATGCAGCCAAATTGGGTGACTTGCCAATTTTTCTTAAAACATTAAATTATTATTCTACCCCTATTATGTTCTAACCCCATTCAAACCCTCCTCCCTCTTGGTTGATTTTGGTGCATGAGAGGTCCTCCCAATCCCCACTCCTTTGCTTCTCCTCCCTCCATGGTTTCTTCCTCAAGGTTCTAAGGTTAGTTTATTTGATTTGTTGGCCAATTTTATTCTTTTCTTCTTCTCATCTCTTGGTTCTTGGTACTTCTTTGGATTGATTCTCTCTTAGACAAACCCTAGAGGTTATTGTTTATTTTTTTCTTTTGTTCCTTTGATGTTAGGGTGTGTGGATGGTCTCTTGAACATAGTTCTACCCTCTATTGGATATTTTTTTCATGCACACACCATTGAGGTAGGTGTTTCCATTATTTTCGTTTCTGAAACATACCATTGATGCTTTATATTTCCTAAATTTCTTCTAAAATGTATTAATCATTCTTGTGGTGCGTTATTTTTAATTTTTAAGGTGTTTTCATATTGGTATTTTGGTGAAAATGGTTTTTCAAAGGGTTTCTTAAATTATGCTTATATACATGTCCTTGAAAGGTATTTGTTAAAATGTAAATGGACTATTTAAAATGTAATTTCATATTTTGAGATAGAAATTGTCCTTATTTGGATTTTGATAAATGGTGGAATGTTGGAATGAGCTTGGTGTGTGGATTTTGGTGTTTAAAATTGTTTCATGCTTATGTGAAAATCCTTTTAATTGGTTGTGAAGTTCTTGGGATTCTTTAATTAAAATATTTTGTACTCGAAGACATTTAGTGGGTGTTCCATTATGTGTACAAGGTACACATATGGATAGGATCACAAATGATAATGGATTCCTTTGGAAAATTCACCTCTTGAACTCACGTTCCAAAATTCTCCTTCCCCGTTTATTTTCTTCCTTCCCTCCTACTCTTAAATGGTTTCTACAAGCCTCTATGTTCTCTAAATGGTTTCTTGGTTTCAAAATGACTTAACTGTGGTTTCAAATTGTGTGTTCAAATTCATGGCCTATTTAGCACCTTGGAATGTGTTTTGGTCTCTAAATGTCATGGAGGCCTGTTTGTCACCTTTCATGTATATATTATTTTTTACCTTGGTTTTTGGAAATGGTTTGGAAATGGTTTTTAGAAACATAATTATTGAGGTCTGATTGGTACCTTTTGGTATTTTGGAAAGTGTTTTTGAAACTCATGTGATGCGAAGGATCGATTAGCAGTTTTGTATAGATTTTTTGGTGATGGGAACCTCTATGGTAGTCCCTTCGAGGTGAGGGTCATCACATAAGTGGTTTCAGAGTTAGGTCAAGGTAAGCACGATGAAATCTATGGGTTATTGGTTCATGCCATGAATGTGATTAACTCCTCATTATTTACATACTAGTATCATGGGATTCTTGGGCGTCATCTATAGGGTTGAGTGATGATTTCTTATCGACCTTGATTAGACGAGTTTATACCCCCATAGATTTTTTGAGAGGCCAGGTGGGTTGTGCCCCTGATGAGGCTAGTTTAGAGCCGACAGTTGGTTATAGACTATGGAGATGCACCTTATGCTGGTAATTGATTATGAATTGAGTACATATAGGGATTGATTCTAGAGATGTTTAGGAAATGCTCATGATTACTATCTGTATATTCTATTTACTTCTTTTGCACTTTGGTTTTAAGCTATGTTGGTTTATGTTTTCTTTTACTATTTTATTTTATTCTATGGAATGGTTGTTGATAACCCAGTTTGGATATTTCTTTTTTATGTTGGGTTTTAAACTGGGATTATAAAATTGAAATATATTTTGAAAAGAGTAAAGTGGTCAGATTCATTTTAGAAATGGAAATATGTGTTTGGTTCTTTAAAATGATAAACCTTATTTTCTTAAGTGTATTTCAAACTAGTGTTTGTGGACTATTTCAAGAAAGGAAATTTATGGAATATTTGGTGTTTACCTACTGATTTTTTTATTCTCACACCCTTCTTGTGCCACTCAACATCGATAGAATCAGTATACTTTTATATGTTCAGGTTTCTAGTTTGAGTTTTACTTTGGAGTAGGTTGGTATTATGGTTAGTGGTGACCAAGAGGTCACAAGGAGATTGTGTCATTTCTAGTTTTCTTTTAGTTTACTTTTTTAGTTTCAGTTCTATTATGTTGTAATTATAGTTGTATCTATTCATGTATTTATTTGATCATTGGATTTTTGTTTGTTATTTCATGCTCTATTTTGGTTATTTTTATCTATTTATTATTGGGATAAATCATTCTTATAATGATATCTTGGATGTCGGGTTCTAGTCACCATCCTAGGAGGATTGATAATGCCTCTCGGGCCTTGTCATGGGTCAGGTTGAGTATTGGTTCAGAAGGAAGCATAGTCTGGTTCGTGGAACTTCTAGTTCAAATGTTTGAATACACATGTGTAAACATATTATATTTAATACTCAAGAATTACGGTATAATAATTACATTGATGAATATACCTGAAGTAATATATTCTACTTCAATTCACTACAGTTTCTCTTCCAGTGTCCTTTCTTCCCACATAAGAAGAAAATAGCCTCTTATTTATTACTCTCCCTTTGAATATTTTTCTTATTCATAGGATTTTTTCAATGTATTATTATGTTTAAACTAATATTGTTTATTTAAACCTGGTATTTTACACTTCTAAACATAAGTAATGAGGAACCATGTCTTGGTAATTCATTATTCACCCTATGTAGCATTGTAAAAAGATTCTTGAGTTTCTCATATGAGTTGTTCATCGCATAATTATTGATGAATATGGAGAAATTGGAAGGTAGGGATGATAATATAAGATTAATTTAAAATTTTATATCCATTAGAAAACCTAAATTTGCTAATTTATTTACATGATCTATATTTTTAAAGGCATGATGACTAGCTAAGTCGGTGTTTTCTAGTTTACACTAGCATAGTGAAATGACAATATAAATTATCTTAAGCCTATATTTCCCATTTTCAAGATCAAGGAAATAATTTTTCATTGTGTAAGAATCCACTTATTTATGTTACATCATCATTTCTTTGGACATAGTTGATACTATGGTGCAACAGACATAAGAAGAATCTTCCATGAATCTCTGGTAGACTTCCTTTTTCATCTTCACTCACTCATTGAGAATACTAATCAAGTATATAGAATTGAAACATATAAAACAAATTTTATTATTGTATTTTCATGTTTAAACTATTATACCACTTGGGGAAGTTTGTATTAGTGAGGTCAAGCCCTGTGTTAAGGAATGAATGTAGTGTTTATGTAGTTTCTCTTGATATTTTTTCTACAATAGATAAATGGGTTATTAGGTACACTATATGATTACCAGGTTTCATATAATAAATTTAATTTCATTAGTCCCCTGATATTTTATCAAGACACAATAGCCTTCGTCATTGGACTCAGAATGTCTTCTCGTATGGACATTTTAGTGGAAAGGATCCATATTTCTCTTCTCATAACTTAATAAAGGGGCATATCAATTACTCAAAGGTATTTCGGTAGGTGTACTTTCCAACTGCTAACTCACGTCTCCTTAATCTATTGAGTGGACTCCCTAATCCTAGAATCCTTACATGGATTTCCTAAACATTTTCCTCTAAATAACATCAAGTCTAACAATGGATACTTTTCTTGATTCCATCTTGGTTAAATAAATAAAAAACTTTTATAAGAACTCCCTTTTAAAAGTAAGTGTCTAGAAGAGGGTCATACCAAAACTTAGTTCTATGGTTCATTTTTAATAAAGTAATTGAAATATTTTATGACTTAATATTTATTTGAGGTGTTTTGTTTATTAAGCGTTAATTTTATTATTTTACCCTTTACATGACTTTTTAATATTATATGGATTTTAAATAATTAATTAACCATGTTTTGATAAAATAATTTACACATAATCTATTAATTTTCCTTTATCCTTTATGTCTTGTTATCTTATTTAGTTTATGTGATTGCGATTAACATCATATAAACATGCATCGTATAAAATGAATAACTATGAAATTTGAAAAAATAAAATAAATAAAGTGACTTGATCATGAGATTTTTAATTTTTGATTTATTGAGGATAGAATAAATGAACCTATAACCCTAGGGGAAAACTCCTTGAGTTGGGATTCGCTCGATTTGAAGAATTTACACCATCGACCATAGTATCTTCTTGGTTGGTTTCACCTATAATTGGAATCTGAATTGCCTCCACTCCTTGGAGCTCCATCATTTACATATTTTATAATAACACATAGGTAGGGAGAATCAAGGGTTTGGGATATATAAAATAAACCATGGACACACCAGTCCTACATAATAATGTTTGGAGGGATGAATCATAGGCCATCATATTAAATTTAATAAAATATTATCACATTTAAAACACATACAATAATAATAAATTAAACAAAAATACAATGTATACATTGGTCGTTCAAACTCATGATCAGTCACGTACATGAAAAGACATCGCATTCATATAAGATATCATTAATTTTAAATCACAATATCAATTAAGATAGATTTCTATTTAATTAATAATTAATGGTCTTATTTATTTATTTATCTTAATTATTAATATAAGTAGTCCTAGAAATATATAATATTCTCTTCCACTATAATTTTTTAAAATAAATTAATTATATTTAAAATTACTTAAGTACACGGTGTGTACTTAAAATCAACATAACTTGTACCCACCTGAACTACCAGGTGCCTTCTGTGGTCATATACTACATAGTAACATGGGATTAAGTGTATAGTGTGTCATGTAGTTACATTCCATATAGTTATACATGTTAAGACAAGTAATCATCTTGGAAAGTATTGACACACGACACATGTTTAACCTGCACAGCGTGTACTCCTTAAATACCCGTGTGACATACTCGGCGTGTATGAAGACCACATGCCATGTGGTTCCAAATTTAACATAGAAATTAATTCAGCATTTAATATTATTTAAAACTTTTCATGTAATGTGTATGCTAGTTACACACCATATAGTTCAGTTTAATGGTTTAATTTATTTTATTTACATATAATATAATTACAAGGTGTAAATATTAGATGGGAATATACTCCATATAAACTGGTACACGTTATATGATGTGTATAGTAGGATACACATCATGTATCTCTTTATTTGTTCATCTGTGACTTGGTACTCAATGTGTATTTTATACAAACATTAATGTGTTACATGGTGTGTAATGGAGACACACATCATGTAGTCATAGCTATACCAAGTTGTACAACTTTCAATCAACATGCAGTGTAATTAATTACATGCCACATATTTTTTTCACATGACCACTGCATTTTGTTGGGGTTACACAGTGTGTAGGAAACTTACATGCCAAGTAATCCCGCAAACTATGCACTAGCTGGTCTGGGTCAACACAAAACCATGTAATCGTGTTGGGTGACCTCCATATGACCTATCATATTTACCAATGTTGTTTCCTAGTGTGATGAATATGGGTACATGAAATGTTACTAAAAGTTACACATCGTGTAGTCTCATGTTGTCCAGCCATAATTCTTATCACCTCTGGAAGGAATATCCATGTGTTATTCACCTTTTCTTGGCCTCATATTAGTCATATGATAATAAAAGAACTAATTGTCTTGATTTAATGTATTAAGAAATAAAATAAATAAATTATAATACATAATTTTAATATTGATAAAAAAAATTATATATTTGAACGTAACCATTTTAATATCACTTGAAGGTTCTAAAAGTAGTGAAAGCGTCAGATTGGCCCATTCCCAACTTGGTTTTTATCATTTTCACTGAATAATGCACTATAACATGATGAATCATTAGCATGTATAACAAATACAATTAATGAAATTGAAAAATAATACCATAACCAATAGGAGGATATTTAAAGTTAGATTTATTAAAAAAAATAACAAGAATTACCTTGGTCTTGATATTATCTCTTCAATTAAGATATTTATTATGTGAACCCTTGTTCATGTTATATCATCATTGTTATAAGATAATCAAAACTAGAATATATATTGTGGTAATCCACACATTCTCCTCGATCTTCGAATGATGCCAATAGAATGTTAGGTGCTAGCACAAATGATTTGTTCATCATGTGTTGTTTATCATGATTGTAATAAAATCCTTTAGGATTGATGATTTTCTCTCTATTTTTCTCTCATTGTTTATAAGGGAAATCAAGTGAAGCAATTATCTTATTCTTGAGAGGAACCCTAGAGATATTCTTAGTAGAGATAATTGAGAAATGGTGTGTATGATGAAATGATTTTCATGCATATCCCAAAATGACATAACATGGTATATATAGAATTGGGGTTTATTCATGTCAATTTCACATAGTCCCTTAATCAAATAATAATCCTAACACATACCTCATTCCAATAATAATAATAATAATATATAATGGTATGTGATAACATGAATATATAAATGTCATTTTATATAACAAATAATTTCTTATATATTTAAATGATATTTAATATTACATCATTTTTATTATCGAGCACTTAACTTGAACCATTCATCTCTTCAGTATTTACAGAACCTAAAATAATAAATATTATCCACTATATCAAAAAATAAATATATTTACATGGTCTTTTGAATAAATATTTATTATATTATTCACATAAATAAATAAATATTTATTTAACAATAGTATTATTTATTACCATGTGAATAAACAAAGTGACAAATAAATATTATATTTTATGGTCTTATGATTTAAATATTCAACTCTCAAATATTTAGTGACTAATAATTATGATCAATAAATCATGAATAAATATTATTTCTCAATCTTAAGAATAATATTTATTCCAATTTTTAAATACAAATAGTATTTAACTAAGTTCGGTGGAAACACTAAGTGTGTGACTCTCTAAGACACTTCCTCAGTGGAATTATGCAGGCTTTCCTAAAGTCCAATATTAGTGTCTAGTATTATGTAAAGGCACTCATAGAGGAAGAAGTTAATATCACAGTGATGAAAACCACATATGAATTCTCATTGTGTAATATAATCTCATTGTCTAAGTATCTCATCAAGCAGGTTGAATACTCATGTCATCAACCCATATGCTTGATATGTCTTTATTTGAATTACTAAAATTAACTCATCAATCTCCATGAACATGGAATTTCAGTTAGATAATTTCATTCCAATCAAACAATTGAGATATCATCTTCCTTAAATAGGAAGGTAAAAATCCTTTCTCAACTTATCTATTGATGGAATATCATTTTTTATTCACCCAATGTATCATACTTTGTCTTAAAGGTTTTGGAAAATACATCAAAGTATAAAATTCATGATATTATGACACTTTTTTTGAAATCATAGTATAAATTAATTAATTAATTCAATTAATTTTTAAGTTATTGTGGGTAACTAAGAGTTTTAGACTGGATTTTAAATTTTTTATGGGAAGTGGTGTTGTGCGGGGTTTGGAGTAATAGTGTGTTGACTGTGCGTGAGGGTTTTGTCATTGATAGAGTCAAAACACATGGTTTGAGAATAGTTAGCTCAATATTGTGGTTTCGTAGGGGAAACCATGTGGGTTCCCCATGATTATCTAGTAGGGACATTATAGTTGGCATATGGTTTGGTAAATTGGGCACCTAAACTTTATGTGACACCCAGGGCTAAAAATTTTTATTTCTTTCCAAAAATACCCCTAGGTGTATATAGGGATTTTTATTCCTCTTTTCCTCCCCATAACTCTCATGATGCACCAGCCCTCTCCTCCTCCTCTACATGTCATGTGCACCTCTCCCTGATGCACACCTGTCATAGGGCATGGCTAAAAAAATTATTCTCCTAATGCAGTACAGAGGATGACCAGGGTCATCTCACTTGAAGAGTTGTCTCAGTTGTTTACTCACTTAATCTAATTCACATAAACTAATTATTATTATTTTTTATTAAATATAATAAGGTGATAGAATTTAAATTAAAGAAAATATTAAACAAACATGCAATTACAGAATGAGATTAGTAATGAAAGAACTTGTCCTTTGTGGTTTGGTTTGTGGGTTCCATTATTATCCTTATTGTTATTTAAATTATGTTTGATAATTCAATTATAAGATCTCATTCACGAATTAAAAATATTTAATTTAGTGTTTTGAAATATTTAATGATTATAGAAATATCAATTCTACCTTCTTCTGGAATCAAGGTTGATGGCACACCCCAATCGAGCGTGTGACATCTTCCAAGACCTGGCTCCATCATATGGAATTTCATCTACTGAATGGATCAACTCCATAATATGAAGAGATTTTATCCAGTATAATAGAGGAAAAAAATTTAATAAAATAATATAAATGAGTTTGAGATCAGTTTCATAGTGGATGATCACCAAACCCATGCACTTCACTCTTGCTCATCACAAAATTAATAAAATGTAGTAAGTTAAGTGGAGAATGAATAGAATTTCTACATACCTCCACTAGGTCAAGGCCCAAGTTAGCCCTTAATTTTTTAGGGTAAGAGGTAAAATTTTAATGATAAAGAAATAGAATAATTAGATTAGGGTTGGAAGATAAAGTGAGATGGAATAATATGGAAATACTTGAATTAAAAATATGCATATGAATTACTTGGGAAAAGAAAACTAAAATAAAAAGAAAAAAAGAAAGAATTTATAAGTTAGCAGCATGGCCTTAGGACTTCTATCCAATGGTGGTGTGGGAATTATCCTTCGGTATGGTTGAACTTTTCCTTATATAGGACAAGGTGGTGCCATCCTTTGGTCTTCAAATTTAAGATCTTCCAAATCTCTCTTTAAGATTTCCTCCAGATTCTGTCCACAAAAATTTTGATCATGTAGGACAAATTAATGGAATAATATTAGAATTTTTTCTAATATAAATATGTTGAAAAATATATTGTACTTTCTATACCAAAATTTCATCTAGATCCTCCCTGTGTAGTAAGAGATATGGCCAACTAATTCTGATATTTTATTCTGGCTGAATGTTTCCTATTTCTGCCCCAAAAGTTGAGCATCCAAAGGCAAACTTAATGGAACTAAATCTCCAGTATATTCAATAGAATAACTCCCAATTAAATATTATTTAAAATAAAATTTTAATAACATAAATTGGAGTTTTTTAGACCGATTTATGATTAATTTAGTGAGGTGGGTTCCACAAGGTCATCCAGAAATTTTTCGGACCCTTGGATGGAAGAATCAGCTCCTGGTAAAGAATAAAAAGATGAATAAAATAAATTGAGAAATCCAATAAAAAATAATCATATTAATTGGATATATATTATAAATGTTGTGATTGAATTAACAAAGTGATTAAAATCTGTCTATATTTATAGTTAAGAAATTTTCACATTTAAGCCCAAAACACCTTATAAATCTAAAATTTATGTAAATAACTCAAATTGATAAATTTTTAGGGATTAAATAATCTAATTTAATATAAAAATATATTAAAATATTTTCTATATAAATTCCCCCACAATTAAACCATGCTTTTCCTCAAGCACAAAATCTCAACATGGAATTCAAAGGGCACCAATGTTACCAATATTCAAATTTCAAAGCAACAAAATCAAATAATTTTCAATGTCAAATAAAACTTTAAAATTACACATAAAATATAAATTTAATTTCCAATTTTTCAAAGAAATAATCAATTAATGAATTTTACTTTTCCCCTTTGAAAAATAATGTAACTTCTTCTTTCATTCACTCATGCTTCTCAATTCATTATTATTAAACATGCCAAATCATGATCTACCTCTCATTTGAACCTTTTCTCTCATCACTCATGATATAATTCAAGTGTATTTATGCTAATATCATGATAACATTCTCCTTATCTATAGTATTGTAAAGGAATTACTTTATCTACTTTTTAAAGAAAAAAGACACATAAAATCACAAGGACTTGCAATAAAGGTTCAAAAGACTCTGAGGCTTAAGGTTAGTAGGATTTGATGCTTTAAAGATTAAGGCTCAATGAGGAGTTTTATCTCTTAAGTGTAATGAATTATATCAAAAATTAAAATTTAATGAAGTTCTCCCCTTCAAAGTAGAAACACCCACTTCCCCCAAAACTCAAAGTAAAGGTTATGATCAAATAAAGCATAATGAAATATTTGTGCACCCTCTTGAATCTTTTTTACTTTTCTAATTTTTTTTCAAATAACCTTATCATTTTTTCCCTTTTTATAAAGTTATTATTAAAAAACCTCTCATCCACCACCTAACCACATATGATAAAATCATAGGTCTAGTAATGGTGATTTTTGGTTTTCCCAAATCACAACCTAATTTTCTCTTTTTTTTTGTTCTTTTTGTAATTTTTTTAATTTTTATTAATTAAAGAGGGGAAAACAATGAAGTATAATGAATGAATCAATAACCTTAATTTATTCCCAAGATAAGCACCCCTACACTTCTTCCATACAATTTAAATCATCCCTTCCATCATGAATCCCTTCACCCCCACACTTTAACTTTAAAATATCATGCAAATACCAAGATTAGGGTAGGAATGGATAAAAATGGATTGAAAATAGATCATCCCTATAAAGGTCATTCATGGTCTCTATGGTCAAAAGAAGGATTAATGTAAAGGAGCTATTTAAGGATGAGGAATTTTAAAAATATGTCTCAATAATTTTAAATGTGTTTTTTCTAGTTAGTATATTTGATATGTTTCAATAAAAGTTCTGGAAGGTGACTTGTCTCAAGATCACTCAAAAAATATGCTCAAGATTAAATAGGAAGTACTTGGTCTATAAATCCTCTTGGAAATGGGAAATATTATATTATACAATCACTAAAGTCAATATTAACAATAACAAATCAATTCACATAAATTTTAAAAACTCAAAGCATGAAAAATGATTGGGAAAGTTCATTTACATGAATCAATCAATTTCCTCAAATCATGAGTCATTATTTCAATATCCATGATTTACTTAAAACATACAATTCTACATTTTACTCGTTAAATTTAATTAAAAATGAAATCTAAAACATGTCATCACTAGAGTCCTAAGAAACTCATGTCTCATAGATGAGTCAAGTAAAGAATTAATTCAAGTGTGGGCATGAAATTCTATTTTAAATTTCAAAACATGTTTTTAGAGAAAAATATATATGGAGTTTCAAAGTTAAACATTAAAAGTGAACTCCCTTTTAAAATAAATATTTTTTTTCTTCCACTGTTTAGGTGTTCCCTTCTTCTATCATGAACCTATAAAAGTGAATTATTCAATAAATCACATGGATCATTTCATTTATACTCAAAAATATAATTGGGAGTGGGCTGCATGCTTAACTGATCCCTAAGACTGAATTTGAAATCTAAATTCATAATATTGAAAATAAAAGTACTAGAAATCATGTAAATGATAAATCTCAGTATGATCCCCCAAGTGGGATCTAAAGTTTTACTACCACTAAAAGGGAAATACCAGCTATCATCCAAAATTAGATGGTGGTTGGGGCTTCTTTGATATGAACGACCACATGTGGACTTTCCTAGATTGTGCTTCATCCTTATGGGTGAGTAATTATCCATGGATAGTGTATACTAGATCCATCCCCTTCATAATTAATTATATCTTTCATGGTCGGGGTAGTATGAAGTATAAATCATCCTCTTTCTTGGTTGCTACTTGTTCAACCTCTTCTTCTCTATCCAGTGGTTTCTCAAGGTATGATGCATCAAAATAATAGTTAAAGGGAAATTCATAGTGTAATTTTATTTGAATAAAATTAAAACATGAGGTATAAAAATCAAATTATTACCCATAAAAGTAAGCCACTTTTGGAATGGTTTCCTTAGAAAAATACACTTGCATATCCTCATGAACTTCCTTTAACAAATATTCAAAATGTCCAGGGAGCTCCATATGTTCCTCAGAAGGTGAAAATCTAGGTTCTTCTTAATCTGCCAAGACATAGAAAAGATTAAGTGATTCTGTATAATAAAAACAACAATGAGTGATGCAAAATTTATATTCAATAAAATAAGAAGAGATAGAATCAAAGAAAGGTTCATTTCCCTGAGTCGGTTCAGCTTCAATATCTACCTCAGTGGTAAGCGAATCTTGAAGTTTGATCTCAAGTGATGGAGGCATGTAGTCAGACTCCTCCATCTTTTCTTCAAATTCTACCATTTTTATGGATTCATTCTCTTCCATTTCTAAAGACAAGTACAGTGGTGTTATCTCTTCTAGTGTGTAAGTAATGGTGAGATCATGTTGTACCTCATACTCATTCCAAAATTCATCCAGATCTTATTGATCTCCCACAAGTAGCTCAACAGGTAAGTCTTCCTCATCATGAATCCACTCTAGATCATCAAGGTCATCTTGAATTTGGTTCCTAAAATGGTTGGGCTATTGATATTCCTTGAGTTTGGCCTCAACATCTTGGATGTCTTTAGTGAAATTAGGGAAAACTTGTGGCACTTCCTTCTTGACCTTGAATATTTTTATGTTAGTTTGGAGCTCATCATCCATAGCTATCAAATCTTCAATTGAGATCCATGTTGCTAGGCCTCTTTACTTATTCTTGACCATTATCATAAGAGAATCTTACCTTCTTTGGAGGGCCTCCTGAGTATAGTATGTTTCTTCTTCCTATACCTATGATTAATTGTTCTATGTATTGAAATAATTATCGCTTGAAAACATCATGGAAGGAAAAAAAGAAAAAAATATATGTTCTTTTGGGAAAAATGAAAACTATCTAAAATGTGAAAACAGAAAAATTAAATTAAACAACTGATTATCTCCCTATAAACAGTGCTAGTTTTGATGCATGCATGTCTTAGGGTGTGGAAAAAGAAAATTTATTCACCTAATACAGCACAGAGGCTGACCAGGGTCATCTCACTTGAGGAGTTTTCTCAGTTGTTTACTCAATTAATCTAATTCACATAAACTAATTACTTTTTTTTGTTTTTATAAAATATAATAATGAAATAGAATTTAAATTAAATAAAATATTAAACTAATGTGCAATTATAGAATGAGATTAGTAAATAAAGAACTTTGCCTTTATGGGTTGGTTTGTGGGTTCTATTATTCTTCTTATTGGAATTTAAATTATGTTGGATAATTAAATTCTGAGATTTCATTAATGGATTAATATTATTTTATTTAGTTTTTTCAAATATTGAATTCCTATAGTAATCTAAATTCCACCTCCTCTTATATTCAAGGTTTCTGTCATACCTTAATCGAGCGTGTGACATCTCCCATAACCTAGCTCCATCGTATGTCATTTCATTTACTGAATGTCTTAACTCCATTGTATGAAGAAGTTGTATCCATTAAAAGGTAGGTAAAATATTTAGTAAATTAATAGAAATGAGTTTTAGATCATTTTCATGGTGGATGATCACCACACTCGTACACTTCACTCTTTCTCATCACAAACATAATAAAACATTAGAATTTAAGTACAGAATGAATAGAATTACCGCATACCTATACTAGGCCAAGCCTCAAGTTAGACCCTCATGTTTTTAGGGAAATATGTAATAGTGTAATGAGAAAGAAATATAATAATTATATTAGGTTTGGAGGAGAAATTGAGATGGAATAAAATGGAAACACTTGAAATTAAAATATGCATATGTGTTACCTGGGAAAAGAAAACTAAAATAAAAATAAAAGAAGAAAGAATTATGAATTTATAAGAATAAACCTAGGCATCAACTCCAATTGTGGTGTGGGACTCCTCCTTCAACATGGGTGAAATCCTCCTTATATAGGCCAAGGGAGTGTCATCCTTCAGTCTTCAAATTTAATATCTTCCAAATATCTCTTTAATATTTTCTCCAGATTATATCGACAAAAATTTTGATCATGGTAGGCCAATTTAATGGAAGAATATTGGAATGGTGTCTTATTTAAATATGTTAAAAAAATATCTTGTACGTTCCATACCAAAATTTTAGATTGGTCTTACCTTTTTAGTAAGATATATGGCCAATTAATTCAAAGATTTTATTCTGGTTGAATGTTTCCAATTTATTCCCCAAGAGTTGAGAATCCAAAGGCTAACTTAATGGAACCAAATATATAATATATTAAAAAAAAGAAATCCCCATTAAATATTATTTCAAATCCAATAGTAATCACATAAATTTAAGGTCTATATACCGATTTATGATTAATTTAGTGAGGTGGGGTCCACAAGGTCATCCAGAATGATTGTACAACTTGATTTATATTTTCGACCCCTTGGATGGTAGAATTATCTCCTAGTTTAGAAGACAAAAATTAAGAAAATAAATTAATTAATTCAATAAAAAATAAAAAAAATTAATTGGATTTATATTATAAACATTATGATCAAATTAACAAAGTGATTAAAATATGTATATATTTATGAATTAATAAATTTTCACATTTAAGCCCAAAACACCCTATAAATCCAAAATTCATGAAAATAACTCAAATTGATAAATTTTTAGGGATTAAATATTTAAATTTCATATAAAAAAAGTTGAAAATTTTGTCTCTATCACTCCCTTCTTGGCCACCTATTCTTTTTTTGTTCGCATCTGATTTTTTCTAGATGTAGGGTTGATTCTTCAAGGTATGACCTCTCATTCCCTTTCTCTTCCATTATTTGTGATTTTCCTTTTTGTTGTCACCCCTCTTTGTTTGGATGAACCCTAACCTGAAAATTAGTGGTTTTTTTGTTGTTTCTTGATCTTTTGGATTTGTGAGGGTTGATTTGAAGCCCGTTATTGTGGTATTTTGAAGGTCATGGATTGTGTCTCTTTGAAGGTGACTTATATATATAGGCATATATATATATAAGTACACCATTTATATATATTCACTAATGGTGGTGTGAATATATACATTGGGGATAGTTTTACTTATATATATCTGGAGGTTCATATGTTTGTAAGTGTAAAGGGGAAGTTTGGCTTTACTAGGGTTATTTCTAATCTCTCTTGATTCCATGGACCAATTTAAGGTGAATTCAAGTGGTCATCATTAAAGGTGACATGTTTTGAGGTAGTCGTTTCTATATAACCCCATTGTATTGAATATTATAAATTTTTTGGGTTCTTTTAAACACCTTTTTATAAATTTAAAGGCATATTATAGGACATAATATGCCTAAAATGACTTTAGACTAGTTTTTTTCACTTGGCATGGGCCTTTGCCACAAGCCAAGTAATTGAGAAATTACTAAAACTTTTATTTAAAATTGTTTCAATCATTTGGAAAATTTTCTTGTATATTTAAAATTTTCTAGAATTTTCATTTGATTTTCAAGTGGTCTTCCAAAGATTAAACCACTCACATGGACCTTATCGCATGCCCAGTGCTGGGTTAAATACCATTTTAGATTTTCTTAAGGTATTGGGTATTTTAAAAATATATTTTAAGTAATATTTCTTTTTGAAAAGGGTGAGATTAATTTTAAAGGGATTTTTTTATAAAAGGTGGTGGTTGAACCTTTTTGAAATAAAGTGGAGATTTATTTGACTTGTTTGGTAGTTTTTGGAATTTATTGGGTTGTCTCTTAGACTCATGTTTAGATTCCAAATTTTATAAGAAAGGGATTTACAAAATTTATATTTTATATATGATAATATAAAGTCTCGGTTGGTACTTTATGATGTGTTTATTATTGATTGTGCCCTTTTTGAGCCCCCTTTTTTGTTAATGGTATTTATCTTATCCATGTGATGGATGTTTGTTACGTGATCCATGGTGTGCTTATGGATTGGGGATCTTTATAAGGTATGGTAGTAGGGAAGTACGTGATTGTGATGCTATCCCATGGGGATTTTAATTATCATGTGATGACATAGTTTGTTCATGGCCCACCTCTATTTATTATTTCACAGGGAGAACAAGGCTACTAAGTGGGAATTAGTGAGATGTTGATATGACTATCTAAGATTATACATTGTCTAGTCACCCCTAGTTGAGACTCACACACTAGCTAGTGGGTTATAGTCGAGGAAGCTAATTGAGAGTGATTCGAATGATGAATGTGTGTGTTCGTATTACTTGTCTATAGTTTGGTCCACCTTTTCAAGTCTTGTGTTTTCCTATTGGTCCCTATGGTGTTTCCTCATGATCTGTATGATATGTTATTCCTTATTTATTGTATTTTAAGAATTTGAGTTATTTAATTGTAATATTATACATATGTGGACATGTTATTTCTTTTATGATCGAGATTTTACACTATGTGGTTTTCCTTGTGATAATATTTTTGCTCTTTATGGTAGGTATGATACCACCTTTTTGTGTTCTTAACTTACTTTCAAAATATTTTTTTTTTTTTGAAATGGTTTTAAAGTAAAATTTGAAAAGGAAAATTCTTTGGGTGTTTATTTAAGAGTTTTAAATAAATGAAATCTTCCTTGAAATGGTTTATGAAAATGATATTTTCATGGTATAGTTTAGAAAAGGGGGTAATGTGTTTGGCTTGTTTTCCTAATTTAAATTTTAATTTAAAATTTTTATCTATATTTTTTATTTTATAATAGGGATAGTATTTTGGAATGTGTACTTATGTTTTGGTTTTATAAATCATGTGAAAAACCTATATTGATATATTATATTCAAACTATAATTTTATAAAATGATTTTCTAAGGGACTTTTATATATTTGGAGGGTAGTGGTGTCCTATTGAGTGCTTATGTTCTCATGCCTATATATCATTTTTAGTTTCAAGTTCTACCAAGCTCTGATTTCCTCATAGAGAAAGTGTGGTTTCATGGTTGGTGGTGACCCATGAGGTCATATAGAGGTATGTATAGTATTTTTAATTTTCCACTACTGGTGTTCTAATGACTCAAGCTTTACATACATGGAAATTTCATTACTTCTATGGAATACTTAATACATGATGCAAACAGATGTAAGAAGACTGTATTAGTTTAGTGTCTTTGGAAACTTGGAACATAATATTCTAACTTGGTGAAAGATCTTCAACATATCTCATAAATATATTCCCCTTTAGTTTCCATACCTAAAACCTTTACTTATATTCTGGGGAAAAGAAAATATAAAAATGGTGAGCTCAAATTATCAATAAGGGTAAACATGAATAAAATAAAACAAAACATAAACATAAGAATGTGAAAACATGAACATAAATTTTGAATATCAAAATCATGAGTCATGAAATAAATCTTGGCAGTACGTAAGGAATAGATCATAAAGGAACATTAAACATGATAAAATAGCATTGTCATAAAACATAGAATTGTGGAAAAAAATAATCACATAATATTATTTCCATATTAGCCAAGGCATTTCTTCCAAGACCATCATAGTGGACAAAGTCCATTACTGAACAGGGTTTACTTGTCATTCCAGCCATGCTTACTAAATTGGAATTACTTGTCATTCCATCCTAATATTATTGAACTGGATTTACTTGTCGTTCCAGTCATGTCTATCTCATGAGATATAAATATTTACCCAATTCATTGGAGGGAGATATTGGTCTCACCCATCTCATAATGAAATCATTCTTACATGTGCCACAAAAACATAAATCATTCATCATTGCATAACCTAAGAAATAAAATGAGATTCTTAAAGATCATTCCATCATAACATAATCAATATAAAATATCATTCCATTATTAATGAAATCAAAACATAGTAATAATAGGGATATAAACATAACACTATTTAAAGAGCATAATCTTAGATGGAAAATAATTTTGATAAAATACTTGAACTTAATTCTTTAGGAAAATATCCTTTCTTCTAAAAAAATGTTTTCTTTTCTCAAAATTCCATGAAATTTTAAAAGAAAAGTATTTATTTGAAAATAAACTTGAAATAGTTTAGAGGAATCTTCATGTAAATAAGGTGTTCAGAAGAACTAAAAACTCATTCATTCTATATAAGTCAAAAAAACATTCTTCTCATACTCTTTTCAGAAAAATCAAAAAGTATCTCCTATGCAAAACAAAAGAAAGATTCCTTACAAACCATGTAGTAAAAATAAAAAATGGATAAAAATAACTTTATACATAGAATAATAGTAAAAAATTTATGAAAACATTTTTATAAAACATAGACATGGATGATAAATATACCCCCAGTAAATACTTACGTATAAACAATCTCGGATAAAAATGATATTGAAACATTATCCCTTACATTAGGTCTGATATGTTTCCTATGTGTCTAAAACTATTGTATAATCATTTAGATATTGTTATAAACTTATTCCAGAATCATGTTCATCATATATGGTCATATTCTCCTTCATTTGTTTGTAACAATTCATTGTTACTCCTTATTCAGGTTTTAACCGCTTTATGATTGTATGCATATTTTTTCGGATAAGTTCTTATTTCTCTTATTAAGTCATAGTTATATAATTTACAGAATGATATTAGTATAATATATATAATATTTATTCATTCAATTCATTTATATAATCATTCTTTAATGAAGATCATGTAGAACGAATCGCATCGCATCGTGGAGACCGTAGATCGTACGTACGCACGAGCGATGATATCGTTCCCATAATTGTTGAATTGTATAGACATGGATGGTGTATAATATTTCTGAATCAATATAATTTTAAAATAATCATATATAGTAATTACTTCCATCATTATACCAATCCAGGTAATTTGGTGATGAAAAACATATTACACGACAATGTGGAGACGGTAAGTCGTACGTACGCACGCGTGGTGATTTAATTTTTTATAGGATGGATAGAAGATGAAATATGGTTGTTTCATATTTATAATAAAATATAACTATATTATTGATAATTATGTTATTAATTTATAATGAAAAAACTAATGAAGAGGAAGTAAAAGAAGAAAAAAGTTTGAAAGAATCGATAGAAGAGATTACCTCTTCCTTGACGTGCTTCCCCTAAATCTCTTCATAGAGCACTAGAGTTGGTCATTAAAGATAACCAAAACCTATAGAATGAAAATAGGGAAGTTTATAAGGAAAAAGGTCAGGGTATGGCCGAGGTTTAAGGCTCAAAATGAAGTGAATATTTTAGGTAGGAAGTTCCCTTTTATAATTGAGGTGAGGGGCACTTTTGGAAACCTCAAAAATAATAATTTATAATAATTTGAAAAAAAATACAAATACCTCAAAAATGAGATATATTAAAAACTAATATATAATAATATTTGAATCTCATCAATGAATAAAATTTATAAAAGTTTTGTTGTCCATTCAAACCTTATCTTTTCAATTTAACACTTAGTTATTCTATTCCATTTTAACAAGGGTAACAAATATTTCAACATTAAAAAAGAAAAATATGTATTTACTTGATGTCAATTAGATAATAAATAAATAATTTAGAATATTTTTGACCATATCATAATTATTATATATTTTTAAAAATGTTTTATCATTTTTAAATAATTTAATAAAACACTATTTTGATAAACTATCAATAGTGTCAACATTGACACTATTCAATTTATTGTTTTTTAAAAATGACAAGATATCAAGATAACTTCTAAAAAACTATTTTATTATATTCCTATGAGGTAAATTTTACCTATAAAATTAATTTTACATATTAATTATCCAAAAATATATTTATTTTTATATTTTTAATAACATTTATTTAATATATCTATTAATAAAATAATTACTACAATGATTTTTTGTAATTATTTAATATACTTATTTGTTGAGTAAAAATTAAAAATAAAATAATATAATGAATATAAATTTATTATATTTCATGAGAATATATTTATTCTAATTTATCTTCTATAAAATCAAATATTAAAAAAATTATACTTATTAAAGTATGAATGTGATAACTTTAACATTACTTTAAATAAAATAATATAAAGGTCATAATATATTCTATAAGGATTAAAATGGTCACTATCTTAAACTTTAGAACATTATCATCAAGATATACTCTACCAATAATATTTTTTCATGTGTTTGGATATTTTTATGGTTATTAGGATTTTAATAAAAATTGTTTCATTGATTTCTCATCAATTAATTAATTTTTACATCATCAAAGAATAAGACTTTAAGGTAATTATTTATTTCCTAAAAATTAAAAATAAATTACCATGATGTAGGTAATTATTTTATATTTTCATGTACTATTTATTTTTGAATATATCACCTGGTTATACCAATATTAAAATTATTATACTTATAAGAAATGTGAGTTTGAAATTTTGTCACTTTCATTGGTTTTATTAATATCTATGTCATTTTCATTGTGAAGTGGACATTAAATGACTATTTTTAGAACCAAATATGTTAAGGGTATGATTTTATTCATATAATGGGATTTTTTTCAGGTTTTAGGATAATTTTATTATCCTTATCATATTATTAGTTACCCTAATTTACCAGATTTACCTTTAACTGTGAAAAATAAAAATTACAGTAGTTAATATTCACAACATCCAAAAAAAGTAACCTATTAACATAATTTTTACCCAATAATTCCAAATATATAATTCAATTATATTAATCCAAAACACATAATTGGAATAAATTAATTTAAAATTAATTCTCGTTGTCAAAACCAAAAAGTGGGTTTTTAAGAAGTAAAAATTTATCAAAAGATTGTCATGTGTTTTTCTCAATTTTTAATGTAAAATTACTTCCAACAACTAAAATTGGATTAAATGATAAAAAAATAATCCAATTAAAATTTTAAACTAATTAAAAATATAATCTAACTATATAAATAAATTAGATGAAAAGGTAGTTTTGAATTAAAATGCAGTATTTTTCACTATTAGTCAAAATATGAATTTCATTAGAAAAATACCAAAATTTCAACCAAGTTAAATTTTGATTTTCCTATTACAAATAAGATGATTATTTTGTAAAATATAATATATAAAAGTGTTAAAAACTAGATTTAAAATTGGTTCGCCATCAAAAGGCGATAAAATTTCATTTTTTGAAAAATACATATTTTATCTGAAAAATTGATTTTGTTCATATATCATATTCTATAAAATATATAAGATGAATTTTAATGTTATATAAAATTAAGAATGTGGTTAATACTATTCATAATGGCTATTTTTTATCCCATTAAATAATAATATTTTAATAATATATCATTGTTTAGTAAAACTCGGTATTGCGTACATCGCAAGCTATTGAGGAAGGTTACCCTTTTGTGTAACGCAAGCCACATCAGTGTTGTGTGAAGTGAAAGATTCCTTTTGTGTTGAATATAACATAATAAAAACATAGTTTTTTTATAAATTGAACAAAATTTATACTAAGTGTTGTATGAAATTAATTTTATTAAAAGAACTTGAAATTGTGTGTAACACAAGCCAAGAATAGTATTGTGTATACTGCAAGCTAAAATGACGTTGTGTATAGAGCAATATAATCTTGGTATAGAGTACAATATAAGGCATAATATAAATTAAAAATAATCTATCCCGTAAAATCTCAGGGTGTTACATTCTACACCCCTTAAAATGAATTTCTCCCTCGAAATTCATTGGGGTTATAATGGTGCACTGCTTGAAAGTTTCTTTCATGGAAACCCACATCATAAAAAGGAATAATAAATATTCATTTTAAAAAGAAAAGTTAGAAACATAACAGTTACCCAAAGTAACTTATCATTGGGTTTCCACATAGGAGAACATAGGTGGGAAGTGAAAACATGGGTATGGAAGAGAAATCCAACCATCGAGTTCTGATGGATAGTGATAGAGAATAAGGTTTGGAGAAAGTTAACTACCATAAAGCTGTAAATATGTGATGATTTAAGGGAATATATGATTCATCAGATAATAAGGTAATAAGATAACATTTTTTGTTTCAAGATCCTTTTCCTAAATTTGATGAATTTTTGCATGATAAGAAATGCTTTCTTGATTTCTGTAAAATCTCACCATTGGTCGTTCCCTGAACAACTTCCACTTCATCTCTTATTTCAAAAAAATAAGTTGAATTTTTCATTCATGAAGTGTTATAAGATCATGAAATAGAATCATAGGTCATTCCATCTATCTCAACAAAAAAAGGTCAGAACATATTATCAAATATGATTAAGTACACCTATAGTGAGATAATACATTAATCTAAAAAACTTAAACCAGAATATAACTTATACTATCCATCAATGGATAACATTTCAATCCTTCCAATAAATAAAAATATAAAACTTTATAAATATTTGAACTAAATGGACTTAACAGTTTTCTCTCATATCTCATTTGGCAGTTCTTAGTTGTCACATTCCAAACATGTGAATACCTTAATCATGTATTCTCATGAAACATGATAATAACATGAATTACAAAAGAACCTTAGTGATAACATGCATTATATCAAAATTAAATCTTTCCACGCACCAAAAATACTAAAAATTCTATATACTCAAACCACAATATCACTTTATCAATATATCAGTCAGGATCTCATTAATACTAAAAAAATATCATTATCTTCGTATCCCTTCTTTATGCGCATATAATGTGTTTTCTAAAAATATTTCAATCACTTTTCATGGTTATTGGTACCATATACTTATGGAAAACCACAATGAACTAATACATAGATATTCTAGTATTCCATAATACTATAAAAGAGATTCTACATCACTATTTTGCAATCCATTTACATAAACACGTAATCATTCCACTACTTCATTTTCATACTCAACATCACCAATAGTGATCGTATGTGACTTACCTTTTTATTTTTCCTTAAGTGGTTTCCGACATCGATCATCATTACCCTTAGATTAGGTTATTGGTTAGCATAATGTCCCATTTCCTTGCACTTGGAGCATTGAAGTGTTAGTGGTGCGTTCTCTGTAGTCTTTTCTCTATTCACATTATTAGTAACCTTTTTTCCATTACCTCAGCACTCAACTGATCGATGACCTTATTTTTCCACACTTTAACATTTTCTAGTCTTTTTAAGACAATATCCACCATGCTTCTTTCCACACTTTGATCATAAAGAAACATTCATCTTCTTTTCACCATTGTTTTGATATTTTCCCTTGAACTCCATATTTCATTTCTTATCAAAACCATGAGATGGATAGGTTACACAAAATTCTATTTCTACCATGATATCTCAACACACAATCTCTTTATAGATATTAAATTCTATTATAGCTAATGGCCTTCGAAGACTTGGTTTTAAGCCACTAAAGAATCGATCAACTTTACTTTCAGGTTGGATGATAAATCCAGAAATAAACCTTGAAAGTCTTGTAAAATTCACCTTGTATGTACCAATATATTCATCATCCTTTTTTTAAGCTCAAGGAAATCCTATTTCATATTTGTTTTAAGAATACAAGGGAATTACTTGTTGAAAAATAAGTTCTTAAACTCATCCCATTCTATGGATTCAATTTCATCTTACAGAGTTTTATTCTTAATTAGATTCCACCACTAGTGTGCTTCACCTTCTAAAAAATAAACAACCAAAATGAATTTTTCATGTTCTGAACAGTGAAGGATGGAAAATATCTTTTCAATGGTACTAATCCATTTTTTAGCAACAAGTGGATCAGAAGACCCACTGAAAGAATGTGGACGTCACCTCATGAAGAAATCAATAGAATGTTGTTATGTTCTCTGATAATTTGGAATTTAAGAATGATTCATATCTTGTGTAAGTATATCAATAATATTTTTCATTGCATCTTCCATAACATTTGGTTGTTCAGGAGGACAATCATTGTCACACCCAGTTTTTCATGTTTTGGTTTATAGTCCGGTTTGTTGAGAATACCGGTATTTTTATTAGTCCTTAGGTGTGATGGAGGTTGAGTTTTTAATTTTTTCCATTTTATAATATTTCAATATTGGTTTTCTTTGGTTTGTGTTGGGAGAAAGTGGCGCATTTGTGAGTTTCAGACACCCATGGTGTCACCTTTTTGTGTTTAAACCATTCAAGAATCTTTGGGTGGGGTTCCCTGGTGTTTGGGGTTTCATTTAAGGTTTTTTAACCAATTTTTAAGGCCGCGTAGTTTTATCATGGTTTTCCCAAACCATGAAACCTAACCATGTGAAGTTACAGATTCATTCTAGTATCCCTCATACATTTTGTGTACGGTTTTCTAAATCATGCAGCAAAACCGTGCAGCCACTTACGGTCTTAATAACTTTCACTCTAAAAATATGATTTCAGTGATTATACCTCCCATTTGAAGACCTACCTATTGGATATCTACTAGATGGATCCCCCTAGTTATCCATCGTTTTTTGTCAGTTTTTGGGTGATTTCTCACCAAAGGTTAGTGATTCTTCATCAAATCCTTCAATTTCCTCTTCTCCTCTCTTCCCTTTTCCTTCTCCTCTCATTTTATCTTGGTTATTTATTCTCCCATGGTTATGATAGACCTAGGGTTATGTTTTACCCAAGTTTTTTATGGAGTTTTTTTTCTATTAGGGATGGTCTTTGTAGATCTAGGGTTTCAGAACCCGCGGTGGGAGTTTTCAGGTGTGCGTTTCCATTTCACCATGGATTTGAGGTCTGTTTCCCTTTGAACTTCCCTTTTTAATTAAATATTCATTAATTTAATGATTTTAGAACAACATTTTATTAATAAATATTAATTTATGATCCTTGGTTTTATTTTTTGGTGTGAAAAGTGGTGTTTTATACCTTGATATGTGATAAATAGAATTTTCTTGTTAAATATTTCACACCATGTGTTTGATGAAATGCTCAGTTGGATTTTGTGAGTAATTTGTGGTAGGTAAAGAATGGTTTGGTCATGTTAATAATTATTTTTAATGTTAAATTATGATTTTGGTCTTCTTAAAAGAGTTTTCAAGGGTTTTAAATCATGTTAAATGTATAGTTGGATTTTGAAAAATCATTTGGTTGTGTGACGATGAATTGTCGCCCGGTTGGCACTTTCATAGAAAATGGATTTGGATTGAAAGTGGGATGGAAATTTTTTAAGAAAATTTTACGAATGTTTTGATGTTGAAATGTTGTCTTTACAACCCTTTATGAAAAGTGGATTTTGTACCTTTGATAAATGTTGGTCTTGTGAAACGCTTAAAGGTCTGTTTGGAAACATTGTGAAAAATGGTGAAATGGTTTATTATGAAAACCTCCTATGGATGTTTCTTATGCCACGATTTTATATATATAATGGATGGGATTTCCTTATTTATTAATCCTTTTGATCCATTATAAGAGTTCCTCGGGTTGGACTCTTTATGTTCTTTTTGATTAATGGCATGATATCGGTCCTTGGAGTGACTCGGGGTGATGTCTGTTGTGGATTATCATTATATATATGTTGTGATTGGATGCTCAGATAGAATCTATTGGCTCACACCCTTTAGATACTTGATACATGGGAACCTGGAATATTGAGAGAATATTCTAAAAATGAGTGATGGAATAGTAAGTCATGGTACTGACCAGTGGCCCATAGTTGGTGGATATATTGGGTTTATTACTATGGGATTTTCCCTTGGCCTACCTGAGAAAGGATGTTCAAGCATATTGGTAGATTTTATTTCATCGTGTGTGACATTTCAACGGGGATGAGGTCTCATGTATTGATTTCTTATGTATTATTCTTGATCTCCTAGGTTCACCCATGTCTATTGGATTTCAGTTGCTTGTAGTGATAAGTATGATACTTGTATGTGTATTTACATTTCCCTTGTTGTGTGATTACTATTGTGCCTTCTTGTGTATTATTTTTCTTGGAAATTAATGGAATAATTTTTATAAGGTTTATGAAAATGGTTTTCAAATGAAATTTTTTTATCCTCTTTGTAAAAAATATGAAAATGTAAACATCATTTTCCCCTTGAAAATCTATTGTCCCACTAGTTGAATGAATCTAGATTTGGAAATGAATAAGGGAAATGGCTTATACTTTGTTTTAGAGTAATCTTGTAGAAAACCTTAATTTTATATATTATATCTAAAACTTTAAATTTATGTTTTTTTATTTTAAAGGATGTTCTTTGGGAATATATTATCAGGCTAACCTGTGGAGTTTTAATACACATGCCTACAGTTCTTTTCTATTTTTAGCACTTGTGAAGGTTTTAGCTTGACTTTGATCACCTTGAGTGACTTAGGATTGTTTCTTTTGAGAGTGACCAGTGGGTGCACATGGATTTAGTTAGTTTTAATGTTTGGTTGGTTGATTTGTTTGGTTTAGTTTTATTTTTAGTTTTTTATATAAATCATGTTCAGTTTAATTTTATATAGATGTATGTTGGGTAGTCATTTTCTTTCCATTGTGATTACTTGTATATGATTGGTATAAATCATTCCCTTTTCTAATTTAATGATTCTCAGCACTAGTTTCCAGCCCGTGGGGATTGGGAACTCCCTTTGAGCCATGCCACGGATTGGTTTGGGTGCTCGGTTTGGGGTCGACCTGGGCTATTTTGTGAAAAAATGGTATCAGAGTAGGTCGGATCTTAGCAGACCTTTCTTTTTAGATATCTCTTTTGTTATTTGGGAACGTCAATGTAGATGGAGTAGGATTTTTGGGACTTGAGGGGTAGGTGTGGAAAGAGATTCACGAACTCTTTCTTATTCTGATCCTTGAGTTTCCATGGGATGTCTGGTTACCTTAGTTTCTTTGTCTTTAGGTGTTGTTTGGTGATTGTGATATGACAAGGGGAGTTGTACTAATGGTCTCTATGAGATTTTAAGGCCTAGAAATCCATGGGGATCTGGGGCATGGTCCTAAGAAGGCTCTCTATATTGGTGGTGTGTTTGACATATGGCCATCAACCATATTGTCAAGTCTCCCACTGACACTAGTTCCCTTTTGTGGGTCTCTTGGACCTTTCTTGAATTCTGAAAATTATTTTTGATGTATTTGTGTGAGAATTGTAAAAATAATTTTTAAATGAATGGTTGGTTGATGAAAAGTGGAAAATTGGTTTTCAAATTTTAATATAAGGAAGACTTTGGAAAGTTGGGTTTTTGTGAAACAAATATTGGGGATAAAATGGAGATGATTTAATAGAATTTAATTTCCTTAATCTAATCATATGGTTTATTCAAATGAAATGTTATAAAATCATGGATTATTTTAAAAAATTTCTAAAATATTGTTTTAAATGGGATGTTTTGGGAAATTGAAAAGTGTTTGAATATAATGAAATGGTTTCAGAAATTTGTTTTGAGTGGATGGTGTTTTCTAAAAATTGTTTTGGCCATTGTGGTTGTTGGTTTATGAAAAGAGGCTTGGGTTAATTTTTGAAAAGGGTAAAGGGATGTTTGGAATGGAATTTTTGTTTTGGAAGTTGTTTTAAAATAAATGGAATGGGTTCTTAATCAAATAGTTTTTGAAAAATTGTGGTTTGTTGAGATGCTAAAAAAATTTTTGAATAAAGGGAGTGGATTTTTATGGAGACCTATGTGTTTCTTTTTCAAGAATGGTAAAATGTTTTGTTGTGTGGGAATCTGAAAATTGTTTTTGAATTGGTGGTTAGTGTTCCTTTGGAAGGTACTTTATTTTTGAATTGAGATTAATGTTTTATTTTGGATTGGAAAATGAGGATTCTTGTTTTAGCCTTTGGTGTGTTCAGGGGTTCTCACATGCATGGTGGTATATGGGAATTTGAATGGATGCTTGGTATTGCATGATTGGATGGGTGCCCGAGGTGGCATAGAAATGTTCATGTGAGTGAGAATCGATGGAACACCATTGGTGAGTTATAAAATCCATCAAGTTTGTTTGTTTCTCATGAGTGTTTTGAGCTGAAAAATTGTGGTGTTTATTTATAAACCAGTGGTTATGTGACTGGTTTTTATTATGTATTATAAGTGTTGTTTTTTGGTATACTTCCTTGTGATCTAGAAGTCATACTCTTATTATGTCTCGAGATGGGATCTTGTCAGTGGATGGGTTTAGGAGCAATGTTCAGTGGGTTTCTGAAGATGTGTTGGATGTTGTGATGCTGCTAAGTATAGTTCTCCATTGGACTTATTTCCAGTTTATCAACCTAAGGATTCATTTAAAATATCAAATCCACCTCTTCGGATGATTCCTCAACTTATTGTGGGAATAGAGATCTTTTTGGGTTTGATTTAATGTACCTTCCTATTATGGTGATTCTCTCGGTTGTGGTAGTTGTGATCAGTGGTATGGATGTTCTTTGTCATGTTCCTTGTTCATTCTTCTCCTCATTTAGAGTGAGGGAGAATAGTGATTTGTATTCTAAAGTCCCTTCCAAGGTGAAGATGTACTGTTTGAGGAAGTGAGTTTCATGGTGTGTCATAATCTGTTGTTTCTCTCTAGGATTGTTATGTGGCCCCATGTAGAACTAGGGTAAGATTTCTGGTTAGGGATTAACATCTTCTAACTATTAGGTAGTAGATGCTTCAACCATCATAGCTCCATCCATAGGTCTCGGAGTGAATATGGCGTGTAGTCAGGAATCCTAGTGGTGTGGGAAGTTGGGTTAAATTTGTACCTCCACTATTTTGGTGAGGTAGTTTCATTATTCCTATTAAAAATCATCAACATCGTAAATTCCCTCTAGCTTCAAAGAGAGTGTTAGAATTACCCCTCTTGAAATGTATGTGATTTCACTTTCTAAAATGAGGGTTTCTGATCAATGTCCTTGTGTGGACCACCCATGTGAATCGGTTGTGGTCATGGTTTTATCTGTTCATAGGTGAATAGTGATGGGTAGTTGTTGGTTGTGGCTTAGGTGGCCCAATAATTGGTCCCCCTTCCCTACCCTCCCCATGTGGTGGAGGTTTTTGGTCTGTGTGGGATTTTTTGGCTCATTTATTATCCCCTTCATTCATGAGAGGGTAGTTTAAATTCCCTTGATGTTTTAGTCTTAACTTGTGTCATTATTATCTTGGGAAGGTCATGGTAGAAGAGTTTTGGTTGGCCTATGAGGGAAAGGCCCAACTCTAGTTCATGTTGAATGATTAATTGGTAATTTCTTAATGGTGGGAAGACCCACTGTGGGTCTCGTTAAGTTCTCTCTTGGGGTGTTGTCAGAGGCTAGTTGAATTTTAAAGGTGGGGGGTCTGTTCGAGCCTCCCCTCTGATGGTGATATATTTTTGTTTTGGATTTGATTTAATCTAGTTATTATATATTTTTTTATAGGTTTTCTATTCCTTAGTCTCCTCTTTGATTGGGGGAGTGTTGAGTTTCTTTGGAGATGTCGCGGTTTAAACTTTCCCATTTTTCTCGGGAAGTGGTTTTGGGTTGTTGTTTTGTTTCAGGAAAGATGATTAATTTCCATTTTTTGTGAGTGAAATGTCCTTAGTTGAGGAGTTTTGATCATGTTTATATAAATTCTTAGGCGTTGATCAATCAACTGGAAAGTGTTATGGATTTCTGGGGGTGGAAATCATTAATGGTGGGGAGAATTTTCACACACAATTTTTCATGTTTTGGTTTATGGCCCGGTTCTTTGAGAATATTGGTCTTTTTATTGGGTAATAGGTGTGATGGGGTTGAGTTTTGAAGTGTTTTCATTGTATAATATTTCAATCATGGTTTTCATTAGTTTTTTTTTGTAGAAAGTGGTGTGTTTGTGAGTTTTGGACACCCATGGTGTCACCTTTTTGTGTTTAAATCATTCAAGAATATTTGGGTGGGGTTCCCTAGTGTTTGGGATTTCATTTGAGGGTTCTTAGCCAATTTTTTAGGCTGCATGGTTTGAGAACGGTTTGTCCAAACCATTTAACTAGACCATACAAAGTTACAGATTCATTCCAGTAGCCCTTGCATGGTTTTCGCACTGTTTTCCAAACCATGCAGAAAAACCATGTAGCTACTTACGGGCTTAATAACTTTCACACTAAAAATCCGATTTGAGTGATTACACCTCCCATTTAAATCCCTATCTGTTGGATATCGACCAGAGGGCTCCACCCCCCCCCCCCCATCATTATCCATATTTTTGGGTCAGTTTTTGTGTGATTTCTCACCAAAGTTTGGTGATTCTTCATCAAATCCTTCAATTTCCTCTTATCCTCTCTTCCCTCTTCCTTGTCCTATGATTTTATCTTGGTTATCTATTCTCCCATATTCATGATAGAACTAGGTTTATGTTTTCCCTAGGTTTTATATGGTTTTTTTGTTCTATTAGGTCTGGTCTTTGTAGATCTAGGGTTTTGGAACCCGCAGTGGGAGTTTTCGGGAGTGTGTTTCTATTTCGCCATGGATTTGAGGTAGGTTTCTCTTTTCACTTGCCTTTTTAATTAAAGATTAATTCATTTCATTCTTTTAACACAACTTTTTATTAATAAATATTTATGTATTATACTTGGTTTTATTTTCTGTAGTGCAAAGTGGTGTTTTATACCTTGATATGTGATAAATAGAATTTTCTTGTTAAATATTGCACACCATGTGTTTGATGAAATGCCTGGTTGGATTTTGTGAGTAATTTTTGGTTTTCCAAGAATATTATGGGCATGTTAATAATTAAATGGCATTTGAAATGATTATTTTTGGATTCTTGAAATATTTTTCAATGTTTTTAATTCATGTGAAATGTGTAGTTGGCTTTCGAAAAAACATTTGGTTGTGTGATGATGAATTGTGGCTCGGTTGGTACTTTCATAGAAAATGGATTTGGTTTAAAAGTAGACTGGAAATGTTTTAAGATAATTTTATGAATTTTTTTATGTGTAAATGGTGTCTTTATACCCCTTTATAAAAATTGGATTTTTTACCTTTGATAAATGTTGGTTTTGTGAAATGATTAAAGGCCCGTTTGGAAACTTTGTGAAAATGGTGAAATGGTTTATTATGAAAACCTCATGTGGATGTTTCTCATTCCATGATTGTATATATATAATGGATGGTATGTCCTTATTGATTAATCCTTGTGATCCATTATAATAGTTCCTTGGGTTGAACTCTTTATGTTCTTTTTTATTAATGGCATGAGATCGGCCCTTGGAGTGACTCGAGGTGATGTTTGTTATGGATTATAATTATATATATGTTGTGATTGGATGATCATATATCATCGATTGGATCAATCCCTTTAGATACTTGAGACATGGGAACCTATAATATTAAGAGAATATTATAAGAATGAGTTTTCACTGGTAGGTCATGGTACTGACTAGTGGCCCATAATAGGTGGATATGTTGGGTTTATTACTATGGGATTTTCCCTCAGTCAGCCTGATAAAGGATGGTTGAGTGTATTGGGTGATTTGATTTCATCGTGTGTGACATGTCAATGGGGATGAGGTCTCGTGTATTGGTGTCTTCTAGATTATTCTTTATCTCCAAGGTTCACCTATTTCTATTGGCTTTCAGTTGCTTCAGTGATAAGTATGATGCTTGTATGTGTATTTACATTACCCTTGTTGTGTGATTACTATTGTGACTTCTTGTGTATTGTTTTTCTTGGAAAGTGGTGGACTGATTTTGATAAGGTTTAGGAAAATGGTTTTCGAATGAAAGTTTTTTATCCTCTTTGTAAAAAATCTGAAAATGTAAACATCACTTTCCCCTTGAAAATCTAGTAGCGCACTAGTTGAATGAATCTAGATTTGGAAATGAATATGGACAATGGATCGTACTTTGTTTTTGAGTAAACTTGTATAAAAAAATTACTTTTAAATATTGTATCTCAAACTTGAAATTGATGTTTCTTTTATTTTAAAGGATGTGCATTGGTAATAGATTATCGAGATAGCCTACTGAGTTTTAATACTCACGCCTATAGTTCTTTTCTGTTTTTATCACCTGCACAGTTTTCAACTTGAGTTTGATCTCCTTGAGAGACTTGTGATCATTTTGTTGGAGAGTGGACAGCAGGGTCACATGGAGTTAGTTGGTTGTCAATTTTGGTTGGTTGAGTTTTCTGGTTCAGCTGTATTTTCAGTTTTTTGTATAAATCATGTTCAATTCAATTTTATATAGATGTATAATGGTTTTTCCATTTCATTACTATGTTGTTTACTTGTTTATATTGGGCGAAATCATTCCCTTGGTTAATTTAATGATGCCTGGAACTAGTTTCCATCCTGTGGGGATTGGGAATTCCCTTCGAGTCATGACACAGATTGGTTTGGGTGCCCAGTTCAGGTTCGAAGCGGGCTAGTTCACGACAATCATTGCATTGACTAGTGCATTGATCATTAACACAGTTCCTTTGGTTTACATCCATCGTCTAAAACCCAAAAATAATGGTGTGAGAGGCAAAAATCATACTAGGAAAGAAACATAATCAAGGGGGTACTTTCAATCTCTAACATCTTAGGTTTAATCCTAGGTTATTCATGATTGTTACCTTAATTCTTGGACTTTAACCTATAGTTATACTTATCCTTAGGGACATCTATAGACATACCTTACAAATATCTCTAGGGATCTCACTAAAGTTTTTTCATCCTAGTTTCCAAAGGGTGACTAAACCTTCACTCTAATACAAACTCTAACAACCCAATCTTGATATACATGGACATTTCATTACATCAGTGGAATACTTAATACATGAAACAAACTTATTCCCAAATATTGTATTATTTTAGTGTCTTTGGAAACTTGGAACATAATCTAATAACTTGGTGAAATATCTTCAACATCTCCCATAAAGATCTTCCCCTTCATTTTCCCTACCTAAAACATTTCATTATATAATGGGAAAAAGCTAACATAAAAAGGGTGAGATGAAATGTTCAATAAGGGTAAACATGAATAACATCAAACAAAACATAAACATAAGAATGTGAAAACATGAACATAAATTATGAATATCAAAATCATGAGTCATGAAATAAATCTTGGAAATACGTAAGGCATAGATCATAAAGGAACATTAACCATGATAAAATTGAATTGTCGTAAAACATGGAATTGTAGAAAATAAATAATCACATAATATGATTTCCATAGTATCCAAGGAATTTCTTCCAAGACCATCATAGTGGAAAAATTCCATTACTGAACCGGGTTTACTTGTCGTTCCAGGTATGTCGTACTGAACCGGAATTACTTGTCGTTCCAGCCCTATATTACTTAACTGGATTTGCTTGTCATTCTAATAATGTATATTTAATGAGATATGAATATTTATCCAGTGAATTTGGAGGAGATATAGGTCCTATTCATCTCATAATGAAATCATTCTTACATGTGCCACAAAAACATAAATCATTCATCATATCATAACCCAAGAAATAAACTGGGATTCTAAAACATCATTCCATCATAACATAATCCATATAAAATATCATTCCATCATTAATAAAATCAAAATATATTAATAATAGGGGTATAAACATAACCCTATTTAAAGAGCATCATCGTAGATGGAAAATAATTTTTATAAAATACTTGAACTTAATCCTTGAGGAAAATATCCTTTCCACAAAAAAACATTTTATTTTCTAAAAATTCCATGAAATTTTAAAAGAAAAAAAATATATTTGAAAATAAACTTGAAATAGTGTATATGAATATTTATGGAAATAAGGTGGTAAGAAGAAGTAAAAACTCATTCATTTTGTATAATTAAAAAAACATTCTTTTCATACTCTTGTCAGAAAAGTCAAAAACTACATCGTATGGAAAACTAAAGAAAAATTCCTTCCAAACCACGTAGTAAAAGTAAAAAATGGAAAAAATAACTTTCTAAATAGAATAATACTAAAATTTTATGATTTTTTTTTTTTTTGAAAACATGTATATGGATAATAAATATATACCCATTAAATAATTACGTATAAACAATCTCAGTTAAAAATGAGATTGAAACATTATCCCTTACCTTAGGTCTGCTATGATTTATATGTGTATGAACCTATTGTATAATTATTTAGATAATTTTATTAACTTATTATATAATCATAGTCATCATATATGGTCATATTCTCCTTTTTTTGTCTGTAACAATTCATTTTTACTTGTTATTCGGGTTTTAATTTCTTTATAATTGTATGCATGTTTTGTCGAATAAGTTCTTGTTTCTATTATTAGGTCATAGTTATATCATTTATAGAATGATATTAGAATAATATATATCATATTTATTCATTCAATTCATTTATATAATCATGCTTTAATTAAGATCATGTATAATTAATTTCATCGCATCGTGGAGACGGTAGGTCATACGTACGCACAAGCGACGATATCGTTCTCATAATTGTTGAACGATATTGAAATGGATGGTGTATAATATTTCAGAATCAATATAATTTTATAATAATCATATATAGTTATTAATTTCATTATTATACCCATCCAGGTAAGTTGGTGATGAAAAACATATTACACCACAGTGTGGAGATGGTAAGTCGTACGTACGCACAAGTGGTGATTTCATTTTTCATAGGATGGATAGAAGATGAAATATGGTTGTTTCATATTTATAATAACATATCAGTAATTAGTGATACTTATGTTATTAATTTATAATTAAACAACAAATGAAGAGGAAGTAGAAGAAGAAAAAAAATTAAGAGAATCGGTAGAATACATTACCTCTTCCTTGACGTGCTTCCCCTAAATCTCTTCGTAGAGCACTAGAGTTGGTCTTTAAAGATGACCAGAACCACTAGAATTAAAATAGTAAAGTTTTGAAGGAAAATTGTAGGATATTTATGAGCATGAAGGCTCAAAATTAAGTGAATATTTGAGGGAGTAAGTTCCCTTTTATAATTTAGGTGAGGGGAACTTTTGGAAACCTCAAAAATATTAATTTATAATAATTTAAAAATAAATCGAAATGCCTCAAAATGAGATATATTCGAAACTAAGATATGATAAGATTTAAATATAATCAAAAAATTAAAATTTAGACAATTTTTGATGTCCATTAAAACCTTATATTTTCAATTTAACACGCAGTTATTCTATTTCATTTTAACTAGGGTAGCAAATATTTCAATATTAAAAGGGTAAAATATTTACTTATTTGATGTCAATTAGATCATAAATAAATAATTTCAAAAAAATTACCATATCATAGTTATTATATATTTTTTAAAAAAAATCATGATTTTTAAATAATTTAATAAAACACTATTTTGATAAACTATCAATAGTGTCAATTTTGACACTATTCAATTTATTGATTTTTACAAATAACAAGATAACAAGTTAACATCAAAAAAACTATTTTATTATATTAATATGAGGTCAAGGTTATCTATAAAATTTATTAGAAATATTAATTATCCCTAAATATATTTATTTTAATATTGTTAATAACATTTATTTAATATCTCTATTAATAAAATAATTACTACAATGATTTTGTGTAATTATTTAATATAATTATTTTTTGAGTAAAAAATAAAAATAAAATACTATAATGAATAAAAATTTAATATATTTCATGATAATATATTTAGATTAATTTATATGCTAAAAATAAAACATTAAAAATTTTATACTTATTAAAGTATGAATGTGATAACTTTAACATTACTTTAAATAAAATAATATAAAGGTCATAATCTATTATATAAGGATAAAAATGGTCACTAGCTTGACCTTTGGATGATTATGGTTGAGATATACTCGACCAATAATATTTGGTCATGTGTTTGGACATTTTTATGGTTATTAGTATTTTAATAAAAATTGTTTCATTGATTTCTCAGCAATTAATTAATTTTAATATCATCAAAGAATATGACTTTAAGGTAATTATTTATTTCCTAAAAATTAAAAATAAGTTACCATAATGTAGGTAATTATTTTATCTTTCCATATAATATTTATTTTCGATGATAGTACCTAGTTTTACCTATTTTAAAATTATTATACTTATAAGAAATGTGAGTTCGACATTTTGTCATTTTCATTGGTTTTATTAATATCTATGTAATTTTCATTGTCAAATGACTGTGTTTCAAAAAAATATATTAAGGGTATAATTTTATTCATATAATGGTATTTTTTTTGGTTTTAGGATAATTTTATTGTCCTTATCATATTATTAGTTACCCTAATATACCTAATTTACCTTTAACTATGGTAAATAAAAATTACTGTAGTTACTATTCATAATATCCAAAAATAAAAGTAACCTATAAACATAATTTGGACCCACTGATTACTAATATAGAATCAATTTTTCATAATTCAAAACACATAATTGGAAAAAATTAATTTAAAATTAATTCCCATTGTCAAAACCAAAAAGCGAGTTTTTAAGATGTAAAAACTTATCAAAAGATTGTCATGTGTTTATCTCCAATTTAAAAGTGAAATTACTTCTAATGACCAAAATTGGATTAAATGATAAAAACATAATCCAGTTACTCTTTAAAACTAATTAAAAATATAATATAACTATATAAATAAATTAGACGAAAAGGCAGTTTTGAATTAAAATGCAGTATTTTTTTATTATTCATCAAAATATGAATTTCGTCATAGAAGTACCAAAATTTCAACCAAGTTAAATTTTTATTCCCTGCTTCCAAATAAGATGTTTATTTTTTCAAATAGAGTATATAAAAGTTTTAAAAACTAGATTTAAAATTGGTGTGCCATCAAAAGGCGGTAAAACTGTTGTTTTTTTTTTGAAAAATACATCTTTTATACTAAAAATTCATTTTTCTCTTATATCATGTTCTAGAAAATATATAAGATGAATTTTAATTTTATAATAATTTTAAAATATTTTTAATACTATTAATTCAAAACGGGCGGGCTGGGGCGGGGCAGGCCAAGCCCGCACGGGTTTGAGCCCGTGCGGATTTGTCCGCAAAATCCCGCATATAATGCGAACCAAAAAATTCAAGCCTGCCCCACCCCACATAAACCCACAGGTTTCCTGCGGGCTTACCCACATTTACAAAAAAATACTATTTATAATCATTTAAATAATATATTTTTTATCATTCTTAAAGGTATTTGTGGGGAGAAGTATGAATTAACAATAACTAGAGTTTTAAAGTATGTGATGGAACATTTTTTATGGGTTAATGGTGGCATGCGGTAACGCTGATGTGGTGGAGAACTGTTGTAATATAAATTAGGTGAGTGATCGGTGATGAGAGATGAATGATAATGTTGTTTGTGTAGTGATGTGAACAACTAAACCTGTGAATGAATGAAGTCTCTCCAGGTAACGATCAGTTTCAGAGGAAGTTATTAGTGTTTTCACGAGGTTCTATTCAATTCTATTAATAAAAAAATAAAATTAAATAATAAAAAAATTAAATCAACCTAAAAAATATTATGATTATAATAACTCTTATAGAATTGAAACCATGCGCAGGGGTGATGAGTTCCATTGTTCGAGAGATGGGTTGACACACCATGTGAATATGGTTAATAATTACTATATAAATAATATAATATCATATTAAAACAATAAATATAGGCCTATTTAAAATTCGCATGTTAATAAATTGTGAATTAATATGACAATTACGATGAGAAATCATATGTCACCGTTTAACCATGATTTTTTATTAAAATAACTAAAATGTTAAAGAAACATATATTGTAAAAATAATATATATTTTTTTAAATCAGGACCATGGGAAAGCCCACACCCATGCGCGCTCAACCTACATTGGCCCGCACCCGCACGAGCTCAACCCGCATTGGCCCGCACTATAAATGGTCAAAACTTTTAGGCCCGCCCCGCCCCACATCCGCCCCATACCCGCAAAGCCTACGGGCAACGATCCCGCTTTGCATCGCTAGTTAATACTATTCATAAAAGCTAGTTTACATCCCATTAAATAATAATATTTTAATAATATATCATTTTTTAGTAAAACTCGGTATTGTGTACAACACAAGCTATTGAGGAAGGTTGAACTTGCATGTAATGCAAGACAAGTCAATGTTGTGTGTAGTGAAAGATTCCTTTGGTGTTGTTTATAACATAATCCAAACATAGTTATTTTATACATTGAACAAAATCTATACTCATTTTTGTGTGAAATTAATTCTATAAAAATAACTTGAAATTTTGTGCAACACAAGCCTAGAAAAGTGTTGCGTATACTGCAAGCTAATACAGTATTGTGTATAGTGAAAGCTAATATTGGTATAGTGTACAACAGAATACATCAAATAAATTAAAAAGAAACTATCTCATAAAATCTCAAGGTGTTACATTCTACCCCCCTTAAAATGAATTTCTCCCTCGAAATTCGTTGGGGTTATAAATGGTATACTACTTGAAAGTTTCTTTCATGGAAACCGACATCATAAAAAGGAATACTAAAACTTCATTTTAAAAAGGAAAGTTAGAAACATAATGGTTACCTAAAGTAACTAATCACTGGGTTTCCACATATGAGAACATAGTTGGGAAGTGAAAACATGGATATGGAAGAGAAATCTAACCATCAAGTTCAGATTAATAGTGTTAAAGAATAAGGTTTAGAGAAAGTTAACTACCAAAAGCCATAAATCTTCAATGATTTAAGGGACCGTCTGATTCATCGGATAAGAAGGTACTATGATAACATTTTGGGTTTCAAGATCCTTTTCCTAAAGTTGATGAATTTTTTCATGAGAAGAAATGATTACATGATTTCAGTACAATCTCACCATTGGTCCTTCCCTAAAAAACTTCCACTTCATCTCTTATTTAAAGAAATTAAGTTGAATTTTCCATTCTTGAAGTGTTAGAATATCATGCAATAGAATGATAGGTCATTCCATATGTCTCAACAAAAATGTTAGAATGTGTTATCAAATATGATTAAGTCCACCTATAGTGAGATAATACATTAATCTAATAAAATTTAACTGAAATATAACTTATAAAATCCATCAATGGATAACATTAAAATCCTTACAAAAACTAAAAATATAAAACTTTAGAAAGAGGTGAACTAAATGGACTTAACAGTTCTCTCCCATATCTCATTTGTCAGTTTTTGGTTGTCACATTCCAAACATGTGAATACCTTAATCATGTATTCTCATGTAACATGATAATAACATGAATTACAATAGAACCTCAGTGATAACATGCATTCTGTCAAAATTAACTCTTTCCACACACCAAAAATACCAAAAATTCAATATACTCAAACCACAATATCACTTTATCCTTATATTAGTTACGAGCTCATTAATACTAACAAAAATATCATTATCTCCTTATCCCTTCATTATGTGCATATCATGTGTTTTACAAAAATATTTCAATCACCTTTCATGGTTACCGGTACCATATACTTATGGAAAACCACAATGGACGAATACATAGATATTCCATTATTCCATAATACTATAAAAGAGATTCTAAATCACTATTTTGGAATCCCGTTACATAAACACATAATCATTCTACTACTTATTTTTCATACTCAACATCACCAATAGTGATCGCATGTGACTTCCCTTTGTCTTTTGGCTTAAGTGGTTGCTAACGTTGATCATCATTAACCCTTAGATTAGGGTATTTGTTATTATAATGTCCCATTTCCTTTCACTTATAGAATTGAAGTGTTGGTGGTGCATTCTATGTAGTCTTTTCTCTATTCACATCATTAGAAACCTTTTTCCCATTACTTCAGAACTCAACTACTCAAAGATCTTATTTTACACACTTGAAACATTTGATAGTACCTTTAAGACAATCCCCACCATTCTTCTTTCCAAACTTGGAGCATAAGGAAACATTCATCTTATTTTCACCATTTTTTTTGAGATTTTCCCTTGAACTCCATATTTTGTTTCTTGTCAGAACCATGAGATGGATTTGTAACACAAACTTCAAGTATTACCTTGATAGTGCAACTCACAATCTCTTCATAATTATTAAAGTATCCTATAGCTAATGACCTTAGAAGACTTGTTTTTAAGCCACTTAAGAATCGATCAACTTTACTTTCAGGTTAGATGATAAATCCAGAAGCATACCTTGAAAGTCTTTTAAAATTCTTCTCATATATACCAATAGATACATCATTCTTTTTCTTAATCTCAAGGAACTCATTTTCCATATCTGTTCTAATAATACTAGGGAGTTAATTATTGAAAAATAAGTTCTTGAACTCATCCCATTCCATGGATTCAATTTCATCTTGGTGCCTTGTATTCTTACTTAGAGTCCACCACTGGTCTGCTTCACATTCTAAATGATAAACAACCAAAATGAATTTTTCATGTTCTGAATAGTGAATGATGGAAAAAATCTTTTCAATAGTACTGATCCATTGTTCAGTAACAAGTGGAACAGAAGACCCACTGAAAGAATGTGGATGTTGCCTCATTAAGGACTCAATAAATTTTTTTCCCTTCTCTACTCATTTGGAAGTTATGAATGATTCATATCTTGTGTAATTATAGCAATAAGATTTTTTATTCCATATCCCTTAACATTTGTTTATTCAGGAGGGAAATCATTGCATTTCCTGGTGCATTAATCATTAACATGGTTCCTTCGGGTTCAAACCATCTTCTAAAACCCAAAAATAATAGTGTGAGGAAAAAATCATACTATGAAAACAACATAATCAAGGGGGTACTTTCAATATCTAATATTTTGGTTTTAATACTAGGTTATTCATGATCATTACCTTAATTATAGGACTGCAATATATAGTTATACTTAACCTTAAGGACATCTCTAGACATACCTTAGAAATATCTCTAGGGATCTCACTAAAGTTTTCTCATCCTAGTTTTCAAAGGTTGACTAAACCTTCATTCTGATACCAAATATAATGAACCAAGATTGACATACATGGACATTTCATTACTTTTGTTGAATACTTAATACATGACACAAACAAACACCCAAATACCATATTATTTTAGTGTCTTTGGAAACTTGGAACAAAATCTTCTAACTTGGTGAAAGATCTTCAACATCTCTCATAAAGATCTTCCCCATTAGTTTCCCTACCTAAAACCTTTCTTTATATCCTGGGAAAAAGAAAACATAAAAAGTGTGAGCTCATATTCTCAATAAGGTTAAACATGAAGAACATCAAAAAAACATAAACATAATAATGTGAAAACATGAACATAAATTTTTAATATCAAAATCTTGATTCATGAAATAAATCTTAGAAATACGTAAGGAATAGATCATAAAGGAATATTAACCATGATAAAATAGCATTGGAATAAAACATGGAATTATAGAAAACAAATAAGCACATAATATGATTTCTATAGTATCCATTTCATTGCTTCCAAGACCATCATAGTGGATAAACTCAATTATTGAACCGGGTTTACTTGTCGTTCTAACCATGTCTTACTAAACAAGAATTACTTGTCATTCCAGCCTAGTATTACTGAACCGTATTTACTTGCCATCCCAATCATGTTTATATTATGATATATAAATATTTACCCAATGAATTGGAGGGAGATATAGGTCCCACCCATCTCATAATGAAATAATTCTTACATGTGCCACAAAAACATAAATCATTCATAATAGCATAACCCAAGAAATAAAATGGGATTCTTAAACATCATTCCATTATAACATAATCCATATAAAAATTCATTTAATAATTAATGAAATAAAAACATAGTAATAATTTGGATAGAAACATAAACCTATTTAAAGAGCGTCATCTTAGATGGAAAATAATTTTGATAAAATACATGAACTTAATTATTGAGGAAAATATCCTTTCTTCTAAAAAAACTTTTTCTTTTCTCAAAATTCCATGAAATTTTAAAAGAAAAGAATTTATTTGAAAATAAAATTAAAATCATAGAGAGGAAGATTCATGGAAATAAGGCATTAATAAGAAGTAAAAACACATTCATGCCGGATAAGTCAAAAAAACATTCTTCTCGTACTCTCATCAGAAAAGTCAAAAAGTACCTCCAATGGAAAACAAAAGAAAGATTCCTTCCAAAATATATAGTAAAATTAAAAAATGGGTAAAAATAACTTTATAAATAAAATAATAGTAAAAATTTTATGAAAAAAAATTATAAAACATGGACATGGATGATAAATATACCCCCAATAAATACTTACGTATAAACAATATCGGATAAAATGAGATTGAAACATTATCCATTACCTTAGGTCTGATATGCTTCTTATGTGACTGAACCTCCTGAAAAATTATTTAGATAATGTTATTAAATTATTTCATAATCATGGTAATCATATATGGTCATATTATCCTTCATTTTTCTATAACAATTCATTGTTACTTGTTATTCGGGTTTTAACTGCTTTATGATCGTATGCATGTTTTGTCAAATAAGTTCGTGTTTCTCTTATTAGGTCATAGTTATATCATTTATAGAATGATATTATAATAATATATATCATATTTTTTCATTAAATTCATTTATATAATAATTATTTAATGAAGATCATGTAGAATGAATCGCATCGCATTGTGGAGACGGTAGGTCGTACGTACGCACGAACGACGATATCGTTCCTATAATTGTTGAAAGGTATTGATATGGATAGTGTATAATATTTCAGAATAAATATCATTTTATAATAATCATATATAGTTATTACTTCTATCATTATACCCATATAGGTAATTTTGTGATGAAAAACATATTATACCACAACGTGGAGACGGTAAGTCGCACATACGTAGGCGTGGTGATTTCATTTTTCATAGGATGGATAGAAGAATAAATATAGTTGTTTCATATTTATAATAACATATCAGTATATTATTGATATTTATGTTTTTAATTTATAATGAAACAACTAATGAAGAGTAAGTATAATAAGAAATATGTTTGAAAGAATCGATAGAAGATATTACCTCTTCCTTGATGTGTTTCCCCTAAATCGCTTCGTAGAGCACTAGGGTAACAAATATTTCAATATTAAAAGGGTAAAATATTTACTTATTTGATGTCAATTAGATCATAAATAAATAATTTCGAACATTTTTTACAATATCATAATTATTATATATTTTTAAAAATGTTTATGATTTTTAAATAATTTAATAAAACACTATTTTGATAAACTATCAATAGTGTCAATTTTAACACTATTCAATTTATTGATTTTTAAAAATAAAAATATAACAAGTTAACTTTGAAAAAACTATTTTATTATATTCCTATGAGGTAAAGGGTATCTATAAAATTAATTATACATATTAATTATTGAAAATATATTTATTTTAAAATTATTAATAACATTTATTTGATATATCTATTAAAACAATAATTACTACAATGATTTTGTGTAATTATTTAATATACTTATTTGTTCAGTAAAAATTAAAAATAAAACACTATAATGAAGATAAATTTAATATATTTCATGATAATATATGTAGTATAATTTATCTAATATAAAATCAAACATTAAAAATTTTATACTTATTAAAGTATGAATGTGATAACTTTAACATTACTTTAAATAAAATAATATAAAGGTCATAATCTATTCTATAAGGCTCTAAATGGTAACTATATTTACCTTTTTAGGATTATGGTAGAGATATACTTGAAAAATAATATTTTTTCATGTGTTTGTACATTTTTATTGTTATTATGATTTTAATAAAAATTGTTTCATTGATTTCTCATCAATTAATTAATTTTTACATCATCAAATAATAAGACATTAAGGTAATTATTTATTTCCTAAAAATTAAAAATAAATTACCAAGATATAGGTAATTATTTTATATTTCCATTTACTATTTATTTTTGAAGATATCACCTGGTTATACCTCTATTAAAATTATTATACTTATGATAAATGTGAGTTTGACATTTTGTCACTTTCATTGGTTTTATTAATATCTATGTCATTTTCATTATCAAGTAGACATTAAATGACTATGTTTGGAACCAAAGATGTTAAGGTAAGAATTTTATTCATATAATTGGATTTTTGAAGGTTTTAGGATAATATTATTGTCCTTATCATATTATTAGTTACCCTAATTTACCTTATTTACCTTTAACTGTGGTAAATAAAAATTACCACAGTTACTATTCATAATATCCAAAAATAAAAGTAACCTATTAAAATAATTTGGACCTAATGATTCCAAATTTAGAATCCATTTTTTCATAATTCAAAACACATAATTGGCATAAATTAATTTAAAATTAATTCTTATTGTCAAAACTAAAAAGCATGTTTTTAAGAAGTAAAAACTAATCAAAAGATTGTCATGTGTTTATCTTCAATTTAAAAGTGAAATTACTTAAAATAAACAAAATTGTATTAAATTATATAAAAATAATCCAATTACACTTTAAAACTAATTAAAAATATAATCTAACTATATAAATAAATTAGACGAAAAGGTAGTTTTGAATTAAAATGCAGTATTTTTCACTATTCATCAAAATATGAATTTCATCAGAAAAATACCAAAACTTCAACCAAGTTAAATTTTTATGTTCATCTTCCAAATAATATTTTTATTTTGTAAAATATAATATATAAAAATGTTAAAAAATAGATTTAAAATTGGTGCGCCATCAAAAGGTCGTAAAACTGCATTTTTTTGAAAAATGCATCTTTTATCCAAAAAAATGATTTTGTTCTTATATCATATTCTAGAAAATATATAAGAAGAATTTTAATGTTATATAAAATTAAAAATGTGGTTAATACTATTCATAATGTCTATTTTACATCCCATTAAATAATAATATTTTAATAATATATCATTTTTTAGTGAAACTTGGTATTGCGTACAACACAAGCTATCGAGAAAGGTTGGTCTTGCGTGTAATGCAAGACAAGTAAGTGTTTCTTGTAGTGTACGATTTCTTTGATGTTGTGTATAACATAATCCAAACATGGTTCTTTTATAAATTGAACAAAATCTATACTCATTGTTTCGTGAAATTAATTCTATCAAAAGAACTTGAAATTGTGTGTAACACAAGCCAAGAATAGTGTTGTATATACTACAAGCTAATAAGGTTTGGAGAAAGTTAACTAATAGAAATACATAAATCTACGATGATTTAACAGACCCTCTGATTCATCAGATAATAAGGTACTAGGATAACATTTTTGGTATCAAGATCCTTTTCCTAAAGTTGATGAATTTTTGCATGAGAAGAAATGCTTACTTGATTTAAGTACAATATCACCATTGTTCATTCCATGAAAAACTTCAAATTCATCTCTTATTTAAAGAAATGAAGTTGTATTTTTCATTCTTGAAGTGTTAGAAGATCATGAAATAGAATGATAGGTCATTCCATCTATCTCAACAAAAAGGTCAGAATATGTTATCAAATATGCTTAAGTCCGCCTATAGTGAGATAATACATTAATCTAATAAACTTAAATTGGAATATAACTTATATTATCCATTAATGGATAACATTATAGTCCTTCCAAAAACTGAAAATATAAAACTTTAGAAAGAGGTGAACTAAATGGACTTAACAGTTGTCTCCCATATCTCATTTGGAAATTCTTGGTTGTCACATTCCAAACATGTGAATACCTTAATCATGTATTATCATGAAACATGATTATAAAATGAATTACCATATAACTTTTGTGATAACATGAATTCTGTCAAAATTAACTCTTTCCACACACTAAAAATAACAAAAAATTTATATACTCAAACTACAATATCACTTTGTCCTTATATCAGTCATGAGATCATTAATACTAAGAGAAATATCATTATCTCCTTATCCCTTCATTATGCACATATCATGTGTTTTCCAAAAATATTTCAATCACTTTTCATCGTTATTGGTACCATATAATTATGGAAAATCACAATGGACCAATGCATATATATTCTAGTATTCTATAATACTATAAAAGAGATTCTACATCACTATTTTGAAATCCCTTTACATCAACACATAATCATTCCATTACTTCGTTGTCATTCACAAAATCACCAATATTGATTGTATGTAAATTACCTTTGTCTTTTTCCTTAAGAGTTTTCTAATGTCGATCATCATTAACCCTTAAAATTAGGGCATCGATTAGCATAATGTCTCATTTCCTTGCACTTGTAGCATTGAAGTGTTGGTGGTGCATTCTCTGTAGTCTTTTCTCTATTCACATCATTAGCAACATTTTCCCATTACTTTGTCACTCAACTGCTTGATGAACTTCTTTTCCACACTTGAAACATTTTCTAGTCCCTTTAATATAATATCCACTATGCTTCTTTCCACACTTTGAGAATAAGGAAACATTCATCTTCTTTTCACCATTGTTTTGAGATTTTCCCTTGAAATCCATCTTTCATTTCTTGTTAAAACCACCAAATGGATATGTAACACCAAATACCAGTTATACCTTGATAGCACAATGCACAATCTCTTCATAGATATTAAATTATATTATAGCTAATGACCTTTGAAGACTTGGTTTTAAGCCATAGAAGAATCGAACTACTTTATTTTCAGGTTGGATGATAAATCCAGAAGCATACCTTGAAAGTCTTGTAAAATTCTCCTCATATGTACCAACAGATTCATCATCCTTTTTATTAATCTCAAGTAACTCCTTTTTAATATTTGGTCTAAGAATATGAGGTAAGTACTTATTGAAAAATAAGTTCTTGAACTCGTACCATTCCATGGATTAAATTTCATCTTGCTGCCTTATATTCTTAATTAGAGTCCACCACTGGTCTGCTTCACCTTCTAAATGATAAACATCCAAAATGAATTTTTCATGTTTTGAATAATGAAGTATGGAAAATATCTTTTCAGTGGTACTGATTAATTGTTCAGCAACAAGTGGATCAGAAGACCCACTGAAAGAATGTGGATGTTACCTCGTGAAAGACTTAATAGAATGTTGTTCCCTTCTCTAATCATTTGAAAGTTCATAATGATTCATAGATTGTGCAAGAATATAAATAATATTTTTCATTCCATATCCCATAAAATTCGGTTTTTGAGGAGTAAAATCATTGCATTTCCCAATTCATTGATCATTAACACGGTTCCTTTGGGTTTCATCCATCATCTAAAACCCAAAAAGAATAGTGTGAGAGGAAAAAATCATACTAGGAAAACAACATAATCAAGGAGGTTTAATTTAAATTTCTAACATATTAGGTTTAATCCTAGGTTATCCATGATCATTACCTTAATTATAGGACTTTAACCTATAGTTATACTTAACCTTAGAGACATTCCTAGACATACCTTAGAAATATCTCTAGGGATCTCACTAAATTTTTCACATCCTAGTTTCCAAAGGTTGACTAAACCTTTTCTCTGATACCAACTCTAATGACCCAAGCTTGACATAAATGAAAATTTCATTAATTCTATGGAATAATTAATACATTACAAAAATAGACACCTAAATACCATATTATTTTAGTGTATTTGGAAACTTGGAACATAATATTCTAACTTGGTGAAAGATCTTCGATATCTCCCTTAAAGATCTTCCCCTTTAGTTTCCCTACCTAAAACCTTTCATTATATCCTAGGGAAAAGAAAACATAAAAAGGGTGATCTCAAATGCTCAATAAGGGTAAACATGAATAACATCAAACAAAACATAAACACAATAATGTTAAAACATGAACATAAATTTTGAATATCAAAATCATGAGTCATGAAATAAATCTTGGTAGTACGTAAGGAATAGATCATAATGGAACATTAAACATGATAAAATAGAATCGGCATAAAACATGTAATTGTGGGAAAAAAATAATCACATAATATGATTTCCATAATATCCAAGGAATTGCTTCCAAAACCATCATAATGGAAAAAGTGCATTACTGAACCGGGTTTACTTGTCATTTCAGCCATGTCTTACTGAACACGAATTACTTGTCATTCCATCCATGTATTACTGAACTAGATTTACTTTCCATTTTATTAATGTCTATCTCATGAGATATAAATCTTTACCCAATTAATTGGTGGGATATATAGGTCCCACCCATATCATAATGAAATCATTATTACATGTTCCACAAAAACATAAATCATTCATCATAGCATAAACCAAGAAATAAAATGGGATTTTTAAACATCATTCCATCATAACATAATCCATATAAAATATCATTATATCATTAATGAAATAAAAACATAGTAATAATATGGATATAAACATAACCCTATTTAAATAGAGTCATCTTATATGGAAAATAATTTTGATAAAATACTTGTACTTAATTCTTGAGGAAAATATCCTTTCTTCTAAAAAAACGTTTTCTTTTCTCAAAATTCCATGCAATTTTAAAAGAAAGTAATTTATTTTAAAATAAACTTGAAATATTATAGAGTAACCTTCATGGAAATATGGCGTTAAGAATAAGTAAAAACACATTCATTTCGTATAATTAAAAAAACATTCTTCTCAAACTCTTTTCAGAAAAGTCAAAAAGTGCCTCATATGAAGAAAAAAAAGATTCCTTCCAAAACATGTAGTAAAAGTCAAAAATGGGTAAAAATGACTATAAATAAAATAATAGTAAACATTTTATGAAAACATTTCTAGAAAACATGGACATGGATGATAAATATACCCCTAGTAAATACTTACGTATAAACAATCTCGGATAAAAATGAGATTGAAACATTGTCCCCTACCTTAGGTCCGATATGCATCCTATGTGTCTGAAACTCATGTATAATGATTTAGATAATATTATTAACTTATTCCATAATCATGGTCATCATATATGTTCATATTCTCCTTAATTTGTTTGTAAAAATTCATTGTTACTTGTTATTCGGTATTTAACTGCTTTATGATCGTATGCATGTTTTGTCGAATAAGTTCTTATTTATCTTATTAGGTCATAATAATATCATTTAAATAATGATATTAGAATAATATATATCATATTTATTTATTCAATTCATTTATATATTCATTATTTAATTAATATCATGTAGAACGAATCGCATCGTATCGTGGAGACGGTAGGTCGTACGTACGCATGAGTGATGATATCGTTCCCATAATTGTTGAACGGTATTGAAATGGATGGTGTATAATATTTCAGAATAAATATAATTTTATAATAATCATATATATTTATTAATTCCATCTTTATACCGATCCAGGTAAGTTGGTGATGAAAAACATATTACACCACAGTGTGGAGACGGTAAGTCGTACATACACACGCGTGGTGATTTCGTTTTTCATAGGACGGATAGAAGATGAAATATGGTTGTTTCATATTTATAAAAAAAATATCATTATATGAGTGATACTGATGTTATTAATTTATAATGAAACAACTAATGAATATGAATTATAAGAAGAAATAAGTTTGAAATAATTGGTAGAAGATATTACCTCTCCCATGATGTGCTTCCCCTAAATCTTTTTGTAGAGCACTAGAGTTAGTCATTGAATATTACCAGAACCTCTAGAACAAAAATAGGGAAGTTGATAAGGAAAAATTTCTAGGGATGTCTGAGCTTTAAGGATAAAAATGGAGTGAATATTTGAGGGGAATTGTCCTTTTATAATTAAGGTGAGGGGAACTTTTTGAAACCTCAAAAATATTAATTTATAATAATTTTAAAATCAATCCAAATACCTCCAAAATGAGATATATTCGAAACTAAAATATGATAAGATTGAAATCTCATCAACCAATAAAATTTAGACAAGTTTTAATGTCCATTAAAACCTTATCTTTTCAATTCAACACTTAGTTATTCTACTTCATTTTAACTGGGGTAACAAATATTTCAATTTTAAAAGGGTAAAATATTTACTTATTTGATGTCAATTAGATCGTAAATAAATAATTTCGAAAATTTTTGACCATATAATAATTATTATATATTTTTGAAAATGTTTATTATTTTTAAATGATTTAATAAAACACTATTTCGATAAACTATCAATATTGTAAATTTTAACACTATTCAATTTATTGATTTTTAAAAATAACAAGATAACAAGTTAACTTTGAAAAAACTATTTTATTATATTACTATGAAACAAAGGTTATCTATAAAATTCATTATACATATTAATTATCCCAAAATATATTTATTTTAATATTGTTAATAATATTTATTTGATATCTCTATTAGTAAAATAATTACTACAATGATTTTGTATAATTATTTAATATACTTATTTGTTGAGTAAAAATTAAAAAATAATAATAAATTTAATATAAATTTAATATATTTCATGATAATATGTGTATTATAATTTATATACTATAAAATCAATACTTATTAAAGTATGAATGTGATAACTTTAACATTACTTTAAATAAAATAATAAAAAGGTCATAATCTATTTTATAAGGATCCAAATGATCACTAACTTGATCTTTGGATGATTATGGTCAAGTTATACTCTAAAAATAATATTTTTTCATGTGTTTGGACATTTTTATGGTTATTAGGATTTTAATAAAAATTGTTTCGTTGATTTCTCATCAATTGATTAATTTTTACATTATCAAAGAATAAGAAATTAAGGTAATTATTTATTTCCAAAAAATTAAAAATAAATTAACATGATGTTGGTACTTTTTTTATCTTTCCATGAACTATTTATTTTTGAATATATCACCTGGTTATACCTATATTAAAATTATTATACTTATAAGAAATATGAGTTTGACATTTTTTTCACTTTCATTAGTTTTATTAATATCTATGTCATTTTCATTGTCAAGTGGATATTAAATGACTATGTTTCAAAAAAAAAATTGTTAAGGTAAGAATTTAATTCATCTAATAGTATTTAATCATATTATAGGATAATTTTATTGTCCTCATCATATTATTAGTTACCCTAATTTACCCGATTTACCTTTAAGTGTGGTAAATAAAAATTACCATAGTTACTATTCATAATATCCAAAAATAAAAGTAACATATTAACATATTTTCCCACTGATTCTAAATATAGAATCCATTTTTCATAATTCATAACAAATAATTGGAAGAAATTAATTTAAAATTAATCCCTGTTTTCAAAATCAAAAAGTTAGTTTTTAAGAAGTAAAAACTTATCAAAAGATTATCATGTGTTTATATCCAATCTAAATGTAAAATTACTTCCAATTACAAAAATTGGATTAAATTATAAAAACATAATCTAATTACACTTTAAAACCAATTAAAAATATAATCTAACTATATAAATAAATTAGAAGAAAAGGCAGTTTTGAATTAAAATGCAGTATTTTTCACTATTCATCAAAATATGAATTTCATCCGAAAAATACCAAAATTTCAATCAAGTTAAATTTTTATGTCTCTCTTCTAAAGAAGATGTTTATTTTTTCAAATCAAATATATAAAAGTGTTAAAAACTAGATTTAAAATTGGTGTGCCATCAAAAGATGGTAAAACTGCATTTTTTGAAAAATATATCTTTTACCCGAAAAATTGATTTTGTTCTTATATCATGTTATAGAAAATATATAATATGAATTTTAATGTTATATAAAATTCAAATTTTGCTTAATACTATTCATAACAGCTAGTTTACATCCTATTAAATAATAATATTTTAATAATATATCTTTGTTTAGAGAAACTCGGTATTGCGTACAACGCAAGCTATCAAGGAAGGTTTCTCTTGCATGTAATGCAAGATAATTTAGTGTTGCGTGTAGTGCAAGATTCCTTTTGTGTTGATTATAAAATAATCTAAACATAGTTCTTTTATACATTGAACAAAATCTATACTCAGTATTGTGTGAAATGAATTCTATCAAAAGAACTAGAAATTGTGTATAACACAATCCAAGAATAGTGTTGCGTATACTACAAGCTAATAAGGTGTTGCGTATAGTGAAATTTTATCTTGGTATAGCGTAAAACATAAGACATCAAATAAATTAAAAATAATCTATCTCATAAAATCTCAGGGTGTTACAAGTGTTTATTTATTATTCTAAATTTATCTATTTATCTGCTATTTCATGGGCTAAATTGTTCCCAATTGAGTTATATTTGATGCCCAACACTATTTTTCGGCCTAAGAGGACCAGGAATGACTCTAGGGAATGTGGTAGGCTGGCTTGGGTGATTGGTTTGGCTTCAACCTAGGTTAGTTTATTACAAAATAATATCTAAGATTTGGGTTATCCTTTTCCATAGGTTCCTAAGACTTTAGAATTCCCTCTATTGTTTGGGATGTTTATATCTTAGAAATTAAGTTATCAAGAATCATGAGGTATGTGTGGGAAGAGTGTCATGAGCTCTTTCTCACCTTGAGCCTAAATTTTCCATGTTTGGTTGAGGTTTTTCCTTTTATTATGGTCTTCTTTTTTATAGAGTTGTTAGATTATGGTATATTAATATTAAAGTGGTGTTTTTACCCTCACTAGTATGGCTTGAGTTACCTTTGGGGTCATGTGTGATGTTTTGGGATATTGATTAATAAGTAATTTAAGACATGAGTTTAGTTTTTAGGTCTTTAAACCCCTTGATACAACTAAACATTTGATTATAGACAGGATTTAGGGACCAATTCACGATCGGTATGTGGTCATCAACCATATGGACAAGTTTGGAATAGTTCCACATCCCAGTTTCTTTTTTTATTTAGAACAATTGACCCTTGGATCACCTGATGTGTGTAGGTAAATGGGATATGGGTCATGGTTTATAATAGGATATGTTATCATAATTTTATGGAGTTTCTAATTAAGATCGGTGGTATTCTATTGTTATGTTATTGTGCATGTGATGTAAAATTCATTTGTGAGTGTGAAAAAAATATGGATTTCCTGATAAAATATTTTTTGGTTTTAAAAATTAAAATTTGGAAAATTTTGCATAAATATTGTGGTTTTTTTCCCTTGTGTGTTTTGGGATAGCTTTTTGTGATTTTGGGGACATAAGAATGTAAGGTTCTATGTCCTTAGTTGTATGATGTAAGACTCTTATAAAGTTCTAGTATAAAAGTAGAGTGTTTATTGTATGGGTTCTGCATCCTTTGTTTGACACTACCCAAACTCCTAATGGAGTAGCATGTTACATTTCATTTTCAGAGTAAGTCCCCTTATATTCTTTTAGAGGTTGTGTTTATTTAGTGTCTCTTTTGGAGATTTTTTAGGGCCATATATTTTGATCTGTGTGTTTTGGTTAATAGATGGATCAGTGAGGATCAGTTCTTCTTGGAGTCTTCTATGTAGGTTTGATAGAGCGCTGTCGTGGGCGCCCTCAAATGATTAGTGTGATTTGGGGTACTTAAGTGCAGCAGAGTGGCTGACCAAGGTCGTCTCTCAAAGGAGGAAGTGAATTTAACAACTTATTAGAGGTATTCTAAAAAAATAAAATAAAATAGAATAGAATAAAAACACTACTTTAAAGGATTGGGGTTTGTTGTAGTTTATGAATCTAGAAGAAGTTTGCTGGAAGAAGATTGTATAATTTTTTTTTGTTTTTAGTTTTGAAATGAATTTCAATTTAAATGACACAACAAGAAGATGTTTTTTTTTTAGAAATCTATTTAAAAAGCGTAATCGATCTAACTCTACCTCTTCACTTTATTATTAATCATTATCATTTATATTAACATTCACTTAATTATGATCCCTTAATTTGTTAAATCCCTAACCCTATGAGAATTAACTTTACCACGAAGATTGAAGTGAATTTTAACCTTAGGCTAACTTCAGAACATGCAATCGTAGCACCCTGCTTTGATTGATGTTCTAAGATTAGCTTATGATCAGTGGTAAATTAAGGCACATATCCATTCTGGAAATGAGGATGAATTGTGTTTAGGGATTATATTTGAACTCTACAAATTTATCCCGTGTGGTCTTGTATTACCGATTAAGATCGCGCTCTCACAATTTACACAAAATCCTGACCTCGCGTGTTTTTATGTTAATTGTTCAATTACTTGCTTAGTTTCTTACAATTTAAAAACACAATTCATGGATCATATTAAGTGAATTACAGTAGCTCATTGATTCAAAATAATTAAATGAAGAGGGTAGAAGATAGATCGATTACTAAAAGACTACTCTTCCATGGGTGGCGTAATCATCGTAGAAGCGTTTTGCATGTGCAAAGGTTTAAAATGGGTATAACCCAATAATGCTTCTACTCAAGAATTCCAGACCAATTAGGAAGATTAATATAAGAAGAAATTTAAACAAAACAGAAGAAAAGAGAAGAAATATAATAAGATCAATGAAGTTTATTACACAAATGAAAACATTACAAAATGAAGAAGAGAAGGAGGCTTCGATGAGGGGATCCTTGCTTCAAGAGCTACCCCTCTTACAATGGTTGGAGAATTTGGGTGAAACAAATTCTCCTCTGCCTCCAATCTCCCAATGCACGTCCCAACCCCTCCAAATGAGAAAAACTCCAATTTATAGAGGGGAGGGGAGGAGAGGTTACAAGTGGTTTCAAGTGTGAATGTGGAAATTCGGCCAAATATTTTATGCCAACTTGCACCGCCCATTTGACCACCAAAACGCGTGAATTGTCCGGCCTTCCAGAAGGATTATTTGTTCCACATCATGTCCCCGAGCTTTCATCAAAATTTGGGCTCAATCCAAGCCCGTATGTAGAATATATGGCCCAAATACAGAACCTTCTCCATTCTGGCGAGCCCAGCCCAACTTTGACTTCATGGCCCAATTTCAACAACCAAATGAACTCTTTAGCTTTAGTGTCCTGAATAAAAGTTGTAGATAATTAAGTTAGGAACACTGTTACAAAATTTCAAATTCAAATAATAAATATAAAAATATTTATCTTCGAAATACTACAGTGCACTATTAAGGGTAAAACTGGAATTTTCACCAAATTTTCAAATGAATGATCAAATCCCAAATATTTTATAAATAAACATGTTTAACACAATGTGAGGAAATTATATCATTTATTATCAATAAAATATTCAATAAAATAGTGTTTTATCAACTCCCCCACACTTACCCTTTTGCACAGCTGGGCAAAACCTCATATCAAGTAAACATCAATATCAAATCAAAACCAATTTTAAAACACATATCTTTAAGATCAATCAATTTCACACCAAGAATAAAAAAGATATCATGCCTCATAAAAAACCTTATTTCAAGTTCTCCATTTATATCATTCAATATATTTCCACTTCATTTATCCACCCATGCACAAAACACTTACCTTGCTTGAATTTTCTCTCATCACTCAAATATCAATTTTTTTTTGCAATGTCTTTCTCATCCAAACTCATAAAAGGGTCACCATAGGCTTGATAGATTCCTACATCGCTACCCGATGTGAGTCAAGGACATATTTTTATCATGAGGACTTTTCAGGGTTGTTCTGTGGCTTTCGGTTGGTAGGATTAAGATGCGAAAAACTCTAAGGCTGAATGAGGAGGGCTTGACTCTTTTGAAGCAAAATTGCATTAATCTAATTTTCACATAAATATGGTCTTCTCTTCAATCCCCATAGTATCAATTCAGCTCCATCATCATGAAAAGTCATGAAAGGTTTACACCATTCATCATTTCAGCATAAAAAATGTCAATCTTCTCAAACATGATTTTCTTGAAAGCTCCAGATGGGCACAGCTTTCCACCTCAATTAGAAGCTCCAGAAAAGGCACAGCTTTCAATATAATGACTTTCTTTAGCAGTAAACACATCTCTTCAGAATTTAATTTTCCACCCAAAGTATCACATAATGTGGTGGCACAACACAAGACAGCTTCCCCCACACTTAAGCTCAACTAGATTATGCAATTTCACTTCAAGAGTTGGTTGGATAGGGAAAATTGGCTTGTAATGTGGCTTAACCTAACAGGCTGTGCATGGCTTCTAAGGGCTACAAGGATTAAATATTCAAGGTAGGCCATTATAAAAAAGGATTCTTTGAAAAGGGGGCTTTAATACCAAACAAATGCCTCAATCATTTAAACATATGTACCTCAAACCCTCAAGTTTTGACAGGAATAGATCAAATTCTGGTTAAATCAAGTATGGTTTGGTTCTCTCAAGAAGTGAGGTGAATGTAAAGAATATGAAAATAATGGTTTAGAAGCCTCACAGGAAAGTGATTTCAAATATAAAGACAGTGAGATTGGCATGGGATTCAAAATTCGGTGTACTTTCCATGAAATTACTAAATATTTGAACTTGAAACAAAGTCATTTCAGCATTCATTTAAGCTTAGTTTCAAGGGGTAAATTGTTTCACTTATTGATATGGATTTAAAAATGGTGATGAGAATCATTTCAGCTCAAAAGTTTCAAAAACACACAGAAAATTGTAAAATAAACACACAATTTTTGAAAAACACACAATTTTTTTTTTTTTGGTTTTTTTTTTAACAGGAAAACAATTGAAATTACTAAACTAAAAGGTTCCCTCCCCCACACTTAAAATATTTCATTGTCCTCAATGTGAACCTATGAGATGATATATGCACATGAAATGCAGAATTTTTAAATAGGACAAATAATATAAAAGTGAAAGGGTTAGGAACAGCCTGATGTGATCAAGTGATGATGGGGTCATGCAGTGTGATAAAATCCACTGCATCAGTAGGATGTCCCTCAATGTATCTCTTCAAACGTTGCCCATTGACTGTAAAGCTCCTTCCAGTGTCCTCTTGTGTGATCTCCACTGCACCATAAGGAAAAACATTAGACACAATATAAGGACCTAACCATCTGGAACGCAACTTAACAGGCATCAACTTCAGTCGTGAACTATAGAGAATGACTTTCTCTCCAACATGAAACTCCCTTTGTTGGATCATTTTGTCATGAGATGCTTTTGATCTTTCCTTGTAGAGCCTTGAGTTCTCATATGATGACAATCGAATCTCCTCAAGCTCTTGAATTTGCAACTTCCTTTGAATTCCAGCTTGGGCCAAATCCATGTTGCATTTCTTTATAGCCCAATATGCCCGATGATCGACTTCCACGGGGAGATGACACGCTTTCCCAAAAACAATCCGAAATGGGGACATACCAATGGGGGTCTTGTATGCTGTCCTATAAGCCCACAATGCATCATCCAAGCGCTTACTCCAATCCTTCCTATTTGGCTGCACGGTTTTCTCCAAGATTTGTTTCAACTCACGATTTGAAACCTCAGCCTGGCCATTTGTTTGGGGGTGGTATGGTGTTGATGTTTTGTGTGTCACCCCATACTTTCGAAGGAGGGAAGCAAAATTCCTATTGCAAAAGTGTGTCCCTTGGTCACTAATGATGGCCTTTGGTACTCCAAACCTGCAAAAAATTTGGGCTTTGACAAAGTCCACAACAACATGAGAATCGTCAGTCCTGGTGGCCTTGGCCTCCACCCATTTACTCACATAATCAACAGCAACCAAAATGTACAAAAAACCAAATGAACTAGGAAAAGGACCCATAAAGTCGATGCCCCATACATCAAAAATCTCACAAAATAGTATGGGTTGTTGGGGCATCTCATGTCTCCTAGAAATGTTCCCAGTGTGTTGGCAACGAGAGCATGACTTACAAAACAAATGGGCATCATGGAACAAGCTAGGCCAATATAATCCAGAGTCTAAAACCTTCCTAGCTGTCCGTTGGGGTCCAAAGTGTCCACCACATGCAAGTGTATGACAAAATTGCAAAACAGACTCAAACTCATGATCAGGAATACACCTCCTAATGACTTGGTCACTACACATGCGCCAGAGGTACGGATCATCCCACACATAATACCTAGACTCACTTTTTAATTTTTGGACTTGATGCTTCTTCAAATTTACTGGGATTTCAGAGCCAACAATGTAATTAACTAAATCAGCATACCAAGGATGCTTACCTGAGATGGTATAGAGATGCTCATCGGGGAAAGTGTCCCGAAGTGGTACCTGATCCAAGGTGTCATCCTCTAGTGTGCGAGTAAGCCTACTCATGTGGTCTGCCACCAAATTCTCTGATCCCTTCTTGTCCTTTATCTCAATATCAAATTCTTGAAGAAGGAGCATCCAACGGATAAGTCGTGGCTTTGCATCTGGCTTCTTTAGGAGGTACCTCAAAGCTGCATGGTCAGAAAAAACAACTACTTTAGAGCCCAATAAATATGAACGGAATTTATCTAAAGCAAATATGACAGCAAGAAACTCCTTTTCTGTGGTAGTGTAGTTTGATTGGGCTGAATCTAGTGTCCTTGATGCATAGGCGATCACATGTGAACGTCCTTCCACCCTCTGAGATAAGACAGCTCCAACCGCGAAGTTGGAGGCGTCACACATAAGCTCAAATGGAAGGTCCCACCGTGGGGGCTGTATGATAGGTGGAGTGGTCAGACACTTCTTTAGCTCATCAAAGGAAGTCCTACAAGAATCATCAAACACAAAATCAGAATCTTTTTGAAGTAATCGTGACATAGGAAGAGCGATCTTACTAAAATCTTTGATGAAGCGCCGATAAAATCCTGCATGCCCTAGGAAAGATCTAACATCACGCACACATGAAGGATAGGGTAAGGATGAAATAATTTCTACCTTAGATCTATCAACCTCTATCCCATGTTTTGACACCACATGCCCTAAGACAATTCCATGCTCTACCATAAAATGACACTTTTCAAAGTTCAGGACCAGATTCTTCTCAATACAACGATTTAACACATTTCCCAAAATACTTAGACATTCATCAAATGAAGACCCATACACTGTAAAATCATCCATAAATACCTCCATGCAGGTCTCAATAAAATCAGAAAAAATACTCACCATACATCTCTGGAAGGTACCTGGGGCGTTGCAAAGTCCAAATGGCATCCTCCGGTAGGCAAATGTGCCAAAGGGATAGGTGAATGTAGTCTTCTCCTGATCCTTTGGAGCTATAGGAACCTGAAAATATCCAGAAAATCCATCCAAGAAACAATAGTGTGTTTTCCCAGCTATTCTCTCGAGCATTTGATCAATAAATGGGAGGGGGAAATGGTCCTTGCGAGTGGTCTGATTTTGTTTCCTATAATCAATACACACACGCCAACTGTTTTGCACCCTCATTGGAACTAAATCATCTTTCTCATTTTTAACAACAGTAAAACCATTTTTCTTAGGCACAACCTGAATTGGACTTACCCACTGTGAATCTGAAATGGGAAAGATTATACCTGCCTCGAGCAATTTCTCAACTTCCTTTTTAACAAATTCCAGGAGGGTGGGATTGAGTCTCCTTTGTGGTTGTCTCACCGGTTTAGCCCCATCCTCCAAGAGAATCCTATGCATGCAAATGGAGGGGCTAATACCTGATATGTCAGCCAAGGTCCAACCAATTTCCCTAATGTTATCTCTCAAAAGATTCAAAAGTTTTTCTTCATGTTCAAAAGAGATATTGTTAGCAATTATGACAGGTAATCTATCACCACTGAGCAAGTATGCATATTTGAGATTTGGGGGCAATGGCTTGAGTTCCAATGTAGGTGGGTGATGTATGGATGGAGAAATTGATGCAACAGACATATCTGCACAATGAACATCAATATCAGAATAAAAATCATCACAATCAGAGAATAAAGCACCAAATCCATCAGCATACTCAATAGCCATGTCATAATCAGAGTTCACATGATCAAAATCAGAATATGATTCCATTTCAAAATCAAATCTTAGAGAGTCTTGTTCCTTAAAAATGGGTGTAGAAGTATTCTTAGACATCAAACTAGAACCAATACTCATAATCTCCCTAAGAATAGGACAATCAAATTCTATGGAGTTTTTATTTGGTGGTTCAAAATGGGAGATAACAAAAGCAGAATGGTCCTCTGAGGGGTACTTCATGGAATCCATAACATTAAATATCACAACTTCATCTCCAAACTCCATGGAAAGTGTACCCTCATTTACATTTATGATAGTTTTTGCAGTTTTGAGGAAGGGTCTACCTAAGATAATGGGGGCATGAGAACTTACCTGATCATCCTCCATGTTAAGAACATAGAAATCCGCTGGAAAGATCATGTCTCTTACCCGGACAAGTACATCCTCAAGGACTCCCGCTGGATATGCCGTAGCTCTATTCGCCAATTGTACCACTACTCTTGTTGGCTTCAACTCACCAACCTGCAAGGAAGAGAATACAGAGTGAGGCATCACATTTATTGAAGCTCCTAAATCACAAAGAGCATCAGAGAAGTGCAACTCCCCTATGGTACATGGGATGGTGAATGTCCCGGGATCCTTGCACTTTGTTGGCATTGCTAGAGTTGGTGTAATGAGTGCCGACACATTCCTTCCAAGGTTGATCCTCTCATTTCCCTTGATCCCTCTTCGATTGGTACAAAGTTCTTTTAAGAATTTCGCATACCTTGGAATTTGCTTAATGGCTTCAAGTAGAGGAATGTTGATCTCCACACGCTTGAATGTGTCCAAAACCTCCTTTTGCATTGCTTCTTCAGTCATCTTCTTGTTTTGAACAACCCTGTTTGGAAAAGGAAGGGGTTTAGGAGGAACATCATCAATCTTTTTCTTACCTTTATCTTTCTCCTTGGATTGTTCATTATTTGGTATGGAATGCGGCTTCTCTGAAGTTGAGGTGAATCCCGGTGGAATGGTAGGTGCAGATGTATCGTTCATTTGCTTCCCACTTCTCAATGTGATGGCACTAACATTCCCCTTTGGATTTGGAGTGGGTTGGGAAGGTAGATTTCCAGAATTCTTACTCACAAGTTCATGGAGGGCGGTGGCAATCTGACTCATTTGAGTCTTCAACTCTCTCAGCTCCGAACCTTGACTCTTCAGCTCATTCTGTTGATTAAGAACAATTTGTTTCAAAAGATCATAAGTGTTAGAGTCTACCTTGTGTTGGATATTCCCTTGTTGCTGACTTGTTGATGTTTGAGCTTCAAATCTCCTTTGGGGTTGTTGGAAACCCTGCTGGTAAGGCGGAGGCTGCTGGAAGTTTTGTTGAAAAGGGGGCCTTTGTCGTTGTCCAGAGCCATACCTCATGTCCGCTAGATCTTTCCACCCTTGGTTGTATGTTGGATCAAACTTCTTTTGGGGATATGGTTGTTGTTGCTGCTGCTAAAATGGTCTCCCAGGGAACACTGTTGCACAATCTTCTGTTTCTTGGAGTTGTGGGCAACAGTCAGTTGGGTGGCTTGTCTCAGTGCAAATACCACAAGGCCTTGAAGGAGGGGGTTGGGATGTCTTTTGAGCCAATGCAATCTGCCTCACCATAGTTGTCAATTCTTCTAACTTAGTATCAATCAAATGACTTTCAAGAGAAGAAGGACTTACCTGATGTACTCCCCTGACATGTGGTGTACCTCTATCACCAAATTGTTGGGAGTTTTGGGCCATCTTGTCGATCAACGCACGTGCAGCTACAGGTGTCTTGTCCACCAATGCTCCTCCAGCCGCAGCATCTACCATGCTTCTCTCCATAGGTGTGAGTCCTTCATAGAAGTACTGAATGAGTAGTTGCTCACTGATTTGGTGATGTGGGCAGCTTGCACACAGCTTCTTGAATCTCTCCCAATACTCATATATTGACTCCCCTTGGGCTTTCTTGATCCCCGATATCTCCTTTCGAATGGATGTGGTCCTTGATGCTGGAAAAAATCTCTGCAAGAAAAGACGTTTCAAATCGTTCCAACAAGTTACATCTTCGGGTTGTAAATAATACATCCAATCTTTTGCAGCTCCATCAAGTGAGAATGGGAATGCTCTTAGTTTGATTTGATCTTCAGAGACATTTCTAGGTTTTAGGGTTGAGCAAACCACATTAAATTCTTTCAAATGTTTATTGGGATCCTCACCAGAGAGGCTATGAAACTTTGGAAGAAGGTGAATTAATCCAGATTTCAATTCAAAGTCCGAGTCGAGATTTGGGTATGCAATACAATTTGGTTGATAGTTAATATCAGGTGCAGCCAATTCTCGAATGGTTCTATTAAGTTCATTTCCATTGTTTCCAGACATTGGTTCTTGTTTTATGGTTTAATTTGAATTGCTTCCAATTTCAATGTTCTGATATTGGAGTAATTCTCCAACTGGTTGAATGTTGAAACTTCCCGTAGACTGAGAATGTCTGATTCGTGCCCTAAGGCTACGTTCAATCTCAGGGTCAAGATCTAAGAGATCTTCGGGATTAGTTCGTGTCATCAATCAATGAAAGATGAAAAGAAGGAATGTGGACCATAGTAAAATAAAAATTTGAAGTTTGAGTTGATGGTCCAAAAAGAAGTAGAAAGAGATAAAAGAAGAAGAAGAAAAAAATCAGATTGGGTAAAGACGGAAGAAAGAAGAGAGGAAGAGAATTAAAATGTAAAATAAAATAAATACCTCTAATTGGTTGAAATAATTACTTGCCTCCCCGGAAACGGCTCCAATTTGATAGAGCGCTGTCGTGGGCGCCCTCAAATGATTAGTGTGATTTGGGGTACTTAAGTGCAGCAGAGTGGCTGACCAAGGTCGTCTCTCAAAGGAGGAAGTGAATTTAACAACTTATTAGAGGTATTCTAAAAAAATAAAATAAAATAGAATAGAATAAAAACACTACTTTAAAGTATTGGGGTTTGTTGTAGTTTATGAATCTAGAAGAAGTTTGCTGGAAGAAGATTGTATAATTTTTTTTTGTTTTTAGTTTTGAAATGAATTTCAATTTAAATGACACAACAAGAAGATGTTTTTTTTTTAGAAATCTATTTAAAAAGCGTAATCGATCTAACTCTACCTCTTCACTTTATTATTAATCATTATCATTTATATTAACATTCACTTAATTATGATCCCTTAATTTGTTAAATCCCGAACCCTACGAGAATTAACTTTACCACGAAGATTGAAGTGAATTTTAACCTTAGGCTAACTTCGGAACATGCAATCGCAGCACCCTGCTTTGATTGATGTTCTAAGATTAGCTTATGATCAGTGGTAAATTAAGGCACATATCCATTCTGGAAATGAGGATGAATTGTGTTTAGGGATTATATTTGAACTCTACAAATTTATCTCGTGTGGTCTTGTATTACCGATTAAGATCGCGCTCTCACAATTTACACAAAATCCCGACCTCGCGTGTTTTTATGTTAATTGTTCAATTGCTTGCTTAGTTTCTTACAATTTAAAAACACAATTCATGGATCATATTAAGTGAATTACAGTAGCTCATTGATTCAAAATAATTAAATGAAGAGGGTAGAAGATAGATCGATTACTAAAAGACTACTCTTCCATGGGTGGCGTAATCATCGTAGAAGCGTTTTGCATGTGCAAAGGTTTAAAATGGGTATAACCCAATAACGCTTCTACTCAAGAATTCCAGCCCAATTAGGAAGATTAAGAGAAGAATAAATTTAAACAAAATAGAAGAAAAGAGAAGAAATATAATAAGAGAAATGAAGTTTATTACACAAATGAAAACATTACAAAATGAAGAAGAGAAGGAGGCTTCGATGAGGGGATCCTTGCTTCAAGAGCTACCCCTCTTACAATGGTTGGATAATTTGGGTGAAACAAATTTTCCTCTGCCTCCAATCTCCCAATGCACGTCCCAACCCCTCCAAATTAGAAAAACTCCAATTTATAGAGGGGAGGGGAGGAGAGGTTACAAGTGGTTTCAAGTGTGAATGTGGAAATTCGGCCAAATATTTTATGCCAACTTTCACCGACCATTTGACCACAAAAACGCGTGAATTGGCCGGCCTTCCAGAAGGATGATTTTTGCCACATCATGTCCCCGAGATTTCATCAAAATTTGGGCTCAATCCAAGCCCTTATGTAGAATATATGTCCCAAATACAGAACCTTCTCCATTCTGGCGAGCCCAGCCCAACTTTGACTTCATGGCCCAATTTCAACAACCAAATGAACTCTTTAGCTTTAGTTTCCTGAATAAAAGTTGTAGATAATTAAGTTAGGAACACTTTTACAAAATTTCAAATTCAAATAATAAATATAAAAATATTTATCTTCGAAATACTACAGTGCACTATTAAGGGTAAAACTGGAATTTTCACCAAATTTTCAAATGAATGATCAAATCCCAAATATTTTATAAATAAACATGTTTAACACAATGTGAGGAAATTATATCATTTATTATCAATAAAATATTCAATAAAATAGTGTTTTATCAAGGTTCTTGTTTGAGGTTTTATGGGTGAGTGGACATCATTTATTGTATTCTTTGGGTGTTGGGTTATATCTCTTTTAGATGATGAACCATTTTGGAATTTATGATCAGTGAGTTGATATCATTTTTGGCTTGATGAATTCATGGTCCAGTGCTTTTTGGGTTCTTCTTTGTTTTCTCGGTGAAGTTAGTGTTCTCTTTGGGAGTTTTTTCATTCTTATTTTCTTGTTTTTTGTTACTTGTTATTATTTTAGACTATGGGAAGTCTTTGGTTGCTATCTTGGACATGGGAATCACATAGGGTGAATTCTTGGATACTTAGGGTGTAGTTTTGTTTCTAGTTGGGTTATGGATACCACCAGGTTGTGAATTCTATCAAAAATAATCATGGGATGGTATTCCATGGAGTTGGATATAAACCCCCTCATATGTATATTATGACCCTTAGGTTAAATCCCTATCATTCCTTATCATGGAATGTTTTTCATTGTGATCTCCTTATTTGGATTCCATATTTTAGTGGTCCGGTTTTTCTATCCTTTGGGAAGTTTCTCAGATTAATTCCCTACTTGTGGTTTTAAACCGTTTTTTGTAGTTATATTGGTGTTTCTACCATTATATAAGTGGTATTTTTATGCTTTACCATTTAAATTAATTCTAAATGGTGAGAAGACCTATGTTCAGTCTCTTTTCATTTGAGGCTTCTTGTCGAATTCTTGAGGATGATTCCCATTTGTGGTTGTTATCATTGATTAAGCATTTTGGTCATTCCTTTTAAGTTGGAATATTTTGAGTTTCTCTCTTCTAGTATTTTAATTATTTGATACCTTTACTTTTATTAGGGACTTTATGGGGGTACAAAGTGGCATGGTGGGGAGTCTTTTACACCTATTGTGTCACTGTGACATTAATTAATTAATTAATTTAATTAAAATTTAATCTATTGTGGGTTCCCGAGAGTTTCTGAATAAATTTTAAAAATGTTAAGGGAAGTGGTGATTCACACGGTTTGAGCATCGTTAGCTCAATCATATGACTTTATAGGTGTAATTTTATGGTTTTACTATGTTTTTCCAGTAGGAAAAACACGGTTGGTGCACGGTTCGGTAAACCGTGTGTGACACCTACGGCCTTAAAATTTTTATTTCTTTCCAAAACTTAACCTAGGTGTATATAGGGATTTCATCTTTCTTTCACCCATATATCACACAACACACCATCCCCTCCTCATCCTCTCCATGTTTTTCATTCCTCTCTACTCTCTTCCACCTCTTTTCTCATTATTCGCATCGAATTTCATCTGGATTTGGGGTCGATTCCTTAAGGTATGACCTATGCTTCCCTTTTTTCTTCTGTTCTTGGTGATTTTCCCTATTTATATTTCCCCTCTTTGTTCTTCCAAAACCTGAACTAAAAATGGGTGGTTTTATTGGTTTCTTATTGGTCTTTAGGGTTTGTGAGGGTTGATTTGAATCTCATTCTTGTAGCATTTGTCAATGTCTACGATTTATATATCTTTGAATGTGAATTACAAATATATGTATATATATGCATATATATAAGTACCCAATTTGTATATATTCACTCATGGTGGTGTGAATATATACATTGTCTCTTGGTGTTCTTATATGTATGTGAAGGTGAATATGTGTGTAAGTGTAAAGTGGGAGTTTGGATTTTCTAGGGTTATTTCTGATCTCTCTTGATTTCATGGACCTCTTTGAGGTGGATTCAAGTGGTGTTCATCAAAGGTGACATGTTTTGAGGTAATTGTTCTATATAACCCCCTTGTATTGCATATTATAAATTTCTAGGGTTCTTTTAAATGCCTTTTTATAAATTTAAAATCTTATTATAGGCCATTTCTTTGGACTAATTTTTAGAACTTGGTATTCTTCTTCACTGCATGACTAGTAATTTCAAAATTTCTCAAAAGATTCTTTAAAATTGTTTTAAGAATTTGGAATATTTTCATGTGAATTTAAAAGTTTTTGGAATTTCCATTTGATTTTCAAGTGGTATTCCAAATATTAAACCACTTATAATGGAAATTGTTCTCATTCCAAGTGTTATATTAAATGTATATTTGGATTTTCTAAATGGATTTGGGAATTTTAAAAATATATTTGAAGTCTGTTTTATTTTTGAAAAAGGGTGAATTTTATTTGAAAGGTCTTATTTTATAAAAAGTGGGGGGTTGACCCTTTTTATAATGAAGTAGATATTTCTTTGAGTTATTTTCTCATGTTTAGAATTGATTTTTTTTCTCTTAGACTCATGTTTGGATTCTAAATTTTTTTATAACTAGATTTCCAAAATGTATTTGTTATATATGATAAGATAAAGGTTCAGTTGACAAATTATGATGTGTTGATTGTTGATTGTTCCCTTGTTGATCCCCCTTATTTTTTTATGATGTTTATCTTATCTATGTTATGTTTTTTTGTTATGTGATTCATGATATGCTTATTTATTGGGGATCTTTCTAAGGTATGGGAGGTTATAAGGATGTGATTTTGATTTTATCCCATGGGTCTTGTTATTTTCATGTGATGACATGGTTTGTTTTTGTCCCACCTTTTTTTATTATTTCATGGGGATACCGAGGCTACTAAGTGGTAAGCAATGAGACATTGATATGACTAGTTGAGATTATGAACTTACTAGCCACCCCTAGTTGAGTGTCACGTGTGAGCTAGTGGGATTTCATTGATGAGGCTAGTTGAGAGTGATTTAGATGATGGATGTGTGTGACCATATTATTTTTTGGTAATTAGATCGGTCGTTTTGTGTCTTTTGTTTCCCTATTTTTCGCTACATTGTTTCCTTATGATATATATGGTATATTATGCCTTATTTATTATATGTTGAGTATGTTATTTTCCTACTTGATATATTATGCATGTGTTGCATGTTGGTTCTTTTATGATTGAGCTTTGAAACTATGTGGTTTTCTATGTGATGGCATTTTTTCTCTCTATGACCGGTATGACACCACCTTGTGTGTGTTTAAATTAATTTCAAAATAGTTATTTTTTAAATGGTTTGAAAGTAATATTTGAAAAGAAAAATATTTTGGGTATTTCTTTAAGAGTTTTAAAGAAATGTGGTATTTCTTTAAATGGTTTATGAAAATGATATTTTCATGGTATGGTTTGGAAAAAGTGGGAAATTTTTTGTCTTGTTTTCTTCAATTTAAAAGTTTAATTTAAAATGTTTAACCATCCTTGTTTTTATTTTATAATACTTATAGTAGTTTATAAATTGTTCTTATGCTTTGGATTTATAAAGCATGTGAAAAACCTACTTTGATGTTGTGTGTTCTAACTAGTATTTTATAAACTTCTTTGATAAGGGATTTCAATAGATTCAATGGGTAGTGTTGTCTTGTTGAGTGCTCATGTGCTCATGCCTATATATCATTTTCAGTTTTAGGTTTTTCCCAACTCTAATTCGCTCATGGAGCGAGTGTGGTTCTGTGGTTGGTGGTGACCCGTGAGGTCACATAGAGGTATGTATAGTCTTTTTAATTTTTTGTTGCTAGTGTTTATTCTATTATTCTATTTTTATTTGTTTACCTATTGTTTCTTAGGATAAACTATTCTCAATTGAGTTATGTTTAATGCTCAAAACTAGTTGTTATCTCAGGAGGATAGGGAACTTCTCTATGGTATGTGGTAGGCTAGCTTAGGTGACCGGTTCTGGGTCGACCCGGGTAGGTTCATTATAGATATGCATTAATAATAATATTAAAGTTTAAATATCATTACAAATGTTTTCATATAGGTATATCCAATGATATATGTAATGTATATAATTATTATTAGCGAGTGTGTCATCATAATCTCTTTTCTTGGAGATTACCAAGTGAAAACTTTATAAGATTAATTCTCATCCACCTATAAGTACTCACACCTGATAGTAAATATTCTATGCGTCTCATCATATAATTTTATCCTGGTCATAGGATGTAGGTTTAAGAATATATTCACGGGACTTCAAAGTTCTCATCATAATGGAGAACTGCTATGACCTTTTCAATGAGACAAATACTCTGGGGAATTATCACATTAATGTTATACAGAAGAACAATAAATATATGACAAGACATGATAATATTAAAGACTTTGAATATAAAGGTAATATAAATTATAAAGTAGTTTGTTCTAGGTAAACAAATCCAATATAAACCCTAAAAATATGTGGTAAAGTGGAAGTCATCATTTCGATGAAAGAAGAGCTTCCTGACACACCAATTCTGGTTTAAATTAAATTAATTTTGTATATCCAAGGAATATTCTGAAGGAATGGTGAGTAAACATCAGTTTATAAAGTAATGAGTTATCAAATCATGATTGTTTATTAACAAGGGGGTGGTGAATCTACCCCGAACATTGTAAACATGCAGTGTGCTTGATTGAGAGATCAATGAGTTCTCCAAACATGATGTGTTATGAACCAAGGGGGATAATGTGTGTGATATGAACATAGTAAACAAATAGTGAGCTTAGTGAATATGGTACATTGGAATATTTTCATTGTATACTCCATGTATTATCCAACTGAGAGTGAACAAAGTAAAAAACTAATTATGCCCATCCTTAATTTTTTTTATCGCATCATATCTATTGTTAGGGAGAGAGGTGTTCTCACTAACAGGGGAAAAAAATCATTGGAAATGGTAGCATAAAGAAATAAAAATACTATGATTCACCCCATCAAGGTATTTACCTTGCTTAGGCCCAACAAATAGTGTCGAATGAAACTTGATAGTGTAAATTTCCAATGAAAATTTATGTTGTAATTTTCTAGTTGAGATAGAGTTTTTATTTTTTTATTTTCTAGTGAAAGTTTCTACTCTAATTTTTATTCAAATTTTCCAATTCAAGTTTTCCATGTTTTTACTAGAATTTTTCAGTGTAAGCTTCCATTGGAATTCTCCGATGTAAGTTTCCACATAAAATTTATGGTGTAAGTTTCCACAAGAATTTTCCAACTGAAACCTATCCTTTTCACTGTATTTTTTTCATTAAAAATTTTCACTTTATATGTAGTATATTTTTTTAATGTTTCACTTTCCATTTAATTTCTTAAGAGGAATTTTACAATGAAACCTTATAGTGAAATTTTTTAATTGCAGTTTTATAGTGGAAATTTTCACTATAAATTTGTTATAAAACTTTACAATATGTTTTTTATTGATTTTTTAATGGAATTTTTTAGTTCATCTTTTGAAAGAAATTTTACATTGTAAAATTACAATGAAATATTTCATTTGAATTTATAATAGATATTTTAATGAAAATTTTCAATGTAACTTTTTCAATTGAATTTTCCATTATAAAATTCCATTAAATTTTCAAAAGGGATATTTTTCATTTTTATGTAGTTTTTTGGTGGGATTTTCCACTCAATTTATAGTGTGATTCCAATAGATAATTTTCCTATGGATTTTTTAAGAATAATTTTTCTGTGCAACTTTTTTATGGAATTTTCAATTATTAATTTCTCTTTCAATTTTTAATAGAATTTTCTCATGTATTTTTTAGTGAAATTTATAGTGTAATTTTAATATGATTTTTTAAGGAATTTTTAATGAATTATTATGCTTTAGGGTATTTTTTATTTTTAAATAATCAATAATAATCAAAGAAAAATTAAAAATATATATTTTGAAAGATTTTTTTAATGAATTAAATATATTTTTTATAAATGTATAATCTATGTATTAGTTTTTAATAATTGACTTAGAAAATGTTTCTATTTTAAATATAGATAGAAATTGTTATTTTTTAAAAGTTTTAAAATATATTACTTAATTGAAAATATAAAATTTATTTTATTGATATATTTTTTTTATTTCTTTTAATATATCTATTTTTGTAGAAATTGTTTTCACTATTTTCATAAATTGACATAAAAACTATTTTTTTTAATATAAACACAAATTTTTTTTTAACTCATCAAAAATATTAATTATTTGAAATCATAAAAAATATTTTTATCCATAAATAAAAAAATTAAATGATTTTGAATTTTTTATTTTTTTAACATAATTTTTTTACATATATTTAGTAACTGACAACATTTTTTGTATTTTTTTAAATATAAATTCAAATTATTATTTTAAAGAGGTCAAAAAATAATAATTATGTGCAAGAATAAATGATAGTAAAAAAATCTAAATAAATATTTCTCATGTATTTCATAAGAAAACTACTTTTTTATGTACGTAGAAAATATTAATTTTTTACAATGTCATTTAAAAAGTAAAAAAAATCTTATGTTTTTTTAAATATGGTTCCACTATTTTTATGATTTGAGTAAGAAATTATTATTTTATAAATTATAAATATAAACTACTATTTTTTATAGAAATAAATAATTGATTATTTTTTAAAAAAATAAATTTTGTTATTTTTATGAATTATTAATATTTTTTTAATTTTTCAACATTTATAGTTAGACTATAGAGATAAACAATATTTTTTTAAAAATATAATAAATTTATTAATTTTTAAATGTCCGTAGGGTATAGATGGATTGGTCATAGTCTCTAATTCGATTCTTCCTCAGAACTTCACCCTGTATGATTGTTTGTGAATTTTATTTGTAAATTATTGATTTTTAAATAATTTAAATTTTTTATTTTTTTGAATTTATAATTTATCCATCGATAAAATCATTAGTTTACAAAATTTATTAATCTATTTTTTAAATCCAACGAGGGTAAAGATTATTTTACATGTGTTGTAATGCCTGGTCACCCCCACTCTGGCTCATCGGATGCTGACCTCTACTGCATTTGCATCCTTCTCTTCCCAAATCTCTCTGCCTTCAAAAATTTGAAACCCAACCAACTCCATCTTCAACAACCCCATTAACCCCACTCTATGGTTCATTTTTAATAAAGTAATGGAAATATTTTATGACTTAATATTCACTTGAGGGGTTTTTTTATTAATCATGAATTTTATTATTTTATCCTTTACATGACTTGTTAATATTATATGGATTTTAAATAATCAATTAACCATGTTTTGTTAAAATAATTTACACATAATCTATTAATTTTACTTTATCTTGCATGTCTTGTTATCTTATTTAGTTTGTGGTTGTGATGAACATCATATAAACATGAATCACATAAAATAAATAACTATGAACTTTGAAAAAATAAAATAAATAAAGTGACTTGATCATTAGCTTTTTAATTGTTGAATTATTAAGGGAATAATATATCAACATATAACCCTAGGAGAAAACTCCTTGAGTCGGATCGATTTGTAGCATTTCCACCATCGACCATAGTATCTTCTTTGTTGATTTCACCTCAACTTGGATTCTAAATTGCCTCCTCTCCTTAGTGCTCCATCATTTACATATTTTATAATCACATGTAGGTAAGGGGAATTAGGGGTATTTGATACATAAAATAAACCATAGACACACCAGTCCTATATAATAAAGGTTGTAGGGATGGCTCATAGGACATCACATTTAATTTAATATAATATTATCACATTTAAAACCCATACAATAATATTAAATTAAACATAAATACAATGTATACATTACTCGGTCAAGATCAAGATCAATCTCATACATGAAAATACATCACATTCATACAAGACATCATTCATTTCAAATAACTCTATTAATTAAGATAAATTTCTATTGAATTAATAAGTAATTGTCTTATTAATTATTTATTTATTTATCTTAATTATTAATCCAAGCAGTACTGAAGATATATAATATTCTCATCCACTATAATTTTTTAAAATAAATGAATTCTATTTAAAATTACTTTATTACATAGTGTGTAATTGGATTCAACATGGTGTGTACCCACCCTAACTACCAGGTGACTTCTTTGGTCATGTACTACATATTAACAAAGGCCAAAGTGTATATAGTGTTTCATATAGTTACATTACATATAGTTATACATGTTAAGCCAAGTAGTCATCTCAGAAAGTATTGACAGATGATACATGTTTAACCTATACAGCATGTACTCCTTAAATTCTTGTGTAACGAACTCAACGTGTATGAAGACTACATGTCGTTTGGTTCCAAATTTAACACAAAAATTAATTGATCATTTAATATTTGTTAAATCTTTTTATGTAACGTGTATTCCAATTTCACACCATGCAGTTTGGTTTAATGCTGTAATTAATTTTATTTACATATAAATTAATTATTAGGTATAAATCCTGGTTAGGCATGTACTCCATATAAATTGGTATATGTTAAATAGTGTGTATAGTAGGATACACATTGTGTATCTCTTTAGGTGTTCATTTTTGATAAATGCATTGGGACTCTGTGTGTATTCCACACAAACATTAATGTGTTACATAGTGTGTAAGGTAGACACACATCATGTAGTCATAGATATCCCATGTTGTACAACTTTCAATCAACATGCAGTGTAATTAATTACATTCTACATATATTTTCCACATAACCATTGCATCGTGTTGGGGTTACACAGTGTGTGGGAAAATTACATGCCATGTAATCCTAAAAACGATGTGCCAACTATTCTGGGTCAACACGCGACTGTTTAATGGCATCTAGTAACCTCCATATGACCTATCATGGTTACCAATGTTGTGTACTAATGTGATGAATATGGGTACACTAAGTGTAACTAAAATTTACATGTTGTGTAGTCCCATTTTGTCTAGCCATAATCCTTAGCACCTCTAGATGGAATCTTTATGCAATCTTCACCTCTTCTTTGACACATATTGGTTATATAATAATTAAATAACTCATTTTCTTGATTTAATGGATTAATAAATAAAAAATAATAATAATAAAGAATTGTGATATTTATCAAAAAAATTAAATAATTTTATATTTTAACGTGACCGTTTTAATGCCACTTGAAGGTTTTGGAAGCAAAAAAAGTACCGGTCTATCTCATTCCCAACTTGGTTTTTATCATTTTCACTAAATAATGCACAAGAACATGATGAAGAATCAATATGTATAACAAATACAACTGATGAAATTGAAAAATAATCCCACAACCAAGAGGAGGATATTTAATGTTAAATTTATAATTTATTAAATAACAAGAATTACCTTGGTCTTGAAATTCTTTCTTCGATGAAGATGTTGATTTTTTGAGCCCTTGTTCAAGTAATATCATCCTTTTTCTAAGAGAATCCAAACTAGAATCCCTCTTGTGGTAATCCACACATGCTCTTCAATCTATAAACGACACCAATGGAACATTATGTGCTATAATAGACGATCTGTTCGTCATGTGTTGTTTCTCATGATTGAAATAAAACCCTTCGGGCTTGAGTATTTTCTCTCTCTTATTCTCTAATTCTTGAGAGGAGAAACCAGGTGAAGAAATTCTCCCAGTCTTGAGACGAACCCTAGAAATATTCTTAATGGAGGAAATTATCTAGGGAGGATAAATGTTTTTTATGGTGAAATTATTCTCATAAATATACTAAAATTACATAACATGGTATATATAGAGTTAGGGTTTATTATTGTTAATTTCACATAGTACCTTAATCAAATAATAAACCTAACACATAAATCAGGCCAATAATATTATTATTATTATTATTATATAATGGCATGCACCGACATGCACATATAAATTTCATTTTATAAAATAAATAATTTCTTATATATTTAAATGGTATTTAAGATTAAATCATTTCTATTATTGAGGTCTTAACTTGACCTATTCACCTTCTTCGATATTTACCAAACCTAAAATAATAAATATTATTCATTCAATCAAAAAATAAATATCTTTATATGGTCTTTTGAATAAATATTTATCATAATATTCACATAAATAAATCAATATTTATTTAAAAATATTATTATTATTTACCATGATAATAAACCAAGAGGAAAATAAATATTATATTCGACAGTATTGTGATTAAAATATTCAACTCGCGTATATTTAGTGACTGAATAATAGTGATTAATAAATCCTAAATAATTATTATTTCTTAGTCTTAAGAATAATACTTATTCTAATTTTTAAATACAAATAGTATTTAACTGATATCGATAGAAACACTAAGTGTGTGACTCTCTAAGCCTCTTCCTCAGTGGCATTAGGCAGGCTTGCCTAAAGTCCAATATCAGTCTCTTATAACACATAAAGGCACCCAAGGAGGAAGAAGTTAATATCACAGTGATGAAAACCACATATGAATGATAACTATGCAATATAATATCTTTGTCTCGGTATCCCATCAATCAGGTTGCATACTCCTTCCATTAAATCATATGCTCAACATGTCTTTCTTTGACTTCCTAAAATGTACCCATCAATCACCATGACCATAGAATTATAGTTTGAAAATTCCATTCTAATCAAAGGGTTGAGATATCATCTTCCTTAAAAAAGAAGTGAAAAATCATTTCTTGAATTATATATTGATGACATATCATTTTTGATGCACCCAATGTATCATACTTTGTATTTAGGGTTTTGGGAAATACATCAAAGTACACAAGTCATGATATTGTGACAATTTTTGTGTCATTGTAGAAAAAATTAATTAATTAATTTGATTAATTTTATAGCTATTGTGAGTTCCCAAGAGTTTCGGGCTTAATTTTAAAAAAATTAAGGTAAGTGGTGTTACGCACTATTGGGAGTAACAGTGTGTCGATTGTGCATGAGGGGCCTATCTTTGACAGAGCCAATTGCGTGGTTTGAGCACGGTTAGATCAACCGTGATCCTACCTAGGGGTAACTCTGTAGGTGCCCTATTCTTGTCTGGTAGAGACATCACAGTTGGTGTATGCTTTAGTAAATTGTGTGCCTAAACTGTGTGTGACACCCAGGGTCTTAAAATTTTTATTTCTTTCCAAAAATTCCCCTAGGTGTATATAAGTATTGTTATCCCCCTTTTCCAGCCCCTCTCTCTAATATAGTGAACTAGTCCCATCCTTCTCCTCTTTTTGTCACACACAACTCTCCCCTCTCATCCACCTCTTCTCTCACCATTCACACCAGATTTAGGGTTAATTCTTTAAGGTATAACCTCTACTTCCCTTCTTTCTTCTTTTCTTAGCTATTTTTCCTACTCATTTCACCCCTCTTTGTTCGACCAAACCCTAACCCAAAAACGGGTGGTTGTTTTGGTTTTTTATCAGTCTTTAGAATTCGTGAGGGTTGATTTGAAGCTTGTTATTATGGTGTTCATTGAAGGCAGTGAATTGTCGCACTTTGAAGGTGACTTACATATATAGGCATATATATAAGTACCCCCTTTGTATATATTCACTCATGGTGGTGTGAATAGATACATTAGGGATATGTGTGATTATATATATGTGTAGGTGCATATGTGTGTATATGTAAAGGGGAATTTTGGATTCGTTAGGGTTCTTTCTGATCTTTCTTGCTTCTATAGACCACTTTGTGGTGGATTCGAGTGGTTTTCATCTAAGGCGACATGTTTTGAGGTAGGAGTTTATATGTAACCCCCTTGTATTTCATATTATAAATTATTTTGGTGATTTAAAATTCATTTTTATAAATTTAAAATAATATTATAGGTAATAGTATGCATAAAATGACTTTGGACTAGTTTTTAGCACTTGGAATGGGCCTTGGTTTCATTCCAAGTAATTGAGAAATTTCTAAAAATATTATTTAAAATTATTTTAAGCATTTAGAATATTTTCTTACAAATTTAAAAGTTTTCAGAATTTACATTTTATTTTCAAGTGGTATTCCAAAGATTAAACCACTCGACATGGACCTTGGTTGCATGTCGAGTGTTGGATTAAATTCCTGTTTAGATTTACTGAAGGTATTTGGGTATTTAAAAAATATATTTGAATTCATATTTCTTTTTGAAAAAGGGTATGATTAATTTTAAAGGTATTTTTTAATAAAAAGTGGGGTGGTTGACCCTTTTTAAAATGAAGTGTAGATTTCTTTGAGTTATTTGGTTGTATTTAATATTGATTGTGTTTTCTCTTAGACTCGTGTTTCGATTCCAAATTTTTTTAGAAAGGGATTTCAAAAAATGTATATGTTATATATGATAATATAAAGTCTCGGTCGACACTTTATGATGTGTTAATAGTTTATTTCACCCTTGTTGAGTCCCCTTATTTTTTTATGATGTTTATCTTATCAATGTGATGGATGTTTGTTATGTGATTCAGGATGCTCTTATATATTGGTGTTATTTATAATGGATGGGAGGTAGGAAGGATGTGATTGCGATGATATCCCATGGGGCTTATTATTATCATATAATGATATGGTTTGTTCATGGCCCACCTCTGTTTATTATTTCATGGGGAAACTGAGGCTACTAAGTGGTAAGTAGCTGGATGCTTCTATGACTAGTTGATATTACACACTGGATAGTCACCCATAGTTGAGATTCATGTGCTAGCTAGTGTTTTTTCATCGATGAGGATATTTGAGATCAATTCATATGACGAATGTGTGTGGGTATATTACTTGTTGGTAGTTAAGTCCACCTTTTTGTGTCTTGTTTTGTCATGATAGTCCCTGTGGTTTTTTCTTATGATATGTATGGTATTTTATGAATTATTTATTATATATTTAGAATGTGAGTTACTTACTTGTTATATTATGCATGTGTTGACATATTGGTTCTTTTATGATTGAGCTTTGACATTATGTAGTTTTCCTTGTGATAATATTGTTACTCTTTATGGATGGTATGACACCACCTTATGTGTGTTTAACTTACTTTAAAAAGATTTATTTTTAAAATGGTTTGAAATTAAGGTTTTAAAATGGAAATTTTTTTGGGTATTTATTTAATATTTTTAAATAAATGGCCTCTTTCTTGAAATATTTTATGAAAATTAGATTTTCATGGTATGTTTTGGAAAATGGGGGAAAGTATCTTTCATGTTTTACTCTGTTTAAAAGTTTAATTTAAAATGTTTAACTATCCTTGATTTTATTTTATAATAAGGATAGTTTTTTGGGAAGTATACTTGTGTTTTGGTTTTATAAAGCATGTGAAAAAACTAATTTAATATTTTATGTTCAAAATAACATTTTATAAAATAATTTTGTAAGGTATTTCCATATATCTGGTGGTTAGTGGTGGTCTGTTGAGTGCTTATGTGCTCATGGCTATATATCATTTTTAGTTTTAGGTTCTACCCAACTCTTATTTACTCATGGAGCAAGTGTGGTTTCATGTTTGGTGGTGACCCACAATGTCATGTGGAGGTTTGTATAGTATTTTTAATATTCCACTACTGGTGTTTATTATATTATTCTATCTTTATCTATTTATCTATTTTTTTTCTTGGGCTAAAATCTTCCCAATTGAGTTATGTTTGATGTCTGGCACTAGTTTCTTTACCAGGAGGATCTAGAATGCCTCTGGGGAATGTGGAAGACTGTCTCAAGTGACTGGTTTAGATTCAACCCCAGTTGGTTCATTACAAAATAGTATCATAGATTTGGTTTATCCTTTTTCTATAGGGGCCTAAGACTTTATAATTCCCTGTGTTATTTTGTATTTTGGTAGCTTGGAAATTAGGTCATTGAGACTCTAGAGGTAGGTGTGGAGAGAGTTTCATTAGCTCTTTCTCGCCTTGATCCTTAATTTTCCATGGGTATTTGGGGTTTTCCTTTTATTTTGGTCTACTGTTTGATAGAATTGTTATATTATGGTTGATTCCTATAATGTTGGTGTTTTTACCCTCAATGTTATGGCTTGAGTTTCCTTGTGGGTCATATGTTATGTTTTAGAATATTGATGAAAAAGGAATTGAAGACATGAGGTTGGTTCTTATGTCCTGAAAAACCATACGATAACCAAAGAATTGATTTCATACATGCTTTAGGGACCAATGCATGATTGTCATGTGAACATCAACCATATGGACAAGTTGGGCATGATTCATCATCTTGATTGATTTTTTTATTTAGACCAATTTACCCTTGGATCGCCTGATGTGTGTAAGGGTAATGGGATATGGGTAATGTTTAGTATTGGGATATGTTGGAATCTTTGGATGAATTATATAATTAATTCTACTGTTATGCATTTGTTATGTTACTATGCATGTGATGTGAAATTCATTTGTGTGTGTGAAAAATTATGGATTTCGTTAGAAAATCATTTCTGGTTTTAAAGTAAGGCTTTATGCCTTGTTTGTAAAATGAGGTTGGTTTCATAAAATGTATGGAAATAGTTAATTTCATTTTGAAATTTGAAGAAACAAATGTGTGTGATTGGTTTTTCTAATCAATTTCACAATGTTTTAAAATATGGGTTTCCTCTTTTTAAGTAAACATATTTTTTCCAAATTGAATTTGTACCCTTGGTGTGTGTATTTCAAAAGAGAAAGTGATTTGAAAACAGCTTCAAACAAAAAATTGTGTGTTTCATTTAGAAACTATAAATGATGTTTTAGCATTAAAACCAAGAGGTGTTTGTTTGAAATTAGTTTTAGAAACATTTTAAAATTATCCAATTTAGGTTTGGACTTGGGGTTTGAGTTTTTAAAATGGTTAGTTTTTGGTTTTAAAATAAATAAGGCCCAAATTTAATGGTCCCTTGGTTTTTAAAATGGGATTTTGGAAAAAAATATTGTTTATATAAATCTTATGTTTGTTTTTTCTCTTGTGTGTTTTGGGATAAATTATTGTGATTTTATGGATATGACCATGTAAGGGTCTATGTCTCGTGTTGTATTATGTAAGACTCCTAGAAATTTCTAGTATAAAATTAGAGTGTTTACTATAGGGGTTCTTCCTCATTTTTTTGAAACTACCCAGACTCCTAATGGAGTGGCATGTGTCATTTCCTTTTTGGAGTAAGGTGCCTTAGAATTTTTTAGAGGTTGTGTTTCTTTAGTGTCTCTTTTGGATATTATTGGGTCTAGAGGTTTTTATCTATGATTTTTGTTCAATGGATGGATCAGTGATGATTATTTATTCTTGAATTATTCTATGCGGGTTCTCATTTGAGGATTAATGGGTTATTTTTCATCATTTAGTGTATTCTTTGGGTGTTGGGTTGTCTCTCTTTTAGATGATTAACCATTTTGGAATTTATGTTCAGTGGGTTTAGAGTAGTTTTGGTTTGAGGAAGTTGTGGCCCAGTTCTTTTTGGGTTCTTATTTGGTTTCCTAGTGAGGGAAATTTTCCCTTTGGGAGTTTTTTCATGCCTTGTTTCTTGTTTTTTTTACTATTATTGGTGTATATTGTGGGTAAGATTTGGTTTCTAGCTCAGACATGGGAAGCACATAAGGTACATGCTCCAATACTTAGGGTGTATTTTTTTTTTCCGGTAAGATTTTGGATGCCATTGGGTTGTTCTTTCCATAAAAAATCATCATGGGAAATTATTCTGAGGATTTGGATCTAAACCCCCTCATATGTCGATTGTGAACCTTTGGTTAAATCCCTATTGTTCCTTGTTGAGGCATTTCTTTTTTTGTGATCTCCTTATTTGGATTCCATATTTTAGTGATCCAATTTTTTTATCCTTTGGGATGTTTCTCGAAGTAATTCCCTCCTTCTGGTTTTAAACTATTTATTTTTAGTTATCTTGGTGTTTCTCCCATTATATAAGTGGTATTTTGATTCTTCACCATTTAAATTAATTTTAAATGATGGGGAGACCTCTATTTTGTCTCCCTTCATTTGAGGATTCTTTTCGAATACTTGAGGATGATTCCTATTTGAGGTTTTAATCATTGTTTCTGTATTTTGGTCATTCCTTATAATTTAGATCATGTTGAGTGTATCCCTTATATTATTTAAGTGGTTGATACCATTACTTTGACTTGGGACTTTTTGGGGTTAGAAAGTGGAATGGTGGGGATTCTGTGACACCTGTCATGCCACTATGGAATAAATTAATTAATTGATTAATTAATTTTTAATCCTTTGTAGGTTCTCGATATGTTCAGGATGAATTTTAAAAAATTTAATGGAAGTGGTGTTGCGCATGATATGAGAATCGTTACCTCAATCGTTAAACTGCCTAGGGGTAACCGTATGGGTGAACCATTCTTGTCTAGTAGGGACAACACGGTTGATGCACAGTTTAGTAAACCGTGCATGATACCTAGGACCTTAAAATTTTTATTTCTTTCCAAATTTTCCCTTAGGTGTATATAGGGATTTTTATCCCACTTTTCCTCCCCCCCTCTCTCATGTGACGCATCATCCCCTCCTCCTCCTATCCATGTCTTGTACGCCTCTCCCCTCTTGGCCACCTCTTCTCATGTCATTTATATCAGATTTCATCCATATTTAGGGATGATTCTTCAAGGTATGACATCTACATCCTTGTTTTCTTCTTTTTTTGGTGATTTTACCTATTCCTTCTTCCCCTATTTGTTCCACCAAACCCTAACCCAAAAATGGGTGGTTCTATTGGTTTTTTCTTGATCTTTAGGGTTAATGAGGATTGATTTGAATCTCATTCTTATGATGTTTTTCAATGAAAATTACTTGCAACTCTTTCAAGGTGACTTAAATGTATATGAATATATAGGAATATATATATATATATATGTACCCCCTTTGTATATATTCACTCATGGTGGTGTGAATATATACATTGGTGCTTAGTATTATTATATATATGTGAAGGTACATCTGTTTGTAAGTGTAAAGGGGGAGTTTGGCTTTGTTAAGTATTTTTCTAGTCTCTCTTACTTTTTTGGACCTATTTGAGGTGGATTCGAGTGGTCTTCATCAGAAGTGACATGTTTTGAGGTAGGTGTTTATATGGAACCCCCTTTAATTTCATGTTATAAATTGCATTTTTAAATTCCTTTTTATAAATTTAAAATATTATTATAGGCCATTGTATTAAAATGAATTTGGACTGATTTTTCACACTTAGTATTGACCTTGGTCGCATGCCAAGTAATCGAAAAATTGCTCAAAATATTCTTTAAAATTTTTTCAAACATTTGGAATAATTTCTTGTGAAGTTAAAATTTTTCAGCATTTCCATTTGATTTTCAAGTGGTCTTCCAAAGATTAAACTACTTGTCATGGACCTTAGTCACATTCCAAGTGTTATATTAAATTTTCATTTGGATTATCTAAAGCGATTTGGGTATTTTAAAAATATATTAGAAGTTGGTTTTCTTTTGGAAAAAGGGTGAGTTTAATTTTAAAGGGATTGTTTTATAAAAAGTGGGGGGTTTGACCCTTTTTTAAATGAAGTGGAGATTTATTTGAGTTTTTTGTCCATTTTTTTCATTGATTGTGTTTTCTCTTGGACTCATGTTTGGATTCCAAATTGTTTGAGAAATGTATTTACAAAATGTATTTGTTATATATGATAATATAAAGGTATAGTTGGTACTTTATGATGTTTTTATTGTTGATTGTGCTCTTGTTGAGCCCCCTATTTGTTGATGATTTTTATCTTATCCATGTGATGGATGTTTGTTATATGATTCATGATGTTCTTATGGATTGGGTCTTTTCTAAGGGATAAGAGGTGGGAAGGATTTGATTGTGATGGTAGCCCATGGGGAATTTTATTTTAATGCGATGACATGGTTTATTTGTGGCCCACCTCCATTTATTATTTCATGAGAAGATCGAGGCTACTAAGTGGGAAGCAGCGGGGCACTGATATGACTAGTTGAGATTACACATTTCAAAATATTTGTTTTTGAAATGGTTTGAAAGTAATATTTGAAAAGGAAAATGTTTTAGGTATTTCTTTAAGAATTTTAAAGAAATGGTATCTTCCTTGAAATGGTTTATGAAAATAATATTTTCATGGTATGGTTTAGAAAAATGGGGGAAATGTTTGTCTTGTTTTCCTTGATTTAAAAGTTTAATTTAAAATGTTTAACTATCCTTGATTTTATTTTTTAAGAAGGATAGTTGTTTGTAAAGTGTACTTTTGTTTTGGTTTTATAAACCATGTGAAAATCCTACTTTGATGTTGTGTGTTCAAACTAGTATTTTATAAACTGCTTTGCTAATGGGTTTCCATAGATTCGGTGGGTAGTGGTGGCCTACTGAGTGCTTATGTGCTCATGCATATATATCATATTCAGTGAGTTCACATGGAGGTATGTTTATTCTTTTTACTTTTATGCTGCTTGTGTTTATTATATTATTCTTTTTCTATATATTTACCTACAATTTATTGGGATAAACCGTTCTCAATTGAGTTATGCTTGATTCCTGACACTAGTTACTAGCCCGGGAGGATTGGGAACGCCTCCTGGGTATGTGGTGGGCTCGCTTGGATGACCGATTCAGGGTCGACCCGGGTAGGTTCCACTACTACAAAGCACATTTTTAACAGTTCTAGAAAGAGGCTTTATCAGTGCTATGAAAATCACTAACTAACAAAGCGATGTTAAAAGAAAACCTTTATCAGTGCTAGGAAAAAACGCTCATAAAGGCACCCTTTTATAAGTGTTAAAGAAAAATGTTGATAAAGGGGGCCTTTATCAGTGCTCTTTTTTAGTGCTGATAAAGGGTGATTTTATCACCACTAAAAAAGAACTGATAAAGTAAATTGTTATCATTACTTTTCTTTAGCATTGATAAAGGGTGCATTTATCAACGCTTTTTTCTACTGCTGGTAAAATTTGAAAAAAAATTAAGCGACCCCACCTTTCTAAGTGCTTGTGAGCCCCCTTTCTTAGTGTTATCCATTCCCCTCGACCTCCCCTCACGCACCCCCACCCCTTTAATAGAACTTTTGACCCCACTTTATTATCACTAGATATATTATCACCCACTTTCACATGCCTAGACTCAAACCCAAGACCTTCCTTCTACAATGTGAACCCCTTACCACTATCCTACCTTGTTTTATTTTTGATTTTATGATATTTCTATTTATTTATATATATTTACATACATCTTTTTTTGAAGTGTGTGATATATATATACACACACTTATAATTATTTAAATATATTATATATTAATATTCATTTATATATATTAGAATATATATATAATATATATATTAGAATATATATATAAATATATATGTATGTATGTATGTATGTATGTATGTTTATTAATACAAACATGTGTATATATAAGCATTATATATTTTAAGTGTAAATGTGTATTTAGCCTTTTCTATATCATATTTAAAAATATATATATTATATTTATATCACTATAAATATATTTATATATTTATATATTAATATATTATTTTTAAATAAATATATTTTATTTTATGAAATATACTTTTTATCAGCGCTATAAAAAAATGCATTGATAAAGGGGGGTCTTTATCAACACTAATAAATATCCCCCTTTAATGAGCACTTTTTTTCTAGCATTGATAAAGGATCCCATTTATCGGTGCTTTTTTTATTAACACTGATAAAGGGTACCCATTTATCAGTGCTTTTTTATCATTGATAAAGGATCCCTTTTATCAGCATTTTTTTAGCGCTGATAAAGGCTCTCATTTATTAGCACTTTTTTTAGCACAGAAAAAGTCTAACACTGGATAAACCCAGATTTTTAGTAGTGTTTGTTACAGATATGTATTAATAATAATATTAAATTCTAAAGATCATTACACACATTTTCATATAGGAATATCCAATGACACATATAACCTACAAAATTTCTATTGGTGATTATGTCCTCATAATCTCTTGTCTTAGAGATTACCAAGTGAAAAATTTATGAGATTAAGTCTCATCCACCTACGGGTACTCACACCTGATAGTCAATATACTTTTTATCTCATCATATAATGTTATTCTATCCGTAGGATATAGCACTACCACAAATCCGAGCAAGGGATGCATTGGCTTTTCTCAACGCTAAACAGAAAGCGTGATAAAAGAGGGGTCTTTATTAGCATTATTATTAACGCTGATAAAAGTTTGTAATAAAAAATATTATTAATTTATATAAAATTATTATATTTATATTCAAAAATAATATTTATTTGTATACATTAAATAAAAAACACGTGTTTATAATTAATATTTTTTTTTAATAATTCATATATATATATAATGTTTTAAAAAAATATTTCTAAGATTATAATTAAATATATATATATATATAATTATAATATTATAATATATTTCCTTAAATTATAAATATATTTGTTAGATATATTATATCTATTATATTTATTATATTTATAATTATATATAAATACTTTTTAAATATATATATTTATAATTATAATTATAAATAAATAAATATATGTTTGCAATGAATTTGGTCAATAAATATATTGATGTGTGAGTATAATTAACGTGCATATATATTATGTATTCATCGTGAACGTTCATTTATACATTACACCCTTCTTATTATTCATGTTGTCCATATGTGATGACTCGTTTTTTATTATCTATGCTTTACTAAGTATATGTTTCATTCGTGTTATACCCAAGAATCTATTATGTTCTAAAAAATACTTATAAAATTACAATAAATATATTTAAATAGTAAATATATTTATTATATTTATAACTAAAAAAATTTAATTATATATAAATATTTTTAAATATATTTATTTGTAATTATAATTATAATTATATAGATAGATATATATATATTTAAATAATTATAAAATTACAATAAATATATCTATTATAATTTTATAAATATATATATATATATATAATTATATACAAATATTTATAAATATATTTATTTATAGTTATAATTATAAATATATATATATGTATGTAAATAATTATAAAATTATAATAAATATATTTATTATAAATCTATAAATATATATAATTAAAAAAATATATTTATAAATATATACAAATATTTATATATAAGTAAAAATAGTTATAATTATAATTCTAAATAAATATATATACATTTTAATAATTATAAAATTATAATAAATATTTTAATTATATATATTTATATACCAATATTCATAAATAAATACAAATATTTATAATTATAATTATAAATAAATATAACTATATTTAAATACTTATAAAATTATAATAAATATATTAATTATATAAATTTATAAAATTATAAATATATTTGTTATAATTTTATAATTATTTAAATATATATATATATAACTATAAATAAATATATATTTATTATAATTTTTAATTATAAATAAATATATATTTATTTATAATTATAATTATAAATAATTATTTATTTATTTAAATAATTATATATTTATAAAAAATATAATTATTATTCTTATAATGTTATATATAATTACATAAATATATTTATAAATATATACAAATATTGATAAATAAATACAAATATTTATAATTATAATTATTAATAAATACATATATATTTAAATAATTATAAAATTATAATAAATATATTAATAAAATTATAAATATAATAAATATATTTTTTATACTTTTATAATTATATATATATATATATATAATTATAATTATAAATAAATATATACATTCATTTAAATAATCATAAAATTATAAGAAATATATTTATTATATCTATAATCTTATAAATATATATAATTAATATATTTATAATCTTCGAAATATATATAATAAATATATTAATTATATATATTTATATTTATAAGATTATAAATATATTAATTATATATATTTATAAGATTATAGATATAATAAATATATTTCTTATAATTTTATAAATATTTAAATGAATATATAAATTTATTTATAATTATAACTATAAATATATATATATATATAATTATGAAACTATAACAAATATATTTATTATATTTATAATTTTATTAATATATTTGTTATAATTTTATAAATATCAATAAATATTTATTTATAGTTATAATTATAAATATATATTTATTTATTTATTTATTTATTTATTTATCATATATCTTATTTTATAAATATATATAATAATATAAATAAATTATTAATATTATATATTATCAATATTTTTTTAGCGCTAATAAAAGCATGTTTTATCAGGGCTTTCTAATTTATCGCTGATAAAACATACCTTTATCGACGCTTTTTAACTAGCGCTGATAAAAACTTCACTAGATTTTATAAATGAACTCTAACAGTCAACTTCTTCTCTGGCACGCCTCAAACTCTCGTGAAAGCCAACCCCTGTACCGCCAACTCCTCCTCTGCCCCAACCATTCCTCTACCTCCATCGATCCCTCCTCTATTGTCGACCCCTCCTTCACCGCTGTGAATCCCTCCTTCGCCGCTGTGAACCCCTCCTCTGTCGCGAACCCACCTCTACTACAAACCCTCATCCACTGTGAACCCACCTTCGTTGTGAACCCACCTTCATTGTACACTGAACCTCACCTCCTATCGTGAACCCCTCCTCCACCGTGAACCCACCTCCGTCGTCCACCCTCGTCTACCATGAACCCACCTCTATCGTTAACCCACCTCCATCGCACACTAAACCCCACCTCTTGTCATGAACCCCTCCTCCTCCACAAACCCTCCTCCATCACAAAACCCTCCTCTGCTGTGAACCCACCTCCACTACGAACCCCACCTTTGCTGTGAACCCCTCTACAGCCTCTGCTGCTGCCTACTCCAACTCCACCATCATCGGACCCTACTATTGACACCAGAGGGGTATTCCATTTTTTCCACATTATTATGAATTCCTAATATATTGATAGATTTTTTATTGGTTTTGGTTTGTTCTTAAATTACATTTAATATGAAAGAAATTCTTTTGAATACCTTCAACTAGAGTGTCATTGATTCAACAACCCTAATAGTATCATACAAATCCTTTAAAATATCTATATTTTCTATATTTTCCATAATAACATTGTTGGAAGGATTTCCTAGAAAAATAGTGAAGTGAAAAACATTCACTTTAATATTTTTATGTTTTTGTTAATATGAGTGCATGTTTATGAACTATATTTGAATTATTTTTTTAAATCCCTAAAATAGTTGAATTCTAAATTAGTACAACATTGAGAAATGTGAATAGAAAAATATGTTGTTGTTGTAAAACAAATCTTGTTTTCTATAATTGGTTATCCCACATAGACTTAGATATGACTTACCCATGGATCATTATTAAGAAACTTGTGGTTCCACACTTCTCTCGTGTAATTATTTGAGTTAAATGAAAGTGGAATAACAAAATGGGAGAAAAATTTTCCTTAAATCAGATTAAAAAGGGGGATAATAATTTTTCCCTTGGAATAAATTCCCATTTATTTATGGAATGAACATGTGTAAAAAAAATCCACTCCTTTTTATTTATTATCATTAAGAGGGTGTGGAAAAGTGAAATTTATTTGACATGAATTAAGAGTAAATCATTTCAATAGAATTGGAAATAAATATAAAGGGGTGATTGAAGCTCCCAGAGTTGTGTTTTTTTATATATATTTTCAATAATTATCAATGAACATTTCAATATTAATGTAGAAAATTTTAATGAAGGATTGAGTATCCAACCAATTATATGTAGATTGGCGGTGTTTCCCCTAAACTATGGTTATGGAGATAGATAGAAGTTACTACTACCTACAAATATATGGCTGGATAGATTCAAGTTTGATGATATAATATTAAATGATTAAATGTATTAATCTTCATGATAAAAAATTAAAAGTACTAAAGGAAGTGTTCAAGTGTTGTCTATAATGGTTTGGAAAGAAGTTTCAAAGAATCCAGCTACTTAGAGTGATTGAAAATTCCTAAGTGTCTCTTTTAAAATGATTTATCTATTTTGAAATTTTTCTTAAAAAATTATGTGTTCAACATACCCTTTTTTTAATGGGATTTCAAATATGATTTTATAAATAGTTCTCAAAGGACATTTGAAACATAGTTTTTCTGTAATATTTTAAGTTTATATTTTTATAGAATTAGGAAATCCAATACATTTTATAGGGAAAACAAGTAGATTGATTATAACACCATGGAAAGGGTGTGTCACTAACTCTATCCAACCCATAGAATATCCATCATAAACTTACTTCTGCAAAATGTTAATTAATGTTTAACCCAATTGAAACTCTTAAACCTACTTTTCATCCAACATCACCTTTATGGTTTAAATTAGGGGGGATTATTTAATATGTATATTTAGTCCTTTTCCCTCAAAGGGATATGATTGATTATAAAATATGAAATGCTCGATACTTATTCATGAATGTGAAAATAGTCACTTTATTGTGAGGGTGTTAGATTTGACATGTGATTTACTAATTATATTATATTTATTCATGTGATGATCATTGGCTTGTTTTTTCTTACTTCCACCTGTTTGGCTGCATGGGAACCCTATGAATTAAGAAATAGGTCTAGTTGTATAATAAACTATTTGGCTCACACACTTGATATTTTCCCTCTAGTTGTATGGTTTTTTTAGTCTATATGAGTGTCCTTAGTGAAGAATGTGTGGGTAAGTCAGGTGGATTTTCTATTTTTTTAGGATTCAACATAGACTGACTATTGGCCTCATTGTAGTGTGAGTAAAAAATGAAGGAATAATTGAATTCCCTCTACGATTTTGATACATTGTTGATAATAGAATTGGAATAAGTAAAGATGGATCTATAAAACAATTAGATTTATCATCTAAAATCGAAAGTTGATGCTAGGAAATAGTGAAATGTGTATCTAGTTATAAATGTATTTCAATAATTAGAATGATTATATTTCAATTAGATTTTATCTACTACTATAAATCATATAATAATTTAGATGGTTCTTGGCTTAGTTTCCATTGAAGGTTTATTTCTAGAACAAATGGATGTCATGATTATATTCCTTCATGGAGATTTGGAGGAAGATATATACATAGATCAACTAGAATGTTTCATTCTAAACAGAATAGAAAGTTCAGTTCCAGTCTTAAATGGAGTTTTTTTGGGCTTAAGTATGCACCAAGATAGTGTAACTGGAATTTCAATGCTTCCATGGTAGAATTATTGTTCATTCGGTGTAATGTAAATAATTTCTACTATATGATGGTGTATTATGATGGGAGTTTTTTCATTTTACTTCTTTATGTGGATGAGTTTCTCTTAGTTGGACTAATGAAGTTAAGGTAGTAAGAGCTAAATATTGATTTATCTAAAAGATCCCAAATGAAAGACCTCGGTTCTGGAAAGTGGATATTGGGGATAAATATTGAAATATACATAAAGTATATAAAATTTTTTAGCCTTTGTTAATTTTTATATCAATGTTTTGTGTATTTATTTTGTTAAATATTAATATTACTAAATCAAATAGGATGGATATGAATAAAGAATGGATATATGTCAATCATCTGACAAATGATTATAAAGATAGAGTGAAAGAGTTCATCAAGTTTGCAAAAGATCATCCATATGACCCTTCTCAAATCCTTTTTATGTGTTTACACTAATATTATTAAAGAAAAATTAGTCTATAGGAGTTGGAAGAACACTTGATCTATCAATGAATATATCGAAGTTATAAATATTGGAATAAACATGGGGAAAAAGTAAATGTATCTAGTAGCTGAGAACACTATATTTTATGGATCATCTTATATGATTACAAGTGTGGAAAATTAAGAAGATCGTATCAAGGATTTGATTACAGATTTGAATGATAATGAATATTTTATTGAGGAAATGACAAGGATAGTTGAATATAAACTTCTTTATTTCCCAAAATTGTTTGAGAAGTTAAAGAGTTGTATAAAGACGCCATTGTATGCTGGTTTCACTAAATATATAGCATTGTAATCCATACTAAAGCTATATAATTTGAAAGTAGGCAGCAGATGGAGTAATACCAGTTTTATGGAACTACTTGATCTCTTTAATGACATGCTCCCATAAGATAATGATATCCCAAGCCAAATATACAATGCCAAACGAATGCTATGCTAGATGGGTATGATCTCTAAAAGAATACATATTTTCTGAAAAGATTATATATTGTTTCAAAAGGATCAAAAATCACTTACAGAATTCCCAAAGTGTGGAGCTTCTCGATAAAAGAAAGATAAATCTGGTCCTATGAAATTTTTATGGTACTTTCTAATCATTCTAATGTTTATGTGCCTATATAGAAGTGAGGATACTGTAGGGAAATTGACATGCCATAAAGATACAATAATTAAAGATGGGAAACAATGTCACCTAGTTGAATCTCCTCAGTGGAAGATAATTGATCATGAGTATCATGAATTTGAAAATGAGCTGAGAAACCTTCGTCTTGCATTATCTATAGATGGAGTGAATCCTTTTGGTTTTCAAAATAGCACTCATAATACATGGTCAGTTATGTTGGTAAATTATAACTTTCAATCATGGTTATGCATGAAATGAAAATACATCATGTTATCTATACTTATATCAGGACCAAATTAAACTGAGTAATGATATTGATGTTTATTTGGATCCATTGATTGGGGATTTGAAATTATTGTGGGATTCAAGTGTTACGTTGTATAATACATACAGAAATGAAGATTTCATGTTGAAAGTAATGTTGTACAGGATGTTAAATAAATTTCCTGCTTATGGAAATTTGTTAGGATATATAATTAAAGAAACTCAAGGTTGTATCATTTGTGAGCAAGGTATACAGTCAATTAGGTTGAAATATTCATCAAAAACTGTGTTTCTAAGACATCACAAATTTCTACCTTGATGGAATAATTATAAATCTTGGATGAAATCATTCTATGGAAGTTCAGAAGAACATAAAACACCATATACACTAATGGGTGATAAACTATTTGATAAAGTAAAATATGTGAACACTGCTTTTGGTAAATCATTTTTGAAAAACCTTATGAAATCTAGTTGGAAAAAGAGATCAGTTTTTTTTTTTTGAATTACTATACTGGAATTATATGTACTCAAGACTTTTCTTGATGTTATGCATATTGAAAAAAAATATATATGTGATAGTGTCATTGGCACATTTCTAAATGCACCCAGCAAAATAAAGGATGGAATTAAGATTAGGTCGGACATGGTTGACATGGGAATATGAGAAGAGTTGGTTCCAGTGAAGGGTGAAAAATGAACTTTTCTTCCTACAGCTATTTACACTCTTTCCAAGTATGAGAGATATCAGTTTTTTAACTTATTTAATGATGTAAAGGTTCTATATGGGTATTCATTGAATATCAATAACATCATTTCAATGTCCAATTTAAATTTAAAGAGTCTAAAATCACATGATCACCATGTTTTGATGTAAGATCTAATTCCTATAGCTTTAAATTTCATCTTTCCCAAGAATTTCTATCATACATTAACCAATATCTATTTATTAATTAAATCTATATGAAGAAAATTTATAGACCTAACTAAATTTCCAACTTTGAAAAGATAAATTTCCATCATATTATGTGAATTGAAAATATTCTTCCCGCCAACATTCTTTGATATGACAGTTAATTTGATGGTTTATTTAGTGATATAGATTTGACTATGTGGTCTTGTACACTATAGAAGGATATACCACATTCAACGGTATATGGATATTTTGAAAGGGTGTATCAAAAATTGACTTCAGCTAGAGGGTTGTATTTTGGAGAAGAATATTGTTGAGGAAGTCGTTGAATTCTGTTTAGAATACCTGTATAGTGTGGAAAGCATTGGTCTACCAAAATCTCTTCATACTAGGAGGATTGAGGGTGAATGAATTTCTTGAAGAGATGTTGTCACAATCAATATTATAGATCGGTAACAAGACCACCTTTATGTTTTTCATAATAATTCAGAGGTTTCCCCATATGTTGAAATCCACAAATAAATTCTTAGGCATTTGAATCCATAAAGGGATGAAATATAGACATTAAATACACATAATAAACAGTTTATAGGATGGTTTTAGGACCATATTTTTAAGGAGTCAGATGAAAATATAGATTCAATTTCAGAATGACTTTAATGGCTAGATGGAGGACCAAGTGTGTATATATTATCTTACAATGTTTATGTAATTAATGGTTATACATTCTATAAAAATGAACATGATGAAGACAATACCATGAAAAATAGTGGAGTAACACTTGTGGTTGAAGTAATGCATGTTTATGGTACTAAGGATAGAAATCCAATTTATGTGAATATGTCATAATTTGGTGTCATCAAACAAATATGGCAGTTATATTATACAGCATTCCAAGTTCCAAATTTTTAATGCAAGTGAGTTGATAACATGAGTGTTTTTAAAATAAATGAATTGGGATTCTTGAAAGTTGATTTTAGTAAGTAAGGGTACAAAGATGAACCGTTTATAATGGTATCACAGGAAGTACAAGTGTTTTATTTTTTAGATCCCACAAACTAAAAGTGATCAATTTTTATGTTATTGACCAAAAACACTGAAGGATCAGATGAAAATTTAACTGAGACTGACCCTTTTATTGGGCATCACAATAATTTCACAGTATTCCCAATGTTGATGGAGTTTTTTATGTTAAAGGATACCACAATGAAGAGATTTGGATAGTCGATAGAGGGGTCAAATCCCTTCAACCTTTAAAAAATAAAAATAGAGTTCAATAATGAGGTTATATTTTTTTATAATCTATATCATGTTACCTCATGTTATTATTAGTTCTCTGATACCCCAAAATGATAAACGGTTTAATGAATAAATGATATGACTCATGTCAACAAGGTGCACCTTTCTTTTTGGGAGCCTACCTAATTAGAATTCCACAGTTAATCATGTTTGTCCTGGAGTAGTGATCAGGATGCATGACCTTATAGGAAGTTTCCTAGGGAATGTGTGAGTGATGATAAAACACACTGGAAAGGACATGTGTTGGTCTGTGGGGACTGTCATAAGTCAGATGTCATGTTCAGACACATGGGTGGGTCCCAAGGTGGGACCATGTGTCTGCGGGGAAACTAGTGGTACCTGGTGGTCCAAGACCCAATGACCATGTTAATGTGGGGTGTCTATGCTGTTAGCGGGGCCTAGTTGTTACACTTGGTATTAGAGGAGGAACCCATCCTTAAGTGCAGTGCACTGCCTAGGTTGAGATGTAGGGTCCACAATGAGTATGTTTTTCTCTAAAGTGGGGTTGAATGTAACACCCTATAATGATAAAGGGTTAAATTACTAAATGATATGACTCATTTCAACAAGATGCACCTTCCTTTTCGGAAGCCTACCTGATTAGAATTCCACAGTTAAGCATGTTTGGTATGGAGTAGTGATCAGGTTGGATGACCTTCTGGGAAGTTTCTTAGGGTGCGTGTGTGAGTGATAACAAAGCACACTAGAAAGGACATGTGTTGGCCTATGGGGACTGTCATAATTTAGATGACCCGTTCAGGCACATGGGTGGGCCCTAGGGTGGGGGCCATGTGTCTACGGGGTAACTAGTGGTACCTGGCAGTCCAGGACCTGAAGACCATGTTAAGGCATGGTGTATGTACTATTATTGGGACCCATTTGTTACATATTCACTACTAAATTTATTTAATCTAAATTAATTTTTAAACCACTTCTATAGATAATGACTTCTACACATTTTGGTGCTCCCAATCCTGAGGCAGAATAGGTCTTTCAACCTATTGTTTCTCACAGTGCAGAGGAACAACGTCCTTCTGCATGTGCTGGTATGTAAGATTTGGTGTCCTAGAACCAACTGGTTGTACTTTAATTACATTTAAATTTAATTTATTTAAATATTAAACATATTATTATATATTTTTAATTTTTCTACATGACTATGATTTAATAATGTCCTAGAATATTTTTTGCATTGATAAGGTCATGGAAGTTCCTTGCTATGATGAGAACCTTGAAATGATATAATAATATTCTTAAATATAGTTCTACAGTTGGATGAAATACTATGATAAGACACATAGCATAAAGACTATCAGGTGTGAGTACTTGTAAGCAGATGAGACTTCCTCTCATGAAGTTCGCACTTGGTAATCTCCAAGACAAGAGATTATGAGAACAGACCCGCCAGTAGAAATTCTACATGTTTTAGTGTCATTGTATATTTCTATCTATGAGTGTGTGTAATGATCCTTAGACTTTAAAATTATCATTAATATGTGTAATGACTCACGCACTTTGATTTACTGATGAAAACTATCACGCAGACAGTTGGAGGGAAGTAGGGTACGTTGGGTGCGTCACGAGTGACATGTTATTAATGGATAAGTTGAGGAAGGATTTTTATCTTCCATTTATGGAAGTTGATATCTCATCCATTTGATTTAAATAGAACCGTCATGCGAAATTTCATGGCCATGGTGTAACGATGAGTTTATTTCAGGTATTCAAAGAACGACGTATCAAGCATAAAATTTGATGACACTATCATGAAACCTACTTGATGAGATATTGTGAAAAATGGATTATATTACATATTGAGTGTTCGTATGTGGATGTCTTTGTTGAGAATTTAAGTTCTTTCTCTTGGGTGCCTTGACCCGTTTCTAGAAAGTACTCTTGGACTTTAGGATAGCCTGCCTAATGCCAACAAGAAAGAATCCTAGAGGGTCACACACTAAGTGTTTCTGGTGGTCTCAGTTAAATTTTATTTGAATTTAATTAATAAATATTATTCTCAAGACAATGGAATAATTTTATTCAAATTAAAATGATTTCATAAATTAAATAAATATTTATTCACCAAATTGTGGGTAAAATATATTTATTTATTTTATTGAACATTTATAAATATTTATTTACTAGTTTGTAAATAAATTATTTATTTAAGAGAATAAATTATTTATTTATTTCTTTGGGTGTTCAATAAATGGAAGTTGAGTTCAAGAGGATCAAGATTGGTCTGGTAGTAAAATAATTATTTTCAAGATGATAAATAATTATTTAACTAGTTGGCACAAATTAAAATAACACTACTATTATTTTATGACGCAGATTTTTATTTATAATTCTATTTTTTTTAAGTTGGCACACCATAAATAATGATGCAGTATTATTATTAATAGAATGGGATTTCTCTAAGGTTATGAATTTATTTAATTGTTGTTATGCAATTAAATATTGTAACTGAAGCCCCATGTCAATAAATAGACACATACGTCTATTATACCATGTACCGAACCTCACACCCGGTGAATTGAGAATTGTTGAGCTGAACAATTTATCTCTTGAATCATATTCTCTTCCCTCTCAAGAATGAGAGACATTCTTTAGGGCCAAAGAATAGGCGATCAAGAATGAACAACACAAGACACTCACTTCACTGCGCTATCACCCGGAGAACGAGCAGTGTCGATCGGAGGCTATCGGAGCATGTGTGGATCACTGCTAGAGGGATTCAAGTTTGGATCCTTACAAGCGCAACAAGATACTCTGGAAGGGTCATTGAGGATGATCAACATCATCAACGAAGAAAATACCAAAGATCCAGGTATTATTTTCTTTATGAAATTAATTAAATTAATTATAAATATGATGTGAAATATCCTCTCTAAAGGTTTCAGGCCTCTTCCTTCTTTATATAAATCTTTGATTCTATTCCATGGAGACTGGCGTTCATTGTCATATTGATCCTGGAATAATCATTGATCATGGTAAAAATCAAAGTTGGGTTTTTTCCCAACCACGCCCCTGCTACACCTGGAACCTTCCAGTGGTATCAGAGCGAGGTTACATCATAGTTTATAATTATTTAAATATTTCATTGATGATTTACGCATTTAATAATTTATTTTTTTTAATTCAAGTTAATCGTTCTACAAATCTAAATCTCGAGATCTTTTCTTCCTCTTTCGTTTCTCATTCACCATACAAAAACGATCTTTTCTTTTAATTTTGATTAAAATAAAACAGAGGATCTCATCCGAAGGTACCAAAGTTTCCTAGATGTATAACACAAAAACACACAACTTCTATTCGATAGTACACACCGTGTAGCCAAGGTTCAATGAACCGGGTCTGGTCTGCCAAACCAAGTTGTGTCATTAGTGTTTTTCTAAGTCTTAATGACTCCGTTTGTTGACCAGGAACAAGTGGCATGTGATTTCTGGATTCCATGTCGTGTGGCCCACTGGACACGATGTGTAGTCCCTTCAGGTTAGGGTTGGACCGTGTACCTCATACACAGCTTGCCCAGCTGGAGACCATGTAACAATGAACTTCACGGCATGTGGCTTACTGGACATGCCATGTACTCTGAAGATTTCCGAAGTACACTCACATACCATTTCCCCAGGCGTGTACTTCAGATGGACAGTGAAAAATAGTACACGTCGTGTACTCATCCAAATTAAAAAGATTTATTAAAATTTATTATTATATTATACAAACCCTTGAGACGTGTACCATCGTGTTGGCATAAAGCTGAGGCACAACACGTGATAGGTGTTTTATATATATTTGTTTAATTTAACATCTACATAATGTTCATTTCTACTCATTAGGTAGTTATGAATAGAAATTCATTGAGTTTCCTCCAAGGTACAATTTACGTAAAAAGATAATTTTAAATGAATTTATTTGTTTAAAATTATATTGGATGAGAATCTCAAGGAAATTCAAAAAAGGGTTTAAGATAAAAGGATTGATTAATTAAAGATTATAATTAATTGATTCGAGCGTGATTTATCTTAAACAAGAACAATTAAATAATTTAATGCTAGTTTTATTTATCCTTAAATATCGTTGCATGTATGGATGATCATAAGATAGACCAAAACTTTTATATGTGACTATTTTATTTTAATTTATTTATTTAAATTAAATTCATTGGTCTGTGATCCTTCTCATCATTAATATGTAGGGCCTACGTTCCCAAGGTTTCTTTTATGTAAAACCCCTTTTTACCCCTCACTTTCATGTGAATTAAAAAAGGGCATATGTAATGGATGGAACTCCCAAGCTAGTGTAGGTGGTTCAATATAGAGCTGAGATGAAACCAATCCCAAGAGATATAGAGGTGGGCAGGTGGAAAGCTGTAAACATGAACCCAAAAGGTTCAAGGTGTTTCTCCCCTAGGTCAGGGTTATTTTATCAACCTCTAGATAAACTAACCATTAGAAAAGCTCACAATCATTATATTTATTTTATTTCTATTAGTTGCAAGGTTTATCATTATGGATGTGTTGTCACGATCACATAATTAATGAATTAAACAAGCATGCAAGATAGAACTAAAATAAACCAGACTTATGCGTAAATATTATTAATACATGGTTAATCACTTAAGTTCCACTTAATATTAACAAGCATGTGATAATGATAAAAATAAATTCATGAATAAGAGATAAAAAACCCTCAAATAAAATATTAAGTCATACGAATCCTTTTGTTACTTGATTAAGGGAAAAAATAAATAAAATTATGTGTTTGACCAACCCTTGTCAGGACACTTACTTTTATACAGGAATCCCTTATGAAAGGTTTCGGGTTAACTTAACCATATTACATCAAGAGGAGTATCCCTTGATAGACTTGGTGTAATATTAGAGGCAAGAGTTGAGGAAATCCAAAGTCATGATTTCAGGATTGGGGAGTCCACTCAACAGATCAAGGAGTTGCAAGCCCGCAGTTGGTAAAGACCTACCTACCTAAAAACCTTATAATAGCTTGACCAACCCTTTTGGGGTTATGAGAAGGGGAATATGGATCCTTGCCACTAGAATTTCATGGAAACTGGACATTTTGAGTTCAATGGTGAGGGCCATTAGGACTTGATAAAATAGAGGGAGACTTAATAAAAATTTATTATTACTCATAAAATGTAATCAATAAATTACTAATGATCTTCTCTTTTAATTTTAGAATAAAAATGAAAATCTCATCAACCACACTATCCTTGCGATAAATTCTGGATAAAGACAACATCATCACCGATAGTAACTTCCAGGAATGGTTTAGACACCTTCGAGTTATCCTATGCCATGAACGGAAGTATTACGTGCTAGAGTCGGCATTACCTGATCTTCCAGCCAAAGAAGTGAGTGATGAGGATTTCCTAGTCTATGAGAAACATATGAAAGATGTGGTTGATGTTAAATGTTTGATGCTATCATCAATGTCCAATGAGCTCATGAAATATCATGAAAACATGTATTCTTAAAGCATGCTCGAGCACCTCGGTGGTCTTTACCGGGATAGAGCAAGACAGGAAAGGTTTGAGATCTCTAAGGCACTCTTTCAGAGTAAACTTGGAGAAGGTTCCCCAGTTGGGCCTCATGTAGTGAAGCTCATTGGCTACATTGAGTGCTTGTAGGTTCTAGGGTTTAAACTCCCTGAATAACTGGTTACTGATCTTATTCTCGCATCACTCCCTCAGAGCTTCTCTAAATTTGTTGTCAATTTCAATATGAACAACATTGAGAAGTCTATATCTGATCTTCTTATCATCATTCTCCAAGTGTACAAATATATGAAGCACAAAAAGCCTTTTGTACTTATGGTGAATAAGAGGAAAGGGAAGGAAAAGATCTTTAAGCCCAAATCTTCTTCATGGACTTCCAATAAAAGGAAAATCAAAGGGGATGCAAGGGAACATGAGGTGTTTTGCTTCGCATGTGGCAAGAAGGGCCACTGGAAGAAGAATTGTAACTAGCCTAAGAAGCAAGGGGAAGCTTCGGGTGTGTTTGTTATCGAATGCAATCTATCTGTTTCTACAAATTGGGTATTAGATACATCTTTTGATGCTCACATATGTATACAAATATAGGAACCAAGTAGGTTCAGGAAGATTGACCGAGGGGAGGTAAATCTATGAGCAGCCAATGGAGCCAGACTTGTTGTTGTAGCTGTTGGGGACTACCACCTCACGTTTTCAACTGGGATGATCTTGGTGTTAAAGGGTTGTTATTATGTGTTGTCTTTTACTAAAATCATTATTTCTATATCCATATTAGATATAGATGAATTTGTTTTCAAGTTTGGAAATGAATTTTTCTTCTTTTACAAAGATAGAATTTTTTTTGGTAGAGCACATTTATACAATGGTCTTTACGTGTCGGATTACACAAACCAAGTAATGGAAATCGATAATAAAGGTACTTTACATGACTCATACCACACCCAACTCTAGAATCACCGTATAGGTCATGTAAATGAGAAACTTTTGACAAAGTTACATCAAGTTGGATATTTAGATTCTTAAGAACTAAAACCACTTGGTGTATGTCATGCATGTTTACAAGGAAAAATGACCAAAGCCCCGTTTAGTGGGAAAGGTGAAAGGGCTAAAGAATTTCTTGATTTGGTTCATACCGATGTTTTCAGACCATTTCCAGTTGAATCAAGGGGAGGGTACCCATACTTCATAACTTTTATGATGATTTTAGTAGATATGGATATATCTACTTAATGAGGTATAAGTCGGATTCTTTTCATAAGTTCAAAGAACACAATAATGAAGTTGAGAACCAACTTGGTAAGAAGATTAAGAAACTACACTCAAACCGAGGTTGAGAATATGTTAATCAATACTTTATTGATTACTTATAGTAGTTTGGGATTCTATCCCAACTCACTCCTCCATACACGCCCCAGTGGAATGGTGTAAGTGAAAGGAGGAACCGCACCATGTTGGAAATAGTGAGATCAATGATGATTCATGCGAGTTTTCCATTATCCTTTTGAGGATATTCATTATAAACAGCGGCGCACATACTAAACCAAGTACCAACTAAATCTATAAATGGTATTCCATGTGAGTTCTGGAGTGGAAAGAAAGCCATATTATCTAATTTACATGTGTAGGGAAGTGATGTGTTTGTTAATCCCTCTTCATGTAACAAAATTACACCCCGAGGCACAAAGTGTACCTTTATAGGATACCCCAAGAAAACAAGGGGATATTACCTATAAAACACCTCAGATAAAAATTTTATAGTGTAAATACACCTCATATTACTTGATAGGGAGCACATCTCCAAAAGAGATAGTGGGAGTGAGATAGACTTCAATGAAGTTGAGGCTTAAGGTACACAAGAGTTGGTATAGGAATAGATTCCACAAATACCCATAGAAGAAAGAATTGTTCCAGAGACACAAGAGCTATGTAAGAGTACAAGAGAGGTTAGAGAACTGGAACAGTACATTTTTCTAGTTACTGAGGATGGTGAATTATTATTAGTTGATAATAATGATCCTCTAACCTATAAGGAAGCAGTAAGTGACATAAATTTTTCCAAGTGGCAAGAATCCATTAATTTTGAAATGGATTCCATGTACCAAAACCAAGTCTAGATTTTGGTAGATCCTCCAGTTGATGTAAAGCCTATTGGTTGCAAATGGGTATTCAAGAAGAAACTGGACATGGAAGGAAAAGTAAGCACCTATAAGGAATGACTGGTTTCAAAAGGGTTCAAACAGTGTCAAGGCATTGACTACGACGAAACCTTTTCACCAGTTTCAATGCTGAAATCCATCAGAAATCTATTGTCTATTGTCGCTTACCATGACTATGAGGTTTTGAAAATGGATTTCAAAACATCCTTCCTTAATGGGAACCTTTGAAAAGATGTCTACATGACACAACCTGAAGGTTTTATTACTTAAAAGGATTCCAATAAGGTATGAAAGTTGCATAAATCAATTTATGAATTAAAGAAAGAATCCAAGTCATGGAACATTCATTTTGATGAATCCATAACGAAATTTGGTTTTATCAAGAACGAATTTGAGCCTTGTGTCTACAAACATTTTAGTGGGAGTGCAGTCATTTTCCTAATAGTATATGTTGATGACATATTACTTATTAGAAATTAAATACTAGTCTTACAGTCTATTAAGTCATGGTTGAATCAATGCTTATCCATGAAGGACTTGGGAGAGGTAGCATATATTCTTAGGATCAATATCCATCATGATAGATCCAAAATATTTTTGGGCCTAAGTCAAAGTACATACATTGATAAGATACTGAAGAGATTTAGTATAGAACAATCCAAGAGGATATTATTGTCAACATCACATGGCATTCATCTTTACAATAAAATCTATCCTCAAACACATGAGGAAATAAAGGTAATGGAAATTACTTCATACGCATTAGTGATTGGTTCAGTCATGTATACCATGCTATGTACTAGGCTGGATGTCGCCTACTCATTGAGTGTGGTAGGTAGATATCAAGCTGACCCAGGTGACCGCCATTGGATGGTAGTCAAGACTATCCTAAAGTATCTGAGGTGTACTAAGGATATGTTCCTGGTTTATGGAGGAGATGAGGAACTAGTAATTATAGGATATTTAGATGCTAGTTTCCAGACTGATCAAGATGACATAAAGTCACAAATAGGATACATCTTCACTTTGAATGGAGGTGTAGTGAGCTGGAAGAGCTCAAAGCAAAGTGTGGTCGCAGATTCTATAGCAGATTTTGAGTATATCGTAACTTCTGAGGTAGCTAAAGAAGCAGTTGGGTTACGAAGATTAATCCAAGAGCTGGATGTGATACCTAGCAGTAAAGGTCCCATCACACTATACTATGATAATACTACAACGGTGGCTCTCAAAAAAGAGACAAGGTTACATCAGAGGACGAAGCACATACTTCAGAAGTATCATATCTTGAGGGATTTTTCTCAAATAGGTGAAGTTGCAGTAAGTAGTATTTCCACAGAAGACAATGTGGAAGACCCTTTGACTAAAGCCTTGACTTAGCATAAACATGATCACCATGTGAGGTATAGCGTACTGAAAGTCGTAGGTAGTTAGCTCTAGTCCAAGTGGGAGTTTGTAATATTTGGTGTCCTAGAACAAACTGGTTGTACTTTGATTACATGGACATTTAATGTATTTAAATATTAAACATCTTATTATATATTTCTCATTTTTATTCATGACTATGATGTAATAATGTCCTAGAGTATTTTTTGCATTGATAAGATCATGGTAGTTCCCCGCCATGATGAGAACCTTGAAACGATATAACAATATTCTTAAATATAGTTCTATGATTGGATGACATAATATGATGGGATACATAGCATGTAGACCATCAGGTGTGAGTATTCGTAAGCAGATGAGACTTTCTCTCATGAAGTTCGCACTTTGTAATCTCTAAGACAGGAGATTATGAGAACAGACCTGCCAATAATAATTTCGCATGTTTTGGTGTCATCGGATATTTCTATCTGCAAGCATTTGTAATGATCCTTAGACTTTAATATTATCATTAACACATGTCACAACTTGTGCACTTTGATTTACTAATGAAAACCATCACACAGATAGTTGGCGGGAAGTAGGGTATGTTGGGTGCGTCACAAGTGGCATGTTACTAATGGATAAGTAGAGGAAGGATTTTTTTCCCTTCCATTTATAGAAGTTGATATCTTGGCCCTTTGATTGAAATAGAACTATCGTGTGAAATTCCATGGCCATGGTGTAACAATGAGTTTATTTTAGGTAGTCAAAGAATGATGTATCAAGCATAAAAGTTGGTGACACTATCATGAAACATGCTTGATGAGATATTGCGACAAATGGATTATATTACATAGTGAGCATTTGTATGTGGATGAAATTGTTTTGACTTTAAGTTCATTCTCTTGGGTGCCTTGACCCTTTTCTAGACAGTACTCTTGGACTTTAGGAAATTCTTCCTAATACCAATGAGAAAGAATCCTAGAGGGTCAGGCACTAAGTGTTTATGGTGGTCTCGATTAAATTCTATTTGAATTTAATTAATAAATATTATTATCAATACCATGGAATAATTTTATTCAAGTTAAAATTATTTCATAAATTAAATAAATATTTATTCACCGGATTGTGGGTAAAATATATTTATTTATTTTATTGAACATTTAATAAATATTTATTTACTAGTTTTTAAATAAAATATTTATTTAAGAGAATAAATTATTTATTTATTTCATTGTGTGTTAAATAAATGGAAGTAGAGTTCGATAGGATCAAGGCTAGTCCAGTAGTAAAATAATTATTTTCAAGATGATAAATAATTATTTAACTAGTTGGCACAAATTAAAATAACACTGCTATTATTTTGTGATGCGGAATTTTATTTATAATTCTATTTTGTGCAAGTTGGCACACCATAAATAATGACGATGTATTATTATTAATATAATGGGTTTTATCTAAGGCTATGAATGTATTTAATTATTGTTACACAATTAAATATTGTAACTGAAGCCCCATGTCAATAAATAGACACATATGTTTATTGTGTCATGTAACGAACCGCACACCCGGTGAATTGAGAATTGTTGGGATGAACAATTTCTCTCTCAAATCCTCTTCCCTCCCCTCTCAAGAAGGAGAGAAGTTCTTCAAGGCTGAAGAACAATCAATCAAGAATGACTGACACAAGACACTCACTTCGCCACGCTAGCTCCCGGAGAATGAGTAGTGTTGATTGAAGTCCATTAGAGCATGTGTAGATCACCGCTAGAGGGATTCTAGTTTGGATCCTTGCAAGAACAAAAAGATAGTATGGAAGGGTCATTTCGGATGATCAAAATCATTAATGAAGAAAATACTGAAGATCCAGATATTATTTTCTTTATGAAATTAATTAAATTAATTATAAACATGATGTGAAAGATCCTCTATAAAGGTTTTGGGCCTCTTCCTTCTTTATCTAAATCTTTGATTCTATTCGGTGGAGACTGGCATTCATCATCATATTGATCCCAGAATAATCATTGATCATGGTGAAAATCAAAGTTGGGTTCCATCCCAACCACGCTTCTGCTGTTCCTGGAACCTTCATGGTGTTCCCAATCCTGAGTAACAACAGGTTTCCCAGCCTAATGCTTCTTCTAGTGTAGCGGTACAACGATCATCTACACATATCGATGCTACCACTCCAGAGGAACATATTGACGATGTTGAATCCGAGGAAATAGTAGGTGATAAAGTCCTAGTGACGTATAAAAATAGAAGCATCTTAGTTTTATGGTGTTGACAAAAATCATTAAGGTAAAAATCAAAGGCATCAAATACGAGGTTGGATGGAATGTTTGGATCCATCATGTTAACCCCAATAAGGCCATATTTAGTAGTTACATTGTAATTGTCACTTGACAATGTGTGTCGATTGATGTAGATTTGTGGCACTATATTTTTTCTATGCTTAAAACACTAATGTGGTAAGATATTATGGTAATATTATGATATCATTTCTTTATTTTACTAAAAAAATAAAATAATGAAACATTGATTTACTCATCATCATCCATTATAGAGTGAATTTATAGTGGATGAATCCCACAAAAAATATGTATTAATTATTTCTGGAATGATTCATAGAGGATTTCACACAATTATAACTAGAAATCATCGTAAAGATGATGAAGAGAAAATAAACTCACACCCACCACTTATCTATGCACACCTGATAACCCAAGAATTGTGGGATGCGTTTACTGGCCTTCGTGCGGATGTGTCTTTTCAAGTATATTTTTTCTATTAATATGTTGTTTGATGATACGTTTATTTATCACTTTGATTGACAATTTTTTATTTATGAAACAACAACTGAGTTATGGAAATAAGGAACGAGAAGCAAAAACAGTGTACCCCTACCGTAAAGCAAGGATGCGATACGCTTCACTTGAAAAAAAATTGGTATGTGTTTTAAATCTACCGTAATACTTTTATGTAACATGAAATAACACCATAATTATGTTCCTCTGTTTATATGAAGATTGATGACTCCAAATCCAAATCCACTTCCATCCCACGCCATATACTATGGAAGGATGCACGTGTAAATAAAGAAGAGATACCAATATATGAAAACACACAAAAAGTGTGGGAAACATGTGTATGTATTACATAATAAAAATTTGTTTTTCTTTAAATCGTTATTACATAACAATTATCACTTGTTTTCCTATATTTTCTATCTGAAATAATCATTGGAATCAACAACACATGTATCGGATGAACACATACTATCGATGGCCTTGAAGCGGCCAGAATAGTATGGTCACGTCAGTGGTGTGGGTTTTTGGGTGACACCCCGAACATATTTTGAGAAAAAAACAAGATGAGGATCAAAGTAAAGAAATGAAATGGATAAGATAAAGACTAAATACCCTTGAAGAACAATTTCAATGGCAGATATAGATGATGAAAACTTTTATGGGGAGGAAGCAAAGAGAATAAATAACTCAAGAACAACCACATCGTAGAGATCCCGCCCCACCCCCACCAGCTATGAGGTGATACATTCCCATTAAAGAGATTTCATAGCTGAGGTAATCAATATTATAATAAATGTTTCTATGAAATGTGAATCAGATAAACATTGATACCTTTTTTGTACTAATATTATACAAGGTTATAGTGACTGTGATTTATATCTATCAACACACCCATAACCTTATAGAGAGGTCTATGTTGTTCAATATCCAAAATGACATTATACATAGTAGACCACTTCCAACAGGTCATGTGAGAGTGTCGATTAGCATAGCCCATGATCTGATCATCGAGCTACCCATTCCAATTTTTGAGGAAGATATCCATACAGTCAAAAAAGATGTTGGAAAATTCATCGAATAGCTGTAACATCTTGTAAAAAAACATTTCGATAAGTAGGTATTCATTTCCACTTTACTTTTCCAGATAAACCTTGAATAATTAATGAAAAAAGTTCTGAACCAATAAATGTTATTACATAAGGACAAAGGGAAGGAGGTGAAAAGAAATACCATCTCAAAACCATCTAAAGGATCAACCAACTGGTCGATAAGATGTACTGAAAGTACCATTACCCCACACGTTCTATATCTGAATTTACTAGTATTTATGGTTTATGTGGATACAAATTTAAAATATGGTAGTAGTCACATATTTGATTATGAATAAAATATGTACAAAGAGTAAGTTCAAGGCTTCATTGGTGTTCAGAATGTAAGTGAAATCCCCGACTATGATTGGCTAGGCAGCTCAGTTGTAAATGCATACATGAGGTATGGTTTCATTATTTGATTTTCTAAAATATGATATACTATGTTAATTATGACTAAATATATTTCATATTTCTGGTAGCCGTATATATGAAAAACAATTGAAGGGATTTTCCCATGATTTTTTTTGGACTCGTTAGTCCTCACATCACCTCTATAGAACAACCAAAAATAGATACCAAAAAAAGGATGAAATAGTGGTATGTCTAATCAAATCATTTGAAAGAAAAAAAATGAATGATAGACTATATTTAATACCAACGATGCAGGGGAAAAACTGTACAATTTAATCATATCAAATATATTTTCATTTCTTTCATTACTTATTCTTTTTTGTGTTTTTAGGCATCATTGGATGCTCATTTCCATAAATTTGGATACTCCAAATATTTATTTTCTAGATTCAATGCATGGATATCTAACAAATCATCCACATATGATGGTGTTTGTCAATTTTTAATATACTACATCCAAATTTTTAGAACTAAACATCAAGTTTTATAATTTATATTATCTTTTAATGAGGATTCTTTTATGATAGGGCGGTGCATCAATATAGTGAAAAATAAGGAATGAGGCCAGGGCTAAGCATGAGGACCAAGAAAAGTTCTACAGATGGACAAGTATCAGAGTATATATAAAAATATTTCACTATCCAAACACATATAAAAAAAATTACTTATTCTACTCAATGTTTCTATAGTGTCCAAAACAAACGAATGGAAAAGATTTTGGTTATTATGTTTGTAAATTTATGAGAGAGATCATATTCCATGAACAAACTAGTATCTATAAAGAGGTATTTTCAAATATAATTACTATTTCATTTAAAATATTTAGCAATCCTTTGTCTATTTATATTTTTCTAGTACTACTATGACTGTTGAAAAGACTCATATTCATAAGATGATATAGATGTGCTAAAAATGAATGGAAAGCATACCTGATGGAAGAATGTACACAAATAACATGAATATGTGACTTCCATAAAATTATTGGATTATTTCATATTTATGTTCAATTTACTTCCTTTTAGTATTACTCACATAAGAATTGTTTTCTTATACATGTGGATTCCTTTGTTCGAGTCAGGGTGGTTTTTTCAAAGATTCTCATGCTCGTGAGAGATGGGACTTTGAGGCTGCAACTTAGATAATGACAACAAAGAAATGGGTCAAGAATGTATAAAGGTGAATTCCTACTAATTATGTAATTAATTAATTTTGTCATCATTTTATCAATTATTTTTAATTTAATTTCTTTATCATCTTTATCTAATAATTATTTAGTTTTTTTATATATCTTTTGGGAATTCATACTTTCCTTTCAATTATATACAACAATCCATAAAAGAGAGAACAAGTTCCTTTAGGGTGGAAGAGGAAACCCCATGTTGCATGAAATGTGAATTGAATCATAAGGACGCATCTACCAAGGAATTTATCAGTAGTTTAATGAAAATTATGACTTCCCAAAATATGTTTTATGAACATTTTACTAAATAGTGTAGTAATCAACTGCAACTCAATTATATACACCTCAATCTGATACATAGTGTGCTCAGTATGACTCGAAGTGTATGTTTTTAGTTTATAATATTCTTTGATACTTTAAGATTCATGTCTTCTGAACTACCATGATTTGATCCATGACTCATGATTATAATCTATGATATCAAGGGTATTAATTTCTAATCTTAATATCACCTTCTAACATCTTTATGCTCATGTTATCCTTATATGATCATTGATATCTCCCTTGTTTACACTTATTGAGAATATATGATCACCCTTTATTATATTTCATATCCTTAAGTTATTAAGAATGTTTTTATAAATGATATGTCTAAGAATGTTTTCAGTAAATAATAACTTACTGAGAGACTCTTATGAACTAGTTCTTTATGTTTCCATGTCTCCAAAAGTAGAATATCTAAACTATTCTGGAATGGATCATTATGTTATGTAAGGAATATTAATCTACTAATATGTGATATCTATGTATAAAATGTCTATTTTAATATAGTTAATATCATATATACTAAATTACTCAAAACTGAGCAAAAAGAACAAGTGACTAGTATCACTCAAAGTGTTTCTTTTTATTTAAAATTGACATTACTTTTAGTAAAAACAACAAGTGACATACTAAAAACTAAGAAAATGCATTCAGGTTGTTTTTATAATTTAGAAAAATTATCCATAAGTCATTTTTGATGTGTAAGAATCAACTACACATCAATCTGATGCATGGTGTGGCCGGTATGACTTTAAGTGTGTATTTTCATATTAAATTGGCATTAAATTTAGCAAAAAGACCAAGTGAGGTACTGAAAACTGAGAAAACGAATTAGGATTGTTTTGATATTTTATGAAAATAATCCATGATTCATTTTTGATGTGTATAAATCAACCACACCTCAATCTGATGCATGGTGTGACCAGTATGACTAAAAGTGTATGTTGTCAGTTTAAAATTGTCATTTTAGTTCAAAATGTGCCACTCATTGAAAACCAAGAAAACACACTCTGATTTTATTAATAATTTATAATAGATATTCATAAGTCATTTTTGATGTGTATGAAGAAGTCTCACATAAAACTGATGCACGATGTGATCGGTATGATTCAAAATGTGTGTTTCCAGTTTGAAATGAAATTTTAGTAAAAAAACACAACTGGCATACTGAAAACCAATCAAATTCATTCATATTGTTTTGATAATTTAATAAAATGATCTATAAGTAATTTTTGATGTTCGGGAATCAACCTCACCTCAATATGATGCATGGTGTGGCTGGTATAACTCAAAGTGTCTCTTTTTATTTAAAATTGACATTAATTTAAGTAAAAACAACAAGTGGCATAATGAAAACTGAGAAAAAGCATTCATATTGTTTTTATATTTTAGTAAAATGATCCATGAGTCATTTTTATGTTTAGGAGTCAACCTCACCTCAATATGATGCATGGTGTGACCGGTATGACTCAAAGTGTTTCTTTTTAAATAAAATTGACATTAATTTAAGTAAAAATAACAAGTGACATACTACAAACCGAGAAAATGAATTAGTATTATTTTGACATTTTACAAAAATTATCCATGAATCATTTTTGAAATTTTGAATTCAACCTCACCTCAATAAGATGTACGGTGTAACCGGTATGACTCCAAGTGTCTCTTTTTATTTAAAATTGACATTAATTTAAGTAAAAAAAGAACAAGTGACATATTGAAAACTGATAAAATGTATTCATATTGTTTTAATAATTTAGGAAAATGGTCCATGATTCATTTTTGACATGTAAAAATTAACCCCACCTCAATCCAACGCACGGTGTGACCAATATGACTAAAAGTTTTTGTTATCAGTTTAAAATTGACATTTTACTTCAAAATGTTTCACTCACTAAAAACCAAGAAAAATGATCTGATTGTCTTGATAATTTAGGAAAGAAATTTATAAGTCAATTTTTATGTGTATGAATAAGTCTCATGTAAAATCAATTCACTATGTGACCGGTATGACACATAATGCGTGTTTCCAGTTTGAAATGACATTTTAATAAAAAAACACAACTAACATACTAAAAACCAATAAAATGCATTCATATTTTTTTGATACTTTATAAAAATGATATATAATTAATTTTTGATGTTTAGGAATCATCCTCGCCTCAATATGATGAACGGTGTGACCAGTATGACACCAAGTGTGTCTTTTTATTTAAAATTGACATTAATTTAAGTAAAAGCAACAAGTGAAAAACTAAAAACTGAGAAAACGTATTAGGATTGTTTTTATATTTTAGGAATATGATACGTGAGTCATTTTTGATATATAGGAGTCAAACTAACCTTAATAAGACACATAGTGTGACAGTTATGACTCCAAGTGTGTCTTTTTATTTAAAATTGACATTAATTTAAGTAAAAAAGAACAAATGAAATAATGAAAACTAAGAAAACGCATTATGATTGTTTTTATATTTTAGGAAAAAAATATGTGAGTCATTTTTGACATGTAGGAGTCAACAACAGCTCAATAAGACACACGGCGTGACCGGTATGACTCCAAGTGTGTCTTTTTATTTAAAATTGACATTAATTGAAGTAGAAAAGAATAACTGACATATTGAAAATTGAGAAAATGCATTTTGATTATTTTGATACTTTAAAAAACGATACATGAGTCATTTTTTATGTGTAGGAATAAACCAAACTTCAATACGACGTATGGTGTGACCAGTGTGATTAAAAGTATCTGTTATCAGTTTAAAATTGACATTTTAGTTCAAAACGTGTTACTCACTGAAAACCAAGAAAACACACTCTGGTTATCTTGATAATTTAAGAAAGATATTAATAAGTGATTTTTGATGTATATAAAGCAGTATCACATAAAACTGATGCACGATGTGACCAGTATGACTCATAATGCATGTTTTTAGTTTGAAATGACATTTTAGTAAAAAAACACAACTAGCATACTGAAAACTAAGAAAACAGATTCAGATTGTTTTGATACTTTAGGAAGATAATCTATAATTCATTTTTGACATGTATGAATCATTTTAACCTCAATACGATGCATGTTGTGACTATTATGGTTCCAAGTGTGTCTTTTTATTTAAAATTGACATTAATTTAAGTAAAAAAGAACTAGTGACATACTGAAAACCGAGCAAATGCATTCATATTGTTTTTATATTTTAGTACAACAATACATGAGTCATTTATGACATGTAGGAGTCAAACGGACCTCAATATAATCCACAGTGTGACCGATATGACTCCAAGTGTGTCTTTTTATTTAAAATTAATATTAATTTAAGTAAAAAGAACAAATTAATTCGTATTGTTTTGATATTTTAGGAAAATGATCCATTGGTCATTTTTGTTGTATAAAATTCAATTTCACCTCAATATGATGAATGGTGTGACCGGTATGACTCCAAGTGTGTATTTTTATTTAAAATTGATATTAATTTAAGTAAAAAGGAATAAGTAATATACTGAAAACCAAGAAAACACATTCAGATTATTTTTATACTTTAGGAAAAAGATCCATGAGTCATTTATGACATGTAGGAATCAATCACCCATCAATATGACGCACATTGTGACTGTTATGGCTAAAAGTGTATGTTATTAGTTGAAAATTGACATTTTAGTTCAAAACGTGTCACTCACTGAAAACTAAGCAAACGCATTCTGATTGTCCTGATAATTTATAACAATGATTCATAAGTCATTTGTGACATGTATAAAGTAGTCTCATGCCAAACCGATGCACTATGTGACTGTTATGACTCAAAATGTGTGTTTCCAGTTTGAAATGATATTTTAATAAAAAAACATAACTAACATACTGAAAACTGAGTAAATGCATTCAGATTGTTTTGATACTTTAGGACAACGATCCATCAGTAATTTGTGATAGGTAGGAATTAGCCACACCTTAATCCGATGCATGGTGTGACCGGTATAACTCTAGATTTGTCATTATTTAAAATTAACATTAATTTTAGTAAAAGAACAAGTGGCATACTCAAAACTGAAAAAACAAATTTGGATTGTTTTGATATTTTAGGACAATGATCCATCACTCATTTGTGATGTGTAGGAATTTATCCTACCTCAATTGGATGAATGGTCTGACTGGTATAACTCTAAATGTGTCTTTTTTATTAAATATTGACATTTTATTAATGTATTCTTTCATATTACACTATAGGAAAAAGACCATTTCACGGTAGTTTTTTTTGGAAATGGTGGCGGTTTAAACCACCGCCATATGATTCTACTGCGGTTTCAAAAAAATGTTGTTGAAGTGTGTGTCGGCATACAATACATGGCAGTTTCCTTGATTTAGCATTGGTTTATAGTAACCATCGTAGTTGGTGCATTTCACGGTGGGTTTTCCCAGCGAAACTGATATTTTTTTAGCAGTGGTTATAATTGCCGCTAAAACCATAAAAACTACTGCGATATAATAAATGAATATGAAAACTATTTAGCGGCGATTAAAACTGCCGCTAAATTATTGTCCGTAGCGGCAGTTTTAACTGCCGCGAATAGAAAAATACCGTAATTATAGTGGATGTTAAAACTACCGCTAAATATATTATATTTATTTTACGGTGGTTAAAACCGCCACTAAATCCTGATTTACAAAAAGCAATGCAGCTAATACTGTAGGCCCATTACCAATGCCCTAGAAAAAAAATCATTCCAATTGATATAACATATAACACATCTTAACCACAACACATCTCAACCACCCCGCATCACAACCACCCCACATCACCACCACCGCACATCATAACCACTACACATCACAACCACCACGTATAATTTAGTTTCAATAAGGATTTTTATCATAATTACTAAATTATTATGAAGGTTATTCACACAGAAATACAATATTTCATGGGAAACCAATTTAATATTTTGATATATATTCTTAGTCATTTTCATATGTGTTGAGGTTATACAAACATACATAGAAATTTTTATAAAAAACAAAACAACACACTATCTCAAAATAAGTCATAATTGGAAAACCAAGTAAGTGTGGCCATATAAGAATAAAAACAAGAATAAGTAAAAATCATGTGATTTCTCCCTTCCCCTTAAAATTCAATTAAGATTTTTCATTATATTTATTAAGATGATATGTACCATTTAACCAAAGAAATACAAAATCATGATATTTCCAAATGTACATATAAATAAGGGGAGATGAAGGATCCCCAACCTTGACTGAATCTTAAAGGATAAATGAACAAGAACCAAGGATAAACCACCATTGATTTCAAGTTAATCACTATTGAATCCAATGAACAATAAGACTCCATCAAAAACCACCCAAAAAAGAGGAGATTTACCACCATAATGAACTCTTGAATATAATAGAAATATAATAAATGATTAATGGGGAAAAGAGGGCTACCATGAATCAAATAACATCAATCTAAATGATCCAATATGATCCAAGTGGTTTGGAACACCAAGGTAGGTGACTGGGGAAGGGGAGGATGAGTAAGGGTCAACCAAGAATTGAGGGAAAGTATAAAATTCAAAATAAGGAGGTAATAAAACTCCTATTTATAAGTGAATAACATTGGACTCTACCAAAACATGGTTAATATCCAAAACTCATGTGGTGGGTTTGGTAAAAGTTTGATCTAGAACACTCATTGTCATTTTATCTTTTTTCCTATTTTAAAATGGAATTTGGCCTCCCACAAATCTTAGAACATGGAGTAGTCTAAGCCATAGTGGTTCTTCTATATTCTTCCATGTATAAAATCCATGACCTAGTTCCCATTTCCTAACCATTTTACCCTCACCATGCCCAAGGATACAATGTGGTGAGTTGGGTTTTCTATTTTGGATAGGTGGTCCTCCGATATTCCATGCCCACCCAAGGGTATTTCAATATTCTCATGGTGCATAGGAAAACCACTAGGAAAACATGCATAGAACCATGTCATCCTCAGGTCATGGTTATATATCCCATTTTACACAAGAGCATGCCCAACATAAAACTACCTCCTTCGTATCCAGACAAGTCATTGCATAAGCCGTGGTGGCCTTCAGAAGGCTAAAACAACACCTCAAACCTCAAAATCGCCACAAAAACTCTCCCTAAACATCCCCAAGACTTGATAATGCACAAAGGGAAGTTAATAAAGGGTATGTACCATTACACTCATTCTATTTATTTTGGTTTCCCTATTATTTCTCAATTCTAAGTCAAGTTGATCATATTTTCCCCAAAATTATAAGAACTATGTGTGGATTCATTCCTATTTTCATGGGATACATAGTGATTCCTAGATCTCCTATCTCAAACCCAACCAAAAAACCGATATCAAATCCCCCACTTTTTCTTAGTGACTGGGTTTATTCATTCATATTGGTTTTCCATCCATAGGTTTGGCATCAAGACAAGTTCATTTCATTTTAAACATCAGTTTAAACTACATTAAACCTCATATAATAAGGTATTTTTCATATGATCTTAAACTATAGATTATTTTAGTCATTTTCTGTTGGGAAGAAATCCCTCAAGGTAACATTGCAGTATTTTTGGGTTGATTGTGTTTGTTGACAAAGCAGGTTTCCATAGAGAATTTTCGAGTTCCCGGGAATTTGTTGACAATCCTTGTTGACAAAGAACGATGACAAAGGAAAGGACGATCTGGAGGCAGTACAAAAGAGTAGTACAAGGTGGCACTGTTTCCCAGTGTTTGCCAAATTTTTGGGGTCCAAAATTTGGAGTTTGGTGAGCATCGCGAAAATAGGATTTCCATGAAGATCGTAATTTAATATGGCAAAGGCATGAATTTCTCGAAGATAGGATGCATGGTTTGGAAATCGCAAAGACCAGAAGAATGGAGGTGGTGAGTCTTCACGATTATGACAAGCTTCGCGAACGGAGGAGGCTGAAGCGCATTGCGGCAGTGAAGGGATTTGCGAGGGAGCTTCGCGGCGAAGGCGCGAAGGAATTGACGGGATGCTCCGCGATTATGATGAGCTCCGCGAATGGAAAATTTCCGTGGTGCTTCGTGATTTGGACAGAATTCCGGCGGAAACTTAGGAGCTTCGTGATTGGCGATGATGTGGTGTTGACTTCGTGCGGAAGGGTCGAGGGTCGGTGGAATCGCCTATAAATAGAGGTTGACCCCCTCGAGAGAAGTAGAGAGAATTTTCAGAGAAGATCATTTGCTCTCGATTTGCGAAGGTGGTTCGCGGAGCCAGTGTGCTTCGCAAAAGAGGAGCTTCGCGGAGTCTATTGTAGCTTCGTGAAACCTGTGAGCTCTGCATTGGCTTAGTAAGCTTCGCGAGGGATGTTTCTTTGCGACGGCTTGAGCTTCACGAAAGTGCTTCGCGAGAGTGCTTCGCGAAAAGGCAGGAGCTTCGCGAAGGCTTGTTTGAGCTTCGCGAAATTGGGAGCCTCACAAAGTAGAGTGCTTTGCGAAGGTGTTTCCAAAAGGAATTTCCCAGTGTTCTGAGGAAAAGAGGTATTCATCAGTGGATGAAAGTTGGACTTCAATAGAGCATCTATCAACAGTTGAAGATTCATTATGCAAATGAAGAGACCTACAGGTCTATAAACTGTGAGTGGATTCCCTTCTAAGTGCAATGAGCATAGGAAGAGGAAGAAGGTGATCCTCTCCACCGGCAGTAAGCCAGAGAGAGAGAAATAGGGAGTGACCCTTGGGAAAGCAGTGAGTTGACCCTAAAACTTGTGAAGGCAGTGAGCCTGGGAATAGAAGTGCTCTATCCCAAATTTTGTATCCACATCTTATGAAGACTAGTGGGATTTAGTACGCACGGCTGCTTGTCGACGTATGCTTCTTGGACGTAGCCCAGTGAGGGTGAACCAAGTAAAAATCTTTGTGTCTTCCTGCTTACTTCCCTGCATTGCATTTGAAGCATCATCATCAGACAAAGAAGAAAATAAGTGATCATAATAAACACACAAGTGAAAACAAAGTGACCCTTGTAATAAAGAGGTCAAGATCCAGTGGGGCAGGAAGAATTTTGAAAAAGAATATCCATACCCTGATTCACCCCCCCCCCCCCCCCTCTTAGGGTATATAGGCCCATATTGGTCCTAACAATTGGTATCAGAGTAAGGTTTCTTTTATTAGATTTGTTTGCTTCGACTTGGTGTAGTCGATCTGTGTGGTTGAAGATACAGATTTCTCTTATCAAAATCTTCCATGGGAAAAGGAAAAGCATCAAAGAAGGATCAGAAGTCTGGTAATTTCCCTCAGTGTGGAAGTGTTTTTGGAAAAAGTGTGATTCAACTAAAAGAATCAAACAGCTTACTGAAGGAAGGTCTTGATGAATCTGATAGGGAAAAGATTGATTCACTCAATCATGATGTTGGAATGAGTGAAGTACATGAGCATCAGAGTGATACTGAAACAGAAGAAGAAATTGAAGGAAGAATAGATATGCGAGCTGAGTTAGAGGATGATCTTGATGAGATAGATGTTTGGAGAGCTAAAACAAAGAAATATAACAAAGTTGTTCATGATGCCAAACTCTATATGTAGCAGCAGGAAGAAGAGAAGTCTGAGTTGATGGAAGAAATTGAGAAACTCAAGGTATCAACATGAGAGAACTCAGAATCAGTTAGTGAGTATAAGCTTAAGATTGAAGAACAGAAAAGGGAGATCGATGGCTTGAATAGAAAAGTGAAATATCAAGTCAAGTGTATCGAAGAACCTGATATTTCAAGTGACGTTAGAAACACTGATGAAATTAAATCTAAAGATATTCAGATCCAAGCACTGGAAACTGAGATCAACAAGCTAAGAAGTTTGAATCAAAGGCTTATTGATGTATCTACTGATCTGAGGGAGAAAAATGATTCTCAAGATGAAGAACTACGAAAGAGATCGTCAAAGGTTGAAAAATCAAAAGCTGATGTCAAGGGAAAGAATCTGAACACAGATGAAATTCAGAATCTCAAATCCAGAAATGATGATCTAGCTACACAGTTGTATGAACAAGTTCAAAATAATCAAATGATCCAACAAGAGAATGAATCTATCTCTGAATCTGTTTCTCAATAAAAATTGAAAGTAAAGCAGCAAATTGGTATGGTAGAAAAGCTCACACAAGAATTGGCAGATGAGATGAGTCTTGGAAATAATCTCAGAAGGGAATTCAATGCCCAACTTAAATCAAGTGATATAAAGATTCATAAGTTGGAAGAAGAGCTAGAATCAGTAAAGAAGGAAGTGGAGAAATCCAATGCTAAAGGAATGCCAAAAATGAAGGATTCCTTATACTTGTTATTTGATCATCCTTCGACAAGTGATGATAAAATGAAGAACAGATATGTTATTTCTGAAGAGAAACAACAGAATATTTTCTCAGCTCAAAGACCAGAAAGTTTCGAAAAATCTGGTATTGGATTTGATGAATCACCTCCCATGCATGATAAGAAGAGAGCCGTGAATAGTTCCAGGAGTGGAGAAAACCCTATAGGTGCTGGAGATAGGCCAAAGAGGTCAGTTACAAAAAGAAGTGACGACATGTGCTATTTCTGCGGGATTCATGGTCACACATCAAGCTTCTGTTCAGAGGCTCTGGAATAAATTTCAGGCTGTGAAAACAGAAACCTTACTAAATCTGAGAATAAGAAGAAGCATCATGAGAAATCAGAGAGAAGAGTTTCTCAGAGGAAAGAATCTGTTAGATGCTATTACTGTGGAAGAACGGGACACACCATGAGTATGTGTCAGGAAGCTCAAGATCCTCGTGTTAGAAAAAGAACTCAAGGTGTATCAGAATCTCGACATAGAAATGACGAAACGAGGTATGCCTTTGATGGAGAATGTTTTATATGTTCAGATTATGGGCATTTGGCAAGAAATTGCAGCAAGAAGAACGCAAGGAAAAGGAACTCAAAAAGAGATTCTTGACTCCAGTGGTGTATAATGAGAAATCATACACTGGGAGAGAAAGTGTTATGTTGAAGAATAATCTTAGAGTTCCTGTAGAATCACAAGGAGATGAACAAAAAGTGTATCAGTCACACCCAAAACCGCTCTCTAAGAATGAACATGAAATAATATGGAAGAAAAAGGGAGGAAACACTACATTTGTGAATAAGAAGAGTGAACATTCAATGGAGGACTCACCACAAGTGAAAAAGAGTGTGGTGATTCAGACATCTGATAAAAGGTAGATAAATAAAGAATGCGTTGAAAAATTCACAAGGCATGTGCCACGGAGAGGACTGGAAGAAAAAGGAAAATCCCTACAATGGTGGAAGAAGAAAGGGAAGATGACAATCAAGGAGATTCCTGCTCAGAGAAATAATCAAGGAAAATAGAATTTTGGAAGAACCTCAATGAAGGAAATGAGTACTATTGGGTCTATACCCCAAGTGATGAGAAAGGTCGGGCCTACAGAATCTACATATCAAAAAAAGGCTCAGCATGTGGGTAATGAATGCTTAGTCATATGGCCAGAGAAGTTGAAGTTGACCAGGCAGCTGGAGGAAGCAAGAAAGGAGTGTGATGCACTCTAAGAAAGAATCAAAGTGTTGACCCATCAGGATCAACCACAATCGTCATCTTGAGGATTCCAGAAGAAACCCCTCTCCCTATATATATAAATGTATTAACTGGTGATTCATGTGTTTCAGGTTTTAGGGAGATACGATCCATGGGGTAGTGGCATATAAGGATGCGAAGTGGAGAAGTGATATTCTCTAGAGTTTAAATTGATTCAAATCAGGTAGAATAATTGAAAATGAAAGGGAGAAACTGAGCACAATTAGAATTGATTGTGTTGTTAGATTTATCTCTTGTTTCCTACACCGAGTTCCAACTCAGTAGGCTTAGAGATTTGGTTAATGGCTCGATGCTGAGTGCCAGATTAGTATAAATGGTGCACGTGAAGAAGAATGGTTATGGGTCTCTACCGTTGGGCCTAACAGATAGAAGTGTTTTGTAACACAGGGGGAGTATTCTATAACAAAATCAGATGCTAGAGCCATCAAAGCAATAATTGGATGACTCAGCTCAGGAATTCCCTATCGAGGGAAGAAAGAAACACAGGGAGAAGCAGTAACAATCATGCACCTTATTCTTATCTTTTTTGATCTAACAATGTGGTATCAACTGACTGCTTTCAGGATACCATGAAGCTGCGAGGGAAAATCAAAGGCGTGTCAACAAAAATCTGAGAGAAGAAGTTCAAAGAAATGACATCATTGAATAATGACATAGTGACAAGTTTTCATCTAAAATAAATGAAGCCACTGAAAAATTAATCAGTGAGAAATTTCCTGATGAATGTGTTTAGGAATAAAGAAACAAAAGGGGAGCAAAAGTGATTGATGCCGATTCAGAAAAGAATTTGACATGGGAGATTGTTTCGAGGCCAAAAGATAAAAATGTCATCATGACTAAATGGGTCTATCAAGACAAAAAATGAATGAATATGGCACAGTGATTCAGAACAAATAATTACTGATGTGCAAAGGAGACTCCCAGATAGAGGTAATAGATGGTGATGAGACATTTGCACCAATTTCAAGGCAGGAGACAATCAGATTATTCCTAGCCATTCTAGTGCAACGAAAGTTCAAGGTATTCTAGATGGACATCAAATCAGCATTCTTGAATGGGATTCTAGAGGAAGAAGTGCATATCGAGCAACCATATGGTTCTCTTATTCATGAGGACGAGAACAAGGTTTTTCGGATGAAGAATGAATTATGTGGGTTGAAACAAGCACCGAGAGAATGGCATTCAATGTGGAATCAATATTTGCAGAATCTATGATTCAAATGAAGCATAGTGAAGGTTTCTTTCAGAAATATGAAAATAAGGTTCTGATGAGGTTTGGAATGGAGAAATTCCAAGGAGATGAAGACTCTGGTTGCTACCTGGATGAAATTATCAAAAGATGAGAATGGCAAGGCAGTTAATATCATAGAATACAGGCAAATTATTGGAAGTCTATTGTACTTAACTGTAATTCGCCGACCCCAGTTACCCAGAGTCGGTGCATTATTACATAACATTGGCATGATCACAAGAAAGATCAAATGTCGAAAGACCGATTGGTTTAGTAGCCTTGGAAGCACTAGATATATTCATAAAGTTTTACATTACATCATAAAGTGAAAAACTACTACAAAAACATAATGTCTCCATATTCCACACTATTATCCCCTTATAATATCCCTGCAGGTCATTCATAACTTACTTCTTCACATCCTGGGAAAAATAAAACATAGAAAAGGGGTGATCTCAAATGCCCAGTAAGGATAACAATATAGCAGAAACTTTCCAAAATAAACATAAACATTTAAGGCAATGTATAACTAAAACAAAAGCCTTTTAAACTTGAACTTCAACAAAGTATGGAAAAAGTAAAATGAAATAATTCCATTTACTTATTCACATGGATATTATACTAATCGAATAATCACATGCAATGTCAATAACCACTTTCGTAATGATGGAATTCATAATTCCATACTATCATAACCACATAGCCAAGGCCTCGTGCCAAGACTACAAATAAGATTTTTCCAAGGACTTGTGTCAAGACACTAGTTTGTCTCATGAGACCTACCGATGCATCGAGGAGCTATAACAGGCTCCACCCGTCACATATTAAGTCCAATGCATTCCCATATGAAAAGGTTTAAACATAACATAAACATTCTTATTAAAACTAGCATACGAAATGTCAATACTTTCTCCATAAACCATGAATGGTATAAAAATAACACATCCACAGTCAAACATATCACAAATCCTTCAATACATTATGGAAGTTTTGTATCATAATAAATCAACCTCATATAATCATAAAATCCATCAAAGGATGTTGACATAGATGAAATCAAAACTATTTGAGAGAAATATCTCCTTTTTTTTGAAATCATTTAAAAGTCACACATTTATTAATTAAAAAGAGATTTTTGAATCAAAGTGTCCCATACCACTTTGAAACTTTTGAAAGGAATTAACATTTTAGAAACATTCATGTCCATATAAATAAATCCTTAAAATCCATTTTGAATACATGGACATTAATTAAAAATATTTAGAAAGATAAATCTTTAAAACATTTAAAATTCTGATTTTGATAAAGAGTACCTTTCTGAAATTCTTAAAATATTCATTTTGAAATCATTTAAAAGTCACATAATTATAAAATAAAACATTTAATTTGAAAATATCCTTGTAATCTTGTAAGGGAAGCTTTGACAATTTTATAACGGCGGTAAATAGCCGCACCCACCGTATAAGTTAAAAAAAACATTCTTACCTTAATTTTGTCGAAGAGGTTAAAAAGCACCTTGTTTGGAAAACGACGGAAAGATTACTTTATAAAACTCTTATAAAAATTAAAACAAGGTTATAAATGACCTTAACCCATATTCTTTTAAATAGTAAAAATGTTTTGAAATACATTTTTAAGAAACATGGATGTGGATGATAAAGAGATCCCAGTAGATTATTATGTATAAACAACCTCGGATAATGAAGAGATTGTGAAATAACCCTTACCTTGTACTTTTCCTTGGTTGAGGGTAGGTTAACCTCCTATATAATGGTGAAATAATTGTTATTAAATTATACAAGAATCATATATATTAATATGATATCATATATGATCTTTTAACATTGCTTTGTTAATAATATCTTAGTATTATCGTCGTTTCGGGTGTTAACTTACTCGTTTTCTTTTATATGTTTTGTTACGTAAGACATGTTTGTTATGGATAGGTTGTATCTTAATCATATACAGAATTATATCAAGTCCTTAAACATCATTTTTAAATCATCAAATGATAATTATACTTGAATGGATACGATGGAGAATGAATCTCATCGCGTTCGTGGAGACAGTAGTCCGTACGTACGCACGAGCGACAATATCATTCTTTTGATATTAAAATAATATATAAATGGATGGTATATCATATATACAGAATCATTAACATGTTATATTTATTATTTACATGAGTTACACATCATTATTATACCCATCCAAACAATAATATATTGAATAACAATTACACCACGACGTGGAGACGGTAAGTCGTACGTACGCACGTATGGTGACATGTTATTCAAAGGGTGGATAGAATACTGAATATGGTTGTACCATATTTATAATAACATAACAGTATATATAAGATACTAGAGTTATTATTTTATAATGGTAATAACAAAGAAAGAAGAAGTGGAAGAAGAAAGGAACTTGGAAAAGGGTGGTGAAATCATAACCTCTTCTTCGAGTTCTTCCTTTTGATTTGATCAAAAGGGCTCCTTAGGTTGGATTTCTGATCAAACTAATGCCTCTAGGTTATAGTGAGGGAAGTTGGGAGAGTATTTGGGTAGATTTTGGCCGAACCAAAAGGCTTTTAAGGTGTGAGGAAATGAGAAGGAGAAGTTCCCTTTTATAAGAGGGGTGAGGGGCACCTTTGGAAAAGCTAGAAATATTAATTTATAATAAATTCATATTCGGTTTCTAATGGCTCCAAAGTTGATTATTCAATGGTTAAGGTTGGGATAGGTTGCAATATATTCAACCAATATAATTTATACAGGCTTGGGTTACTATATTAACCTTATCTTTAAGTATTAACTCTAAGTTAAATAGTTTCACTTTTACAATGTCTCTTTGTATTTTTATATTATATGGTTAATAAACTTACCATATACATCCAAGAGACCCCCAAGTGGTCCATTAATGATATAAATATCATAATATAAGTCTCTTGGATGAACCTTATATTTTTAGGAATTTAATATCAATTAATAATATAATATTTGTTTTAAAAACTCTTTTATGTCAATTTTGAAACTATTCAACGGTTGATTTTTTTGAAACTCATAACAGAATGATTACTTCGAAAGAATTTAATTAAATCAATCCTAACATGTCATATTAACTTAGAAAAATATTTTAATTCATAAAAAGTCTCAAATTATATTTATTTGGGTATTTATAATATCAATTATTTTAAATTTGCACTATTATGGGAATTACTGCATCATCATCGTGTCATAAATAAATTAAATTATTTAATGTCTAAAAATTATAAATAAAATATAATTATGTAGAAAACCTTTTTATATTTCCAATTAATATTTATAGTCGAAAATCCAACATATATAACTCTATGTAAAAATTGTTTTTCTAAAAGCTATATGCTTGTGTCATTTTTGTATTCGTTTTAACTTAATTAAAATAAAGTGTCCCTATCACCTACAAGTGGCTCCATGGGGTCCCAAAATCGACCCAAAGATGCCTATTGTCAAACATGTATCAACCAATAAGGCTAGGACACATTTTAGGGTAATTTAGTATTATTATAATATTATTTTTTAACCCTTATTTATTGTATTTACCCTTAACCATGGTAAATAAAATATTTACCGAAGTAATTATTCAAAATGTCTAAAAATAAAAGTTACCTATTTACACAATTTGAACATCCTGATTCCAAATATGGAATCCATTTTTCCAAATTCAAAATACAGAAGTGGCAGAAATTAATTTAAAATTAATTCTCGTTGTTAAAACAAAAAACGTGTTTTTAAGAGATAATAACTATCAAAAGATTGATACTTTTTTATGTTCGGTTTAATTGTGAAATTATGTCCAATGACCAAAATTGTATTAAATGGTAAAAATATATTCTAAATATACTTTAAAATCACTCAAATTCATTATTTATCAATTTTAATTATTTTGATTAAAAAATTTGTTTTTAATTAAAATTTAGTAATTTTCACTATTCATCAAAATATTAAAGTTATCCGAAAAGTACCAAAATTTAACCTTAGGCTAAATTTGATATTCAGAATCCAAAAATGAAGTCCATTTTGAGAGATAAAATTTCAAAAAGTTGGTATTTCTATTCATAACGGCTAGTTTTATTGGTTGTGGTGTGTGTTAAAACTCGAAGTTGCGTACAACACACGCTACTGTATTATTCAAAGGAAAGCATACCGTAGAAGATTGGGATATTTCATTTTAAATTTTTGATGTCCCCATTTAGTCAAAAAGTTTAAAATATTTTATTTAAAAAGGTTTCACTATTAAAAGTTGATAAAAGTGAAATACTGAAAATGAATTGGTTCTTACATTATGTCTAATAAACACGTAATATGGATTCTAAAATTATAAGGATATATTAGTTTAAAATTTAGTTAATAGTATTCATAACCTCTTTTGAATGGCTTGTTTGGTAATTCATGGTGCGATTGAACTCGGTGTTGCATGTAGTGCAAGTTATTGAATTATTTTGAATAAATAACACACTATGAAATCTTGGGGTGTTACATTCTCTCCTCCTTCAATAAATTGCGTCCTCGCAATTTGAAATTGTTCTTCGAAAATAAAAGGTTGAAAATAGAAAATATCTTTGTGGGAAAACCCACATCATAAATTGGGTTACTAAAATTTAGTCTTAATATGAGGAAAAGAGAAATGAAAGGGTCACCACCAAATTATGATCTCTATTAGGAGAACATTGGTGGAAATTAGAGACATATAATTGGAGGAAAAACATAAATATTTATAGGTAGTGATTGAGGTCATCAATCACAAACAAGCGTAAAATTGAGGTCCTTAAATTCATCAATCTATGATGATTTGAAATACCATTGGTTCAACAAAACATAGGGTATTAGGATAAAACATTTTTGACATTTCAAAATATCTTAGTTGAAATCACACATCGAAAAATGAATTAATGAGGCCTCTATTTAAAATAAAGAGTAGAATGTATGAAGATTACCGAAAATAACACATACTAGGGTTCCATGTAGGAAAATATGGATATGGAAGAGAAATCTAACCATCAATTATATGATGGATAGTGGTAGAGAACATGGCTATGAAAAGGCCAACAATCCCAAAGCCATAAATTAGTGATGATTTAAGGTACCATCTAGGACAACATTTTTGTTCAAAGTTCCTTTTCATAATGTTAAGGAATTTATTTATGAGATTGGCTAAGATCATAAGGAGATATACTTACTTTATAATTAGAGTTTTATCCATTAATAAATATCTACCACAAACTCATCTTTCACTCTAAAAGATAATAGAACAAAAAAATATATATTCTATTTATCCTATTCGTATAGGGTTCCAAAAAAACGAATTTATAATTCATCTACCAGATCTTTAAAAAAAACTACATTATTTAATCCCAGACATCACGTGGGTCAGTGGTAGGTGATACACCCTTGTCGCCCTTCGGTTGTGGGTTCAAGTCTCACGTCCTTGCCGGATGCGATGGGTTGCCGCCCAACCTCCGGGTTGTCCTTTTATGGCAATCCAAAATAATCCAAACTAGAACTATCCAAAATACTTTAGTCCAAAATTTATAAGGAAGGTAAACATAATGAATATCCTTTTTTTGCCGTGTAATAACATGTGATCACCCTCATCATGTATTCTTTTAAAACACTGCAACATCCTGAATTATCATAAAACCTTATTGATTACATTCATGATCCCTTATTCCTTATAGAATAATAGATATACTCATTCAATACAAAAATGTTGTAAACCCCAACAATGATGGAATATAAAAATCATTAATCATTTTCAAGGTAGTCAAGAATATCCAATATAATTTATCCAAAACAATCATGTATTATTCTAAAATCACTACCTTTGTATCAGAACCATATTATGGTTTATCTTTCTCTCAACCATATATTTTCCAAAAATTTGACCTGCTATTGAGTCACTTTTCTTTGTTCCACACAATCTCAAGTCCATAATGAAATAGTACTGTAGTAAAATCCTTATATACTCCATAATTATTATAACAAGTACATTGTTGATACAACAATCAAATGAAATAATCAACACAAGAACTCTAATCATTCCTCTTCATCTGTGGTAGTATCATAACTTGATTATTATCTAATAGCATCATTTGAGGCATAGTCTGATGACTGGGACATAGGTTCGCGTAGTGTCCAAACTCCTTGCAAATGAAGCATTGTACATTTGAAACCATTTTCTTACCCTTGCAGTCACGTACTTTGTGCCCTTTTCCTCCGCACTTATAACAAACTCCCATTCATTTCAGGCAAGTTCCAGGGTGTTTCTTCCCACAGTTATCACTTATGGGAAAATTATTCTTTTCCCTCTTCCCTTTATCCATCTTTCTCTCTTCCATCCTTTTCTTCTCTTGCTTCCCTTCAAATCCATAGGACTCAGTAAAATATTTAATTATCTTATCAACACATGATATTATTTGTTCATAAGATGATAATACATGGGAGACTATTTCTCTTATAAATTCTGGCTTAAGACCATGAAAGATATGATCCTTCTTTCTCTTTGGATCATGAGAATTGCTGGAGTTCTCATTCCTTCTACTGGGCGCCATTTCTAAACAATGGCATAAACTAGATCAGTTTATGAATCAAAATAAATAATCCCATACTTATAAAACACTTAACATAAATTGAACTATTTATGGATATAATCCATAATCATAAAAATGTTTTCTTTGAGGAAGTATATACTCATAAACCCTTCATAATGATTTGAAAAGAAAATTAGAGTTATCCTAAGCATATCCCCCAGGAGTGTCGTAACCAAGAGTGCAGCAAGGCTCGTTGTCGTGCACCAGTTCCTGTTCGAGTCTAGCTCAAAGCGGTGTTTTCGGGTTTTACCCCTAGATACATCTGTGCCAGAGCCGCCTCTACCTACTCGTATCCAGACAGGGATGTATTTCTCGGAAAACTCACAAAATCTTTACAATAAAAAAATTCTAGGAAGTTCTTCTATACTATTCCTCAAAGTTCATCTTAGGTCTACGTGCTCTAATCAGAGTTTATCTAAATCTAGCTTACAAGGTTTGTACTAAACTTCCTCTGATACCAACTGTAACGCCCCGACCCCAGTTACCCAGAGTCGGTGCATTATTACATAACATTGTCATGATCACAAGAAAGATCAAATCTCGAAAGACCGATTGGTTTAGTAGCCTTGGAATCACTAGATATATTCATAAAGTTTTACATTACATCATAAAGTGAAAAACTACTACAACAACATAATGTCTCCATAGTCCACACTATTATCCCCTCATAATATCCCTGCAGGTCATTCATAACTTACTTCTTCACATCCTGGGAAAAATAAAACATAGAGAAGGGGTGAGCTCAAATGCCCAGTAAGGATAACAATATAGCGGAAACTTTCCAAAATAAGCATAAACATTTAAGTCAATGTATAACTAAAATAAAAGCCTTTTAAACTTGAACTTCAAAAAAGTATGGCAAAAGTAAAATGAAATAATGCCATTTACTTATTCACATGGATATTCTAATAATCGAATAATCACATGCAATATCAATAACCACTTTCATAATGATGGAATGCATAATGTCAGACTATCATAACCACATAGCCAAGGCCTCGTGCCAAGACTACAAATAAGATTTTGCTAAGGCCTTGTGCCAAGACACTAGTTTGTCTCATGAGACCTACCGATGCATCGAGGAGCTATAGCGGGCTCCACCCGTCACATATTAATTCCAATGCATTCCCATATGAAAAGGTTTAAATATAACATAAACATTCGTATTAAAACTAGCATACGAAATGTCAATACTTTCTCCATAAAGCATGAATGGTATAAAAATAACACATCCACAGTCAAACATATCACAAATCCTTCAATACATTATGGAAGTTTTGTATCATAATAAATCAACTTCATATAATCATAAAATCCATCAAAGGATGTTGACATAGATGAAATAAAAACTATTTGAGAGAAATATCTCCTTTTTTTTAATCATTTATAAGTCACACATTTATTAATTAAAAAGAGATTTTTGAATCAAAGTGTCCCATACCACTTTGAAACTTTTGAAAAGAATTAACATTTTAGAAAAATTCATGTCCGTATAAATAAATCCTTAAAAACCATTTTGAAGACATGGACATTAATTAAAAAGATTTAGAAAGATAAATCTTTAAAACATTTAAAATTCTGATTTTGATAAAGAGTAACTTTCTGAAATTCTTAAAATATTCATTTTGAAATCATTTAAAAGTCACATAATTATAAAATAAAACATTTACTTTGAAAATATCCTTGTAAGCTTGTAAGGGAAGCTTTGACAATTTTATAACGGCGGTAAATAGCCGCACCCGTCGTATAAGTTAAAAAAACATTCTTACCTTAATTTTGTCGAAGAGGTTAAAAAGCACCTTGTTTGGAAAACGACGGAAAGATTCCTTTATAAAACTCTTATAAAAAGTAAAATAAGGGTATAAATGACCTTAACCCATATTCTTTTAAATAGTAAAAATGTTTTGAAATACATTTTTAAGAAACATGGATGTGGATGATAAAGAGATCCCAGTAGATTATTATGTATAAACAACCTCGGATAATGAAGAGATTGTGAAATAACCCTTACCATGCACTTTTCCTTGGTTGAGGGTAGGTTAACCTCCTGTATAATGGTGAAATAATTGTTATTAAATTATACAAGAATCATATATATTAATATTATATCATATATGATCTTTTAACATTGGTTTGTTAATAATATCTTAGTATTATCGTCGTTTCGGGTGTTAACTTACTCGTTTTCTTTTATATGTTTTGTTACGTAAGCCATGTTTGTTATGGATAGGTTGTATCTTAATCATATCCATAATGATATCAAGTCCTTAAACATCATTTTTAAATCATCAAATGATAATTATACTTGAATGGATACGATGGAGAATGAATCTCATCGCGTTCGTGGAGACGGTAGTCCGTACGTACGCACGAGCGACAATATCATTCTTTTGATATTAAAATAATATATAAATGGATGTTATATCATATATAAAGAATAATTAAAATGTTATATTTATTATTTACATGAGTTACACATCATTATCATACCCATCCAAACAATAATATATTGAATAACAATTACACCACGACGTGGAGACGATAAGCCGTACGTACGCACGTATGGTGACATGTTATTCAAAGGGTGGATAGAATACTGAATATGGTTGTACCATATTTATAATAACATAAAATTATATATAAGATACTGGAGTTATTATTTTAGAATGGTAATAACAAAGAAAGAAGAAGTGGAAGAAGAAAGGAACTTGGAAAAGGGTGGTGAAATCATTACCTCTTCTTCGAGTTCTTCCTTTTGATTTGATCAAAAGGGATCCTTAGGTTGGCTTTCTGATCAAAATAATGACTCTAGGTTGTAGTGAGGGAAGTTCGGAGAGTATTTGGGCAGAGTTTTGCCGAACCAAAAGGCTTTTAAGGTGTGAGTAAATGTGAAGGAGGAGTGCCCTTTTATAAGAGGGGTGAGGGGCACCTTTGGAAAAGTTAGAAATATTAATTTATAATAAATTCATATTCGGTTTCTAATGGCTCCAAAGTTGATTATTAAAAGGTTAAGGTGGGTATAGGTCACAATATATTCAACCAATATAATTTATACAGGTTTGGGTTACTATATTAACCTTATCTTTAAGTATTAACTCTAAGTTAAATAGTTTCACTTTTACAATGTCTCTTTGTATTTTTATATTATGTGGTTAATAAACTTACCATATACATCCAAGAGACCCCCAAGTGGTCCATTAATGATATAACTATCATGATATAAGTCTCTTGGATGAACCTTATATTTTTAGGAATTTAATATCAATTAATAATATAATATTTGTTTTAAAAACTCTTTTATGTCAATTTTGACACTATTCAATAGTTGATTTTTGTGAAACTCATAACAGAATTATTACTTCTAAAGAATTTAATTAAATCAATCCTAACACGTCATATTAACTTAGAAAAATATTTTAATTCATAAAAAGTCTCAAATTATATTTATTTGGGTATTTATAATATCAATTATTTTAAATTCTCACTATTATGGGAATTACTTCATCATCATTGTGTCATAAATAAATTAAATTATTTAATGTCTAAAAATTATAAATAAAATATCATTATGTAGGAAATCTTTTTATATTTCTAATTAATATTTATAGTCGAAAATCCAACATATATAACCCTATGTAAAAATTGTTTTTCTAAAAGCTATATGTTTGTGTCATTTTTGTATTCATTTTAACTTAATTAAAATAAAGTGTCCCTATCACCTACAAGTGGCTCCATGGGGTCCCAAAATCGACCCAAAGATGACTATGGTCGAACATGTATCAACCAATAAGTCTAGGACACGTTTTAGGGTAATTTATTATTATTATAATATTATTTTTTAACCCTTATTTATCATATTTACCCTTAACCGTGGTAAATAAAATATTTACCGAAGTAATTATTCAAAATGTCTAAAAACAAAAGTTACCTATTTACACAATTTGAACGTCCTGATTCCAAATATGGAATCCATTTTTCCAAATTCAAAACACAGAAGTGGCAGAAATTAATTTAAAATTAATTCCCGTTGTTAAAACAAAAAAGGTGTTTTTAAGAGATAATAACTATCAAAAGATTGATACTTGTTTATGTTCGGTTTAATTGTGAAATTATTTCCAATGAACAAAATTGTATTAAATGGTAAAAATATATTCTAAATATACTTTAAAACCACTCAAATTCATTATTTATCACTTTTAATTATTTTGATTAAAAAATTATTTTTAATTAAAATTTAGTAATTTTCACTATTCATCAAAATATTAAAGTTATCCGAAAAGTACCAAAATTTCACCTTAGGCTAAATTCGATATTCCGAATCCAAAAATGAAGTCCATTTTGAGAGATAAATTTTCAAAAAGTTGGTATTACTATTCATAACGGCTAGTTTGATTGGTTGTGGTGTGTGTTAAAACTCGAAGTTGCGTACAACACACGCTACTGTATTATTCAAAGGAAAGCGTACCGTGGAATCTTGGGATGTTTCATTTTAAATTTTTGATGTCCCCATTTATTCAAAAAGTTTAAAATATTGTATTTAAAAAGGTTTCACTATTAAAAGTTGATAAAAGTGCAATACTGAAAATGAATTGGTTCTTACATTATGTCTAAGAAACTCGTAATATGGATTCTAAAATTATAAGGATATATTAGTTTAAAATTTAGTTAATACTATTCATAACCTCTTTTGAATGTCTTGTTTGGTAAGTCATGGTTCGATTGAACTCGGTGTTGCTGTAGTGCAAGTTATTGAATTATTTTGAAGAAATAACACACTATGAAATCTTGGGGTGTTACATTAACTGCAACAAGGCCTGATATTGTTTTCGCCACATGCCAAGTAGCGAGATATTAGAGTACTCCCAAGGAAAGCCACGTGCTTGCAGTGAAAATAATACTTCGGTATATCCAGGTCACAGTGTATTTTGGCTTGACATATACTGATAAATCTCAGACAAAGTTATTGGGATATACTGATGCAGACTGGGCCAGTTCATCGGATGGTAGAAAATCAACGTCAGGTGGTGCATTATATCTTGGTGGATTGTGTATTTCTTGGTAGATCAAGAAGAAAGATTGAATTTCGTTGAGCACCGCGGAAGATGAATATATTACGGCCACTCAAGCATGCACACAGTTATTGTGGATGAAGTAGCAGCTTGAAGATATGGGAGTTGAAGTGAAGTCTCTGATCAGAATCCAGTGCGATAACTCAAGTGAAATAAATATCAGAAAAAAACTCGTCCATCATTCAAGGACAAAGAACATTGAGATAAAATATCATTTTATCAAGGAGAATATTGAGAAGGGAATCGTGAAGTTGTAGTATGTGCCTATAGAGCTACAGGTTGCAGACATTCTGACAAAGGCCTTACCCAAGGAAACATTTGAAAGGCATCGACTAGCTCTGGGAGTTCAGTCGACTCCCCGCACTTGAAATAGTGGGGATATGGAATCCCCCCCCCCCTCTCCCCGAGGTATGATGTGTTTTTCCCTAATGTGCTGATATGTGTTCTCTACTCTGTTATAGACTGCAAAGGACTATCCTTTGGGTTCGTTGACAAAGGGGGAGAAAATATTGATTGTTCAAGGGGGAGGCAATGTGGAGATTTGATAAATCATGAATGATACGGGGAGAATCTAACCAGTGGAGTAGCCAGATAGGGGGAGCAATGAGAAAGGGGGAGTATTTTAAATCTGATGATGGTAGAAGTGATCGATCAAAGAATATATATCATGATAGCTGAGGATCATGATACAAGCAGAACAGTGGTGTTGGAATGGTGAGCGAAGGTATCCAGCTATCACCAATTGGGATCAGTGTGGTTCAACAATTGGTATCAATTTAAGAATTGGTATCAGGTTGGAATCGACAATTGGTGTTTGACATGAAGTGATTCATTGATGAACTTTTCATACTACTCTTGTTTCTCACGCCGAGCATTGCTCATGTGGGCTTAGAGTACGTGTTAAGTGAATCCTTGAACGCTATCAGAATCGCAAGAGGCGAATGGTGGTACCGGCTGGAAGAAGACTCAGTGAGGTATCAACATGCAGAAAATATTTCTGAGAAGAGTTGTGAAGAATTGTCAACAAACCCAAAGGGGGAGATTGTTGGGAAGAAATCCCTCAAGGTAACATTGCAATATTTTTGGGTTGATTGTGTTTGTTGACAAAGAAGGTTTCCATAGAGAATTGTCGAGTTCCCGAGAATTTGTTGACAATCCTTGTTGAAAAAGAACGATGACAAAGGAAATGACGATCTGGAGGCGGTACAAAAGAGCAGTACAAGGTGGCGTTGTTTCCCAATGTTTGCCAAATTTTGGGGGTCCAAAATTTGGAGTTTGGTGAGTATCGTGAAAATAGTATTTCCATGAAGATCATAATTTAATATGGAAAAGGCATGAATTTCGCGAAGATAGGATGCATGGTTTGGAAATCACGAAGACCAGAAGAATGGAGGCGGTGAGTCTTCGCGATTATGACAAGCTTCGCGAACGGCAGAGGCTGAAGCACATCGCGGCGGTGAAGGGCTTTGCGAGGGAGCTTCACGGAGAAGGCGTGAAGGAATTGACGGGATGATCCGCGATTACGACGAGCTCCGCGAACAGAAAATTTTCGTGGTGCTTCGCGATTTGGACAGAATTCCGGCGGAAACTTAGGAGCTTCGCAATTAGTGATGATGTGGCATTGACTTCACGCGGAAGGGTCTAGGGTCGGTGGAATCGCCTATAAATAGAGGTCGACCCCCTCGAGAGAAGTAGAGAAAATTTTCAGAGAAGATCATTTGCTCTCAATTTGCGAAGGTGGTTTGCGGAGCCAGTGTGCTTCGCGAAAGAGGAGCTTCGCGGCGGCTATTGTAGCTCCACGAAACCTGTGAGCTCCACGTTGGCTTAGTAAGCTTCACGAGGGATGTTTCTTTGCGATGGATTGAGCTTCGCGAAAGTGTTTCGCGAGAGTGATTCGTGAAAAGGCAGGAGCTTCACGAAGTCTTGTTTGAGCTTCTTGAAATTGGGAGCCTCGCGAAGTAGGGTGCTTTGCGAAGGTGTCTCCAAAAGGAATTGCTCAGTATTCAGAGGCAAAGAGGTATTCATCAGTGGATGAAAGTTGGACTTCAATAGAGCATCTATCAACAGTTGAAGATGAATTATTTCATGCAAATGAAGAGACCTACAGGTCTATAAACTGTGAGTGGATTCCCTTCCAAGTGTAGTGAGCATAGGAAGAGGAAGAAGGTGATCCTCTCCACCGGCAGTGAGCCAGAGAGAGAGAAATAGGGAGTGACCCTTGGGAAAGCAGTGAGATGACCCTAAACCTTGTGAAGGTAGTGATCCTGGGAATAGAAGTTCTATGTCCCAAATTTTGTATCCACGTCTTATGAAGACTAGTGGGATTTGGTACGCACGGAAACTTTTCAGCGTATGCTCCTTGGACGTAGCCCAATGAGGGTGAACCAAGTAAAAATCTTTGTGTCTACCTGCTTACTTCTCTGCACTGCATTTGAAGCATCATCATCAGACAAAGAAGAAAATAAGTGATCATAATAAACACACAAGTGCAAACAAAGTGACCCTTGTAATAAAGAGGTCAAGATCCAGTGGGGCAGGAAGAATTTTGAAAAAGAATATCCATACCCTGATTCACCCCCCCCCCTCTCAGGGTATATAGGCCCCTATTGGTCCTAACATTTTCACATGATGTTAAACTATGTGTTGGATGGTCCATCTTGTAAGACTTGAAACTTATTAGAGTAGTATACCTAGTAAGACCTATCTTCCTCTACATATTATCCAAATCTACATAAGGATCCTTAGCATGTGGTTCTTTATCCATAAAACTATGTTATGAAAAAAATGACTCTTACCCTAGAAAATAGCCTAATATGCATAGGGGTATTATATAAAAAGTATATGTGGATTGATTCATGATTTTTCAATATATGTAATGATGTTGGGATCTCCTATAATAGGCCTTAGTGAAAATTATAATCACACTGGTTATACCCTAAAGGCGAGACCCTTCCTCATTCACATAAATTTGTTTATTTCTTTCTCAAATAATGGTTCTCATACATATCATCCTTCTCCTCCTATACACTATAAAAATTTTTATAGAGGACCTTTTCCAATAACTATGAATGGATTGATTCCTGTAACTATATGATATGTTTTTGATCGTTCATCCTTGGGTAACAAACCTAATAAATTTAGGAAAAATGAATCATAAAAAATGATTCATGAAAAAAAATAATTGACATATATTGTGCATACCATACTCAAGAAATCAAGACATAAAATAAAACATTGGAAATCAATAAAACACATAAAAGGAAACATAAGAAATCAAGAAAATGTTAGGTCATAAAAATGTTTAGTGGAAAATATGTACCACACATGATACATATACAAACCGACTGTTACCATATTTTTCCAACATATCAACAAAACAACTAATCATGGTCCAATGATGAACAAAGCTCGTCACCCTCTCCACCTCCATCTCTACTTCCTGCTACCACCTGAAAGAACATTATATTGAAAATTAAATATTGTTGTATATTTATATTTAAACTTAAAACTAATAAAAGTTTGAAAACTAAATGATTTTGAATTTTTGTGATTTAGCTACTCACCACCAGTCGATTCAATACCACCGGGGGTAGATTCGGTTGTCTTCTGATATAAATCAATCAACGCTTTCTACAAAGCGGACATCTGAGCCCCATGGTCATGAACTGTGTTTCATAGATAAACAATCTCTCTCTGAGTAACTCGGGGTATAGACTGACTAGAACTATAAGTAGATGAAGTTGAAATCCCTAGTGTACTAGCAAAGACCTCATATGGTACAGGTCCCAAACCCATCTCATGCACTCTACCAGGATACTCCTTCCCAAGGAATTTAGCAATCGGGTCATCCTGGGAGACTATGTAGGACTACGCAGGATTGGAATCCCACAGTTCTTTAATTTTTACCTATAAATCAAATATAATTCATATTAGAATAAATATATATTAACATATTAACAACTGATAATAAGTTATTATAATGAAAAATGAGTTCATACCCCAACTTCTTTGGCAAGCTCATTAACAAAACTTCCATCAGATTTTTGGTGAACATTCAACCACACTTCTGTTTAAGATGCTTCATGCCCTAAACTTTGTGACTACATTAAACAAACATAAATCAAAAATTTAATGTGTTAAACAAATAATATTGTCTTATAAATATTTAAATTAATTATAAGATTACTAGAGTAGATCAGCTTTTAGAAAAACTCTTTGACCCCACAGTGTGAGGGATGACCTGCTTAGCCCAGCTTGATGCATTCTTTCTTGAAAGATCTTGAAATAAATAAAATGAAATTTAATAGTAATTTATTTAATTTCATATCCTCTTCATGTACATGTATAAATTTAAAATGAGATTATTATAGTAATATATATTTAAATACCATCTTCTTTTCATCATGATTTCTGTCAACAAAAACTTTCCATTGATCTTTGGGTACCCCATTGGGTAGCTTGTCATACATCTGTTGGGCGGTCAAAGAAGTATCATTGACATCTCCCCACAATCTCTATTTAAAGTCTTTCTATTTTTTTCCAAGATTTTTCAATGTCCACTTTCATGCTATCACATCAGAAACTGTAAAGTGGAAAAACATCTATACACAGAAATTCATTTTGAAAATATTAATTACATGACATTCAATTACACCATAATGTATTAAAATTACCTTTATTTGGGAATCGAAAACTTAATTTTTCTAACTTTCAGGCATATGTCTCCAATCATCATATGAAATAGGAAGGGAAACGGGCTTCGTAGCCAGCTGGCCTAAAATCTGACCAAGTAATTTTGCGGTGTCATCCGTAGGGACCCCATATGAATCAAATGGGATGACTATCTTCTCTCCGGTCAGATTCCATACATCTGAACTTTTTATATTTTTCTCTATAGTTTCATTTTTTCCATATTTAATGAACAAATAGTTAGTATAAAAAAAGTTCAATAAATTTATTAATATTAAAATGTTTACCTATAGCAGTCACCCTCTAGCATCCTCGCGAAGAACTAGAAGTGGAATGCCGCTCCCACACTGCTGAGGCTCCTGAAGTGAGAGATGATGATTTAGTTGCTGAAGGGATGCTCACAGAGGGTGTGAGAGATGGTTCAGGGTGAGATGGTGCAGGGGGGTATGTGGATGGTGGCTTAGATGTCGTAGAAAGGGAGATGGATAGATCGGCATCTATCGCAGTAGTCGATGAAACAGTATATCGCTTCCTCTTGGCATTCCTGTAATTTAATCGAATAAAATTAAGTTCAAAAAATATATTTCAAAAAATTTATGTAGAAAAAAAAATTAAAAAGATAATAGATCCACACTACTAACAAACAAAATATACATAATAATGATAATGAATGATTACACAAATGAAATAAGTGGTTTCTAAATGAATGCATAACTATACATACAATCATTTTCTCCTTCAATCATGTCAGTTTACTACTCCATTACTTCATCTACTTCATTCATCCTTACTAGACTAATATTTTCAATATCATGGTGGAAAAATAATTTTGATTCTTGTTGTTGGTGAGATTCAATGTCAGAGGTCAAATCTTCTACTTCATCACCCATATCATACAAATCTCTTTGTCTAACGTGAGAAACTACACTCCACCCTTCATCCACAATATCATTCACATAATATACCATTTTTTCTTGCGATGATAATATATATGGATCATGCATTTCATGATCACTAACATACATCAAGTGAGATAAGTTCACATAAGTAAATTGCAAGGAATCTCTTTTAACACCTCTGATGATATCGACCCAATTCCATTTGAATAAAACAACTGAAAAATGCCTGTGATAGTTTAATTCAATAATATCGGTCATCTTTCCATAGTATCCCACTTCAGAAAATGTAAATACACCACTATTCTATGTTTTCAACCCCTCTTCTCGATCGATTATACGAAATCTAAATCCCATCACGTTGTAAGCGTCGAACTTTCTAACTTGTTTTAGAGGCCCTCAAGAAAGAAAATTCAAATCTTATGACAACTCTGCTTGAGTATCAGTATTCATGATTTAAAAAAAATAAATATACTTTATTAGAATTACAAAATATATGTTTCAACCTAATATTCATATTTATTGTAATATTTATGAACTTACATGTCGTGCAAACCATTCTACAAGATATTTATTAATAGTTTCGTTATATCTTTATCATTTTGTGTTCGGCCTCTCATTCGTCTCTTTTTTTGTATCTTAAACTCTTCAATAAATGGATCTACAATTTCACTATTTAGCAGCACATATCTATGTGCCTGTAATAATTCCATTTTTGTCAGTGTAACATTTGAGGTCCTCCCAACTGATCGGCCAATAGTAGGAAATATTTTTTATTTCCCATGTATTTGAGATTGATTCGATGTGTCGTCAACACGTCCAAATCAATTAAATCTTGTCTCAATATCATCCAAGTATCTATAACAAAAGGTAAGACACTCTTCTTCCAAATAACCTTCAGTAATAGAGCCTTCTGGTTGAGCTTTATTTCTCACGTATGATTTCATATTCCCAAGATATCTATGAAAAAAATAAAAAAAACATAATTATAAATTTAATTAAGTGCCAAAATTGTTTACTTAACTGAAAAACATATAAATAAAATACCTCTCAATTGGATACATCCATAAATAATTAACGGTTCCTCCTAATTTAGCTTCCTCAACCAAATGCACAGTTAAATGCATCATGATAGTAAAAAATGACGGAGGAAAGATCATCTCCATTGAAAAAAGTGTCAATAAAAACCTCTCATGAGGGTTTTTAAGCTCAAATGGATGTAGATATTTCTCATATAGTTTCCTGAAAATGTGTATAATTGGAGTACAATAGTAGTAACTTTTTCAGGTAATAATGTACACAATGCCAATGGTAGTAACTACTGTAACAAAATATGTGAATCGTGACTTTTCAATCCATGTAACTTATGATTATTTAAGTCAAAACACCTCGAGATGTTAATTGAATACTCATAAAATACTTTCACATGTTTTAAAATTTTAAGGAATGTATCTTTATCCTTATTTTTCATTAAAAAAATTGTCAGAGAATACTTTTCATTCTCATCTGGCCAGAGATCACGTTTTATGTTCATTACTTGTAAGTCTTTCTTAGCATTGAGATGATCCTTTTAATTTCCATGCTCATTAAGAAATGTGAGGATAAAATTATCACAGACATTCTTCTCAATATGCATTACATCAAGATTATTCCACAACAAATTAAATTCCCAATACAGAAGTTCAAAGAATTTATTTTTTTTCTTCCATTGTTGCGTTCTGATTTCACTTGACGATGCACTTTGAACCCGTTTACCGCTATCATTCAAATGATAAACCTTAACAAATTTTGTTTCAACTTTTCCAAGTTGTGTCAATATTTCAGAACTAGTTAACAACTTTGGAGGTGGTCTACGATCAATCAAACCGTTAAATTTCAATCTGTTTAGCCGAAATCTATGAGATGCATCAAGAAATCTTTGATGGCACAAGAAGCACCATTTTCTACTGTGAGATAGCCGTTTGGTCTCAAAATAAAATTTACAAATAGGACAAGACAAACCCGTGTAGTTGTTCCAACCAGATAAATTCTCAAGCCCAGTGAAGTCACTAATGGTCCACATTAAAGCAGTATGCATTTTGAACATTGTTTTAGAAGAAGCATCAAATGTCTCAACATTGTTGCTCCATAACTCCTATAATTCTTCAATTAAAGGCTACAAGTATACATCAATATCATTTCCAGACATTTTTTCCATGAATAATCATCGAAATGATAAAATAAGTTTGTTGCATACACATCCACGGAGGCAGATTGTAAGGGATCAAAACAACTGTCCAAATGTTATAACTGGTACTCAAAGTCCCAAATGGGTTGAATCCATCGGCAGCCAATCTCAATCGAACATTCCTAGGATCATATGAGAAATATGGATATAATGAATCAAATGTCTTCCATGATTGTGAATCTTGTGGATGTCGCATTAACTCATCATTGTTATTATCTATAGAATGTCACTTCATGTGTTCAGCGGTTTTCAATGACATGAATAATCTTTGCAATCAAGGATTTAAAGGAAAGTAAAGCAAAACCTTTGCAGGTGTGTTCCTTTTCTTCTTCTTCATGGTATTATGTTTATTTAGACTTCCAAAATCACCCATTGACTACCATCTAGAAGAACATTTTTTACAATCATGTCTACTTGAATCTTCTCGCCAATAAAGCATACAATCATTGGGACACGCATGTATTTTTGTATAATTCAAACCAATCCTGTTAACAAATTTTTTCATATCATAAAAAGACTCTAGGATGTTTGCTTCAGGAAATGCATCACACAACAATTCCAATATCATGGACATTGCCTTATTTGTAATTCCACATAGACATTTGATATGGTACAACTTTAGTAAAAAAGAAAGTTTTGAATATTTCAAACATCCTCTATACAACTCTTGATTCACATCGTCAACTAAATCATGAAACATATTTTCCTAGGTGAATTTTTCTCTTACATTAGTCTCAACATAATAAAGAAGATCTAATAATATGTTAAAATCTTCATCTGGTTGTCCTAAAGTCTCAAAAACATCACTTGTCATGTTTCTATTTATAGCACCCTCATCTGGTTGTTCTGATATGTTTTGATATTGATGGTGGTATCTTGTAGTGCCAAATGAATCATTTATAATGTTTTTCCATTTAATTTCCCATTTTCAATGAAGTTGGGATCTCATTCTATGGATTGACATCAGTGCTCAACCTTTCTGTAACGTTCAATTCTCCGTACCAAATCCAACACAAATATTGACCAGGGAATTGCTTCAATATTAAATGTTCATAAACTTCATCTCTCTTCAACCTTATTCTAAATTTACATTTATAACATGGAAATATTATTCTCCCTTCAATGGATCGATTGGAAATTGAAAAATCTAAAAACTCCTCCAAACCCTTAACATACTGAGGTGTGTTCCTTGGTAATGTGATCCAGCTTTTATCCATGTATATCACAATGTTCCTACACAATATTGAAAAAAATTAAAACACATAACTATTAATAAATAGGGAAAGAGATTTATATATACTAGTTGAAATTATATATAAATATGTTAAAGATTTGGAAAAAAAGTCTAGGATTAGATCAAAAAAATCCTCAAAGACACTTTTTCCCAATAGCCCATGGTAACTTAAGGCACTTTAAGATGGTATCTGGCCAAGAAATTTCTCATAATATACCTATTAATTTTCAAAAATACTATCTCATGTCTACCAAGACATCCCAAAATATATAGCAATTTCAAAGAAGAGGCATGAATGCCTTTGATACCAATTTGTCACAAACCAACCTAGATAACCTGCCTAAGCGGCATATTATAGGGTTTCTATGTAGATCATAGATTTCATGGATGAATAGATATATAAAAATAAATAATAATGAGGTGTAGAAAATAGAGTCATATTATATTTTTGAAGATATGCATGTGTGATAAAGGATATAGATGGAGGAATCATGGAGGAAGAGAAATAGATGTTGGAATGACGGAAAAGTGTCAGAGGTGGAACAAGAGGAATGGACGCAGGTAGAAAGATATAGAATAATTTTTCATATGTTAGAAAAATCACCCATTTAAAATTATACATCTGTAAATGCGCCTTATATTAGTTATATAAGAATGAAACCAGAACCAAATGTACTGATCCATCCCTAGTAAGGATAATTTCTATTATCATGGGGTTCTAAAGAAAATTTTAGGTTAAAATAACCATTTTATTAACTAGATTAATATCCATAAAAATACATGGTTCAATATAGACATGCACATTGTGTATTTATAAGTATAATACATCCATTTTGGGTAGTATACTCAGTAGGCCAATTTTGGTGATTTAATGCAGTTTGTATAAAATGCCTACCAAAATACCATCAAATGATTTGATGATTATATTGTCTATGTTATTTGAGTGAAAAAAATATATCCATTCAATAAAAATATCCAAGGTAATTGACATTATGTTAATGAGGATCAAACAACAACATCTCAAATATCAATTCATAAAAAATAATCAGAATAAAATCAAATTCTTGAAAACCCTAGGTCACTCAAGACTTGAGGAGAGAAAGTGCTCACGAGGCCCTCCCTGCACCTACCTCTTGATTTCTGATAGATTTGTTTTCCTTTCTACCAATCTACCCAAATAATAATTGAGAATTATAGAACCTATGATCTTATGGTATATATGGATCTAATACCATTTGTAACAAACCATCCTGAAATACTACCAAAATTGACACAGACCCAATCCGCCACTTCCTGAAGGGTGTTCCCGATCTACATAGGATAAGAAAAAGTTCTTGGGCATCATGAAACACTACATTGGTAATTATTTATCCATTTAATAATAAATGAACATTAATAATAAGGAAATACTAAATAAACCTCTAAATCATCAAACAAATAATATATATATAGTGCACAATATTTAAAACAAGAGAGGGATAAAAGGGAAAATTAATACAATAACAACCAAAATGTAAAACCAAACCCGAATCACATTGTGATACCTTCTCTATGAACCCATGATTTATTACCACATCCCACTCATCATCAAGGACCCAAGATAGATACCCATTCCAGAACATGAATCAAAACCTAAAATATTTATGTAAGCATCACGACCCACTGAATCTATGAAATAAAATTCATTAAGTAGTTCATGTTTTCAAGTTTGGAATAGAAATTCTATAGGGTTTTAAATTCATGAAGTTTGACTAAAATTAAATCTTGTATTTGATTTGTTTAATGAAATGGGTCCTTCAAATAAAAACTTATTTGATAACCCAAAAAAGTCAAAAACATTTATTTTTCCCTAAAAGAAAACAAAACCATTTCATTAAAACATTTGTAAAACAATTTTTTTAAAACATATTTGAAATCCAATTGAAAAAAAACAATCCAAACACCAAGGTTAAAGCAAAATATATTTTGGGAATCACAATTTTATAGAAATCAATGAACATAAAAAATAAAAAGGTTGTCACAAACAATACAATCAAAGAGCAAAACAATCATTACATGATGAGAATCCCCAACAGTGACTATTGATAAATGATTAATAATCATGGTATCAACCCTAGTATTTTGAGAATAAATTAGAAATTAAGAAGGTCTTGAGGTTAGTCATTCACAAACTCAAATAATAAAGAGTAATAAGGGTTTAAGTTTATGAGTCTTAACATTCTTGATGACAAAAATAATATCCAATATAATCCCAATGGATGAGAAACATCGAGAAAACAATTTTAATATCTCAAGTAAACTGATATCTTAAAAAAAAGAAAAAAAAATATGTATCATAGTCTAAATATATGAATGAATAACTAGATCAAATTGAAAATGACAAGACATGAGTGCTTGTTTAGAGGTTAGATGATCAGAAAGGCATTGAAATAAAATAGGTGTTCAAGAAAAAACATGATGAACATTGAAATGTGATATGGGATAAGGCATGACTAACATGTAAAGGATATTACCATGTGAAGGTAATTGATATTGAAGAAACATTCACACTATTTTCATGACTTTAATCATTTGGATTATTATTATCGATGGAAATACAATGGATATTCAAGATCTACCAAAAGGATATAAAGGTAACATTTTTTAATGGAATGGAAAAGTAAGAGGTCTATATTAAACAAATTATTGGATTTTAATTTGATGATGATGAAAAAAAAGGTATGGCATCTTAAGAAGTATCTATATGGATTGAAACAAACACCTCTAGATTTTTATGATCAATTGAATACATACTTGAAGAAGTTTGAATTGAAGAGAGGTGGTGTTGACTGTAATCTTTATATGAACGTATCCAATGAGTAATAATTCATAGTAATCATCTATGAAAATAAGGTCATATTTGGAAGAGATAAGAAGGAACTAATTGAGCAGTTTACTAACTTGATGAGTCTATAATTTCAAATATCTATGATTAGAGAAATCACATGTTTTCTTAGGCTGCAAGTGAATCAAAAAATTGAATACATATTTTTCTCTCAAGTTAAATATACTAATAATCTGCTAAATAAGTTTTATATATAATATTTTAAGATAGTTTAAACTCCAATCATGGTTGGAAGAAAACCTAGAAAATGTGAGAATGAAAATTATATTAATCCAATACTATTAAAGAGAATGTTATGGGATTTTATTTACTTGAAGTAAACTTAGATAAATATAGTTTATGAAACATAATTGGTGGATCTGTTTCAAATAAATTTGAAGGAGAAAAGCCTACCTAAGATGAAATTAGGAAGAATTGGCGAGGCGGTGAGGCACGGCGAGGCAGCGAGGGGCTAGGGATTCAGGGGTCACCGAGGGGGGTCTCATGGGGGTCAGGGGGAGAAGGGGGTCTCGAGGGGGTGGGGGGAGTGTCGGGATTGAAAAAAAAAGTTTTAGCGGCGGTTTATAAAAAACCGCTGCTAAATCATTAATAAAAAAATTAGCGGCGGTTTAGTAAACCGCTGAAAAAGGATATTAATATTGTAGTGTTAATGTTTAATTTATTTCTTTATAGTATTACTAACATAATATTTGTTTTCTTATATAGGCGGAATCTTTTTCTTGGGTTGAGATGATTTGTTCGGAAACTGATACCATGGATGGACATTTTTTAGAGGGGATCACTGACGTCAAAAGATGAAATATTAATGTTTTAAAATGTTTGTTGGATAATTGAAAATGTAATTATATAAAACATTATTTGAAATGTAAATAATAGTGTTTTTTTATATACCATGGGTGGATATTTTTTGTATTCATGATGTCAATTAAATGTATATAGAATTGTTTGAAATTATAGGTTGTATATAGAATTATTTGAAATTACAAGTTTTTGTTGGGTGTGTTGTTATATTAACAGCACATTGCATCGAGCTAGGCCTTTATCAGCGTTGTTTTTAATGCAAATAAATGTCTCTCTTTATCAATGTCGCGATTAAAATTGCTTTTTTAGCGTTTTTAAAAGCCTATTTGTGCACTGTTAAAGGGTATATATATATAGTAGTGTAGGTTTAAGAATATATTCACAACACTTTAAAGTTATCATCATAAAGGGGAACTGATATGATCTTTTCAATGCGACAAATATTTTAGGACATTATCACATTAATGTTATGCCTCATCATGTATATTTTTATTAGAGGAAAGGAAAAAAGCACACAAAACATCACAAAGCACCCCCTGACCGCCACCCCCGAAGCTGAGAGCTAAGGGGGTCTGAAATAGTGAAGACCGAGGGCATCACCTCTAATCAAGTTGACCCCCTGGGTTTCAAGCTAGAAAAAGAGTGAAAAAATACATCCTCAGGACCCGAGATGACGTGAGATACAAGGTGGTCAATGAACTTGTTGCCCTCCCGCCAAGTATGACCCACTTTGATGTTGTTTCTGAGTAAGCGTCGACTATTCTTGATGATATATGTGATCATCCAGGGGGACATGGCCTGCTCCTGGAGGGACTTGTGCAGTAGTGAAGAGTCAGTTTCCGCTTCCGTGATGATCAGACTCCTCTGGTCGTATAAGATGAGCCCATAGAAGAGTGCAAGGGCCTCAGCCTGTAAGGATTAGTCGTGACCCAGATTAACCATAAAGGCTAGGTACACCGACCCGCTGTTATCGCGCACCACCCCGCCTCCTCGTAGATTACCCTGAATGCATGATCCATCGGTGTTCAATTTTAATCCTCTAGCAGGAGGGTTCCACCGAACCCAGTTACCCCTGTCATCGCGGATCGTGGGCGCCTCTAATGCCCTTGCTTGGAACCGCATGAGAGATGGTGCCTCTCTCCAGTTACGAACCACCCAAGCCAAGTCGCTTAAGAGATTTTTTTTCTAGACAATGATGGCACACGGAGACGTGCCCGTACTCTCATGCCTCACCTTGTTCCTCGCCATCCAGAGACACCAGCAGCCTGCATGCAACACCACTGTGCGGGCCAATTTTTCAGGTCCATTGTTCCTAGCACCATGGTACCAACCATCCAGAAAAGAGAGACCATCCCTACTGAGGTTTAAAATCACATTGGGACCCCCGAAACAGGTCCAAACCTCCTGCGCCCATTCACTTTCAAAAAATAGGTGGTTCGCGCTTTCTTCACTATGAGATTTGCAACACACACATCTAGAGGCCATACTGACCCCACACCTCTTGACGTTCTCTTCGGTCGGGATAGCTTTGTTTTGAATCCTCCAAGTGAGAAAATTAATTTTGGTAGGGATGTCTTTGATCCACAGAGCCTCATCCCAAGTGTCTATGTAGGCTTGACCTTTCGTTCTAGAAACCCGCTGAAAGTCTTTTTTCGTGAAGGAACCCGAGGAAGATGGGGTGAAAACACAGGTATCCGGGTCGGAATTCAAGTCGATAAGGTTGAAAAGCTCATGTTTCTCCCTTGTCAGAACCATCGTAGTGAAGGATGGAAAGGATCGTGCCTCCCTGAAGGTGATGTTGGTTGTGGGACACCCTAGAAAACCGATGATGGAGCCACACCAATTTTGGTGCCAAAAGCATAAATCGCCTCTCCCCACAATACAGTGCTGATGTGGACGGAGGGTAGAAAGAAGAGGTCATATCACCAAGTAAATGTATGATGCATGGCCCTCCACTGGAGCCAGGTCCCCCGAGGAGTAGCTGTGGACAGTCTTCCCCCATAAAGTACGTTGTTCCAGGATGCCCCATGCCAGTCTTGCATGCCTGCAGTTAATGGTGTCTTCCATGCTACGGAGGTTAATACCTCCTTCACAGACCGGCCTTGCCATCTTGCTCCATGAGGACCAGTGCTTCTTCCCTACGGTGAGGGGGTCCCAGATAAATCTAGCTAAGATTTTATCAATGTTTTTGATAACTCCTTTCGGGACCTTGGTAGCTGAAAGACCATGCACCGGAGTTGCCAGGAGTACGCTGTTAACCAGCGCGATCCGTCCCCCAAAGGACAGGAAAATGTTCTTCCAATTCAGCACCCAGTCAGTAATCTTGGTGAGGAGATGATCAAAGTCGCCAATCCGAATTCTGCCCGTCGAAATGGGGGCGCCCAGGTACTCCATGGGGAGAGTACCTCTCTTCATTTCCAATTTGAGTCCCATAGAAGTAGATCGCGTAGAGGTGCACCTGTTTGATATGTAGAAGTTTCTCTTGGAGTTGTTGATGACCTGCCCGCTCCAGTGACTATATTCCTCCACCAAATTTTTTAGTCCGCCAAGATATTTTCTTGAGGAATTTGAGAAGATGATGGTATCATCCGCAAACATGAGATGAGACACTGCGGGGAGCCTCCATTTTCTGCGGTATGGAAGAATCTCACCAGTTGTGATGCTCTGGTGAATGAGGCGGCTAAGCACATCCTGGACTAAGATGAACAGGCTTGGGGAAATCGGATCACCCTGCCATAACCTGCGGGCTGCCTTGAAGAAGCTGTAGGATTTTCCCATGAAGGAAATGGAAAACTAGGAGGAGCTTATGCAACGAAAGATGATATCTATAATTCCAGGAGAGAAACCCATACCTGCAAGAACCTTGTTGATGAAGCTCCACTCCACCCGATCGTAGGCCTTATTCATGTCGAGTTTGATTGCAATATTAGACCCGCGGGTTTTGAAGTTAAGATCTCGGAGAATCTCTTGGGCGAGGGCGATGGCTTCTTGAATGGAGCGTCCCTTGATAAAACTGTGTTGTTCCAAAGACACCCACCAAGGTAAATGAAGAGCCAACCTGGAGTTAATAATGGTAGCCAGAATTTTATAGGGTATGTTACACATACTTATGGATCTGTAATGCATGATGGAGGAGGGGTTCTTAGATTTGGGAAGAAGAACCAGCGTTGTGGCACTGGCGACCCAGGGTAAGCTCCCGCCGTGGAAAAAGTCTTGCACTGCCAGCACTAAGTCCTCCTTTACAATGTCCCAAGAGGATCGATAGAAAGAGATAGGGAAACCATCTGGGCCTGCAGCACTCTCAGGGTTCAAATGCATCATGGCGTTCTAAATCTCTTCCTCCCCCGATAGTGCACCTAGGCTTTCGTTGTCCCTAGCCGAGACTGAAGAGGGAATAACAGTGAATAGGTCAGTTTCCTCTGTGGGGTGCCCATTTGGCATTCGTTCATTGGGACCAGCAAGCAGATCTTTAAAATAGGCACTGGCCAGGCTGTCCACCACATTCTGGTCATCAGTGTAGGAGCCATCTTCTAGGAGAATTTTTGGTTTGATCACGTGCCTCCTTTCCTTGATGCAGGATTGAAAATATGCGGTATTTTTATCCCCCTCTTTAAGTCATTTGATCCTTGCCGCCTCCCTAGCCAGTCGTTCCTGTTTCAAGAGCATGTTCGCTAAAAAGTCTTTCTTCCCCAAGAGTTCATCGAAAATCCGTTCTTCCCACGCAGTTTCCAGGCTCCTCTCCAGGGTGTAAACTGCCTTAATGGTGATCTCTAACTCATCATCTGGAGGGAGGAAATATTTAGACCACGCTTGAAGACTCGATTTTAATCTCCTCAGTTTATTATGTAACGCAATCCAAGTGTGACCTTGGGTCGCCAAATTCCAGGAGTCCCGAACTAGTTCCTGGTATCCTGATTTGCTGGACCAGAGCTGACTGAAGCGAAAGCTTTCATGCCGAGTTTGCATGGAGTCCAAAGATAACAGAAGGGGGGAGTGGTCCGAGATACCGCGAACTAGATGGGTAACCTTTGAGCTGGGGAAGATAGAGATGGCATGCATGTTACCCAGGCACCTATCCAGCCAACTCCACGAACGCTGGTTCCCCCTTCGGTTATTACACCAGGTAAACTGGTATCCCATGTAGCCAAGGTCTGAGAGACCTTTCCCTGCCATGAAGAGATTAAAATCGAGGTTGGACTTTCGTGGGAACAGCCCCCTGCCCTTGCGCTCCGTCGGATCCGCAATAACATTAAAATCACCCCCTACCAGCCACGCCTCTGAACATGGATCGAACCCGTTAAGATCTTTCCAGAGACCCTCTCTGAGGCCATGGTCACAGCTCCCGTAAACAAAGGAGACAAAAAAAGAATGCAGAACATTGGACACCTTGGTGGTAATGAACTGATCTCCGGCCTGGATCAGTTCCACCTTGTAGCTCCAATGCCAGAAGATCCAGATATGACGGTTGACAGGGTCTGCATGCATGAAACCTTGTGGCCTGAGCTTTCTGGAGAGATCCCTGATCCTTTGGGGTTGCTGTTTGTGATCGAGAACGGCCACGACTGCGACTTGGTGTTTGGAAATCTCAAATGCCAGGAAATTCGACTTGACCCGGGTGCCTACCCCTGGGCGTTCCAGATGAGGAGAGGAGTCATTTATGGAAGAGTGTCTTGGGTTTGGCTCCAGAACTCATAGCCTTGACAAAATGAGAGGATGTGATCGCTTCCTGATTCCTCGACTTGGATCTAGTGCGTACATCGTATGCATTGACAGAGCGAAATGCTAGAGAAGGAGGCATGTCGGGGAGACAGTCACTGGGAGCCCTTCGTTTACCTAGGAGGGAAGAAGCACCATCCCTGTTGGAAAAGGCCACCTGGGGTGAATGGAAGACAGGTCTCAGGGGTAGTACCAAGGAGAGTGACTGGGAGCAAAGATCCCGAGGAGCGACAGGAGTTGTAGGAGCGAGGGCTAGAGCCCCTCCAGTGTTCCTAGACCCGCTATCAGGGGAGGCTGGACCTGGAGGAGCTAAGGCCAGAGTACCCGAAGAGCTGGGGACTAGAGAGAGAATCACCATCTGCTTACTAACTCCGAGGGATTGGAAGAGAAGAGAGGCAAGATGCTGGAAAGGAGAAATGCGGATAGATGCAAAGGAACTTGAACCTCTGGGAAAGACGCCCCGGAGTGCTAAAGCAACCTCCCCACAAGGGGAGCCTGGGAAGACCAAAAGATATGTCATAGAAGCGGGATCCACATGGGTTGCACGGGAGACCAGACCCAGCGCAGAGGCCGTATCAGGAGGCCGGGATCCAGTAGGCGTAGTCCGGCCCCCCTTTGCCACTGGAGACCCACTCCTCCCACCCTTGCGCCTACGACGACAGACTTGCAAGGAGTGACCCTGAAGGAGATAGTGCTGGCAGAAAACTGGGAAAACCGGGTAGAAAATTTCCTGGGTCCAGCTGATCGAGTCCGCCACTTTGAGTACAAGTTGCTCCGGCACTGGGCCGGATAGATCCAATTCCACGCATAGCTGAGTCGCCGAGGAGGGAGAGTCGCTCCCTGAAAAAGAGTCCGAACAGAGGAAACCCCTGAGAGAGTCCCCAATAGCCCTAAGGAAGCCCTCATTCTGGAAGGGCAGGGGCAACCCAGGGAGGTGAAGCCAGACAACAGCAATAGGGCTTTCTTTACCAGAGTGAGCCTCCATCGACCACCGGGATAAGCTGAAGTGCCAGCGTGCGAAAGAGCGCGGGGCCTTACACCAGGCATGAATGAAGGCCGCCTCAGAAGGAAACGCTAGGCTGAAGGAATTCCTGTGAAGCGGCGACACCAGAACTTGAGGACCAGGCCCCCAAGAGAGAACAAACCGCTGGAAAACAGAGAGCGGAGGTTTGGAGCCACCAAAGCGGGCTACCAAGGTCCAGCGTAGGCACGACTGCGCCTCCACAAAGGCCGACGAGGGGAAATCCAGCGAGACGTGCCGGCCCACCCTGGAGACCTGAGCCTACACCGGAACCGCGGGGAAGCAGCAAGGAGGGCGAGGAGAGCCACAAAGGGCGTCCTTGAACGAAGGGAGGGATGGACGAGAAGGATGGCCAGTGGGGTCGCCTGCAAGAGGAGGGGCCACCAGGGAAGGAGGCGGAGGAGAGCTTGGACGGGCGAACCCTGCCGAAGGAGCCGGTGACGACGAAGGGGCCAGATCCACGAAGCTGGAAGAAGGATCGCACAAAGGGGAGGCGCACAGCGAGGGAGAGGGAGCCGCCGTCGGAGACGGGAGAGACGACAAAGGCCTGGCGGAGGAGGGCGAAACGGGCGGAAAAATTTGAAAACAAGGCCGCGCGTGCCACGCGTTCTCTGGGACAGGCCGAAAGGCCATCAAAATAACAATTAATATGTGATAAGACATATGATAATATTCATGTCTTTGAATATACATGTATTCTAAAATACAAATTAATTGGTTATAGGGCACAAACTCCAACATAAATTACCCAAAATTTATGTGGTAAAGTGGAAGTCATCATTTGGATGGAAGAAAGAGCTTCATGACACACCAATTGTGGTGTAAACGAAATTGATTTTGTATATCTGATGAATCTTATGAAGGAACGGTGATTACACTTCAGTTTAAAGAGTAGTGAGTTTTCAAATCATTATTGGTTGTGAACAAGGAGGGACTGTAAATCTGCTCCAAACATTGTAAACAAGCAGTGCCCTTGATTGAGAGAGCAGTGAGTTCTCCAAACATGATTGGTTATGAACCAAGGGAGATAATGAGTCTGCTCCGAACATAGTAAACAAATAGTGCGCTTAGTGATTTTGGTACAACAGAATATTGTCATTGTATACTACTTCGATTAGTCAAGTGAGAGTGAACAAAGTAAAAACTAATTGTATCCATATTTACTTTTTTTATAGATTCATATCTATTGTTAGGGAGAGAGGTGTTCCTACTAACAGCGGAACAAAATCATTGGCAATGGTGGCTTAAAGAAATCGACATACTTTGATTCACCCCCACGAGGTATTTACCTTGCACAGGCTCAACAAATAGTGGCTAATGAAATTTGATGGTGTAAGTTTCCAATTAAAATTTATGGTGTAATGTTCTAGTTGAGTTGGAGTTTTTATTGAGTTTTTATTTTTAAATTTTCAGTGAAAGTTTCTGCTTTAATTTTTATTAAAAGTTTTTACTTGAATTTTCCATGTTTCTACTGGAATTTTTCAGTGTAAGTTTCCATTGGAATTTTCCAATATAAGTTTCCATAAGAAATTTCTAGTGTAAGTTTCCACATGAATTTTCCAACATAAACTTATCCTTTTCACTATATTTTTTTGATTGGAAATTTTCACTTTCCATGTAGCGTATTTTTTTAATGTTTCGCGTTAGAGTGAATCTTTCCAGTGAAATTTTACAATGAAACCTTATAGTGGAATTTTTTAGGAGTAATTTTCTAGTGGAATTTTTCACTCTAAATTTATTATGAAACTTTACAGTATGATTTTTTATTGATTTTTTAATGGAACTTTTCAGTGTCTTTTGAATGCAATTTTCCATTGTAAATTTACAGTGAAATATTTCATTTGAATTTACGATAGACTTTTTAATGAAAATTTTCAATGCACCTTTTTCAATTGAATTTTCCGCTATAAAATTCCAATAAATTTTCAAAAGGGATGTTTTTCATTTTTAAGTAGTTTTTTGGTGGGATTTCCCACTAAATTTATAGTGTAATTCCCCGATGGATTTTTCCTATGGATTCTTTTCAGCAGAATTTTTTAGTGTAACTTTTTTATGGATTTTTCCATCGTAAATTTCTATTTCAGTTTTTAATGGAATTTTCTCATGTATTTTTTAGTGAAATTTCAAATGGAATTTTAAAATGACTTTTAAAGGAAAATTTAATGAATTCTTATGATTTAAAGGGGTATTTTTTATTTTTAAATAAAATAATAATAATCAAAGACAAATTAAAAATATATATTTTGAAGCATTTTTTTGCAATGAATTAAATATTTTTTTGATGAATATATAGTCTATGCATTAGTTTTTAAGAATTGACTTGGCAAATTTTTTTATTTGAAATATAGATAGAAATTTTCATTTTTTAAAAGTTTTGAAAAATATTGCTTAATTGAAAATATGAAATTTGATTTATTGAAATAATTTTTTTAAATTTCTTTTAATATATCTATTTTTTAGAATAATTTTTCACTATCTTCATAAATTGGCATAAAAAGTTTTTTTTAAAATATAAACACAAATTGTTTTTTAACTCATCAAAAAATATTAATTATTAGAAATCATAAAAAATATTTTCATCCATGAATTATAAAAAAAATTAAATTTTTAAATGATTTTGAATTTTTTATTTTTTTAACTTAAATTGTTTGCATATATTTAGTAATTGACAACATTTTTTGTATTTTTTAAATATAAATTCAAATTATTATTTTAAAGAAGTCAAAAAATAATAATTATGTGCAAGCATAAATGGTAGGAAATATTTTTTTATAAATAAAGACTACTCGCATCTTTCATAAGAAAAATACTTTTTTTTATGTCCGTAGGAAATATTAATTTTTTACTATCATTTAAAAAATAAAAAATAAATATCATGTTTTAAAAAAAAATGGTTCTGATATTATTATGAATTGAGTTAGAAATTATTATTTTCTAAATTGTAAATATAGACTATTATTTTTTATAGAAATAGAAAATTAATTATTTAAAAAAAATTAAATTTTGTTATTTTTATGAATTATTTAGATTTTTGTTAAGTTGTCAACATTTACAATTAAACTATGGATTAAACAATATTTTTTTTTACAAATATAATGAATTTATTAAATTTTAAATGCCTATAGGGCGCAGATAGGTTTGTCACGGTCTCGAATTCGATGCTGAGCTCTGCTGCCTTTGCATCCTTCTCTTCCCAAATCTCTCCGCCTCCGAAAACTCAAAATCCAGACAACTCCATCTTCGACAACCCCGTTAACCCCACTGTCTCATGGACCTCCTCAATAGCTCGACGCTGCCGGGATGGCCGACTCGAGGAAGCCGCCGCGGAGTTTGCCCGCATGCGAATGGCAGAGGTGGAGCCCAACCACGTCACCTTCCTGACTCTCCTCTCCGGCTGCACCGATTTTTCATCAAAAACCCTGCGATTCGGCGCTTCAATTCATGGATACGCTCACAAATTAGGGTTGGACGCGAGCAACGTCATGGTGGGCACGGCTCTTGTGGGCATGTATTCCAAATCCGGCCGCCCGGTCCTCGCCCACCAGGTGTTCGATAGAATGCCCGCGAAGAATTCCGTTTCCTGGAACGCCATGATCGACGGACACATGAGAAATGGGAGGATTAGGGATGCGATGTCACTGTTCGATCGGATGCCGCGAAGGGATGCGATCTCCTGGACGGCTTTGATAAGTGGGTTTGTCAAGCAGGGCTGCCACGTTCAAGCTCTGGAATTGTTTCGCGAGATGCAGATTTCCGAGGTGGAGCCAGACGATGTTGCCATCATCTCTGCCCTGGCTGCGTGTGCTAATTTGGGAGCGCTGAGTTTGGGCTTATGGCTGCATCGGCTGGTTTTGTTCAAAGACTACAATGACAACATCCGAATAAACAACTCCTTGATCGACATGTATTCCAGATGCGGATGCATAGAATTGGCAAGCCAAGTCTTCAACAACATGCCCGAGCGAAGCATGGTGTCGTGGAACTCGATCATCGTGGGGTTCGCTGTCAATGGAAGCGCAGACCGGGCTCTGGCATTCTTCGAATCCATGCAGGAGGAAGGCTTCAGACCGAATGGGGTTAGCTTCACCGGAGCCCTCACTGCTTGTAGCCATGCTGGCTTAATTGACAAGGGGGTGATGTATTTTGACACAATGAAGAGGACACACCGAATCTTGCCCAGAATCGAGCACTATGGCTGCTTGGTGGATCTTTACAGCCGTGCGGGGAGGGTGGAAGATGCATTGCGAGTGATGAAGGGTATGCCAATGAAGCCCAATGCAGTTGTGTTGGGGTCACTGCTGGCAGGTTGCAGGACGCGTGTGGATGTTGGGTTTGCTGAAAGATTGATGGATCATCTTGTTGAAATCGACCCGGCTGTGGATTCCAATTATATAATGCTCTCGAATTTATATGCCGCGGTTGGAAGGTGGGATGGTGCAAGTAAGGTTAGGAGGACAATGAAGGCTGTTGGGGTGCAGAAGAAACCTGGATACAGTTCAATTGAAGTTGGCTGTAACAGCCATGAATTTGTGGCCGGTGACAAATCACACGGTGAAACGGAGCACATCTATCAATTGTTGCGACATTTATCCAGGGAGCTTAGATTATGGGGCTATGCACCTGAATTTTCTCTAGAGAAAGATGAATCTTAGGTAAGTAATATGTTAACTCTTTTTTTGGCTATATTTTGAAGGTTATGGTGAAATCTTTTGTTTCAGCTCAAAGTTAGCATGCAAGACATGGAAGAATCTACTAATGAATGTGATGCTAGTGCGAGTGTCCTCTCATATCATCATTGACCATAGTTGTTGAGCCACCATCAGATATTGTTCCATCATCCTTTCAGAAAATGGGGTTGGTCCTTGTCTCTATAGGCATCGAGATCAATTCTCACAACTAGTATGCAGTCTCATAGTGTCACTTTGTATGATTGTGATTCATAACCGTCGGAATCATCATCCAGGATGATCTCGGTCGGTACCTCACCATGTGGCAAAAAGTTGAAATGGGAGTACATCTCCAAGGCTTGATCAATACTACGAAATTGCGAACAGGTTTTTGAAATTCACATGTCTTGAAGTGGGTACCAATCCACCCCAATAGAAACCGAAATGGTCCAGAAATATGAAATGGGGATCTTCCTTGATATATATGTAACAAGTATCAGTAAACATTAGCCCACATTGGTACTACTACATAGATTGAGCTTCCCTGCACCATGAATGTGTTTGGTCATACACTTGTATGTGAATCGTGAACTGACAACAAATATCTGTTCAACAACATAGCAATAAAGCAAGCCAGACACAGTTGAGGGAGAATTTGGGGGATGGTCCATCAACCTCATTCTTTGTACCTACCCTTCTCCAGATGAGGAATAAGTGTCATCACTTCCCACTGTGGATAGTTGGGCATTCTTGTTGGAGTTGTTCTAAAACCAGCTGACTTTGTACTTTCGATTATCTGTATATTCAAAGGCTTAAATATTAATAAATATCTTATCATATGATGCTTCTGTGTAATATTTGTAATACTTCGGCTCGAATCGTCTGAATGGTGCCCGAGCAGGGGCAACTACAGGGCCCAAAGCAAACCTCTCTGTACGTCAAAGGTTGTCAACTAACAGTGATGACCTAAAATACTCGTGTGGAGACTGTGCCCTTTAAGAACAAGGCTTGAGGGTCATGCTTGTATCTATCGAAAATTCGACATGATCCATCCGTATAACGAACATTCCAAAAACATGTAGATATAAAATAGGGAGCCCCATAGGCTCCCTCAATCCAGAATAGAAAGAAATAATATATCTATATGATGTATCAATACAGAACAGAGTATGCAACAAGTAACAATAATCAGACACCGCACATAATACCTGTTGAATGATAACACGTGCACGCTGGCGAATACATGTTGAATGATAATTGAAAATAACATACACTGACCTTTGGCCCAACTCACGTAATCATCCAATCGAATCTTCGGCCTCCATAATCTATCAAACATGTACCATGTGTCCAACCCCAAGTAGAACCTATGACCTGATAGAAAACATGAAGGTCTACCCATGTACATTGAAACTCATGTCGTGGGGGTGAGTCCGATGATTCGATGGGAAATCTCTAATGTCACAACAATACTGAGTGCTACTCTGATCAAGTGGATGTGTATTCAATACATAGATATAAGGAGTGCAATCGTGCTCATCCAATGCACCCACTTGGAAACATAACATGCTGTACACATCAAACATACATGTCGGGTGCCAGCTAGACCACCTCAAACCTTGATTATACCTGTTTTGATCAGTGTCAAATGTCTCTAAACATGTCACATTAACCACCCAGGGGGGACCAAGTCCTACCTCAGTACCAGTATCTAAATATCAAACTTGTTTCAGCCAGTGCCAGAGTGTCTCTGATCACACAACACAACACAATCACGCCAAATAATACCAGACCCGATGACCATATCATAGCAGGTGTGAGCACTGATTCATAGGGGGTGACCCTTGACAATCCAGTAATAGCAGACTAAAAGTTGAATCGTGGGTAGGCACCCAAGCATTCCAGATAGGCATCACTGCTGAATCCAAGGGGAGTGTCCAAGACATTCTAAATAAATAGGCATAACAACAAAATCCAAAGGGATTGCCCAAGACATTCTGAACAGATAAGTGTCACAGTCGAATCCAAGGGGATTACCCAAGGCATTCTAAATCAATAGGCATAATTGTTGAATCCAAGGGGATTTCCCAATACATTCTAAATCGACATGCATCACAGTCGAATCCAATGAGATTGTCGAATACATTCTAAATCAGTAGGCCACCATGGAATTCTAGGACGTCTCATGGGCATTCATTCATAAGACTTGAGGGCAGTGTGTCCCTCACGTGATATCTTATAAACACATTTTATACGAGTCGACCGCCTGCCTAAACCTGTCTCACATGAACATGGTCGACCTTTCAGGTGCACGACCTATCATCATCACCATTGCCATATCAGGCTCACATAATCGATTCAGGTTTTATGGTTACACCCACAATCATCACTACCCATGTATACCACACACTAATCCTCTCTAGGGTTTACTTGATACTGGGGTACCCACTGGGGTCCCCTGGGTCACGTCATAGTGCGAACACCCTAGATGGGTTCCTCAAACACATTTTCGTCTCTTGGCCCAAGCTCGTTATTCCGGACATAATGTTTCTCAATGTTCTCAGGGTCCTTCAAAGCCGTCTCTCCCCTCTAAGGGGTTTGTCACATCCATCGGGGTTAACCCGCCACTTTGATACCAAAATCAACCCTCACAAGACAACATTGTTGGGAAAAAATCACTCAAAGTGTCTTGACAATATTTTTGGATTGGTTGTGTTTGTTGAAAAAATTGGTTGTTAAGGTCAGTTGTGCAGCTCTAGCTCGTTTTTTTGATAAAGTATGTTGACAAAACTTCAAGACAGAGGTATAGAAGCTCTAAAAGTGGTTTAAAAAGTTGTGCGTACATGGTGGTGATATTTCCATGTGTTTGCCAAATTTTTGGGAACCAAAATTTGGAGAAAGGGAAAAGCTTCGTGAAATATGGAGTTTCAGGACCGCCTCATCAAAATATGGGAAAAAAACATGGAATTCGTGAAAGATTGATTGTTTCGCGGAAGATTGGTGATTCACAAAAAAAAGTTTCATGAAGGCAGTAAAGTGAAAAGTTATGCGAATACGCTTTGTTTTTCAGAAGCGTACGCGAATGAAAGTTTTTCTCAGAAATTTCGTGAAGATTTGGAAAGTTTCATGAAAGTTGAGCAAGACTTATGCGAAAGTGAATCTTATGTGAACTAGAAGGAATTGCTCAGAAATTCTGTGGTAAAGTGGTATTCATCAAGTGGATGAAAGTTGAGCTTCATGAAACACCAAATGAGGTGTAAATAATATTAATTCAAGTGATTAACAGAAGAATCCACTGAAGGAGCAGTAAACACACTTTAGTTGAGAGAGCAGTGAGTTTTCAAATTGTGATTGGTAGTGAACCAGGAGGGACAATGAGTCTGCTCTGAACATTGTAATAGCAGTGCATTTTAGTGGATTTGGTACATCAATGCATTGCCTTTATATGCTCATTGGACGTAGCTCAGAACAGATGAATCAAGTAAAATTATTGTATCTCATGCATATTTTCATTTCTGCTCATACATTGCTACGGAAAGGGGAGAGAATGTTGTTTTGTTTAATGAAAAAACAAGATCCAAACGGGGGAGAATTTTAATCTGTCATACCTGTTTGTCCTAAGAATTTATATTTTATTTGTTTCATTGTCTTGTTAAATTGTAATCTATAAGGACCCGAATTTTTTCATGTATTTTTTTAATTATATGGGAATATTACGAGTCCGCGAAAATTGACGGCGCGTGATTCCGAGGTCCAGTGTGCCCGGAATGAATTTCTGAACTTTTTTTCGGCTACGTTCAGTAAACACGCGAGCGGCGTTTTGTAACTTTTGAGCCGGTGCTCAGGATTGAAATCTGAGGACACCGTTGAACTCGCAGCGCCGATATTCGCTTAAGGAGACCTTCACCTCGACCGCAGTAGGTCGATGGTGGAAGTTAGTTTTCCAGTTTTTCGTGGGAGAAGAAAAATAAATAAATAACATTTTCTTTTTCTTTTTGAAACCTCCTTTTTGAATTGTGGAGGTGGGAACCACACGAGGGTGGTCGGGTAATTAAGGCTGGGCATTAAATGCTCGGTTACACAAATCATGTAACCACAGCTCTCTTTAATTAATAGGGTTCATTAAATCTAAATTAATGAAACAACTTATTGATGAAGAGTTATTTTATTAACTCTTCTTGAGAGAATTGAGGGTTGTTTCTCCGTTGGCGAAAGGGAGAGGAGGCCTTTGAAGGAAGATCCTATAACAAAGAAGATCCTCCAACGAAGAACCACCCCCAACGAAGAACGATGACGACGCTCGAGCCCGGAACGGAAGCGTCTTGCGGGAGCAACGAACGCCGACATCACCATCATCGTCTTCCTCCTTACGACACCTCCAACGGATGATCGAGGTAGGGGTTTTAATTTGAAGTATGATTAAATCTATTTGTTGATTCTTCATATTCTTGATTCACAACGACGATGACCAAACAAACATGGTCATCGTTCCACACTTATACCTTCACCCTTTTCTTTCGTTCTTCACGCGTTCTTCGTGCGTTCTTTGAAGCCAAATAATTAAGTGCGTTGAAAACACAATGTCTCATTGAGCGCGACATATGGACGCGGAGATATCAACCCGAGGATCGTGAATATGCGGACGTCATATTTTTTGAGCTTGGAACAAAGTTGCAATGACGCGTGAAAGAAGGGCGGCGCGCGTCCGCGCCGCCGGTAGAGGAGGAGGCCGTGGTTGTCGAGCCGCGACGGCGCACCGAAGGGCGGCCGACACCCAGCCGGTCGTGGCTTGAGTAGGAGGCGCACCCGGAGAGCGGCTGACACCCGGCCGATAGCGGGAGGACAACGGCGCCATCGTGTTGCTAGGAGGAGGACCGATCAGAAATTCGGCCGGCCGTGACGCGCCGAGCGGGACCGCTCCGGCGGGTCCCGTGCGCCAGCCAAACGATCTACGGACCGTTCGGGAAAACCGTGGGGGGGGGGGGCGCCTCCCCCCAGGTGTCGGCTAGGGCGGACCCCGCCACAGCGGACCACCCAGCCGAGCGAGCCGCACCCCGGCGGGCTAGGCCCGCCGCGACCCAGGACAACCGGGCCGGGCCCACCACGGCCCAGGACAACCGGGCTGGACCTGAACCGGGTCGGGTTGGCCCAGAACGGGTCGGGCAGGGTCGGACCGGACCCGGGCCTATCTGGACCTAGATACGCCTTTTTGGCCATATCCTGAGAACCGGGCGTCCATTTGATGAACCATCTATGGCATCAGAATCCTTGGATCGAGACGGTCCTTTTGATATACTTCACTTGAGTTGTGGATAAAGTTGGAGTACGACCGGGTTGGATCGAACCCGAATCCAACCGGGCCCTCGGAACTGAAATGCTAATAACTTACAGACTGGGCGTCCGATTGACGCGTCGTCTATCGCGTTTGGTCCCTTATAACGTGGCAGACTTTTTTGATACTTCTTCGTGGGACTTCTTGGTAGTTGAAGTATCGACCGATGACTTGAGGAGAAGAACCTCTCGGAATCAAGCATGCTTAGTGCGTGAACCCTGCGACTGGCTGTACTAGAAGAATCTTCAGATCCTGTGTGGGTCAACTTCAGATCCTATGTGGGTCAGTGCTCAACGATCCTGTGTGGGTCAGTGCATACAGATCCTGTGTGGGTCAGCGCTCAGCGATCCTGTGTGGGTCAGCGCATACCGATCCTGTGTGGTTCGGCGCTCAGCGATCCTCTGTGGGTTAGCGCATACCGATCCTGTGTGGGTCATCTCCAGATCCTGTGTGGGTCATCTCCAGATCCTGTGTGGGTCATCTTCAGACCCTGTGTGGGTCAGCAGTAGAGCTTCTCGACGAAGTAAGATGATCTAACAATACAACTAATCATCTATACTTTCGTACTTAAGTTATACTTGGTGTGAGCTGAGTCTTTACCTTCGTGGTGATACCTGTGTGGTATTATTTTGTGTGACGTTACCTTTGTGGTACTTACCTTCGTGGTGAAACCTGTGTGGTATTCTTTAGTGTGACATTACCTTTGTGGTACTTACCTTTGTGGTGTTACCTTCGTGGTATTCTTTCCTTCGTGGAACAGTTGTACATTTGGTTAAAGAATTGGGCCTTGTTTTCCTCATTGAATGTGATGGGTATGCTTGACAACTTAGGTATATGTATGGGCATATACCTAAGTAGGGTTGACTGTTGTTTTCATGCTTAGTGGTTTATCCTTTGTGGATTCTGAGAGACCTTAGAGGGTCTCGGGGTCCCTACTGAGTATCGTTATAGTCACCCCTACATGGGTTACGCCCGCAACTTGTTGTGTCTTGTGCAGATGACAGACAACGCTGATTGGGGTCGAGGGTACCAGGACTGGAGGATACACAGAGGTGGTGTCACGACCCGTACCCCGGGGCCCGTGTCGTAACTACCCCAAGCCCGCCTTCCATAGGCCAGGGGCTGGCGACTAGCACCAAAGGTGTAAATATCTAAACTGGGAAGACATTGCCTTTATAACTGCAAACAAACACAACCAGAGTACAAGCGGAATCAAACTCTAAGTAAAAACTGAATACAGAAGAAGTGTTGGAAAGTATAAGGGCCAGAAATACAAGCCCACCAGTAAAGTACAAGGAAAGGAAAAACAAGTACAACTAAAAAGACAAACAGCTGGAAGGTACCTAGAAGCTCCTGGATCGTCCACCACAGATCCTACCTGAAGGGTAGGTACAAATAGCCTCCTCAGTGCTACACGTCCGTCCATCTCCTCCGGGTACCGACTCGTCGTGAGGTCCACCTCCGGGTACTGTCCAGTCCTCGTACACTCTGCCTCGGTCAGCGCTGTCCGTCGTCTGCATCCAACACAACGAGGTGCGGGCATAGCCCGTGCAGGGGTGAGTATAACGATACTCAATAGGGTCCCCGAGACCCTCAAGGTCTCACAAAATCCACAAAGGATAAACCACAGTAGAAAGATACAATCACAAAGTATCAACCAACCCTACTTGGGTATATGCCCATACATATACCTAAGTTATCAATCACAGTCCGACTCCAACTCTCGAGCCCAAGCACAAACCATTCCACAAATGAAGTAAAGTCAATCACCACGTTGATAATGGTTGAAAGACATGACTTAGCTCACACAGGTATACAACTCACAAAGAGGGGTAGAGATGATTAGATGTAGCCTCTGAATCATCTCCTCTGTCGAACCCACGTAGGATCCTAGAACAATACCAGCGCTGTCGAACCCACGTAGGATCCTAGCACAAAAGTCGTCACTGTCGAACCCACATAGGATTCTGGTACAGTAGTCATCATTGTCGAACCCACGTAGGATCCTGGTACAAAAGTCACTGCTATTGAACCCACGGAGGATCCCGGTACAGAAGTCGTCACTGTCGGACCCACGTAGGATTCCAGAACAATACTAGCACTGTCGAACCCAAATAGGATCCTGGCACAGAAGTCGTCACTGTCGAACCCACATAGGATTCCGGTACAGTAGTCATCGCTGTCGAACCCACATAGGATCCTGTTATAGAAGTCACCGCTGTCGAACCCACGTAGGATTCCGTCATCTCAGTCGCAACCAGCCCTAGGGTTCCCGCACACAACATGCTCGATTCCAGGAGGGTCTGCTCCTCAAGCCAAGTTTCGATACATCAACTATCACGAAGTCTTGAGTTGATGTATCTCGTAGTTCTGTCTCATCATAAGGAACCCAACATGACAGACGGTGCGTCAATCGGACGCCCGGTCTGAGAATTATTGGCATTTCCGTTCCAAGGGGCCGGTTGCATTTTGGGTACAATCCAACCTGGCCATACTCCAAACTCATCTGAATCCTATGTGGAGTATGCCAAAAGGACCGTCTCATCAAAAGGAATCCAACTTAGTTGACGACACGTCAATCAGACGTCCGGTCCTTAAGTTATAAGTGTTTCCACTCTGAGGGCCCGATTGGTTTCGGGTTCGAACCAACCCGGTCGTACCCAAACTTCGCGAAAACCTTGAGTGTGATATACCTAAATGACCATCTCGATCCAAGGAATCATACGCAACTAACGATGCGTCGATCGGAGCTCTGTAGCTCATGTTATGGGCGAAAAACCAAAAGTGGTCCGAAGAGGGGGGTCTGGGTCCGGTCCGACCCGGACCAACCCGCCATGGGTCGGCCCGACTCAGATCAAGGTCAGGCCTGGTAGGGCGCGGCCCGACCCGACGGGTGCGGCCCAGTCCGGCGGCTGCGGCTCGGCCCGCGCGAGGGTGGCCTGGCGGCGGGCGCAGCCCGCGTGGCACGGCTCGACCCGAACGGCCGGCCGCGACTTGGCCAGCTGGCCGAGCGCATTACACGTAAGGCGCATGGAGCGGGGGGGGGGGGGGGTGGTGTCCTGTAATGGCGGCGCCAGCTGGCACCGCCGCGCTCCTCCGCGGGCCACCGGAGGCGTTCCGGTGGTCCGTTTTGCCTCTCGTCTGCGCCTACGGCCTCATCGGGTCCTAATCTTCACTGCAACGACCTCAAATCAGGGTTTCCATTCCGTTCACCCATCGCCCATCAAACCGTTCATCAAGAAAGAATTGGCGGAGGGTCCAGACTTGTTCGTTAGCCTGTGCCCTCCGCGTTAGAGGCTCAAACAGTAATCCAGCATATAATTGAACCAGAAACAAACCCCAACTTAATCTCTAACTCATCCCGCAATCAACATCCATTCTGCGGATCGACATGTTCGGGGGTCGATCCGCGGTTGTTGTTTTTATCCAAGGAAAAAAAGCTTAAAAGAAAAAAATTCAAACTCGAATTCAAAACCTTACCTCGATTGTCGTTGACCGTTGACAAAGTCGCGGGATGGCGGCGTCGTTCCGTTGACGTCGAAAGGAGGTGACGTCGTCGTTGGCGACGTTCTTCGCGGGCGACATCTTCCTTTTTGGCTCGGTCGAAAGGGAGAAGACGATGCTCATTGTTCTTCGTTGGAAAGATGAAGAAGCGTTCTTCGTTGAGGGAAAGAAGTTCTCCTTAGTTCTTCTCTTCCTCCGTTCCACCAAAAGAATGCCCACCAAAGTAAAATAATAGTTTGTCTATTATTATATTTACTGGAATGAATTCAAAAGAATTCAAATAGTTAGAATTAATTAAATTTATGAGCTCAATTAATTAATAATGGGGGGGTTGGCACTTTAATGAGAGAAGTTCAAAAGCCTTCCTCCACTTAAAGAGAGTTACATGGGTGTTTAAACTTGTGTGGGTCCCACCTAATAATGTGGTGGGCCCCATATCATAACATCCTCCCAAGGGAGGTTAGGGCGTGGTGGGTCCTACCTCTAACCTCTACTTGGAGGTTTTAACCACCCAACAAATAAAATAAAGTAACACATTTATTTTATCTAATTTAATTAGAAACCCCATAACTAACTTTCATTCTCGATAAAACGCAACCGCAGTAAAGGTCTCCTTAAGCGAATACCGGCGCTGCGAGTTCAACGGTGTCCTCAGAATTTGATTCCGAGCACCGGTTCAAAAGATATAAAATCTCGCTCGCACGTTTACTGAACGTACCCGAGCAAAACTTCAGAAATTGATTCCGGGCACACCGGGCCTCAGAATCAAGCGCCGTTAGATTTCACAGACTCGTAAAATTCCCATGTATTTAAGAAAAAAAAATTCCACAGAAATTCCAGGTCTTTACATTTTCCCCACCTCAGGGCTTTACATCATCGTAAGCTACAACTCATACTAAGGGAACAAATGGGGGTATTGAGCATGCATCTGAGCCTCCCGCTCCCATGTGCTCTCCTGGAGGTTCTCGTGCTGCCAGCGAACGCACACCAGAGGAATCGACCGTCCATGAAGGACCTGCTTCTGTCGATCCTCATTCTCCACTGGAACCTCCGTGAATGTCGCCCGTCATCGATGTCCAGATCCTCGTGGTCGATAATGTGGGACGGATCGTGCACGTATCCCCTCAACTAAGATACGTGGAAGACGTCGTGCACCCGGTGCAATTGAGGTGGAAGGGCCAAGCAGTAATCCACCTCACCTACCCTGCTGATGACCTAAAAAGGTCCGTAGAATCACAGAGATTACTTTCCGCCTTGGCTAAATCTCCGTAGACCTCGTCGAGGTGAGACCCGTAGAAAGACGTGGTTGCCATCCTCGAATTCTAGAGGTCTCTGTCTCCTGTCAGCATATGACTTTTGTCAGCTCTGCACAGTCTTTATCTGCTTCTGGATGACCTGCACCTCCTCCGTGGTAGCTCGTATCATCTCTGGTCAGTAGGAAGTTGGCTGACTTGGTAAGTCGGTCGATGATCACTCAAATCAAGTCGTGTCCCCTGGACGTACGTGGAAGACCCGTCACGAAGTCCATGGATATCTCATCCCTCTTCCACTTTGGGGCCTCTAAAGACTGAACCAAGCCTGCTGGTACCTGATGCTCCGCCTTCACTTGCTGACAAGTGAGGCATCGAGAGACAAACTCCGCTACTGCCTTCTTCATACCTGTCCACCAGTGATATCATCGAAGGTCCTAGTACATCTTTACCACTCCTGGATGTACCGCTAAAGTGGATGTGTGGAACTCCTGCAACACTTCCTCCTGAAGTGCAACTGGTACCATGGTACGTCCTCTGAAAGGAATGACATGCTCCCCACCTTCAGAAAATCCTTCGGGTGCCTGCCCTGAGGATATCTAAGCACGTCGTGTCTCGCAGTCAGCGTCCCCATGTTGCGCCTCCCTAACTCACTAGAGAAGTGGGGAAGTGATTGTGAGAGACTGTAGAAAGGCTACTCTGTCCCGATCCACAAAGGATATCTGCAACGCGGCCAGCTGCTATGTCACCTCTCCTAGCAGCTGAATGCATGATCTCCTACTGAGATCATCGGCTACAATGTTCCCCTTTCCAGGAGTATAGATTATCTTGAGGTCATAGTCCTGGAGGAATTCAAGTCATCGCCGTTGTCTCAGGTCCAGGTCCTTTTGAGAGAAGATATACCTGAGACTCTGGTGGTCATAGTAGACTATAAAGCGTTCGCCCAACGAACTATGGGTGAGACTAGCCAATTTAAAAGAACTCGTCTACACCCTTCTTCGCCTACGTCCTACAAGAGCTGCTAAGATTTCTCCTTTGCCGAAAAGAGAAATCCGGTCTCATTCCCTAGATGAACCACTCCCATTGCCTAATACAGTCTATCCTGACATGAATGGTACTAATTCATGCCATGGACGACGTCGTAAGGCCTCAATGCTACTACCAAGAGATCCAACTGTTACTCTCGCCTCCAAGGGTTGAGTCACACTGTCGGCATTAGTGTGTGGTCACTGGGTCTTCTCCAGCAGGAATCTCGAATGTGAGGGTCAAGTCAAAGATTTTATCCAGAATCTCTTAGTATTATCCACACAAAAGACAGGAAATCAAACATCACAAGGACAAGTGTCTTTTATTATTGCAGCTCGAAGTACATAGACATAAAGCAACCACAAACAACAACATCAACGAAGCTAGAAGCTTCATGAACAAAGGACTCTTTTCCTGGAACTAGCCCCGCTCCTGTCCACCTGCTCCTGGAGCACTATGGTCGTAGGCCTCAACTGTCTGAAGCTGATCTCTCCTTTGTCCACCCGTTCCCTGCTGTCGGGGCGGACCTCCTGGTGGTGGTGGTGGTGGTGGTAGGGCCTCGAAATGTCGTCCACCACCTACTGCTCGACCAACTCCTCTGACACGTCTGCCTGCCCCCGGCGGACCACCACGGTCGGACCTCTTCCTGGGAGGTCCCTCTACTGTATGCTGCTCATCTGCAGGGCGGGTCGGGCAGTCTCGAGCCATGTGACCCTGCCGGCCGCATGCATAGAACTGCCTGCTCCTCGTATGGCTAGCTCTGTCTCGTGTGCCCCTCACAACCGAACCTGAGTCGTGCAGTCGACCACCTGTGGGTCTGGTCCTCTTGGACCCCTGCGTCATTTGTCTACTGCCAGTTGCAGAAGACTCTGGTGCGTGTCGACTAATGGTGGGTCTCGCTGCTTTAGACTGCTCAGTAAGGAAACTCTCCACTGGGAGGGCTCGCTCCAATACCCCTGTCTGCGTCGGAATGTTGAGGGAGATCATCGAAGCCCTGATCTCATGCCTGAGTCCCTGTTCAAAGGTTCGGGCCCTGAAGAATGGGTCTCGTACCATATCCGTGGAGTAGCGCGAGAGGTCGGTGAACCTCACTGAGTACTGAGCTACTATTATGCTGCCCTACTACAGATGAAGTAACTCCTAAATTCGCATCGCATGAAGGGTGGCCGGTACAAACTCTGCCCAGAACAGGCTCTCGAAGTCTATCCAGAGTAGTGATGCCTCGTCATGCACCTGGAGCATCAAGCTCCACCATCTGCCTGCTGCTACCTGCAGGAGACTCGTGACAAGGATCACCATGAGGTCGGCTGGTGTCCCTACCAATATGAAAACTCTCACAACAACCTTCATCCAATCCTCAGCTGCTTGTGGGTCCGTCTCTGCCCATAACCTGGGTGGTCTCTGGCGCTGGAACTCGTGCAACGCACTCAGACGACGTGCACTCTCTACTGCTGGAGCTGGTCGTATCGGTGGCCCAGCAGGTAGTGGTACTGCTGGTACCTCCGCTGTGATGGGGCCCTGCACCGAAGCCTCATCGCTCGGTGGGCTACCATCTCGTACGAAACTCAGAACCCTAGTTGGCTGCCTTCATGGGGCCATCCTGAAAAGAAACAGATACACCACAGTCAAAACAATATACCTGGTGAGCTGACACAAAGTAATCATGAAGAAAATTTTCAAAGGAAACACACACGCAATCACTGTTTTCGTGTATTGAGTCAGAAGTCAGAGTCCTAGTGTATGGATACGTCGGCCACCGCACCAACACCGGTTTCCCTAAACTGATAACCACACCCAAAACACTTAACGCTATTGCTGTTAAAAGAATCAGAGTCCAAGTTCTATGGTATAACCGACTCCTCTGATACCAATTTGTCACGACCCGTCCCCCGGGGCACGTCTCGTAACTACCCCAAGCCCGCCTTTCATAGGCCAGGGGCTGGCGACTAGCATCAAAGGCGTAAATCCCTAAACTGGGAAGACATTGCCTTTATAACTGCAAACAAACACAACCAGAGTACAAGCAGAAGCAAAATCTAAGTAAAAACTGAATACAGAAGAAGTGATGGAAAGTACAAGGGCAAAAAATACAAGCCCAACAGTAAAGTACAAGGAAAGGACAAACAAGTACAACTAAAAAGACAAACATCTCGAAGGTGCCTAGCATCTCCTGGATCGTCCACCACAGATCCTACCTGAAGGGTAGGTACAGATATCCTCCTCAGTGCTCCACATCCTTCCATCTCCTCTGGGTACCGACTCATCGTGAGGTCCACCTCCAGGTACCGTCCAGTCCTCGTACACTTCGCCTCGGTCAGCGCTGTCCGTCGTCTGCATCCAACACAACGAGGTGCGGGCATAGCCCGTGCAGGGGTGAGTATAACGATAATCAGTAGGGACCCCGAGACCCTCAAGGTCTCACAAAATTCACAAAGGATAAACCACAATAGAAAGATACAATCATGAAGTATCAACCAACCCTACTTGGGTATATGCCCATACCTATACCTAAGTTATCAATCATATTCTGGATCCAAATCTCGAGCCCAAGTACAAACCATTCCACAAAGGAAGTAAAGTCAATCACCATGTTGATAATGCTTGAAAGACATGACTCAGCTCATACATGTATACAACTCATGAAGAGGGGTAGAGATGATTTGATGTAGCCTCTGAATCATCTCCTCTGTCGAACCCACATTGGATCCTGGAACAATACCAGTGCTCTCGAACCCACGTAGGATCCTGGCATAAAAGTCATCATTGTAGAACCCACGTATGATTCTGGTACAATAGTTATCGTTGTCGAACCCACGTAGGATCCTGGTACAGAAGTCACTGTTGTCGAACCCACGAAGGATCCCGGTACAGAAGTCGTCACTGTCGAACCCACGTAGGATTCCAGAACAATACCAGCGTTGTCGAACCCACGTAGGATCCTGGCACAGAAGTCGTCACTGTCGAACCCACGTAGGATTCTAGTATAGTATTCATCATTGTCGAACCCACGTAGGATCCTGGTACAGAAGTCACTACTGTCGAACCCATGTAGGATTCCGTCATCTTAGTCGTGGCCAGCCCTAGGGTTCCCGCACACAGCACGCTTGATTCCAGGAGGGTCCGGTCCTCGAACCAAGTGTCAATACATCAACTATCACAAATTTATGAGTTGATGTTTTCCGTAGTTCCGTCTCATCATAAGGAACCCAACGCGACAGACGGTGCGTCAATCGGACGCCCAGTCTGAGAGTTATTGACATTTCCGTTCCAAGGGGCCGGTTGGATTTCGGGTACAATCCAACCTGGACATACTCCAACCTCATCCGAATCCTGTGTGGAGTATGCCAAAAGGACTGTATCATCAAAAGGAATCCAATATAGTTGACGAAATGTCAATCGGACATCCAGTCCTTAAGTTATAAGCATTTCCGCTCCGAGGGCCCGGTTGGTTTCGGGTTCAAACCGACCCGGTCATACCCAAAATTAACCAAAATCTTGAGTGTGATATACCGAAACGACCGTCTCGATCCAAGGAATCCTACGCAACTGACGATGCGTCGATCGGAGGTCTGTAGCTCATGTTATAGGCGAAAAATCAAAAGAGGTCCGAAGAGGGGGGTCTGGGTCCGGTCTAACCCGACCCAACCCGCCCTGGGTCGGCCCGAACCGGGTCGACCCGACACAGATCCAGGTCCGGCCTGGTAGGGTACGGCCCGGCCCGGTGGGCGCGAACCAGTCCGGTGGCTGCGGCCCGATGCACACGAGGGTGGCCCGACCCGCGCGGCAGGCGGCGGGCGCGACCCGTGTGGCACAGCTCGGCCCGAATGGCCGGCAGCGGCTCGACCATATGGCCGAGCGTGTTACGCGCAAGGCGCGCGGAGCAGGGGGGGCTGGTGTCTTATAACGGCGGCGCCAGCTGCCGCCGCCCGACCTTCCCAGAACCCGCGGATGCGGGTTCCGCTCCGCCGCCTCGGCCGGTGCCGCGGCGGCCTTCCTTCGGCGGCACGCAAGGGGCGCCGCCACCCCCAGGCGACCGGACGGTGCCGGCCACCGCCACGCTCCTTCGTGGGCCACCGGAGTTGTTCTGGTGGTCCGTTTTGCCTCTCATCTGCGCCTATGGCCTCCTCGGGTCCTGATCTTTACTATGACGACTTCAAATCAGGGTTTCCATTCCGTTCACCCATCTCCCATCAAACCGCACATCAAGAACGAATTGGTGGAGGGTCTGGAGTTGTTCGTTAGCCCCTTCCATCTGTGTTAGAGGCTCAAATAGTAATCCAGCATATAATTGAACCAGAAACAAACCCCAGCTTATTCTCTAACCCATCCCACAATCAATATCCGTTTTGCGGATCGACATGTTCGGGGGTCGATCCGTGGTTGTTTTTTTTATCCAAGGAAAAAAACTTAAAAGAAAGGAATTCAAGCTCGAATTCAAAACCCTACCTCGATTGTCGTTGACCGTTGACAAAGTCACGGTATGGCAGCGTCATTCCGTTGACATCGGAAGGAGGTGACGTCGTCGTTGGTGACGTTCTTCGCGGGCGGTGTCTTCCCTTTTGGCTCGGTCGAAAGGGAGAAGACGATGCTCGTCGTTCTTCGTTGGAAAGATGAAGAAGCGTTCTTCGTTGAGGGAAAGAAGTTCTCCTTAGTTCTTCTCTTCCTCCGTTCCACCAAAAGAATGCCCAATAAAGTAAAATAATAGTTTGTCTATTATTATATTTGTTGGAATGAATTCAAAAGAATTCAAATAGTTAGAATTAATTAAATTGATGAGCTCAATTAATTAATAATGTGGGGTTGGCACTTTAATGAGAGAAGTTCAAAAGCCTTCCCCCACTTAAAGAGAGTTACATGGGGGTTTAAACTCGTGTGGGTCCCACCTAATAATGTGGTGAGCCCCATCTCATAACATCCTCCCAAGGGAGGTTAGGGCGTGGTGGGCCCCACCTCTAACCTCCACTTGGAGGTTTTAACCACCCAACAAATAAAATAAAGTAACACCTTTATTTTATCTAATTTAATTAGAAACCCCATAACTAACTTTCATTCTCGATAAAACGCAACTGCAATAAAGGTCTCCTTAAGCGAATACTGGCGCTGCGAGTTCAACGACGTCCTCAAAATTTGATTCCAAGCACCAGTTCAAAATATATAAAATCCCGCTCGCACGTTTACTGAACATACCCGAGAAAAACTTCAGAAATTGATTCTGGGCACACCGGGCCTCAGAATCAAGCGCCGTCAGATTTCACAGACTTGTAAAATTCCCATGTATTTAAGAAAATAAAAATTCCACAGAAAGTCTGGGTCTTTACAGGTGGACCTTAGATGTGGCGTACTGTAGAGATGACTGTTCGAGAGCTATACCTACCCTTCAGGTAGGATCCTTGGTTGGTGTTCGCTGGAGCTATTTTTCAGTTTTACTTGTACTTTGCAGTTGAGCTTGTATTTTGGCCCCTTTACTTACTGTACACACTCTTTTTACTATACAATTTTACTTTGTGCTCGTATCTTGTTGTGTGCTTGGTTGTGTGATTTTGTAGGTTATAAAGGCAATGTCTTCCCGGTTTTAGGGATATGCCTTTCTGGTGCTAGTCACCAGCCCCTGGCCTATGGAAGGCGGGCTTGGGGTAGTCACGGCACGGGCCCTGGGGGATGGGTCGTGACAAATTGGTATCAGAGGAGTTCAATTCTACCGAAGAACTAGGACTCTGATATTTTATGTATGGCAATAATGTTAAGTGTGATGAGTATGGTCTTCAATTTGGGGAACCCAGTGTTGGTGCGGCGGCTGACGTATCCATACACCAGGACCCTGACTTCTGATTTCTGACTCAGTGCACGAAAACACTGATTGCGTGTGTGTTTTTGAAAAGCTTTCTTTGTGATCACTTTGAGTTAGATCACCAGGTATAACTTATTGATCGTGGCACACCTGTTTCTTTTCAGGATGCCTCCACACAGACAGCCAGCCAGGGTTCCAGGTAGAGTACGTGATGATAGCCCACCGAGCGATGAGGCTTCAGTGCAGGGCCCCCTTTCGGCAGTTGTACCATTGGGTGGTGTACCAGCAGCACCACTACCCGTTGGGCAGCCGATGCTACCAGCCCCAGCAGTAGAGGGTGCATGCCGCTTGAGCGCATTTCACGAGTTCCAGTGCCAGAGGCCACCGAGGTTCTGGGGCGAGACGGATCCACAGGCGGCTAAGGACTGGCTGGAGGCCGTGGTTATAGTTTTTCAACTGGTAGGGACACCAGCTGATCTCATGGTGATCCTTGTCGCCAATCTTCTTCAGGCAGCAGCGGGAAGATGGTGGAGCTTGATGCTCCAGGTTCACGATGAGGTGACTCTTGTCTGGGCGGACTTCGAGATCCTTTTTCAGGGCATAGTTAGTCTGAGTGACATTACGCTTAGTGCGTATATAGGAGATTCTCCACTTGCAGTAGGGTAGCATGACTGTGGCTCAGTATTCAGCAAGGTTCACCGACCTCTCGTGCTACTCCACTGACATGGTGCAGGACCCTTTCTTCAGGGCCCAGACCTTCGAGTAGGGGCTCAGACGGGAGATTAGAGCTTCGATGATTTCTCTCAGCATCCCGACGTAGGTGGGGGTGTTAGAGCGATCACTCTTAGTGGAGAGCTTCCTTGATGAGCAGTCACCGGCAACGAGACCCACCACCAGACGCTATGTAGCAGAGACATCTACAGCTGGAAGCAGACAGATGACGCAGAGGTCCAAGAGGACCAAACCTACAGGTGGACGACCGCTGGATACAGGGTCGGTGGTGCATGGCTCTCGAGACAGAGTAGGACAGGCAAGGAACATGCAGTGTTACTCGTGCGGCGGGCAGGGTCACATGGATCGCGACTGCCCGACCCTCCGTACGGACGACCAGCAGGCGGTCGAAGGACCACTGAGGTAGAGGTGAAGATTCGATCGAGGTGGTTCGCAGGCAACAGGTGGACGTGGCAGAGGAGCAGGCCGTGCAGCAGGCGGTGGGTGGCGATTCGAGGTTCTACTGCCACCACCTCCAGGTGGTCCACCTCGACCACAGTGAGCAGGTAGACAGGGGCGAGCTCAGTTTCAGGCAGCTAAGGCCAACAACCACGGCGCTTCAGAGATGATTCGAGGTACGATCTGTGTCTACTCAACCTTAGCTGCAGTACTTATAGACACATGTGTCAGTCATTCTTTTATTGTCACGACCCTCATTCGAAGCTCGAAGATACTGGTGGACTCGTTGGCTCAATCCTTACGGCCAGAGACTCCTACGAGAGAGAATTCGAGTATTACATACTGGTGCCGGCAGTGTGAGCTTACTCTAAGAGGTGAGAGTTTCGGCTGGGATCTCTTTGTAGCGGTGTCAAGGCCTTACGACATCATCTTGGGTATGGACTGGTTATCAATAATTCATGCTCAGATCGACTGTATTAGGCGCAAAGTGCAGTGTGTCTGCACGGATGAGACCATGTTTTCCTTCACCGACAAGAAGGGAACCTTTGTAGCACAGGATGGACTTACCCGGAGGAGGGTGCAGCCGATCACACGTCAGTTGGCTATCCTTACCCTTAGAGCGATTGACATTGAGAGTTCGAGTTATCCTGTAGTGGTGGATCAGTACGCTGATGTTTTCCCTGATGATGTTCCGGGTCTACCTCCTCACAGAGAGGTGAACTTTTATATCGAATTGTATCCCGGGACGACACCGATATCTACACCATCATATCAGATGGCTCCTGCGGAGCTTCGAGAGCTGCGACTACAGCTGGAGGACTTGCAGAGCAAGGGGTTCATTAGGCCCAATGTTTCTCCTTGGACAACCCTGATTTTGTTCGCCAAGAAGGCAGATGGGAGTTTGAGACTCCGTGTGGACTATCGGCGCATGAACCAGGTGACTGTGAAGAACAAGTACCCACTCCCAAGGATTGAAAAACTTTTTGATCAGTTGAAGGGAGTGTGATGGTTTTTGAAGATAGACATCAGATCAGGCTATCACCAGCTCAGGGTACGAGACAAGGATGTGCAGAAGACGACGTTCAAATGTCGGTATGACCCTTATGAGTTCTTGGTTATGTCATTCGGCGTGACCAACACCCCAGTAGTGTTCATGGGACTCATGAATAGGATCTTCTAGCCATACCTCGATCGCTTTGTGGTAGTCTTCATCGACGACATCCTGATATACTCAACGATGGAGGAGGAGCACACCTGTCATCTTCAGATAGTTCTGGACACACTCCGAGAGCACCACCTTTATAGTAATCTCTCGAAGTGCCAGTTCTAGATCCGAGAGGTTCACTTCCTGGGACACATCATCTCGGAGGCTAGAGTTGCGGTGGATCTAGTGAAGATTGAGGTTGTTCTTTCTTGGGAGCCACCCAGGAGTGTGACGGAAGTGTGTAGTTTCCTGGGTTTGGCCAGTTACTACCGAAGGTTTGTGCCTGACTTTTCCAGAGTTGCGACACCTTTATCAGCGTTGATGAAGAAGGGGAAACCCTTCGTGTGGTCGAAGAGATGCCAACAGAGTTTCCAGGAGCTAAGGCAGATACTGACGAGTTCCCCCATCATGAGGCTACTGAAGGAGGGCATTGGGTACGTAGTCTACTGTGACGCATCAGGGACCAGGCTTGGATGTGTCCTGATGCAGGAGCGAGCAGTGATCGCGTATGGTTCTCGACAGCTGAGACAACATGAGCAGAACTACGCTACCCATGACCTAGAGTTAGCAGCAGTGATCTTCACCTTGAAGATGTGGCGACATTACTTGATGGGAAAACGTTTTACAGTATACTCTGATCACAAGAGTCTCAGGTATATCTTCTCTCAGAAGGACCTGAACCTGATACCGGTGTTGGCTTGAGTTCCTCCAAGACTATGACTTCGAGATAGTCTATACTCCTGGAAAGGGGAACGTAGTAGCAGATGCACTTAGCAGGAGATCTGGCATACAGTTGCTGAGTGAGGCAACAAAGCATCTAGCCACTTTGCGGATATCCTATGCGGATTGAGATGGAGCAGCTTATCTTCAGTCTCTGATAGTCACTCACCCACTCCTTCAGCGAGTCAGGGAGGCGTAACTTGGGGACACTGACTATGAGACTTGATGTGCTCAGATATCCACAGGACAGGCACCTGATGGATTTTCTGAAGGTGGGGAGCACGTCATCCTCTTCAGAGGACATACTATGGTATCAATGACGCTACGAGAGGAAGTGTTGAGGGAGTTCCATACGTCCCCTCTAGTGGTACATCCAAGAGTGGCGAAGATGTACCAGGACCTTCGGCGTCAGTATTGGTGGAAGGGAATGAAGAAAGCAACGACAGAGTTTGTCTCACGGTGCCTCACTTGTCATCAAGTGAAGACAGAGCACCAAGTTCCAGCGGGCTTAGTTTAGCCACTAGAGGTGCCATAGTGGAAGTGGGATGGAATTTCCATGGACTTTGTGACAGGACTTCCACGCACAACCAGGGGTCATGATTCTATCTGGGTGATCGTTGACTGACTCACCAAGTCGGCTCATTTCCTACCTATCAGAGAGAAGGGAATAATAGAGAGCTTAGGATGCCTCTACGTGCAGGAGATTGTACGGCTTCATGGAGTTCCATCTACGATAGTCTCCGATCGTGATGCACGTTTCACTTTCCGGCTATGGAAGGGGTTGCAGGAGGCGTTTAGGACACAGCTTCGGTTGAGCACCGCCTTCCATCCTCAGACGGATGGTCAAACAGAGTGGACCATTCAGACCCTTGAGGACATGTTGTGTGCTTGTGTCCTAGATTTCAGCCACAGTTGGGAGGATCACTTGCCTTTGGTGGAGTTCATGTACAACAACAGCTATCAATCCACTATCGGTATGACACCATTCGAGGCGTTGTACGGTCGACCTTGCAGATCACATCTGTGTTGGACTGACCCAAGGGAGTCAGTACTCGTGGGACCAGAGATGGTACAGGCTACCACGAAGAAGGTGCAGATCATCCAGGAGCAGATGAAGACGACATAGAGCAGACAGAAGTCTTATGCTGACAGGAGACGGAGACCTCTGGAGTTCGAGGATGGTGACCATGTCTTTCTACGGGTCTCACCTCGAAGAGGTTTTCAGAGATTTGGCCGGGGTGGCAAGTTATCATCGATGTTCATTGGACCCTTTCAGGTCCTCAGTAGAGTTGGCGAGGTGGCTTACCGATTAGCTCTTCCAAGTCAGTTGCACTGGGTGCATGACATTTTCCACGTATCCTAACTGAGGAGATATGTTCATGATCCTTCGCACATCATTGACTGGGGAAAGCTAGACATATAGGATGGAGCGACGTTTTTGGAGGTTCCAGTAGAGATTGAGGATCGACAGGAGATTCCTTCATAGGCGATCGATACCTATGGTGCGTGTACGTTGGCAGCGCGGGAACCTCCAGGAGAGCACATGGGAGCGGGAGGCTCAGATTCGTGCTCAGTACCCCCACTTGTTTCCCTAGTTTGTGTTGTGCCTTTCGGGGACGCAAAGCTCTGAGGTGGGGAGAATGTAAAGATCTGGATTTTCTATGTAATTTTTTTTAATTATATGGGAATATTACGAGTCTGTGAAAATTGACGGCGAATGATTCTGAGGCCCGGTGTGCCCGGAATGAATTTCTGAACTTTTTTTCAGGTAAGTTCAGTAAACGCGCGAGCGGCATTTTGTAACTTTTGAACCGGTGCTCGGAATTGAAATCTAAGGACACCGTTGAACTCGCAGTACTGATATTCGCTTAAGGGGACCTTCACCTCGACCGTAGTAGGTCGAGGGTGGAAGTTAGTTTTTCAGTTTTTCGTGGGAGAAGAAAATAAAATAAAATAAATAACATTTCATTTTTCTTTTTGAAACCTCATTTTTGAATTGTGGAGGTGGGAACCACACGAGGGTGGTCGGGCAATTAAGGTTAGGCATTAAATGTCTGGTTACACAAATTATGTAACCACGACTCTCTTTAATTAATAGGGTTCATTAAATCTAAATTAATGAAACAACTTGTTAATGAAGAGTTATTTTATTAACTCTTCTTGAGAGAATTGAGAGTTGTTTCTCCGTTGGCGAAATGGAGAGGAGGCCTTTGAAGGAAGATCCTCCAACAAATAAGATCCTCCAATGAAGAACCACCCCCAACGAAGAACGAGGACGACGCTCGAGCCCGGAATGGAAGCGTCTTGTGGGAGCAACGAATGCTGACGTCACCATCATCGTCTTCCTCCTCACGACACCTCCAATGGATGATCGAGGTAGGGGTTTTAATTTGAAGTATGATTAAATCTATTTGTTGATTCTTCATATTCTTGATTCACAACGATGATGGCCAAACAAACGTGGTCATCATTCCGCACTTATACCTTGACCCTTTTCTTTCGTTCTTCGCGCGTTCTTTGCAAATAATTAAGCGCATTGAAAACACAATGTCTCGTTGAGCGCGACATATGGACGCGGAGATATCGACCTGAGGATCGTGAATATGCGGACGCCATATTTTTCAGGCTTGGAACGAAGCTGCAATGACGCGTGGAAGAAGGGCAGCGTGCGTCCGCGTCGTCGGTAGAGGAGGAGGTCACGGCTGTCGAGTCGCGGCGGCGCACCAGAGGGCGGCCGACACTCGGCCGACCGCAGTTCGAGCAGGTGGCGCACCGAAGGTTGGCCGACACCCAACCGGTCACGTCTTGAGCAGGCGGCGCACCCGGAGAGCGGCCGACACCCGGCCGACAGCGGGAGGACAGCGGCGTCGGCGCGCCGCTGGGAGGATGACCGGCCGGAAATCCTGCCGGTCGTGACGCGCCGATCGAGACCGCTCCGGAGGGTCCCACGTGCTAGCCGAACAATCTATGGACCATTCGGGAAAACCGGGGGGGCACCTCCCCTCGGGTGTCGTCTAGGGCAGACCCCACCACGGCGGACCACCCAGCCGAGCAGGCCGCACCGCGGCGGGCCGGGCCGCCCCTTTGCGGGCCGAGCCGCCACTTCCCGGGTCGGACCGCCCCTTTCCGGGCCGGGCCTGCCACGACTCAGGCCAACCAGGTCGGATCTGAATCGGTTCGGGTCATCCCAGGCTAGGTCGGGCCGAGTCGGGCCGGACCCGGGCCCATCTGAACCCAGATTTGCCTTTTTGGCCATATCCTGAGAACCGGGCGTCCGTTTGATGAACCGTGTGCGGCACCAGAATCCTTGGATAGAGATGGTACTTTTGATATGCTCTACTTGAGTTATGGATAAATTTGGAGTACGGCGGGGTTGGATCAAACCGAAATCCAACCGGACCCTCGAAACTGAAATGCTAATAACTTACAGACCGGGCGTCCGATTGACGCGCTGTTTGTCGTGTTAGGTCCCTTATGACATGGAGGACCATCGTGATACTTTTTCACGGGACTTCGTGGCATTGGAAGTATCGACCGATGACTTGAGGAGCGAAACCTTCCAGAATCAAGCATGCTTAGTGTGGGAACCCTGCGACTGGATGTACTAGAAGAATCTTCAGATCCTGTGTGGGTCAACTTCAGATTCTGTGTGGGTCAACGCTCAGCGATCCTATGTGGGTCAGCGCATACAGATCCTGTGGGGGTCAGCGCTCAGCGATCCTGTGCGGGTCAGCGCATACCGATCCTGTGTGGGTCAGCGCTCAGCGATCCTGTGTGGGTCAGCGCATACCGATCCTGTGTGGGTCAACTTCAGATTCTGTGTGGGTCAACGCTCAGCGATCCTATGTGGGTTAGCGCATACAGATCCTGTGGGGGTCAGCGCTCAGCGATCCTGTGCGGGTCAGCGCATACCGATCATGTGTGGGTCAGCGCTCAGCGATCCTGTGTGGGTCAGCGCATACCGATCCTGTGTGGTTCATCTCCAGATCCTGTGTGGGTCATCTCCAGATCCTATGTGGGTCATCTTCAGATCCTGTGTGGGTTAGCAGTAGAGCTTCTTGACGAAGTAAGATGATCTAGCAATACAGCTAATCATCTATACTTTCGTACTTAAGTTATACCTGGTGTGAGCTGAGTCTTTACCTTCGTGATGATAAATGTGTGGTATTCTTCTGTGTGGAATTACCTTTGTGGCACTTACCTTTGTGGTGAAACATGTGTGGTATTCTTCTGTGTGGCATTACCTTGGTGGTACTTACCTTTGTGGTGTTACCTTCGTGGTATTCTTTCCTTTGTGGAACAGTTGTGCATTTGGTTAAAGAATTGGGCCTTATTTTCCTCATGAACGTGATGGGTATGCTTGAAAACTTAAGTATATGTATGGGAATATACCTAAGTAGGGTTGAATTTTGTTTTCATGCTTATTGGTTTATCCTTTGTGGATTCTGAGAGACCTTAGGGGGTTTCGGGGTCCCTACTGAGTATCGTTATACTCACCCCTGCACGGGCTATGCCCGCACCTTGCTGTGTCTTGTGTAGACGACGAACAATGCTGATTGGGGTCGAGGGTACCAGGATTGGAGGCTACACGGAGGTGGACCTTAAATGTGGCATACCGTAGAGATGACCGTTTGAGAGATGTACCTACCCTTCAGGTAGGATCCTTGGTGGGTGTTCGCAGGAGTTGTTTTTCAATTTTACTTGTACTTTCCAATTGGGCTTGTATTCTGGCCCCTTTACTTACTGTACACACTCTTTTTACTATACAGTTTTACTTTTTGCTTGTATCTTGCTATGTGCTTGGTTGTGCGAGTTTATAGGTTATAAAGGCAATGCCTTCCCGGTTTTAGGGATATGCCTTTCCGGTGCTAGTCACGAGCCCCTGACCTATGGAAGGTGGTTTCTTTTGTTTAAAAAATGTTTTGCCACTCTTTTTTATTCTGTTTAATTAATTTTTAATACTATATTATTAATTACATAATATTATATTTTGTTTGAAATATATATATATACACACACATATATTAATATATATGTGTATATATTTATATAACAATTCATTTATATTTTCTTTTTAATTTTTTAAATCATATGCTAATTTTAATTTTATTGTTTAAATTTTTAATATATTTTTATGTAATATATATATATATATATATCGGGTAAATATATTTACACACATGGTGTACTGTATATCTTCTCTGAGGGGTTTTTTTATATATGGTTTTTTTATCAAAAAGGGATAGGGTAAACAATATTTTTAAAAATGAGTCTCAAGATGCGTGTACCCCGTTCACACATCTTTGGCGCGGAGAGATGCGTGAATGGGGTTCACGCATCCTGCGCAGATGTGATAAAAGATGTATGAACTCCGTTCACGAATCTGCCCTCACTAGGAAGCATGAACGGGGTTCACACGTACTGTATGATGTTTGTAAAGGATGCGTGAACCTCGTTCACACATCCTACAGAAAGGTTAAATAAAAAAAATTATCAATACTAAAAAAATATTAATTAAATAATTAATAATAAAAATGAAATAGCAATAAATATTAATTAAATACTAATTAATATAAATATTTATTAATTATTAATAAATGTTAAATAAATATCCATTGGTGTTAATAATTATTATTAAATATTCATGAATAATATATATCCATTAAATAATTATTAATGAAAATAAAAATCATCAATATTTATAAATACCAATTAAATATAAATATATTATTAATTAAAAAATCATCAATATGTATAAAATATCAATAAATATAAATAAATATTAAATAGTCAAAAATATTATTTTCCAAAGAAAATACAGTTTGGGAGACCACAAGACATGGTTCCCTTACCTGTAAACTTTATTATAACTTCTGTATGGGCAAACATTTGAAAATAACTTATTAGTAAAATCCTATTTGGAAGTTTTGGATTACTCCTTCCAAGTACACTATTATTTGTAGTAACACTCGGGTCTTGTAGTTGTCTATTAAAATCATCCTTTAGTAGAGGGACCAACCACCTATACATCCAGAATTTCAGATCAGAATTTTGAGAAGACATCCATTTACTATAAATCATTACATCTAATTATGTTTTCTTAATGCATGGATTGATAGAAAATAAGAGATAATACAATTTACTAGAGGTAAGTTTTTCTTATGTCTTTGATTAATTCAATTACAACCCCTTTCTATTCAGTATATTTTTTTATTAACAAAGGAAGAGAGATTTAGAAAAACATTCATCTTTCAATAACATGATCTTTTTGAACATTCTATAGTAATTAGGTTTGATTCTAATTGATATACTAATTCTGGAAGTAATTTCATATTTCTTCATTTACCTCCCCCTCAAAGGAAACACTTATAAACATCAGTTTTGAAAACTTATATAACTTCACCAAGGATGATCTTCTTTAATACTTATTCTTGGATATGGTAACACATTCTTAACCCTCTTAAGGATTGTTTCTTATTTTGGAAGAATATGAAATCAATCTTTTTCATAATGTCTATAATTTTATCACATGATGGAGGTATTTTAACAGTAAAATCCTCCAGTGAAGATTGTGTACCAGTAGAACCCGTGTCCTTTTATAAAGTCTGAATATGTATCTTCTCAAAATTGGCCAAATGAACTTATAATTCCATACATCTCATATTGTGGGTTTTCTGATCTTCAATCATAATCATCTACTCTTCACAATTATCCATTATTCATTTAAATTCTTCTTCATGATTTTTTTTAAAAGAATCATGTTTCATGATTTTTGGATTCAAATCATTGAGATCAATAATATTTTTCAAGATTTCTTGATATTCACAGATATTTTCATCCAGGGTATTAATATTTATTAATGAATATCAAATAGAAATTATTAATTTTGGAAGATAATTTGATGACAGTAAGACACTTATTAAAACAAAGTAGAAATCTATAAATGATAATAGTAATGCACATACAAAATGTATCATAAATCAATAATCAACTTAATCTACACCTTTGCCGTGGATGCTCCTCTATCCCACATCCAGGCATATACTAGAAGCATCCACGTCTTGTCTGTCTATGTCTTCGCTCTGGTGTACGTTGTGCATCATCATCAGCAGCCACCTCCACATCCTCTCGTGTGACAGGCGGTGGATGTACAGTCTCACCGTATTTACCATGTCCTGCATCTAAGGATAGTGGAGGCTAGTTGAAACTCTCACAAATATGGAAAGAATATGGCTGATGTGCTGCAGATGTCTATAATAAATAATCCAGCTCAACCCAGTCAACGTTTGTATCTACATGTGGATGAGCCTGAGAAGCTGGAGGAGAATATGACTGATCATGCTGAACACCCTCCTCCCGTGGAACAACAACATCTGACTGATCAAGTTAAAAAACCTCCTCCTGTGGAACAACAAGATCCATAATAGAGTCGTCACCCCCTGGTACATCTATATGAGGCTCAGCAGGCTCAGTAGGCTCTGCAGCCTCCTCAGCATGTGGTGGATCAAAGAAAATGTCATGATAAATCTCTTCCATCGAAGGAAGCAACTCTGATACAATGGTGTGAAAATATGTCGGGTCAAATATAGATCTCTCTACTGGATCAAACAAGTGAAGTAGATGACAGATACGAGCATCCTGTGAAAATAAATTCCATTTTTAAGTAATATGAATAAAAATTTTGTTGAACAGTGGAAGGAAAAATGTATACCAACTCATGAAAGCCTCATCTGTGTCATGTCAAAAATCTGACTGGGGACCTGTTGTACCAGGATTCGTAATCCATCTGATCCACCAAATGAAAATGTACTATCCCCGCCCCTCGCAACTGGGACTCATGCCGTCTGTCCCATAAATCAATATATCTGGCATGGTATATCCTCCAATAAAAATCTCTCTTTCCTGAAATCTTCAAGAAATGCAGTGAATCTTACTGACTGAGCGGTTCAGGAACATGCTGAAAGAATCCGAACTACCTCATAACTCTATCGGTCTGATTCCACTAGACTATATTTCAAATGAATCAATGGAACCATGCAGGAGCTGATAGCAAGCATCGTCGTAAAGTACGGTAGAAGACTCTGGATAATAGCATCTGTATATGACATCCATATAATCTGAAATAAAAAATAAATAATCAATTAATAAATGAATACATTTACAGTAAATAATAAATATTTAACAATATAAATAATAATCACTTACATCATATGGTCGAATGCTATCCACCATAAGTCTGTAGGCATGGATGTCATGTCTGGGGGAATCTGAATGTCGATGTGCCTGACTCCACCTGCAGATAATATTGTTATATTTATATTTTATAATAGAAATTTATACAATTAAGTTAGACAGTATAAGGAAGGAATAACATACCAACATCCACGTGGAGCCTCTGCTACAGTATCTGCTGGCAATGGCGCACGAGCATGTGGAGCTAAACGAGTGATGTGCTCCCATACCCACATCTGTAGAAGAACCATGCATCATGTGATCTGCATCTTATCGATGCGACATGTGCTGCATAACACCCTATATGTATATGCTAGACAAGAAGACCCCCAGCTATACCGACCTGCCTCATCCAAATCTTCCGAAAAATGCAAATACATCAGATGTAAAAAAGTAGTGGAGTGATCAACAAAAAGTGTGCCACCGATCATCCTCAAAATATATGCATGTGCAAATCGCAGCACGGTGATCTCATCAGCATCCTCTACTAAATGTGTGAAGTACTTTTCTAACCAAGGAATGCGTAATCTACCACCGATGATGGTCCTGCCATCATCGGGGACCTCTATGCCCAGTAGTCTATGAACAAGATCTGAAAAATATGCTCCAACTCGGCCTGTCAGAGCCGCACCATCGATGGGGAGGCCCAAAATAATGGCCACATCCTGCAAGGTAATAATTATCTCCCCTTCTCTAAAATGGAATGTATGTGACTCTGAACTCCTTCTCTCTACAAGAACAGCAATGATCTGATGATCGAGAAAGGTGAGGTCGCACATCGCTACGCCATAGAATCCAGCACGGTGAAGATGAGAGATGATAGTGGGAGGTGGTGTGGTATGATGGAAATGGTGAGATCTATGTACACTCAACGGAGGCACAAGACGTCCCTCTAAAAGCATCTGTGATACATGAGTATCCTGGGATGTGAGCAATGGAAAACCTGTAGTCTACACAAATGATATCATTGTTAGTATTTTATAGTGAATTCAATAAAAAATTTAAACTTTTATTTAAAAAAATCTACAACAAGAAAATGAAAAATGATTGTGTTAATATTTTCGATTTATACTTGATTTGTTGTGTGTGGATTAATGTCTTTGTTACATGTGGAAGCATGATATATTCATTTTCGTTCTATGTTTATTTTTTTAATAATTTTAGTATCACAAAATTCTTTATTATAGAATCCAAAAATGAGACAAACCAAAATTGAAACATGTCAGAAATGGAGTAAGTCAAAAATAAAAGGATTTAATACTGAAGCGTCCACATACAAAACAAAATATACATATTCATGATACAATACACAGACTCAATCATGGCTGATGAGATATGGAGCTCTATCCTGCCACTTGGGGACATCACTTACGAGTATGTCCTGCGTGAAAAATACTGCATCTTATTCTTCCTCCTCGTTGTCGGGGCCAATCCATTTCATTTTTTATTTGAGTTGACTTTGGTCTTCCTCGGGGCCACAACCTAGTAGTATGAATCCAATAATTTAAAAAATGACAGACATTGAAAAAATCATAAATGAAAACGAAACCAAATTATGAAACCTAGAAATATTAGGGACGATGGTTGGCTAATCAGCAGGCAATGAGATAGAATGAAAGTCACCAACAGGCATCCAAGCTTCACTATAACAGTTAACCAAAGTGCTCATCTAATACATCAGGTCAACATATGGCTCCCACGATATATTTACCGAAGAACAAGCTTCGATAACATGCGCACATGGATATCTAAATATCTGAAAGGTGCCGCAATCATAGTACCTGTTATCTAACATCACCACAAACACTCGACCACTAGTGCATGTAGCCTATTAATAACACTATCTTACCTGAAAGCTCATATTTTCCCTGTCAAAGGTTGGAACAGTCCATCTTGAAGCCTCATTCAGTATCTGATCAATATCACTTTGGAAATGCTAAGTAAAACGCATTCTGTTTTCCATCCTCTGATAGGCCTTTTGGGACCGATCAACAAATTAGTGAACACATCTATAAAATGTCTCTTAAACCAATCCTGTGATCGAGAGTTTGTGCACACCCTTGAGGACCCGATTTATGCACTCCACTATATTAGTGGTCATATGGCCATATCTTCTGCCACCATCATATGCCAATGTCCATTTTTTCTTTGAAATTTGTATCATATATTCATACACATCTTCATTAGCAGTTCGAATCTCTTCAAGGAGTTGATCAAACCTTTCTTGTTAAGGATCATATATTGAAACCATAATAGAATAATGTATTAAAATGGATATTAAATTTTGTTAAAAAAGTAAGTTTAAAAAAACATAGCCAACTTGAGGATCGCCTTTTTTATGACCTCATCTCTGAAATGCTTATGCACATTACTTACAATATGTCTAATACAACAATGATGATAAGAATTCAGCTCAGTCAATAAAACCCCATCACTGGCCACGTCTACTATAATCGCTTGATGGCGATCAAATATCAGACACATGCCCTAGTTTTGTGTGACATGTACATGTACACATGCCAAAAACCAGCTCCAGCATTCAAAATTCTCCTTTTCAACAATAAAAAAAGCAAGTGGAAAAGGAGCTCGATTACCATCCTATGTGGAAGCAATGAGTAGAACACTTGTATACTTTCCATACAGGAAAGTGCCATCGGCCTGAATAAATTGTTTGCAATAGGGAAAGGCAGCAATGTATGGCCTAAATGCCCAAAAAATCCTATTGAACTTCACCTTTGTTCGATCAACTCGGTGATTGGGGATACATACTCAACAGTGTCCAACTGATAAACAATCTGATTGTTGAGAGACAAAAAATTCATAAGCTGTGGAAACATAGCATAAGATTCATCCCAATCACCATACACTTTTACAATTGTCTTCTGTTTTGCATTCCATGCTTTGGTGTATGATATCTTGTAGTTATACAACTGTTGAATTCTTTCCTGAACAAGGGCAATGAGAACATCCTGACAAGTTCGTATCATCTCACAAATAACATTTGATATAAACTCTAAATCAAGGGAAGAGTGATCCTGCAAAAATCTTGGATGCACACAAGTGTGTGGCCCTTCTAATTTGGTTATCCTCCAACATGAAAAATATTTATCAAATATTTCCCTTAATCGAAATTTACATTTTGGCCCATATGTTTCACAACGAATGAGATATTTTGTCTTCTTTGACTCATCAACCACAAATGTGAAATGTCGCTCAATGTGGTATTTCTTTATCACATTTTTCATGGCCAATTTACTTTCAAACTCCTGCCCAACATAGATGGCGTTATCATTTGATGCAGACATATTCCCTATAATGTCAGGAAATTCAGAAGCTGATGTAATGACATCCCAATCAAAATGTTGTTCACGATACATTCCTTCAACTAAGAAAGTCAATACTGAAGGATGATTACCACTAACTGGTGGATGTCGTGGATGCATGTCTCTCAAAGGAACCTTAGAAGGTCCATTCCCCACATCACCCTCACCCACATCTCTCAAAGGAACCTCAGAAGGTTCATTCCCCACATCACCCTCACTCACATCATCTCTTGATGGCTCCCCAGATTCTTCTTCATCGGATAAACTTTTATTCACTATATCAACACACAAAGGGATGTCATCTACATTTCCTTCCAACTTTTGATCATCTTCTTCATAATTTTCTTCTATTACTAGAGTCATATGAGAAGGAGGCAATGAAAAATACTGGTGTGAAGGACCAACTTCTACAAAGCTCACAAAACACGGTTCTGTAGTAGTCGGTTGCACCACATCTATATCAGAAATCACCACATACAACTCCATCAAAACATTAGCACACTCCTATCTAAATAAGGAATATGCATCCTTACAATCATCATCATCGACCAAAGGGTACTCAGTGTGCTAGAAACATTTAGGATGTTGTAGATGTCAATATGTTATTGAAGAAATGGACTGATCGACCCTCAGTTTTAACTGATTATGAATCTTATTACGAACTGCATCTAATGTCATACAACCATGAAGATTTACCACTCTACCAGGTGACACACTATAGCTAAATCTCTTCTTCGTATAAATGATCTCACCGTTGCAATATATTTGCGTAGACATTATTACCTATAAAAAATAATTAATAAAATATTATATCCTACATCAATATTTTACATTATTTAAATTGGTTTTGAATAATTCACTTTATCTGGAAACTTTTTTATGTATTGATTTATCACTATTGAGGTATAGTGATGGTGGTATTATTACCAAACCAAATTTAATATAACGTTATATATTTTAATTAATTATGAATAAATAATCATGACTTGATCTTGAGACTTACGATTAGTTTATCATTATTTGATAAACTAATTAAAACCTATGGGTAGACTCATGGAGTCTCTATTATCAAATATTTCAGCAACCGTCAGTCCCCTTTCAAATAGCAATGCCTCCTGTCAAACACCTATTCTCGAACGCCACTTTGGGGACACCTCTTTAGGGACGCCTCTTCGAGGATGTCTTTTGTTGATTGCCTTTTAATTACAAATTTACTCACATGCATGTGAAGGGGTCTAGGGGTATGAAATACATAACTTTTTTTAAGTGAACACGCAGGTCCTTACATACTTAGTCAGAGATGACTCACAGGTCATCAATATGGAAAAATAAATGCAATTATTACAAATTAAATAACTACATTCACAAAATAAGACATGTAATTTCAATTATGCATTGGTTCGATCATCTCAAGATCAGTCATCATACAACTTCCCAAGTTTTTTGGTATACTTATTATATCTATTACTAGATGAAATACATATTAAATATCTACATCTCTTTTATATTTAATAAATTTAATTATAACTAAAATAATTTAAAATTATTATTTATACAAAACTATTTTTATACCATTAACAAAAAGATTTTTCTATATATTTTTAATAAATTTAAATATGATACACATAAATAATATATTATTCATAAATTATACAACTAGTGTATAAAATATTATAATTTAAATTAATATTACTTTCAAAATAACATATTTTATAACATATTTAATTTTCATAAACATTCAATATGAATTCATACAACATTTTAGACATAACATAATTAATTTTCCAAAATATTCAATACGAATTCATACAACATACACATCATTCAAAAATTAAATCATACAGAAGACACTAATTTACACATCAATACATATGAAATAAATAAACCATACACACAAACACTAGTTTCTCCATATCACAAATCAAATAAATAAATCATACAAATGAAATAAATAAACGCAATTAAATGATAAGAAATTTAAATAGAAATTTTACCTTCTTAAAAATAGCAAAAATTTGTTGAGAAAGAAATTCTGTAGGGCTTCGCAGTAAAATCCAGAGGAGAAGAATAAATTTGGGGGGGGGGACCCCTTTTATAGATTTACCACGGTGAGATGCGTGAATGGGGTTTATGCATCCTTCATCCCGTCTTCGAAGGATACGTGAACTCCGTTCATGCATCTTTGGTGCGGAGAGATGCGTGAACGGGATTCACACATCTTTTATCACATCTACGAAGGATGTGTGCACCCTGTTCACGCATCTCTCTATGCCAAAGATGCGTGAATGGGGTTCACACATCTTGAGATCCATTTTTTAAAATATTGCTTACCCCATCCCTTTTTGATAAAAAGAAAGAAAAAAACCCATATATAAAAAAACCCCTTCTCAGACACCAACACAACACTCATGGAAACTCGCTCATTCTGGGTTTGTCCATGCACAATGACTCCATGCAAATCATCACAACACTAGTGTCCATTTCATATAAAGCTTCAAACTCACATACATGACATCTCGTTCGATCGGTGTTGTGTCCACAACCTCATATGCACCCAGTAGCTCGTCGACCTCCTTTCGTCCATGTGATCCATGCACACTATAACTCCCTCTTCCCTCTTCGACCACCAATTCGTCTTTGACACTAACATGAAACGCCTCCTCTCTTGTGTGACCACACACCAGCTTGTGCGTACGACACCACGCGACTTGGCTGGTTCGGCGACGCACTGACAACTCGCATGTGTCATCTTCATGGAAGCACATCATCATCACATGACACCTCATCCATGGCAGCACCATTGTAGTAGTGACACCCAACACTTATCCATATGCACAATGCACCTTCTTGGACGACATCTCACAAGCACTCCAAGTTGAGGGTAGTGACTCATTCTTCACCCAACACGAAGCTCCATGGCTCTAGGTTCAATAGCTCTTATGAGCGGTGTATCTACCGTGAGTATGAGCAGCCGCAAGTCATAAGTACCTACCGTAAATCAGTAGTGAAGTTACCGTGTGGTTTCAACCAACCTACCATTGACACCAAATATAGTTGTTGCACAACCAAATACTTACGACAATTATTAATTTTCAAAAGGTACTGTGTGATTTAATTTTTAAATTGCATGAATAAATTTTTTATCTGACTGCATTTATTATGTTTAAGTATTCACACGGTAAGCACGCTGACCACACAACCAAATTAGTCGCACGATCAATATATCGGTCGTACATGATGATATGGTCGGTATACCGACCGCATGATAAATACGTCACACGGTTAGTATACCAACCACGTGATTATTTCATCGCACAGTAAGTATATTACTTTTCTTATTTTGCTAAAATTCTTGTTTTGCAGTATGCTTCGTTTTAACGTGGTTTTGATATTTTTAATTACTGCAAGTTTATAAAATTTATTTTTATCATTCTTTTGCATTGAGAATTAAATATATATTATGACTATGTAGAAAATATTGTGGAAATAATTGTAGAAATAATTATTTTCATTATAATTATTCCAAACTCTGTTTTATGTATCTTTTGAAATATCAAATTGTAGCAAGCTTGTAAAAATGTTTTTTTAATGTTTTATTCATTTGAATAATTATCATTCATCTTAACGATCATTTTGCAAAGTGATTTGAAGTTATTTGATGTGGAATTAAAAGAGTGTGAAGGCTCAGCGCGTTAATTCAAATTTCAAGTAACGATATTATTTTAAGGGCTTATTATTTTTCTAACGTGGCTTTCTGTGATTAGTCAATGTGATGCTCCAAGATCTTTGGAGTTAATGATACACAATTAGTCATTGCAATGCAATCAACTAATGTGATAAAATAAAATGGACAAAGTTCATTCAAAGATCAACGATGACAATTGATATGATCATAGCGAGAGAAAAATACAACTTTGTTTCGAGCTTTGCGAAGTACTGCATTTGGACTCCAACTATCATTCCATTTCCTCGATCACAAATGACTTCATTGTTTTCATCATCCACTATTGAAGTGATCAAAGATCTTGAGTTGCATCGAATTTCAACATCATCTGCTTCATTGTTTTTCGAATTTCTTTTTGGATTTCATTGTTGTATTTCTTCCATCACTTTGTTTGTACTCTAGAGTTCGGTTTATGCTTTTCTCATCCAAAAGTTGTCTAAATGGGCTATTCCTCTCATTTAAAAGGGCAGATTGTGACTCCCAAACAAAAGTTGGGTGGGATGTGACTCCTGTTAAAATTCATTTGGGATCATACCACTAAGTGAGCAAAAAGTACGTACATATGTAATTGGGTTATCACTCCCTATCAAAAGTGATGTATTAGTGAATACTGATCTTCTCACCGAGTAAAGAAGTTTGAAAAGTGGACTAAGATCTTGGTGATCTGGGCCACTATAAAAACATTGTGTGTTATTTTTTTTATTCCCACTGCATAACTAAATCTATATAACACTTTGATAATCATATTCGATTGAATCATTTTTAGGACTATTCAACCCCCTCTAGTCAATATTGTCATATATTGGGAATTAACAATACCCTCATTCACCCCCTTAGAGTATTTAACCTAGTAGATCCAACAAAACAAACAATCATGCATCAACATGTAACAAACACACAAGGCAATCACAGCAAGGGGGGACATAAAAAAGCACACATGCTTTAGAAAACAGTGCATCACCCTCATGAGGTCAAACATACCAAAACAATCCAACAAAGCCCTTCCGACTTTCCTTTGGAAATCGAGCCAAAATCCTCATTTAACCCATTTAGAAAAGGCATCACATGCCATTTTACTCACACTAGGCCCTTGGCCACAAGACCTCAAGCGCGCCTCCCCGTATGCCAGAGGTTGCCGACTAACAGCGAGAATCTAATGCATGGGAAGACTATACCCCCTTTACCAAAGTAACCCACAACATATAACATGTGAAATAAAGGAAAAAATAAGTAATTAATCAGAAACATGCATTACCAACCAATTCCCAAATGGGGTACAAACCACAACCAATAATAAATATGCCATGTCATGTTAACCGTGCCAAGTGTGAAGAAAACCCAAAATAAAGACAAACAACCAAATTTCCCAAGCGGATCCTGAGTCCATGTCTGGATTCTCCTCCATGCATATCCCAAGTCCGACTCAACTCTCTAGCATTGGGCCCTTACCCTTGTCCTGAACTGCAATCATGAAATCTGCTCGGGTACCCAACAACGGTTCGAGCAGGGTATGAATACAACTCAGTAGGTCACCACCAACGATGTCTACAAAATATCTAGTCTAAATAAATAGTGCATGCAAGTATGAAATAAATGACAAGGTAAACCAAAAGAAAACTCGGGTACCATTAGTTAATAATATTCACTTAATCCATTTTCATCATCATTTCCATATCATCTCTTACACTATATTCATTACTAAGTTCATCTCCATCACATGTTCCATGGGTTGGGCATTTACATCATTTTCATAACGGGCCAAGCCAATCAATTACCATGCATAAGGAATAAATTATGTTCCCTACCTCACTAGGGAAATCCATTTCACAATATTTACATCATACTTACCTTGGAGCATCAGTCCAGATAGTTTCATCCAATGCAACCATTAGGGGCCTAGAGCATCAGTCCAACAACCTAACCCGTGCATTATAGGGGTGGGTTTAGAGCATCAGTCCAACCGACTCGTGGCAGGAGCCTTCGTCCTTTATCCAACACCACCATGCTTATTCATCCATTTACCACATATATCATATCACCAACCATACACAATCAAATAAAAAATTATTCACATCCAAAACCATTCAACATATAAATCAACTTTAAGTCTTAACTCATTAGCGCATTTACTATTTATATTGCATAGCCCATTTAACTCGTTATATACCTCATGCCTTTACCCATTAAACATAATTAAAAATACCCTTACATTAACCCCCTCTACATAATTCATCAATTCACATGTATTGGTCCATTTACACATTTCAATTTCAAGTCACGAGTCATTTAACACATTCACTTTATTCTATTTAACCCCTTTTCACATTTTTCCAAACAATACCCTATGCTAAATCCAACGAATAGACGCCATTACCATTAATGACCCTTTTGAAACCAACTAAACATGTCAACACATTTATTATGGGCTCCATTTCAACTCAAGCAACTCTAGGCTTAACTTTACCGTTTTCCATGTTCGGGAATATTGGCGCACCCCATGAGTGGCCCTGAATTAGTCTAACCAACCTCAATGCATCCAACAGAGATCATGAGGGGTTTAAAATCATCACCTAACCAATCATTTTATCAATTCTTACTCAAGGAAACAAACACACATCAAGAGGGAAGCAATAACATAAGCACACATGCACAAATCTATAACGAAACTATGAGATATAACTTGTAGACCACCTACCTCGAAACTGAAGATGAACGCACCCTTATCCCTTGCCTTAGATCCATATATAAGCACCCCTTGAAGCCCCAATCTAAGATCCATAAAAAAAAAGAGTTTTAGGGCTTCAAAAGAAGATGAATAAATCTACAAGCTGTAATCCGGATAAGAGAAGCAAGAGGAAGATTAGACTCACTCGAAGCTTTGATCTGCAACCAATGACACTCCAAACAGCTTAAGATCGAAGGAGAATGATCCCTTGGAATCTTGGGAGAGTTTGATTCATCACTAGGGTTGAGAGGAGGAGAAAAGAGGAAGAAATCAGGTAGGGAACTTAAAATCCTGAGGGGGCAGTTTCATAATTTCACTCTTTTTAATGGGGTGCACGGTTTGGCCGCATGATTTTCCAAACCGTGCGTAAACCGTGCATCATCCACTGTCCAAGAGGGGTTGAGGTTTCACGGTTTCCTGGGGAGCTCCGCACAGTTTGGAAAATCATGCGCCAACCGTGCGGAAGGCCTTTGTCCAAGCCCACACGGTTTGGCTCTCCCTCTTGCATGATTTTATTAACCATGCACCCCTCCTCTTGGCTAGCATGGTTTGGGTGCACGATTATCTCTAATCGTGCTCCAACCGTGCAACAAACACTGGATGGCCAAAATCCCCTTTCTTTCGTGTCGGGGACCCCCCAAAACACCCATGAACCTCCTCATACATCAGTAAACTTTTAATTAACCAAAATTAAGGGATTTAAACAAAAATATAATCAAAGACATACCTTCAAGAAGTTTGGGATCTTATAAACTCCCCCACTTTATAACGGCTCGTCCTTGAGCCACGTTCCCAAGCATCACTAAGACTCTGAAGAAAAGAGATCGGGCCACTGTGCCCACACATCTGACTCCCTTTCCCAAGTTTCTTCCTGAACATTTACATGTTTCCATAAAATTCGAACCAAGGGCACGATCTTACCCCGCAAGACTTTCTCACTATGATCCACAACACGAACCAGATGCTTCTCAAAGGAAGCATCAACATCAAGCTCAACATCCTCAATATCAATCACGTGAGATGAGTCAGGGTGATATCGTCGAAGCTGTGAAACATGGAAAACATCATGCATACCAGCATACCATTTTGGAAGATCCAATCGGTACGCCACCGGTCCGATCCTCTTCACAATCTCAAATGATCCCACATACATGGGTGCCAACTTTCCATGTTTTTGAATTTGACGGTGACCCAACCTTGGCGAAAGCTGAAGGAATACTCAATTACCTACCGAAAACTCAAGAGGTCTACAATGTCGACCTGAATGAGAAATCTACCTACTCTATGTTGTTTCCATTTGATTTCAAATCGAATATATATGTTTCGACGTCTCCTGCACGAGACTCGGTCCTAGAAACTCTGATTCCCCAGCCTCTGACCAACACAACAGAGATCTACACGACCTACTGTAGAGCGCCTCATATGGTGCCGTTTGAATCGTAGCCTAGAAACTATTGTTGTAGGCAAACTCAACAAGTGATAAATGCCCTTCTCACGATCCACCAAAATCTAGGACACAAGCCTTCAACATATCCTCTAGCACCTAAATGGTACGCTTCGGCCGCTCATCCGTCTGCAGGTGGAAATCTGTACTAAAAAATACTTGTGTATCGAGCGCCTTCTGTAACCCCTGCCAAAAGCGTGATGTAAAACGTGGATCACGATCTGAAACTATGGTTTGCGACACCCCGTGCAACCACACTATTTCCCGAACATACAACTCACCCAACCGGTCCATGGTGAAAGTCTCTTGACTGAAAATTAATTTTTTATTATTCAAACACTTTTAAGGAAAAAGTGAGAAACCATGAGTTCAAACACAAAAGGAAAAGCTAGAACCATTGAAGAACAATTTAAGCCTATTAGAATTCGTCTCTCTAAATAATTTCCAAGAAATGTTGTTTACCTGGAAGTCTGGTTCATCCATTATAAAGTCTTCAAACTCAAAAGTCAGCTTGTCCCAAACCTGAATATATTCCTTGAGACTAATCTTCCCATTGTTGAACCCCCCCAACTAAAATCAAATCTTGTTTATCATTCCAGATATACTACTCATCATTGAGGTTTATCTTTAAAGGTCTCCCCCTCATTCTGGATGTTTCTTCTTCAGTAGCATTAAGTGTCAGAACCTTCTCAACCACTTCTTCTGCCAAGCTCATTATCAATTCCAAGAACTGATTGGGGGCGACATCCGGCTTCCTCTGCTGACTATTCATCTTGGAAGAAGGGAGAGTACCACTGACCATCAGCTTGTCTTTTGATTTCTTTGCTGACCGTGTCTTCATAGGTATTGGAAAGTATGAGTAGTCCTTTCTCAGTTTTTGGCTTCCCTTCTGGTTACTACCTCTCCTCGAACTTGATAGTCCTTCACCCTTAATTTGAACCTCACCCTCAACTTCATCTGCAAACTGGCTAGAACTGTCATCACCTTATCTCTGCTTTGATCATGGGTTCCCCAACCCCCAACCCCCATTTCCACTTCAGATTGGTTCATAAATACATCCACAACCACTTGAGGAACTCCCATCTGGTTGTCTTCCCAGGAAGGAGCTGCCTTGGTCGTGGCCTCTACCCCCGCTACCTCGGTGGTCACAGGATTCTTGACACTGCTCGTTGAACCCACACCACCTTTCCTGTCTGAAATTCTAGAGCCACGCCTACAGGCCGCAGAGGAGTGACCCATACGTTTTCAATCCGAACAAAAATCAACCCATGATTCATATACAACTTGGTGAAAGTCTCTTGGATTGACAAGAAATGAGCCACCTTAGTCAACTGATCAACAACTATCCAAATCACATCATTCTTCTGAGGCGTCCTCGGAAGACCCACTATGAAATTCATCGTCACATCATCCCATTTCCACTCTGGAATGGGAAATGGCTGGAACAAACCACTCGACCGCTAATGTTCATCCTTAACCTGCTAACAGGTAAGACATCGCATCACGAAAACCGCAACCTCTTTCTTTATCCCTAACCACAAATATTGCCTACGAAGGTCTCGATACATTTTAATTAAGCTAGGATGCACTACCCACTTCGACGCATGAAACTCGTGCATCAACTCTTCCCATATACATGTTGATACAACAACATGACCACGAACATAAACCATCTCATCATCACCAACGGTCCAAACAGAAGGTGACTCCCCACCTTTAAGATTTTCCTTTAAAGCCAAACATTCTGAATTCTCATGCTGCTTTTCCTTGATTTGGCTCAGGAGCACGAACTCAACTGCCAAGGATGTAGGGGTCATCTACCCATGCCCATCCTGTACCTCTAGATGCATCTTAGCGAACAACGCCATCATTCTCCACTCGAAACTAGATTCCTGAACTGCCTGATTTTGAGCCATCCGACTCAAAGCATCTGCAACACTGTTTCCCTTTTCCGGTGTGTAAACCAACTCAAAATCAAAAGACTGCATGTATTCAACCCATATTCATTGCCGAAGATTCAAATCACACTGAGAAAAGATATAATTAAGGATTTTATGGTCGATATACATGATAAAACGCTCTCCCAACAAGTAATATCGCCAACATTTCAAGGCATAAACCATCGCATCTAACTCAAGATCATGATTTGGGTAATTTCTTTTATGAGGCCTCAACTGCCTTGAACCATACGCAACGACCCGATCATCCTGCATCAACACAGTTCCAAGCCCAACACCAGACACATCACAAAACACAATATACATCTTGCCTAACTCGAGTAAGATCATAATCGGTGCGGTAGTCATCCACTTCTTTAACTATTGGAAAGAATTCTCACATGCTTTTGACCATTCAAACTTGATTCCCTTCTTAGTTAAACCTGAAAGTGGCGCTGCCAAATAGGAGAAATCCTTGATGAACCTTCGGTAATAACCAACCAAACCCAAAAAACTTCAGATATCAAAAACATTATTGGGATACTCTCAAGACACACATGCATGCACTTTCTCTAGATCCACCGACACGCCTTCCCCTAAGATAATGTGACCCAAGAAATTCACCCTATCAATCCAGAAATAGAATTTAGATAGCTTGATGTATAGCCTATGCTCTCTTGATGTACTCAGGACGGTATCAAAATGTTTAACATGATCGTCATAAGTTTTGGAGTGCACCAAAATGTCATCAACAAAAATGACTACGAACTGATCCGGGTATGGGTGAAAGATTTGATTCATTAGAGCCATAAACACCACCAGTGCATTGGTCAACCCAAACAACATCACAAAAAATTCATACAACCCATACCTACTTCTGAAGGCTTTTTGCGGTATATCAGAAGGCCTCACCCTCAATTGATGATATCCTGACCTCAGATCAATCTTAGAGAACACTGATGCACCTCTCAGTTGGTCAAACAGATCATCAATTCAAGGAAGAGGGTATCTATTCTTAACTTTCATCTGATTTAGCTTCCTATAATCAACACACAACCGTAACAATCCATCAGCCTTGTTGGAAAACAACACTAAAGATCCCCAAGGTGATGTGTTAGAATGAATAAACTCCTTATTTTCCAACTCCTCCAACTGAGTTTTAAGCTCCCAGAGTTTTTTTGATTCCATTCTATAAGGCGAAATGGAATCTAGTTCTGCTCCCAACAACAACTCTATTGTGAACTCAACATCTCCCTCAGGTGATAGTCCCGAGAAGTCCTTAGGAAACTCATCCTAGAACCGATCCACCACAGAAGGAAAGACATGATGCTCTACTCCTCTATCATCAAGCATAAGACAAGCCATTTGGGCTATGAGTTCACCCAACTGCCGACAAACTAGCCCTGCACGGCCTGCCCGAACATCTCATTCACCGCGATGAATATACGTGTCACCCTCAAGTGACATGAAAGTCACCATTCGATGGTAATAGTTGATGTGGCCTTGGTACAACATTAACCAATCCATGCCCAAAATTAGATCAAAACTTGACATTTCAAGCACGAACAAATCCCATAAAAAACGGTACCCACCAACCTCGAGAGCACACCCCTTACACTGCCTGATATCCTCTATTCGTACCGCTAATGGTGTATCAATCGATATCACCCCACTCAAACATTCTACTACTAGACCCAAAACAATCACAAACTGTGCAAAAATAAAAAATGGGAAGCACCTACATCAAATAAATCACTAGCAAGCGTGGAAGCAACAAGAATCATACCTTGAACAGTCGACGGTCCAACCTCGCCACCTCCAAGTGTAGGCTGACCTGCATGAAGCTGACATGTCCCTTTGCCCTGGGCCCCGGTTTGTGTTCCTGGTACTGTACTACCTTGCTGATGTGAACGCTCTTGCCTCAGAGTACCACATCCACCACCTCGACTGGTGCGACCAGTAGAGCTCTAACTACCAGTATGATATGGGGTAACTGGCCCTCTACCTGTAATCTACACTGGTCTTGGGCCTCCCTCATTACCCATCTATCGTGGGTTCCTACAAAACCTCTACACATGCCTCATTCCGCCACACGATCGACACTCAACCGGTGGTCAGGGGCACTTTGTAATACCTTAGAATTCCATGTAAACTTTTTGAAAATTAAATGGGATTATTTTGAGACCAGGCTCTGAGGTGACACGTGATTCTGAGGCCTGGAGTGGTCGAAATGTATTTTTGAACTATTTTTAAAGTTCATTAAATAATCTTGTGAGCGGGTTTTTCTAACTTTTAAACTGGTGCCCGGATCAAAAATATGAGGGCGCCGTTGAACTCAGAGCGTTGGGATTCTCTTAGGAAGGGTCTAACATCGACCGGCGTGGATCAACCGAAAAAGATAGTTTTTGGGACTTTGAGAAGAAAAATAAAATAACTTAAAAAGGTTATTTTATTATTTCTCTTCATCGTTACGCAGCGACTCGTCAGCACTGCGGCGCAACGACGAGGCGACGCTGAATCCATTAATGAACCTCATTAATGAATTAGTGTGGTGACGCTGCAACGTGCAACACGTCTTCCTTCTTTAATTAAACCGGAATTAAGGGTTGACAAACAACCATGGAATTCCTCTGACGAACGACGAAGGAAACCTCCCCAACGACAAATGTTGGTGAATCAAAAAGCGGTGACGACACCATTGGAGAGAGAATTCGGGACCAGAGATTGACGGATGACGACAGACGATCATCCTTGGCCAATCTCCTTTTTCCCAGGTAGGGGTTTAAATCTGAGTGATTGTTTTTCCCCTCTTCTTCCCTTCTAATCGAAGAATGGGGATCAACTCACTAACTAGTTGATCCACAGATGAATTCTTCTTGCGGGATTGGGAAATATTATTGTGGGTTTGATATCGAGAATTAAATCTTGGTGATTTGAATTATACTTTGTGATCTCGCTGACAAGAACAATTTCGGGCTGACACGAACAAAGGCCAGTTTGTTCATTGGGTGTTCTCTGTGATCCCCCCCCCTCTCCTTGTTCTTCACTGACGGACCCACGAGGCCGCGTCGGATCTTTGCCGAGGGGATTCCAAATGAGGTCAGACCCCCAAAGTGATGTCAAAACGGCGAGTACGCGACAGTGACAGTGGTGCCCCAAGAAACCTGGAAGTGTAGACGGATAAGAAAACAGACCACTGGAGCGAGTTCGGTGGCTCGCAGAGGAGACCGCCGGTGCGGCGGCGGCCAGCGGTGGACCGCAGCGGCGCACCGAAGCGGTGCAGGGGGGAGGCGCAGGTCGAGCGTCGCGTCAGTTCGAGCGTCCCGTGAGGCGAGCCGCAACGTGTGGAGGGGAGGCGGCCGGCCTCAGCTGGTCGCGTGGCTGCACGAACCAGACGCCAGCGCGGCGTCCGGGCTGGACCCAAGCCGGACCGCCGATGCGGGTCGGGCCGATGGAGTGAACTGGTTCGTTGGGCGGCCCGGGCTTGAGGATAACCAGTCAGCCATGTGGGCTGGGATGGATAGAAAATCGGGCTGTTGTGCGGCCCGACTGGAAAGAAACTGCTTCGACTAAGTCAGATCGGGCTGGAGAATGCAGATCGGGTCGCTGGACGACTCGGCAGGCTGGACCCACGACCGAACCGGACCAGGTCCAGTAAGGCCCAATGGGCCTAGCCACTAGGCCAAGCCGAACCGGGTCGGGTCGGCCGAACCGGGTCGGGACATGCCGGACCCCCGGGCCGAGTTGGTTGGGTCGGTCCGACCAAGTTGGACCGGGCCTAGACGCAACCAGCCCCTATTTACTAAAGCCCCAATCTCTTTCAGACCGGGCGTCCGATTGACGTGTCGTCTACGGCGTTGGGACCTTTACGACGAGACGGTCCTTTGGGTATACTCTAAGTGAGTTTTCGTGGCATTCGAGATACAACTGATGACTTAAGGATTAGATTCTCCTGAAATCAACCGCACTGGAGAGCGGGAATCCTACGGCTGGCTGTGACACGAAGGATATGACAAGCGGGACCTCGATGTCCCAGTAGCTAAGCGGACCTTAGTGGTTCAATAGCCGAGCGGACCTCAATGGTCTGGTAGCTGAGCAAACCTCAGTGGTCCAGTAGCCCAGTGAACCTCAGTGGTCTAGTAGCCCAACAGACCTCAGTGGTCCAGTAGCCGAGCGGACCTCAGTGGTCCAGTAGCCGAGCAGACCTCAGCGGTCCAGTAGCTGAGCGGACCTCAGTGGTCCAGTAGTCGAGCAAACCTCAGTGACTCATCAGGGATGAGTCCCTTAGCAATACAAGATGATTCAGCTTTACGATTGATAATCTTACTTTCTATACTTTGAGTTATACCTGGTGTGAGCTGTCTTTGTTTTGTGGTCTTGCTTTGTGGTTTTTCCTTTGTGGTTTGGGATCCCTATTCAGTATTTTGTTACTCACCCCTCCACGGAGCTTCACCTGCACATGTTGTGTCTCGTGCAGGTGATCGACGCTTCGACGAAGACCTTGGTGGTCTGGGACCAGGTGGTGCTCATTGAGACGGGACAGACGAGCGTACTTCTACAGCTACAGGCAGCTACCCTTCACATACCCTTCAGGTAGGGTATTGAGTGGAAGAACCATAGTAGTTGTACTTTCCCTTGTAGTTTTGGGCTTGTATTCTGGCCCCTTTGTACTTTTAGTTTTTATTGTACTCTCAATAGTTGTCTTAGTGAAAATTGTGGTTTACTTTGTGTTTACTTTCCACAGTTTGAGCTTTGTGTGTGTGTACAGGTTTAAAGGCAATGTCTTCTCTTTTTTGGGATATGCCTACTTGGTTCTAGTCATCATCCAATGACCTATGAAAGGTGGGCTTGGGGTAGTCACGACACGAGCCATCGGGGACGGGTCGTGACAAAGTGGTATTAGAGGGCGGTCGGTTCTACCAGAAGAACTAAGAATCTGCAAATTTTTATGGGGCAAAAATGTTAAATGTTTCGAGTTCGGCTTTCAGGCCAGAGAGTCCAGTGTTGGTGGAGTGACCGACGTATCCATACACCAGGACCCTAAATTCTGCTTTCCGACTTGGTACATGAAAACACCGGTTGCATGCGTATTTGAATGTTTTCTCATGATCTTTCCGAGTCAAAGTCAGCTCACGAGGTATAATCTATTAATCGTGATTCATCTTGATCTCTTTCAGGATGCCTCCACGCAGATAGTCATCCAGGATTTCAGTGTGTGACCACAAGGATGGTCCACAAAGTGATGAGGCTTCGGTATAGGGATTGTTGCCCGAGATGTCACCTTTGGGCGGTGTCCCAGCTTTACCACCGCCTGTTGGCCAGCAGTTACTACTAGCGCTACAGGTAGAGGACGCACATAGGCTCTGTGCCTTATACGAGTTCCAGAGACAGAGACCTCCTAGGTTCAGGGGAGAGACAGATCCTCAAGTCGTTGAGGATTGGCTAGAGGCGGTGACGCGAGTCTTCCGCTTAGTGAGGACATCGCTTGACCAGATGGAAGTTCTAGTCGCCAGCCTTATTCAGAGCTCGGTAGGGAGATGGTGGAGTTTGACGATCCAGGCGCATTAGGAGGTGACCCTCACTTGGTCTGACTTCGAGCAACTTTTCAGGGAGGAGTTCTTCCCCACAACTTTGCGCTCAGTGCGCATACAAGAGCTGCTTCACCTACAACAGGGCATCCTGACAGTGGCTGAGTACTCTGTGAGGTTCACAAACCTCTCACGTTCCTCTATGGATATGGTACAAGACCCTTTCTTTAGGGTTCATACCTTTGAGAAGGGACTCTGATGGGAGATCAGAGCCTCAATGATTTCCCTCAGCATCTCTACGTAGGCTGGGGTGCTAAAGAGAGCTCTACTAGTGGAGAGCTTCTTTGTAGAGCAGACACAGATGGTGGGAGCTACCACCGAGCGACAGGTGGTCGGGTCATTCGTGACGAGTAGCCGACAGATGATGCAAAGACCCAAACGGGTCAGACCATTCGGAGGACGACCACAGGAATCAGGGTTGGCGGTACGAGGCTCTCGGGGCAAAGGGAGTCATCAAAGGAGTAGAGTATGCTACGCGTGCAGTGGGCAGGGGCATATGGCTCGGGATTGACCGAATCACCGTGCAGAGGACCGACAGACGGTCAAGGGACCATCGAGGCAGTGGTAAAGACAGGAACATGGTGGTTCGCCAGGCAGCGGACGTAGCAGAGGAGCGAGACGAGCGACAAGAGGTGGGTGTAGGTGCGAGGTACTACTACCACCACCCCCATGTGGTCCACCACGGGCTCCAGGAGCATGTGGACAGGGGTGGGCTCATCTTCAGGCAATCAAGGCCTACGGTCCCGACGTCCCAGAGATGATATGAGGTACGATCTATGTCTTCTCCACTTTAGCTTAGTTCTTACAGACACAGGTGTTAGTCACTCTTTCCTTGTCGTAGACCTTATTCGGAGCTCGGAGATTCTGATCAAGTTGTTGGCTTAATCCTTACGATTAGAGACTCCTACGAGAGGGGATTCGACAATCACACACTGGTGCCGACAGTGTGAACTTACTCTTGGAGGCAAAATATTTGGCTGGGATCTCCTAGTAGCAGCGTTGAGGCCTTACGACGTAATTCTGGGTATGAACTGGCTATCAGCAGTTCATGCTCAAATCGACTATTTTAGACACACAGTGCGGTGTGTCCACAAAGATGGGAACCAGTTTTCTTTTGTCTGTGAGAAGGAAAACGGAGCAGCGCGAGATGGACTCGCACATAGGAGGGTGCAACCGATCACTAATCAGCTGGCTAGCATAACCCTCAGTGCAGTGGATGAGACAAGTCCACAATTTCCTACTATGATGGAAGAGTACGAGGACGTCTTTTAAGAGTATGTTCCAGGACTACCTCCTCGTAGAGAGGTAGAATTCTACATGGATATGTACCCCAGGACGACACCGATATCTACACTTGCATATCGGATGGCTCCTGCAGAGCTCTGAGAGCTGAGGGTACAGTTGGAGGACTTGTAGAGAAAGGGGTTCCTAAGGCCCAATGTTTCACCATGGGCAGCCCTAGTGTTGTTTTCCAAGAAGGCATACAGAAGCTTGAGGTTATGCGTAGACTTCTAGTGCCTGAACCAGGAGACCGTGAAGAACAAGTATCCTTTACCAAGGATTGATGACCTCTTCGATCAACTGAAGAGAGCGATATGGTTCTTGAAGATAGACCTTGGATCAGGCTATTACCAGATTCGAGTACGAGATGAGGACATCTCGAAGACGGCTTTCAGATGTCACTACGACCACTATGAGTACTTAGTGATGTCGTTTGGCATGACGAACGCCCTGGAAGTGTTCATGAGACTCATGAACATGATCTTCCAGCTATACTTAGACCGGTTTGTAGTTGTCTTCATTGATGACATCTTAGTGTATTCAGTGTCCGAGGAGGAGCACGCGATACACCTGAGGATGGTTCTAGACACACTCTAAGAGCACCAGCTTTACGGAAAGCTCTCGAAGTGTGAGTTCTGGATACGAAAGGTCCACTTCCTAGGACATGTCATCTCAGAGGCTGGAGTTGCGGTGGATCCAGCGAAGATCAAGGCGATGCTTGCTTGGGAGCCACCCAAGAGCGTTATCGAGGTGCAGAGTTTCTTTGGGTTGGCTGGGTACTATCGGAGGTTTGTACCTGACTTCTCCAGAGTGGCAACACCCATGACGACGTTGACGAAGAAGGGAAAACCCTTTGTGTGGACAGAAAGATGTCAAAAGAGCTTTCAGCAGCTGAGGCAGAGTTTGATGAGTGCTCATATCCTGAGGTTTCCAGAGGAGGGCACCAACTACGTGGTGTTCTGTGACGCACCAGGAATCGGGCTTGGTTGTGTCCTGATGCAAGGGAAAGCAGTGATTTATTATGGCTCACGATAATTGAGACCGCATGATCAGAACTATGTGACTCATGACCTTGAATTGGCAGCGGTAGTCTTCGCACTGAAGATGTGACGACACTACCTTATGGGCGAACGATTCATCATCTACTCTGACTACAAGAGTCTCAAGTAAATCTTTTCTCAGAAGGATCTGAATCTGAGACAATGACGTTGGCTAGAGTTCCTCTAGGACTATAAATTTGAGATAGTCTATACTCATGGGAAGGGGAACGTGGTGACAAATGCTCTCAACAGAAGATCGAGTTCACAGATACTGAACGAGGACTCGGAGCAGTAGGTCTCGCTTCAGATATCCTTCGTGGATAGAGAGGAGATAACTTTTCTTCAGTCAATGGTAGTTGCCCCTCCACTCTTACAGTGAATCAGGGAGGAGCAACTCGAAGATGCCAACAGTGAGACTACATGTGCCCAGATTTCTAGAGGGCATGCCCCTGATGGATATTTGAAAGGTGGGGAGCACGTCATTTTTTTCAGAGGACGCACCGTAGTACTAGTGGCGTTGCGGGAGGAGGTATTGAGAGAGTTCCATACATCCCCTTTGGTGGTGCATCCAGGTGTGGCGAAGATATACCAGGACCTCCGACGTCAGTACTGATGGCTAATGATAAAGAAATCAGTGGCAGAGTTTGTCTCGAGATGCCTCACTTGTTAGCAAGTGATGGTTGAACACCATGTTCCAGCAGGTTTGACACGATCCCTCGAGTTATCAGAGTGGAAGTGGGATGAGATATTGATGGACTTCATGACGTGCTTACCACATATGTCCAGGGGGCACGATACCATCTGAGTGATCGTAGACCGACTCACCAAGTTGACCCACTTCCTACCCATTCGAGAGCAGAGTTTAGTAGAGAGATTGAGACGCCTCTATGTTCAGGAGATAGTTCAACTCCATAGAGTCCCATCTACGATAGTCTCAGATCGTAATGCACGATTTACATCCCGATTTTGGAAGAGATTGCAGGAGACGTTTGTGACTCAGCTGCGCTTGAGCAAAGCCTTTCACCCACAGACGGATGGTCAAATGGAGCGAACCATCAGACCTTGGAGGACATGCTTCGTGCTTGCGTTCTTGATTTTGGTCGTTGTTGGGAGGACCACCTACCACTGATGGAGTTTGCGTACAACAACAACTACCACTCCACCATCGGTATGACACCGTTCAAGGCACTGTACGAACGACCATGCAGGTCACCGTTATGCTGGACAGACCCAGGGGAGCCAGTACTCATTGATCCAGAAATGATACAGGCTACCATTGAGAAGGTGCAGGTCATCCGAAAGTGGATGAAGACTGCACAGAGCCGACAGAAGTCCTATATTGATAGGTGACAGAGACCCTTGGAGTTCGAGGAGGGGAACCACATATTCCTACGGGTCTCTCCTCAATGAGGGATACAAAGATTTGGCAGGGGCGGCAAGTTATCTCTGAGGTTCATCGGACCTTTCCTGTTACTGCATAGAGTGGGCGAGGTAGCGTACCGCTTGGCTCTACCGCCGCAGTTAGAGAGGGTGCACGATGTCTTCCACATATCCCAACTGAGGAGATGCATGCACGACCCTTCTCACGTCATCGACCACGACGAGCTGAAGATTGACGACATTTTTGGAGTACTCGGTGGAGATAGAGGATCGACAGGAGAGGATCCTTCATGGATGGTCGATTCCTCTAGTGCGTATTTCGTTGGCAGCACGAGAATCTCCAGGAGAGCACGTGGGAGCGGGAGGCTCAGATTCGTGCTTAGTACCCCCATTTGTTTGATTAGTCTTGTTTGGCTTTCAGGGACGTAAAACCCTATGATGGGGAGAATGTAATACCCTGGAATTCCATGTAAATTTTTTAAAAATTAAATGGGATTATTTCGAGACTCTGAGATGGCACGTGATTCTGAGGCTTGGAGTGGCCGGAATGTATTTTCAAACTATTTTTAAAGTTCATTAAATAATCATGCGAGCGGGTTTTTCTAACTTTTAAATCGATGCCCAAATCAAAAATCTGAGGGCACCGTTGAACTCAGAGCGTCGGGATTCGTCTGGGAAGGGTCTAACACCGACCGACGCGGGTCGACTGAAAAAGATAGTTTTTGGGACTTTGAGAAGAAAAATAAAATAACTTAAAAAAGTCATTTTATTATTTCTCTTCATCGTTACGCAGCGACGAGGCGACGCTGAATCTATTAATGAACCTCGTTAATGAATCAGTATGACGACGCTGCAAAACACAACGCGTCTTCCTTCTTTAATTAAACATGAATTCAGGGTTGACAAACAACCCTGGAATTCCTCTGACGAACGACGAAGGAAACCTCTCCAACAACGAATGCTGGCGAATCGGAAAGTGGCGACGACACCCTTGGAGAGCGGATTCTGAACCGAAGATCGACAGACGACAATAGACGATCATCCTCGACCAATATCTTTTTTCCCAGGTAGGGGTTTAAATCTGAGTGATTGTTTTCCCATGTTCTTCCCTTCTAATCGAAGAACACGGATCAACTCACTAACTAGTTGATTCGCGGACGAATTCTTCTTGCGGGATTGGGAAATATTATTGCAGGTTTGATATCGGGAATTAAATCTTGGTGATTTGAATTATGCTTCGTGATCCCGCTGACAAGAACAATTTTGTGCCGACACGAACAAATGTCGGTTTGTTAATTGAGTGTTCTCTGTGATCCCCTCTCTCTCTCCTTGTTCTTCGTCGACAGACCCATGAGGTCGCGTCATATCTTTGCTGGGGGGATTCCAAATGAGGTCGGACCCCCAGAGCGATGGAAAAATAGCGAAGAGTACGCAGCAGTGACAGTGGCGCCCCAAGAAACCCAGAAGTGCAGACGAATCAGAAAACAGACCACCGGAGCGAGTCTGGCGGCCCGCGGAGGAGACCGTCGGCGTGGCGGCGCGCCGAGGCGGTGGAGGTCGCGGCCAGCAGCGATCGCGATGGTGCATGGGGGCGGCACCGGTCGGGCGCCGCGTCGGTTCGAGCGGCCCGTAGGGCGGGCAGCGGCGTGCGCTGGCACATGGTCCACGTTGGACCGCGTGCAGAGGGGAGACAGTCGACCTCAGCCAGTCGCGTGGCTGCGCAAATCGAACGCCAGCACGGCGTCCAGGCTGGATCCAAGTCGGCCCGCCATTGCGGGCTGATCCGGATAGGAGACCTAGTCATTGTGCGGCTCGGCTGGAAAGAAATCGGTCCAACTAAGTTGGACCGGGCTGGAGAATGCATACCAGGTCACTAGACGACCCGACGGGCTGGACCCATGGTCGAACTGGGCCGGGTCCAGCAAGGCCCAATGGGCCTGGCCACTGGGTCAGGCTGAATCGGGTCGGCCCAGACCCAACCGGGGCGGGTCGGGTCGGCCGAACCGGGTCGGATCATGCGGGACCCCGGGGGTCGGGTTGGTCGGGTCGGTCCGACCAAGTTGGACTGGGCCCAGACACAACCGGCCCCTGTTTACTAAAGCGCCAATATCTTTCAGATCGGGCGTCTAATTGATGCGCCGTCTGCGACATTGGGACCCTTACAACGAGACGGTCCTTTGGGTATACTCTAAGTGAGTTTTCGTGGTAGTTGAGATACGACCAATGGCTTGAGGAGTAGATTCTCCCGGAATCAAGCGCACTGGAGAGCGGGAATCCTACGGCTAGCTGTGACACGAAGGATATGACGAGCAGGACCTCGGTGGCCCAGTAGCAGAGTGGAACTCGATGTTTGAGTAGCTGAGGGGACCTCAATGGTCCAGTAGCCGAGCGGACCTCAGTGATCTAGTAGCCCAACAGATCTCAGTGGTCTAGTAGCTGAGCAGACCTCAGTGGTCTAGTAGCGCAGCGGACCTCAGTGGTCCAGTAGCGCAACAGACCTCAGTGGTCCAGTAGCGGAGCAAACCTCAGTGCTCCAATAGCCGAGCAGATCTCAGTGGTCCAGTAGCAGAGCGGACCTCAGTGGTCCAATAGCCCAGCGGGCCTCAGTGGTCCAGTAGCTCAGCGGACCTTAGTGGTCCAGTAGCTCAGCGGGCCTCAGTGGTCCAGTAGATGAGCGGACCTCAGTGGTCCAGTAACAGAGTGGACCTTAGTGATCTAGTAGCCCAACAGACCTCAGTGGTTCAGTAGCCGAGCGGACCTCAGTGGTCCAGTAGCCGAGCGAACCTCAGTGACACATTAGGGATGAGTCTCTCAGCAGTACAAGATGATTCAGCTTTACGACTGATGATCTTACTTTCTATACTTTGAGTTACACCTGGTGTGAGTTGTCTTTGCTTTGTAGTCTTGCTTTGTGGTTTGGAGTCCCTACTAAGTATTGTGTTACTCACCCCTACATGTGGCTTCGCCCGCACGTGTCGTGTCTCGTTCAGGTGATCGACGCTTCAACGGAGACCTTGGTGGTCCGGGACCAGGTGGTGCTCAATGAGACGGGATGGACGAGCGTACTTCTACGACTACAGGTAGCTACCCTCCACCTACCCTTTAGGTAGGGTCTCGAGCGGATAGACTGTTTCAGTTGTACTTTCCTTTGTGGTTTTGGGCTTGTATTCTGTCCCCTTTGTACTTTCCATTTGTATTGTACTCTCAGTAGTTGTCTCAGTGACAGTTGTGATTTACTTTGTGTTTACTTACCGTAGTTTGAGCTTTGTGCGTGTGTACAAGTTTAAAGGCAATACCTTCCCTTTATTGAGATATGTCTACTCGGTGCTAGTCACAAACCTCTGGCCCATGGAAGGCGGACTTGGTGTAGTCACGACACGAGCCCTGAGGGACGGGTCATGACATACTAGTTGCGCATGTGTCCCGACCTACCACACTGATAGCAGAAAACTCAATCGTTGCCCTAAGAAATTGGTGCCCTCTTCTGACCACTCTGTCTACCACTACCCTGGTGTAAACTCTCGAAGCGGCGCTTCCTGCTATCCGAAGCCACACCACCGGTCCGCCCAACTAGAACTACATGCCCACCACCGGAAGCCTCTTTGAGGTTCCCTTCTGAAATAAGGGCATGATCCACTACTTTATCCATCTTCTTTAAACATAAGATATTTACCTAGGACTTGATATCGTGTCTAAGTCCATCCTGGAAACGTCTCATCGTAGCTGCCTTGTCACCTACCAATGCTTGAACGAAGCGTTACTGGTCAGTGAAACGGCTAGCATACTCCATCATTGACATAGATCCCGGGTCAACCTCATAAATTCTACAGCCTTCTTTTGCCTTAAAGTCTACGGATAGAAATGTTCCAGAAACTTTTCCTGGAAATCCTTCCATGTCATATACATGCTAAGTTTGGACCAAGGCATCCCACCAACGATTTGCCTGCCCCCGCAGCATGTAAGCCGCCAGCTTGACTCTGTTCTCTGGAGGATTCTATATATGATCAAGAATTGTCTGGATGGACTCTATCCAAAACTCAACTGCATCCGACCCACCCTCTCCAACAAAAGTCGGAGGGTGTTGCAGTTGAAACTCCCTAGTAAGCTCAAACATGCTTGGTACAACCCACCTTGGGTCCCTTTCCATCATCTATATAAAACAAGCAAAGTTCTCACGAAACTGCTCTTCTCCCCGGTCACCCTGGTTCATCGAGTTTCCTTGCTCCGTTTCTGGAGGAGCATTCTCAATGACCACTTCCAATCACCCAATCGGCATACAACGTCGTGGTGGCATCTTCCTACAATGCCAAACATGCACCTCAGAACACATAACATAAAGCTTTCATCGTTTACACAAAAGAGGGTTCTACACTAGCCATAAACAACCCATTTAGCATACACTAACCCAACGGTCATCGCCACATCGAGAACACTACCCTCGACCATCCCTACCATGGGTCATGGTCAACATCGGGCAAACCAACATACTTCGTCACAAGTCTTTCATTAGAAATTTTTTAAGACTATTTCCTCAATCACAACCTGTTACAACCAAGATTTTTAACTCATTTATACCCTTTCATTAAGTACACTACTTTAACCATTCCTTAAACCCTTTCTATTTAACCATTTGCATCATTTTATTAGACAATATTTTCTTCAAATTCTCAAGGAAGTGAAATGCATTATACTCTTTATGCCCCACACACCCATCTCGTGTGTGTCTATCATGATGCATGTCACCTATATCCCTATGTGCCTAAAATAATGCATCAATGCACAACCTCGTGTCATTCCGACCGTGAGAAAAATATCATGAAACAGTCACATCACAAAACAAATGCATCACCCAATGGTGAAATATCATCCAACTATAACAACACACAAGAAGAACATCAATCCCCACCCTAGGTACTTGGGTTTTCCCTCGTACATGGGTTAGCTACTCCCATGCACGAGCTCATTGCCCAGACCCTGACACATCCTAATCTCCCGTCTACCATTCCCAAACAGTAAGACCACTGAAAAAACCTGGTTCTGATACCACTTTGTAACATCTCCGACCCGGAAGCTATTAAGTGATGCCCCAAGCCGGGTCGCCACAAGACCTCAAACGCGTCTCCTCGTACGCCAAAGGTTGCCGACTAACAACGAGAGTCTAATGAGTCACACGGGGAAACTATACCCTCTTTAGCATAGTAGGCTCCAACAAATAACATGTGAAATAAAGGAAACAATAAGGAATTAACCAGAAACACGCATTACCAACCAATTCCCAAACGGGGTACAAACCACAACCAACAATAAATATGTCATGTCATGCTAACCATGCCAAGTGTGAAGAACACCCAAAATAAAGACAAACCAAATTTCCCAAGAGGGTCCTAAGTCCATGTATGGATCCTCCTCCATGCATATCTCAAGCCCAACTCAACTCCCTAGCATTGGACCCTTACCCTTGTCCTGACTTGCAACCATGAAATCTGCTCAGGTACCCAATGACGACCCGAGCAGGGTGTAAGTATAACTCAGTAGGCCACCACCAACAGTGTCTATAAAATATCCAGTCTAAATAGATAGTGCATGCAAGTATGAAATAAATGACAAGGTAAACCAAAAGACAACTCGGCTACCATTAGTTAACAATATTCACTTAAGCCATTTTCATCATTATTTTCATATCATCTCTTACACTATATTCATTACTAAGTTCATCTCCATCACATGTTTCATGGGTTGGGCATTTACATCATTTTCATAATAGGTCAGGCCAATCAATTGCCATGCATAAGGAATAAATCATGTTCCCTACCTCACTAGGGAAATCCATTTCACAATATTTACATCACACTTACCTTGGAGCATCAATCCGGGTAGTTTCATCCAATGCAACCATTAGGGGCCTAGAGCATCAGTCTGACACCCTAACCTGTGCATTCTAGAGGTGGGTTTAGAGCATCAGTCCAACTGACCTGTGGGAGGAGCCTCAGTCCTTTATCTCACACCACCAAGCTATGTGCACATCCTTATTCATCTGTTTACCACATATATCATATCACCAACCATACGTAGTCAAATAATAAATCATTCACATCCATAATCGTTCAACATATAAAGCAACTTTAAGTCTTAACCCATTAGCACATTTACCATTTACATTGCATAACCCATTTAACCCGTTCTATACCTCATGCCTTAACCCATTAAACATAATCAACAATACCCTTACATTAACCCCTTTTACATAATCCATCAATTCACATGTATTAGTCCATTTACACATTCAATTTCAAGTCACGATTCATTTAGCACATTCACTTTATTCCATTTAACCATTTTCCACATTTTTTCAAATAACCCCTTATGCCAAAGCCAATGACTAGACACCACTACCATTAGTGCCCCTTTTGAAACCAACTAAATGTGTCAATACATTTATTATGGGCGCTATTTCAACTCAAGCAACTATAGGATTAACTTTACCGTTTTCCATGTTTGGGAATATTTGCGCACCCCATGGGTGGCCCTAAACTGGTCTAACCAAACTCAATGCATCCCACGGGGATCACGAGAAGTTTAAAATCATCATCTAACCAATCATTTTATCAATTCTTACTCAAGACCACAAACGCACATCAAGAGGGAAGCAATAGCCAAGCACACGTGCACAAATCTATAACGAAACTGTGAGATATAACTTGTAAACCAACTACCTCGAAACCGAAGATGAGTGCACCCCTATCCCTTGCCTTATATCTAGATTTAAACACCCCTTGAAGCCCTAATCTAATGTCCACTGAAAAAAAAGAGATTTTTAGGGCTTTAGAAGAAGATAAACAAATCTATAGGCCCTAATCCAGAAAAAAGAAGCAAGAGGAAGATTAGACTCACCCGGAGCTTCGATTCGCAACCAACGGCGCTCCAAACAACCTAGAATCGAAGGAGAATGATCTTTTGGAAGCTTGGGAGAGTTTGGTTCGTCGCTAGGGTTGAGAGGAAGATAAATGGGGAAGAAATCAGGTAGGGGACTTAAAATCCTGAGGGGGAAGTTTCATAATTTCACACTTCTTAATGGGGCGCACGAGTTGCCAAACCGTGTGCAAACTGTGCGCCAACCACTGTCCAAGAGGGGTTGAGGTCACACGGTTTCCTGGGGAGCTCCGAACGGTTTGACAAACCATGCGTTAACCGTGCGGAATGCCTTTGTCCAAGTCTGCACGGTTTGGCTCTCCCCCTTGCATGGTTTTCTTAACTGCGTACCCCTCCTCTTGGCTAGCATGGTTTGGGCGCACAATTATCTCTAACCATGCGCCAACCGCGCAACAAGCACTGAATGGCCAAAATCCTCTTTCTTTCGCATCTCGAACCCCTGGAGCACCCTCGAACCTCCTCATACATCCGATAAACTTTTAATTAACCAAAATTAAGAGATCTAAACCAAAATTTAATCAAGGACATACCTTCAAGAAGTCTGAGATCTTAGAAATACTATTTCAAAACTCATTCTCAAATCATCACTTTTCTCTTGAAATTCCATTTGAGTCAAATCCCTTTCCAAAGCATATTTTAAAAAGGAAATCCCTTTTCTTTTTGAAATCCCACACACACCACCAAACAATCCATAAAAAGGGCCACCAACACCTGTTCGGTCACCTCCATCGAATCGTTTAGAAAACTATGCGGTCCATGTTGACTATTAAGTTGATGTGAGCTCGTCCCAACCTTTTGGTGGAATCACACAAGCCACACAACATGCATACACATATAAAAATGATAACACACAAACATAAAATCACCAAATGAACAAAAGACTCAAATAAAGTCAAGGCCACTCACCTCAATCAAGCCATTTCCCCTTAATTCACAACCCGACCCTCACTACCTAGGCTCGTCCAAGCCTCGCATAACCTCTCAGAAACCAATCTCAAGGCGTGACATCAAATAATTAATTATAACAATTTATAATTAATTATTCAAACTAATTATATCAATTTATAATTAATTTACAATTAAACTTTAAATATCTAGAAAGCCTAAAATATCATCGGACATCATCTGCTTGTCGGAATCGCGAACAACGGGGTCCCGACACGCACCTGAACCTAAGGCATATGAAACCCCCCACACATGACATTGATTCATCCGTCAATTTCATCATTTTGAAATGAAAACCCTAGAGAAATCTGCAAGGTGACGTACCTCAACTGAAACACTGAGAAAGGGTGTGTGTTCTTCATCTCGGGGCACCCTCTAACTAAGTCGAGCAAAACCCCTAGCATATCAGATGATTTCCACCATGCTCCGATGGAAATCGTCACCAAACCCTAAATCAATCACCCAAAAATTAGGAGAGCATGGGAAGAACAAAAGAGGGAGAAGAGAGGACATACCTCAAATCGCAACAAAACGCCATAAAAAATGCTCCATTCTGAAGGGGGGTCGAAGGAGAAAAGATGGGGAGAGGCCCTTGGCTGTTGCGTGTGAGAGAGGGGAAGAGGGGAGGGGCTATGTGGTAAAATCCTATAGGGGAAAATATAAAATTCCCATTTTTAAAGAAAATCAGTATGTTACACGGTTTGTCCGCACAGTTTGTCAAACTGTGCGCCAACCTGCGAGTAACATTGTCTAAGAAAACCCCCCTCACGCGATTGGTTGTACTGTTTGTCAAACCATGTGTCAACCATTCCATCTTCACTACCCAAGGCCACACACCCCACGCGGTTTGACCACATGGTTTGGTCACACGATTTAACAAACCATGCGTCCACCGTGCAAATCCCCTATGCAACTGGATTACATGTTTTTCACGGTTGCTCTACAACCGTGCGCTAATCCCTAAACAAACCCACCCTACACAGTTTACCCAAACGATTTCTCCTCACCATGCAGTAACCGTGCACAGGGAAAAACCTTTTGAAAATTTCAAAACCCTGGGCCCGAACCTCCCGAAACTCATCCGAGCACTCGAGGCACCTCCCGGGCTTGGATCCATATCTAAAAATATCTACTCAGGATGCTTTAACTCTTGGAATTCCAAACTAAATCTCAATTCTTAAAACGTCCCCAACTCCATAATTAAAAATTCAAATTTCCTTTGAAATTTACATCCTATAAAGGAACATAATTTTTCGATCTCCCCACCATCCTCGATAAGTCGCACTAGTATTTCAACCATTGATCCCAACTTATCATGATCGTCAGTTCATAACTAGCTCATGGCACACTACTCTGGAACGACAACAAAACTCCTTTTACGCAACTTCAAACACGAGGCACACTAGTCATCAGAAACAGAGTTGTTGCTCGTCATCATTACCAATACTGAGACAACGCTCAACGACACACGTCCCCATCTCACGATACTATGGTGTCGTTCCAGGGTTGGTTCTACAACCAACCTATCCAACTGTCAGGCTCTCCCCACGAGCACTGATGCACCACTGATTCAATTCACTCTTAGATCACATATAAAACCATTCTGAGCCCCATGCCAATGCATGGATTCCAACTAACACCGCACTCGAATCCCAATCGGGTCTATACACTCACCAATATCCCACTACTGTCTCAAACATCCACTAACTGGTTTCACTTCGCCCACAACCCTTCTGACACGAGGGTCATACACTTATGATCGATTTGATGTTTCCCATCATAGAAGCATCCACATCGTCGTCCCCCTGAACTAACACCCAATCTCTACCGACCACGTCTTGTCCACTAACCTAGCTCATCGTTAAAACTAGACAAATTAGTTATTAAACTCCCACAAAGAACTAGTAAAGCAAGTGAGTAGGGTGTCAAATCCCACAAAGAAGGAAAATGTATGCCGTGACCAAGAAAAGCAAACAAAAACTCTTAAGAAAGCTAAACAAAATATAATATGCAACTAGAGTGATGCCGCAAGTGGAAATGGTAACAAACAAGAGGTGCGTGGTCAGAGCAATGACAAGGCAAATAATAGTTTGGAGGAAAATAGATCACATTAAACAAGTAGGAATTACATGTGACAGGAAAATTTGATTGGTTGGTTAAAATGGCATTTTCCTTCATTAACGCACAAGAAAATTATGGCACCGAGTGAAAAGAGGTTGGCCAGCTTGTTGGCTGATCAATCACTCATTGAGTTATTTCTACAGTTTTTCAATTGTAGAATTCACTCTTTCAAAAAAAAAAAAAAATTGAAATTAGTTTGCATCAAGATCAACATGTCGTTTAATCCAGGCGTGTTACTCTCAGGAGCAAACGTAACAAATCTGTTTGAAGTCAGTCAAGATCAATTTTCATTGTTTCTCAATGTTTGATTAAATGTGCTGTTAAGAATGGAACAAGAGTAACAACCAGTGAAGGAAATCATAAATGAAGTACAAAATGCAACTAACTAAATCGATCTCCTCAAAAATGCTTAGCCAAAAATCATTTTTGAATTAACAATTTCATCAAATTCCATTAAAAACAGAATAAAAAGACGGAAGAAAGGTGAAAGGATCTTCTCTATCAAGAAGCTGCTCTTCCTGCTCGTGCTCCCGTCGCCTGGTTCATCCCCAACCGTCTGGCTTAGTACTGCTGCGTCTGCCTCTCGTCTTCAATCTGCTTCCCCTGCATCAAACCTGCACCACGAACTCATTAAGGCAATTCCTCACAAACATTTGATGCACGTTCTCACCGATCCTTGCAATCAGATCGATGGGGACGATCGAGGTTCCCACAGTCTTCGAGTCTTCATCCTGCACACAAACAACAATCCAGCGATCATAGATCCCAACAACTCCATTCATCGATCGAGCTCAAGCATCTATTCTCCTACGGTCACAGTACAACACCGATTCTTCAATACCTAGTGAATCAGATTGAGTCTGGGTCCCGGTTAAGGTCGGCCTCGGCTCTACTCAGTTCCGATCTCAGTTGATCGTAATAGATCTGTTTCAGTATAACATATTCTCATCAGTGGTGCGAGGTCGGCTTGAGATCAGCTTCTTCTGCCCTCCTTCGTTCAACAATCTTTGATTGAAGCTCACACAGCTTCGGTGGAACTCGAGTCGAGCTGCTTTGGTCGACCACTGTTCTTCTTGGACTCGCCTCAAGCGGCTTTAAAGTCTTCACAACAACAATTAAGCTTAGAACCATCTCCCTCAAACAGACTCGACCGCCTTTCTTCTTCACCCTAGCTCAAGTCTAAGTTCTCCAAATGCAATGAATCGGGCTCGGGTGCAGCTTAGGTTCACGTTCACTTACGCGGCCTTCTCCCCTTATGTAGCTGCGGCTGCAAACAAATTACAACAGAAGAGAATTAAAAATCCATTCAAAATGTAAATATAAATTCAAAACAGATTAAATCAATGAAATTCCAGATTATGAATTAAAATACATTCCAACAATTTCAATTATTAATTGATTTCAACACAGATACTAATTTCAAAAATCACTTCAAGAATAAAATTTCTATTAAATCACCCATTGAAATCATTCAAGAAATTTGTTTTCAAAATGTATGAAAATAGAACCAAAAACAATTTAGCATTAGAGCATGCAAAATCCTGAATTTTCATCAAATATTTAAAGAATAATATTTCTCACACTGAAATTATAAAAAGTCAATATTTCTCCATATGAAGCACATTTTACATTAAAAATCGAATTAGATTCCCAAAATAGATGTGACAACATGTGATGAAATAGAGCCACATTAAATTCAATCTAACTTAAAGCATTGCTTGTCCTCAAACAATCAATTTACATATTCAGTAGACGAGAATAAATCTCAAGAGCGAAAAACTAAAATGCCACAACTCAAACTTTCTAATAGAAACATCATTCGAAACATCTGTCTGGAAAGATTATGTATGATCAGAAAGGTTGAACTTTATCAAACTTCAGCAACATCTAACTTCTCGCCCTCTTGCAGTTTCTCAGTCTGGAGAAATGTGTTCAGAAATCTGAATCCGGTAACTCCAACATTGCATAGAACATCTTCTATTGTGGCTCTATCCGATGAATTGCATCAGGAGCTGCACCCGATTCTCTGCGTTTGGAAAGATCTATGTCCGGAGGAAAGCATCGTCTGACTAAATTTGGAAAGTTCTACAACATCCCAACTTTCCAACTTCCGGACTTTACAACTTTCTTCAACTCACCAACATAGCAAAATTTATGAATTAATATCTAACAACTTTACAACAAACGAATTTAAGACCTTTTACCTATTTTATAAAAACATTCTTTACAAAAAAATTAGTTGTCAACAAAGAAAAAATTAAAAAATACCACAAAGGATCTTCAGTAAATAATATCGATTCATGTGATTAAAAGAAGAATCCTCTAAAGAAGCAGTGAGTACACTTTAGTTGAGAGAGCATTGAGATTTCAAATTGTGATTCGTAGTAAATCAGGAGGGATAATGAGTCTGATATGAATACTGTAACAGTAATTCATTTTAGTGGATTTGGTACATCGGCACATTGCCTTTGTATACTCTTTGGACGTAGCTCAGGATGGACGAACCAAGTTAAATTATTGCTTCTCATGCATGTTTTCATTTCTGTTCATACACTGCTACGAGAAAGAGAGAGAATGTTGTTTTGTTTTATGATGAAACAAGATCCAAACAAGGGAGTGTTTTAATCTGTCATGCCTGCTTGTGCTATGAGTTTATGTTAATTATTTGTTTTATTATTTTGTTAAATTGCAATCCATCATTTTAATTGTTAATATTGTCTTATTTTATTTTATCATTTTTTTATTTAAAATTAAATTGTTTGATCATTTTATTTATTTTGTTTAAAAATGTTTTGCCACTCTTTTTTATTCTGTTTAATTAATTTTTAATACTATATTATTAATTAAATAGTATTATATTTTGTTTGATATATATATATATATATATATTTGTGTGTGTGTGTGTATTTATATATCAATTCATTTATATTTTGTTTTATTTTTTTTAAATCATATGTTAATTTTAATTTTATTGTTTAAAATTTTAATGTATTTTAATGTATTTTTTTTAAATAAATGGTTATATATATATATCAGGTAAATATATTTACACACACGGTGTACTGTATATATTCTCCGACATCATCTCCAACACCAGTGCGACACTCATGGCCAAGGTCGGCCCGGGTAATATTATTGCCCAAGACAGATCTTCAAAATGTTGCCCTTTACCATGGACATATTAGCATAAAATATAAATCAATAATGCTAGCAATAAATTTAAATTTAAAGTGCCTTATGGTTTTTTATGGGTTTTTAAAATATATTTTTTATAAATGGGTTAGGGTCCCCAATAATTTTAAAAAGGGGACCCGAGAAGCGTGAACTCCATTCATGCTTCCTTTGTAAACGTCGTGAAGTATGCATGAATGTGATCCACACATCCTTCCAACCAAATTCTATAAAAGGATTCCCCACCCAAATCTCATTGCCCTCCTCTGATTTTTGTTGCAAAGACCTGCAAAAAATCTTTCTCAACATATATTTATTGCTTTTAAGAAGGTAAAATTTATATTTACAATTTTAATTGTTTAATTGTGTTTATTTATATTGTTTGTATGGTTTATTTATTTAATATGCGATGTGTAGAAATTAGTGTTTGTGTGTATGGTTTATTTATTTGATATGTATTGATGCATGTATGAATGTATAAATTAATGTCTTTTGTATGATTAAATTTCTGAATGAGTTATTGTTTGTTGTATGATATAATTCATATCGAATGTTTAGGATATTTAAATATGGTGTCTAAAATGTAATTTATATTTAGGAAAATAAAATTGTTTTAAAAAATGTATATATTTTTAATTTAAATGGTGAGTTGAATATATTTATATGTATATACAATATGTTATTTTTAAAGTAATATAAATTTAAATTATAATATTCTATACACTAGCAAAAAATTGTTCTTAAAAATGTATATATTTTTAATTTAAAGGGTGAGTTGAATATATTTAGATGTATATAAAATATGTTATATTTAAAGTAATATAAATATAAATTATAATATTCTATACACTAGCTATATAATTTATTAAAAATATATTAGTTATATTAAGTATCATATTTAAATTTATTAAAAAATATATAGAAAATTCTTTTTGTTAATGGTATAAAAAAAGTTTTCTATAAATAATATTTTTAAATTATATTAAGTGTAAATAATTATTATTTGAAGTAATAAAGTATGAAATATAATTAATTAAATATTGTAAAGTAGAAAAATGACAAAAATTATATATATGTAATTTTATTAAATTGAAAATAACATAAGTTTATATTATTTTAATGGTTTTTATGTAAGTGTAAATTATATTACTTTTATTTACTGCTAATAATAATTTTAATCAATAACCTTAAATTATATTAAGTATAAATAATTATTCTTTCAAGTAATAAAGTATAAAGTATATTTACTTATATTTTGAAAAGTAGTAGAATGAGAAAAAAATATTATATATATGCAATTTTATAAAATTGAAAATAACATAAGTGTTCAGTATTGTAATGGTTGTTATATGAGTGTAAATTATATCAGTTTTAATTAAATTTATTAAATGTTATTATTAAATATATATACATATATACATACAAATTGAAAAGTTATTTTTTTGGAAAACAGGTGTTGATATTTAATATATATTTCATATAGTAATAGGTAAAGTTACATAATATGTAAAACATAATAAGTATACCAAAAAACATGTTAAGAGTATTGTGTGATGACTGATCTTGGGATGACCGACCAATGCATAATTGAAATTACATGTCTTTTTTTGTGTATGTGGTTATATAATTTGTAATAATTCCATTTTCTTTTCCGCATTGATGACCTGCAAGTCATCCCTTACTAAGTATGTAAGGACCTGTGTGTCCACTTAAAAAAAGTTACGGATTTCATATCCCTAGACCCCCTCACATGCATGTGAGTAAATTTGTAATTAAAAGGCGATCGACAAGAGTAGTCCCCAAAGAGACGTTTGAGAAAAGGCGTTCCACAAGAGGCATTCCACAAGAGACATTGATGTTTGAAAAAAGATTGGCGGTTGCTGAAATATTTGATAATAGAGACTCTAGGAGTACACCCATAGGGTTTGGTTAGTTTATCAGATAATGATAAACTAATTCCATAGTAAGTCTCAAGATCAATTCATGGTTATTTATTCATAAGTAATTAAAATTTATGAAACATTTGATGATGTGGTATAAAAATATCTAACGTTATATTAATTTTTTTGGTAATAATATCATCAACACTATACCTCAATAGTGAAAAACCAATCCATAGAAAAAGTCTCAAGATCAAGTCAATTATTCAATCATAACCAATTTAAATAATTTAAAATTTTCATGTAGTATATAATATCTTATTAATTATTTTTTTCTAGGTAATCATGTCTGTGCAAATATATTGCAATGGTGAGGTAATTTATACTGATCAGGGTTTTAGCTGTAGTTTTTCATTTATAAGAGTGAAAAATCTTCATGGTTGTCTGACATTGGATGAAGTTATCAATAAGATTCACAATCGACTAAAACTGAGGGCTGATCAATTAATTAATTTAATAACATATCAACATCTTCAATATCCTGAACGTTTATGGCACACTGAGTACCCTCTAGTCGATGATGAGGATTGGATGGATGCATATTTGTTATTCAGGTAACAATGTAGTAATGGTCTGATGGAATTGTATGTGGTGATTTGTGATATTGATGTGGTGCAACAAATTACTACAGAACCATGTTTTGTGAGCTCTGTAGAAGTCGATCCTTCACAACACTCTTATTCATTGCCTCCTCCTCATATGACTCATGTGATAGAACCAAATTATGAAGAAGATGATCAAAATTTGAAAGAAAATATAGGGGACATCCCTTTGTGTACTGCTGATATAGTGAATGAAAGTTTATCTAAGGATGAAGTATTTGCTGAGGCATCAGGTGATGATGTGGGAAATGAACCTTTTGAGGTTCCTATGAGAGACAGACATCCACAATAGGGTGATGTGGGGAATAAACCTTTTGAGGTTCCTATGAGAGACAGTCATCCACAACAGGGTGATGTGGGGAATGAACCTTTTGAGGTTCCTATGAGAGACATGAATCCACGATAGAGTGATGTGGGGAATGAACCTTATGAGGTTCCTATGAGAGACAAGCATCCAAGACATCCACCAGTTAGTGGTAACCATCATTCAGTATTGAGTTCCTTAGTTGAAGGAATATCACGTGAACAAATTTTTTATTAATATGTCATTACACCGACTTCTTAATTCCCCGGCATTATAGGGAATAGATCTGCATCAAATGATAACGTCATTTATGTCGGGCGGGAGTTTGAAAGTAAATGACAGAGCAAATTTATGTGCATATTTTTAATCAAATAATGAGTATTTTTTAAATTTTTTTCAATGATAAACCCCATGTATTTAAATTTTTTATTAAAATAATGGGTATTTTGAATTATAGAATGAAAATGATCTAAATTGTGAAAAGTGCCTAATTCTGGATTTTGACAGATTTTTACATCAAGGGTATTTTGGTCATTTACTAAAAAATATAATTCCAAATTTAGTGATTCTTTTTTTAGAATCCTTATTTTATTTCCTTCAACTTTGTCTTCTGGATCAGGGGCTGATTCGGGCATCTAGAGGCCTAAAAAATCAATGAAGTTGAAGATTTTTCCAGACAGACAGCGTGAACCCCACCACCGTAAAGGAACCACATCTCAGCCTACACACCTTAAATGGATTTGATTCCACCTGGAATAGAACAAGGAAACATAGGCGTGTCTATAAAATTAATTTTATGGAGTTTTGAAGTCATTAAGGTTTCTATTGTATGTTATAATTTTGGAGGAAGCTTCCTGGAACCTTCGTCAAGAAAAGGAAAACTACCAATGAAAAAATCATAACTCATACGTAAAGTGGCCAAATAATCTGAAATTTGGAGGGTGAATGGAAAACACATTTATGAAAAACTTTTATTAAGGGTTACATGCGTTAACTATCCATTTAATAAGACAAAAATTCTAAAAGTTTTAGAGGAAGAATTATGCCTATAAAAGGAGGCCCTTGCCTCCTTCCCAAATGATCAGTGCGACACCCACAACCAAGGAGGTATCCCACCAAGGAATAGAACAATGATGCTCCTCTATTCCCCCATTATTTCTTCTTTTACTTTTATTTTCATTTTAGTTTTGTTTTAGTTTTAATTTAAATTGTAATTTGAATTTATTTTAAATAAATCCATGCATTTTTATTTTGGTTTTCATCATTTAATTTCCTCTATAATAATTATTATAATAATAATAATAATAATTAAAAACTACTATTATTATTATTATAATTATTATTTATAATATCTCAGTCGTAATTTCAAATTATTTTACTTTATTTCTCTCTCATATTTCATAAACTATTTTCTTAATTAATAATAATAATATTATTATTTTCACATTCATTATAAATTATTAATATCTCTCTCTCTATATATCGCTCCAATCCATCCAACTTTGTGATCTCTTACTCTCGGAAATGAGAGGCTGACCCTGAAGCTTGGCCCGGGGGGAGGTCAAGGTGTTCTTAAATTTTCTTTAAAGTTTATTCAAAATTTGTGATAGACTTGAGTAGTATGCTTGGGAGAGGTGAATGTCCTCGATTAGGTGACAATCCCCAATGACATGCGGCTCAAGATATTTCTATTTTGGAAAATAATAGTGATTCAAACATGAGATTTCATGTTTGATTTATCAAACTAGAATCAAACATATAAAGGAAAATAATGATTGAATCCCTGACTGAACCCCAAAACCAAGTCCTTTCTTCCTAACTTCATTATGTTTAGAACTATATCTTAGTATAAATTTAGAATTCTTTCTTTACATGTCATTGTTTTAAATAATCAAAATCCACAAAAAGAGATAGATTAGGTGAATTAGATAAATTAATTGAACCAAACTGAAAGGCTCCTCAAGAGAGACGACCCTGGTCAGCCACTGTGCAGCGCTAGAAAAAATATAATTGTTTTTGTCCATGCCCCACAATAGACTTGTGCCAAAACTGGCACCGTTTCTGGGGATCTAATCAATAGTTTATTTAATTTTTCTATTTTCACATCTTAGGTAGATTTCATTTCTTAAAAAAAACTAAAAAAACTTTCATGATGTATTCAAATTCAGAATATTATGCATGGAAAAATTACTCACAGGTGTAGCAACAACAACAACAAGAAGAATATTTTAGAAGGGCTCAGGTGTAAGAACTTAGAGAAAGAATTGAACAACTGACAAGAAAAGCTGAAAGAGTGTTTGATTATGTTCATGTATTAATGGAGAAACCCAACCCTAAGCTGGAGAAAGAACCTAAGAAAGTGGTGGAAGAAATTCCACCACTTATCTTTGAAATTGAAGAACCTAAGGAGGCAAGGGTGGAATACTTAACTGTTGAGATACAAGTGGGATATCAACAAATATTGGATGAATTCTTGATTAATTGTGAGGAATTTCCTGATCCACCTATATAATACAAAGAATAAGAGCCAAAATCAGAGAAGAAATAAACCACTCAAGTGGTGGAATTTGAAGTTAAGATGGAGGAGACTGACTACCAACCTCCATCCTCAGAGAGGCTACTCTAAAATGCACTTACCACTATGGAATTGATTGAATCTGAACCAATCCAGAGATTTGATCACTTCTCATACTCTATCTCTTCTGATTTTATTTAAATAGAATTATACATCACTCCCTATTGTTTTGATTTTATAGGTTCATACAATCTTTACTATGCCTTGGCGAAAGAAGATGAAGCTAGATGTGCACCTGCTGAGGAACATATGGAGCTCCCTGGACATGTTGAATATTTTCTCAAGGAAGTTCACGAGGAGATTCCATTGGGTTTTTCTAAGGAAACCATGACAAAAGTTTCTTACTTTGATGGGGAATATTTTGATCTTAATACTTCATGTTTTAGTTTTATTCAAATATAATTACACTCTAACTTTCCCTTTGACTGTTCTTTTGATGAAACATACCTTAAGGAACCGCTAGACATATAAGAATTGGGTTCACAATTAGAAACCAAGGAGGATGATTCATATTTCGTCCTACCCCCACCATGCAAGCTATACCTCATTGTGAAGGTGGGGGAGATATGGTGTACTCTATCCATGGATCATCTCTCAATAACAAGGATGAAGAAAAAGCTGGGAAAATCAACATGTGGTGGTTCAAATCAAAGAATCTTCATTCACCATTTGAATTTGGATAAAAATTGGTACTGCCCTCTAGAGGCAGTAAAAATTAAGGGCCCACTTGGGGGATCATATCAAGATTTATCTTTACTTGATTTCTAGGAACTTAGATGTTAATTTCTTTTCTTAGATGTATTTCAACATGAAACCCACTCCCTCTATCTTTTTTTGAGATTAGATGAAATGATACTTAAGATTAATTGAGTTGTTTTCTATTATAGTTTCATGATGGTAGAAGGCAGCCCCAAACAATGAAGAGGAAGGACCAAGTTTCATGAAAAAAGGGAGTTCACTTTTAGTGTTTTGTATTTTAAACTCTACATTTTTTGGTCCACAACATGTCTTGATCTTTAAATTTAAAATTTCATGAACACACTTGAATTATGCTTTACTTGAATAGTCAAGGAGACATGAGTTTCTTAGGAATCATGTGATTCCATGTTTTAGATTTCAATGATGATATGATTGAATTATTTAAATGGAAAATTGAATGTTTAAAGTGAAGCATGGATATTGAAGTAACGACTCATGATTTATGGAAACAAATTGATTCATGTAAATTAAATTTCCCAAACATTTTTCATGCTTTGAATTTCTGAAATTTATGTGAATTGATTTATTATTATTAATCATGCCTTGAGTAATTTTCCAATATCATATATATCATTACTGAGAGGATTTCTAGACCAAGTACTTCCTATTTATTCTTGAGCATATTTTTGAGTGATCTTGGGACATATAACTGACCAGAACTTGTATTGAAACTTTTCAAAGCTATGGCTGTGCAAAAACACATTTAAAATGATTGAGGTATCCTTTTAAAATCTAGTTTTCCTTAAAATACCACCTTTACATCAATCCTTATTTTATCCCATAGATACCATGAATGACCTTTATAGGGATGATCCATGTTTCAAGCCATTTTTATCCATTCCTACCCTCCTCTTAGTATTTTCATGATCTTTTAAAGTTGAAGTGTGGGGGTAATGGGAATCATGGTGGACATGATGATATACATTAAAAGGAAGAAGTGTGGGGGTATTATTGTGGTAATTGTAAAAGTTTGTAGAATCATTAATTATAATATATTATTTTCCCTTCTTGAATTAAAAAAAATGACAAAAATGAAAAAAATATCCAAAAAAAAGAAAATTGGGTTGTGATTTGGGAGAAAAAAAAATCACCATTTTCTAGACCAATGATCTTCTGATCATATGTGGTTAGGCGATGGATGTGAGATTTTATCTAATAATAACTTTCTAAAAAAAGAAAAAAAGTACAAAAGTAAAAAAATATTAAAGATGGTGAACAAACCATTCATTATGCATAATTTGATCATGACCTTACTTTTAGTTTTGGGGAAGTGGGTGTTGCTACTTTGAAGGAGAGAATTTCATTACACTTTTTGATGTCATGAATTGTACTTAAGAGATCCTACTTGAGACTTAATTTTTAAAGCATCAAATCCTACCAACCTTAAGCCTCAGAGTCATTTTAACCTTTATTGTAATTCCTCATGATTTTATGTGTCTTTTGTCTTTACAAAGTGGAGAAAGTAGTTCATTTACAAGACTATGGCTAAAGAGCATGTTCTAATGATATGAGCACAAATCTACTTGAATTTTATCATGAATGATAATAGAAAAGAATCAAAAGTGAGGTAAATCATGACTTTTCATGTTTAATAATAATGAATCAAGGACCTTGGATGAATGAAAGGATAAGTTCCATCAATTTTCAAAGGGAAAAAGTAAAACATGTGAATTATTTATTTCTTTGAAAAATGGGAAATTAAATTGATATCTTAAGCATATTTTTGAAAGTTTGATTTCACATTGATTTTTTTTATTTTATTTCTTTGGAATTTGAATATTAGTAACATTGGTGTCTTCTGATTTCCATGTTGAGATTTTATGCTTGAGGACAAGCATGGTTTAAGTGTGGGGGTATTTGAAAGAGCAAATTTATGTGCATATTTTTAATCAAATAATGAGGATTTTTTAATGTTTTTCAATGATAAACCCCATGTATTTAAATGTTTTATTAAAATAATGGGTATTTTGAATTATAGAATGAAAATGTTCTAAATTTTGAAAAGTGTATAATTCTGGATTTTTGACAGATTTTTACATCAAGGGTATTTTGGTCATTTCTTAAAAAATATAATTCCAAATTTAGTGATTATTTTTTTATAATTCTTAGTTTATTTCTTTCAACTTTGTCTTTTGGACTAGGGGATGATTCAGGAATCTAGAGGTCTAAAAAATCAACGAAGTTGATGATTTTTCTGGGCGAACAACGTAGACCCCACCACCGTAACGAAACCACATCTAGGATTAAAGAACTTAAATGGATGTGATTTCACCTGGAATAAAACAAGGACACATAGAACCATCTCTAAAATTAATTTTAGGGAGTTTTGAAGTCATTAAGATTGCCATTTGATGTTATACTTTTGGAGGAAGCTTCCTAGAACCTTCATCCAGAAAAAGAAACTACCAATGAAAAAATCATAACTCATAAATTAGGTGGTCAAATGATCTTAAAGTTTGAGGGTGAACGGTAAAAAAATTTATGAAAAACTTTCATAAAGGGGTCTATGTGTGAATCATCCATTTAATAGGCAAAAAATGTGAAATTTTTTAGAGGAAGAATTCTGCCTATAAAAGGAGGCCCTCGCCTCCTTCTCAAATGATTAGCTCAACACCCACAACCAAGGAGGGATCCCATCGGGGCATGGGCCGATGCTTCTCCTCTCTTCCCCCCTCATTTCTTCTTTTAATTTTATTTTCTTTTTTTAGTTTTAATTTAAATTGTAATTTGAATTTATTTTAAATAAATCCATGCATTTTTATTTTGGTTTCCACCTTTTAATTTATTCTATAATAATAACAATAATAATAATTAAAAACTATTATTATTATTATTATTATTATTTTCACATTAATTATAAATTATTAATCTATCTATCTATCTCTCTCTATCACTATAATCCATCCAACTTTGTGATCTCTTACTCTCAGAAATGAGAGGCTAACCCCAAAGCTTGACCCAGAGGGAGGTCAAGGTGTTCTTGAATTTTCTTTAAAGTTTATTCTAAATTTGTGATAGAATTGAGTAGTATGCTTGGGTGAGGAGAATGCCCTCGATTGGGTGACGATCCCCAATGACATGCAGCTCAAGCTATTTCTATTCTAGAAAATAATAGTGATTCAAACATTAGATTTCATGTTTTATTTATCAAACCAGAATCAAACATATAAAGGATAATAATGATTGAATCCCCGACTGAACCCCAAAACCAAGTCCTTTCTTCCCAATAGGCGTACTCCAGTAAACTTTCCATAAAAAATATAATTGTTTTTTTCCACGCCCCACAATAGGCATGTTCCAGTAAACTTGCCATAAAAATGTGATAAAACAATACCACATAGAGAGATATTTCACATTTTTGGTTGATGAGTCGAAGAAGACAAAATATCTCATTCGATGTGAAAAATATGGGCCAAAATGTAAATTCTGATTATGTGAAATATATGATATTTTTTTTTGCATGTTGGAAGATAACCAAATTAAAAGGCTCACACACTTGGGTGCATCCAAACTTGTCATAGGATGACTCTTCACTTGATGTAGAGTTTATATCAAATGTTATTGTTGAGATGATACAAACATGTCAGGATGTTCCTATTTACCTTGTTCAGGAAAGAATTCAACAATTTTTTAACTATAAGATATCCTACAAAAAAGCTTGGAATGAAAAATAGAATACAATTGTAAAATTGTATGGTGATTAGGATAAATCTTATGGAATGTTGCAACAATTTATGAAAATTTTGTCTCTCAACAATTAGATTATTTATCATTTGGACACTGTTGATTATGTGCCCCCCAATCACCAAGTTTATTGATCAAATTTGAAGTTCAATGGAATTTTTTGGGTATTTAGGCAATGCATCATTGCTTTTCCCTATTGTAAACAATTCATTCAGGCCGATGAAACTTTCCTTTATAGAAAATATACAGGTGTTATACTCATTTCTTACACACATTATGATAATCATGATCCTATACCACTTGTATTTGTTATTGTTGAGAAGGAGAATTTTGAATAATGGAGTTGATTTTTGGCATGTGTACACATTCATGTCACACAAAACCAAGGAGTGTGTCTGATATATGATCACCATAAAGCGATTATAGTAGCTATAAATAGTGATGGAGTTTATTGGATAGATCTGAATTATTATCATAGATATTTCATTAGATATATTTCAAGTAATGTGCATAAACATTTTAGAGATGAGGCAATAAAGAAGGTGATCCTCAAGTTGAGTTTGTTTTTTCTAAACTTACTTTTTTTAAAGAAAATTTAATATCAATTTTAATACATTATTCTCTTATGGTTTTAGAATATGAGTGCCAACAATAAGGGTTTTATCAACGTCTTGAAGAGATTCAAAGGGATAATGAAGACGTGTATGAATATATGATGCCAATTTTAAAGGAAAAAATAGTCATTATCATATGATGGTGTCAGGAGATATGACCATATGACCACTAATATAGTGGAGTGCATAAATGGGGTCATCAAGGGTGTGCAAAAACTCATGATCACATGGTTAGTGTAAGAGAAATTTTATAGATGTGTGCACTACTTTATTGAACGGTTCCAAAAGGCATATCAGAGGATGGAAAATAGAATGCGTTTTACTCAGCATTTCCAAAGTGATATTGATCAGATACTATACGAGGATTCAATATGGAGTGTTCTAACCTTTGATCAGTAAAATAGGAGTTTTTAGGTAAGAGAGTGCTACGATCGAGCTACATACACCAGTGGTCGAGTGCTTGTGGTCATGTTGGATAATAGACACTGTGATTGAGGCAACTTTTAGGCATTGAGATATCCCTATGCATGTGTTGTTGCAACTTGTGCTTCAATAAATATATCATGGGAGCCCTATGTTGACCTAGTGTATCACATGATCACTCTGTTTAACTGTTACAGTGCATATTGGATGCCTATTGGTGACTTTAATTCTATCCCATTGCCTACTATTTATCCGACTATCATCCCTGATATTTCCAGGTTTCGTAAGTTGGTTTTGTTTTCATTTATGTTTTTTTTTCAATTTCTATCATTTTTTAAATTATTGGTTTCATACTACCATGTTGCACCCCCCAAGGAAGACCAAAGTCAAATCGAATAACAAATGAGATGGATTGGCCTCGACAATGAGGAGGGGGACTACGATGCAATATTTTTCACGCAGAAGGATATACTCGTAAGAGATGTCCCCAAGTTGTAGGACAGAGATCCACATCCCGTCATCCATGATCGAGTCTGTGTATTTTATCATGAATGTGTATATTTTGTTTTGTATGTGGATGTTTCAGTAATAAATCCTTTTATTTCTGACTTTCTCCATTTATGACATGTTTCAATTTTGGTTTGTTTCATTTCTGGATTCTATCAGAAATATTTTTTTATACTATTACTATTAAAAAATATACAGACAACGAAAATGAATATATCATGCAACCACATGTTCAATGCGAGTTTTTCATCACTGCTAATTTATATAAAAAAATTTGAATAAATTAATCTTTATTAGAGATCAATAAAATAAGAAATTCATAAACTAAACCAATAACACCGCCCACAAATATTTGTATACCTTATTTTTCTTTTTGTAGTTTTTTTTTAAAAAGTTTACAATTTTTATTGAATTCACTATAAAAAAAGTAACGATGATATCATTTTTATAGATGGAAGGTCCTCCATTGCTCACATCCCATGCTACTCATGTTTCACAGCTGGTTATAGAGGGACATCTTGTGCCTCCTTTGAGTGTACATAGATCTCATCATTTCCATCATGTTGTACCACCTCCTGCTACCATCCCCTATCTTCATCGTGCTGAGTTCTATGGCATAACGATGTGTGACTTCACCTTTTTTGACCATCAGATCATTGTTGCGCTCATAGAGAGATGGAGGCCAGAGTCACATACATTCTATTTTATAGCGGAGGAGATGACTATTACACTACAAGATGTGTCCATTATGTTGGGCCTCCCCATCAATGGTGCGGCTGTCACAGGCTGAGACGGAGTAGATCGGTTCAAGCTTGTTCATAGATTACTAGGCATAGAGGTCCACGATGATGGCAGGTCTATCGTCGGTGATAGATTAGGCATGCCCTAGTTAGACCATCACTTCATACATATAGTAGAAGATGCTGATGAGATCATCGTGCTGTGATTTTCTCATGCTTATATTTTGAGGCTGATCGGTGGAACTATTTTCATTGATCACTCTACTACATTTGTACATCTGATGTATTTACCTTTTCTGGAGGATTTGGACCAGGAAGAACGGTATAGCTGGGGGTCTTCTTGTCTTTCATATACATACAGGGTGCTATGTAGCGTATGTCTCATTGATAAGATGAAGATCACATGATATGTTGTTCTTTTATAGATGTGGGTATGGGAGCACATCCCTTTCTTAGATCCACATGCTCGTGTGCCATTGCCTGTATATATTGTAGTAGAGTCTCTATGTGGATGATGATATGTTATTACTTCCTTCTAATGTCTAACTTAATTGTATAATTTTATATTATAAAATGTAACTATAACAATGTTATCTATAGGTGGAGTCAGGCACATTGGCATTCAGATACCGCCAAACACGACATACACACACTACTACAAATATGGCCTTTATCAGCGCTAGAAAAGGGAATTAACAATGCTAAAAAAGCACTGTTAATCGAGGCGAAGATAGGGGGTCCCTTCTATCAGTGCTAAAATGTGATGATAAAAGGGTCCTTTATTAGCATTTTTTAGCACTGATAAAAGACCCCTTTTATCAGTGCTTTTAAAAAGCGATGATAAAAGTTAATAAAATATTAAAAAAAAATAAAAAAATATTTTTGCAATTCTGGGGGTCTTCAACAGCGCTTGAAGCCCCCCCTTTAACAACACCCCACCCCCATGGTATCCCACGCACGCCCCAGCCAGCTCCACCCAGCCCCACCCCCTTTAATAGCGCTCCCACCCCACTTTAATAGTGCTAGGTTATTCCCCCCACCTGCGCCCGCGACCTACCTCCCCAAGGATTCAAACTCGAGACCTGTTGCCTGCGCGCCTAAGCCTTTACCACTCCACCATATTGCTTTGCTCTTCATTTATTAATATATCTATTTATTTATATATATATATATATAGTTATATTTACTCATATATTAATATATATATATATAGTTATATTAATATATATATATCCGTATATTAATATATATATATATATTAACACATATATATTTATATTAATATATATATATATTTAGTTATATTAATATATATATAGTCATATTAATATATATATATATAGTTATATTAATATATATATATATATCCGTATATTAATATATATTTATATCTATTTATATATATATATATATAGTTATAATTTTTTATCTGTATATTTATTTGTATATTAATATATATTTATAAGATTAGTTTTAAATAAATTTATAAAATATGTTTTCTTATGTGTGTTTATAAACAAACAAACAAACAAACAAACAAATAAATAAATAAATAAATAAATACATATATACAACACACACACACACATACGAATAAATACATATATATGTGTATCTGAAAAGCCATAGAATGTTAAAACGACCATAACTTCTAATTCAGAAGTTATATTGAACTCCACAACTAGTCAAATCGAAGAAAATGAAAGAATCTTCGATATGATATGTGACACAATCCTAGAGGACATCCGGATTAGAAGTTATATTTGAATGTTAAAAATTTTGGATATCTGGACTAATAACTCAGTTTTGGAGGCCTTCTGGGCCATTTTTGGCCTCGAAAATTATGACAGAATGTTCCCTTAAATTTCTAATGTGTAGAGATCATTGCATGCTTCAATTTGATATGCTGTAGAGATCAAACGGACACCCGGATCAAAAGTTATGGCCGTTTGAAGTTTGAGTTACATTTTCAACTTATTTTAGATATTTTATTATTATTATTATTATTTTTGTCTTAAAAATGTTATTAAATGATTATTATTCAATGATAATTAGAAAATTATTAATTAAAAATATTTTTTAAAATATTTTATAAGCCTCTTTTACTAAATATCTTATACATTAATTTTAGATGTCCATTTATCCTTATCTAAAACATATTTAAAAAATATATATTATATTTATATCAATATAAATATAATTATATATCAATATATTATTTTTTATGATTTTTTTGAAATATACACTTTATTAACGCTTGGAAAAAGCACTGATAAAGCCACCCCTTTATCAGCGCTACTAAAAAAAGTGCTAATAAAGGGGTCCCCTTTAACAGCCTTAAAAAAAGCGCTCATAAAGGGGGGGGGGGCTTTATCAGTGCTTTTTTAGCGTTATTAAAGGGTGGAGCTGTGGAAACCCAATTTTGTGGTAGTGAAACCTACATACTTATGATGGATAACCTTCATCCAGACGATGTAAGTGATTATTATTTATGTTGTTAAATATTTATTATTTACTCTACATCTCTTCATTTATTAATCAATTATTCATTTTTTCTTTCAGATTACATGGATGCTATATACTGATGATATCATGTAGAGTCTTCCACAGTATTGTACGATGATGCTTTCTACCAGCTCCTACATGGTTCCATTGATTCATTTTCATATTTTCAAGTGGAATCCAACTGATAGAGTTATGTGGCAGTTCAGATTCCTTCATCCCGTTCCTGATTTTCCCAGTTAGTTACCTTCACTGTATTCCCTGAATATGTCAGGGAAGATAGACTTTGATTGGAGGAGATATCATGCCACATATATTTATCTATGGGATATATGACAGGAGTCCTGATTATGAGGGGCGGGGACAATATGTTTTCATTTATTGGATCAAATGGATTATGCATCTTGGTACTCTAGGTCCCCAATTAGATTTCTGTCATGACATGGATGGGGCTTTCATTAGTTTGTATTCATTATTCCTTCCATTGTTAAACATATTTTTTACTAACATTACTTAATAACAGAATTTTTTTTCACAGGATACCCATATCACCCGCCTCCTTCACATCTCTCATACAGTAGAGGGAGGCGTATTTGACCAGACATATTTTCACAGCACTATGACAGAGTTGATTGCGTCAATGGAAGAGATTTATCATGACATTTTTTTGATCCACCACATGATGCTGAGGCTTCTGATCTTGATATATATGTACCAAGGGGTGATGAACCTGTTATGCACTACTACAAAAACGGGCAATAACAGCGCTAAAATCGGGCTTTAACAGCGCTAGAAAAGCGCTGTAAAGCTCAGCGCTGATAAAGGGGGGGGGGGGGGGTCCTTTAACAACGCTAAAAAAGCGCTGTTAAATGTCACCTTTAATGGCGCTAAAAAAGCGCTGTTAAAGGATACCTTTAACAGCGCTTTTTTAGCGCTGTTAAATGTCGCCTTTAACAGCGCTAAAAAAGCGCTGTTAAATCCCTGCCTGCTGCTAATAAAAAACCTGCACTAGTACAGCCAGCCGAGCAGACCTGCACAAAAACCAGTATATCAACCACAGACCTGCACAAAAACCAGTATATCAACCACAAGCATGTCATCAACTGATCACAACCCAACCAAACAGTGTTCTTACCATGAGTTAGCTACCATCTACCCAGAAACCAAAACTACCTCATTACATAGTATCACAAAATATTCCTACACAACTCAGAAGATAAATACTAGAACATTCCACTATGCATTGTTTCTCCTTGGATTGCCACTTGGTTTTGACAAATCGTGCAGAGCCCGTGCTCCTTGAATCATTCTGCAATACATAAAAAGGATATCCTAACTCTCCCAACCATCACCCTTAGTAATTATGTATATTAATACAAAAAAGGTAACATATCATAAATTGGGGGACTATAATGAGACATCAAGATTAACATTCTATATATAGGATCGATGTCTGGTAGGATTGGTTGCGTTGATACATGACTCTACCTGGACCTCAAAAATAGATATATGATCTCACTCCAGGACTTTCAGAGAGACTCCAACTATGTCTAGGACGTCCTGTTGAAGCGATCGTACTACCGTAAGTCGGAAAAGATACCAAAACCATCCTAGGAAGGATCATGGGAGCCAACCCTAATGAAATATGTCCTTGATATAGTGTTCAAAGAGATCAATCATGGTACATAAAATTATGTGTCATTTAAAGGGTCACATGCCTTGTCGCTTTACCTTGGGTAACTCCAATGTTCAGCTGCCTGTGTGAATATACATGTCATATCAATAGGAAATTACATGGCATGTTAAAAAACATATACGTGTTACCCGTTGATCTTGTGTCCTCTTATGCACCCTTGCCCTATGTTAGTACATGACGTCGATCTCGTGTGATTCTTCCTGTGTATCTGTACAAGGGATAAACTGCGTAGCTGGCTCATTAAAGACGTGTAGTGGGATATATTCCATGTAGGAAAGCCATGTAATCCACACCCCAGGTTTGACTCGTACACGTCACATATGACCCATGGATCATTGTACTAAAGTGTTAACACAATCCTAAGGCGTTTGGTCGGTTTCCCGTATGTCAGTTGTTGATTTCACTTAAAAATAAACCCATTTTGAACAAAATAGAGGCACTTTGAGTGGTGTCGGCCACACCGGGCCTCGGATTGAGTCGGGGTTGACTCTTACACATCAAATTTGACCCATGGATCATTGCCCTTAAGTTTCAACAGAATCTAAATGCGTTTGGTCGGTTTTCCGCATGTCAGTTATTGATTTCACTTAAAAATAAGTCCATTTTGAACAAAAGAGAGGCACTGTGAGTGGTGTCGGCCACACCGGGCCTCAGATTGATGCGGTGTTACGTCACACATGAGTCATTGATCATTGTGAAAAAGTATCAACGCAATCAGAAGCCGTTAGATCGATTTGGCGTATGTACGTAAAATATTGTCCATTTTAAACTAAATACATACACTTGGAGTGATACCGGTCACACCGCGCCTCTGATTGAGGCGGGGTTGACTCGTACACGTCACATTTGACCCATGTATCATTGTCCTTAAGTTTCAATAGAATCCCAATGCGTTTGGTCGGTTTTCCGTATGTCAGTTGTTGATTTCACTTAAAATTAAGTCCATTTTTAACAAAACAGTGACACTGTGAGTGGTGTCGGCCACACCGGGCCTCAGATTGATGCGGTGTTGAATCGTACACGTCACACATGAGTCATTGATTGTTGTGAAAAAGTATCAACGCAATCAGAATCCGTTAGATCGGTTTGGCGTATGTACGTAAAATATTGTCCATTTTAAACTAAATACATACACTTGGAGTGATAACGGTCACACCGCGACTCTAATTGAGGCGGGGTTGAATCTTACACGTCACATTTGACCCATGGATAGTTGTCCTTAAGTTTCAATAGAATCCCAATGTGTTTGGTCGGTTTGCCGTATGTCAGTTGTTGATTTCACTTAAAAATAAGTCCATTTTTAACAAAACAGTGACACTGTGAGTGGTGTCGGCCACACCGGGCCTCGGATTGATGCGGTGTTGAATCGTACACGTCACACATGAGTCATTGATCATTGTGAAAAAGTATCAATGCAATCAGAAGCCGTTAGATCAGTTTGGCGTATGTACGTAAAATATTGTCCATTTTAAACTAAATACATACACTTGGAGTGATACCGGTCACACCGCGTCTCGGATTGAGGCGGGGTTGAGTCGTACACGTCACATATAACCCATGAATCGTTGTCCTAAAGTGTTAACACAATCCGAAGGCGTTTGGTCAGTTTCCCGTATGTCAGTTGTTGATTTCTCACTTAAAAATAAGTCCATTTTGAACAAAACAGAGGCACTTGGAGTTGTGTCAGCCACAACAGGCCTCAGATTGAGGCGGGGTTGACTCGTACACGTCACATTTGAAGGTGAGTATGCATACACGATAGTTGACCTTCTTAGAGAAGGGTTTCTGGAAGAGTATAAAAGACATGAAGCAATGAAGATCATTAGAGTGTTGGAGCAAATGTGGTTGTTACAAACAATGTGGAAATCGGCTTGTGCAAAGCGACCTAAGTTACAACTTGCAGGTATTGTACTCTATTTTTTTCTGGAAGGTTTCAGTTTAAATGCATTTTGGAATGATAATTTCTAGCCATTGCCTTTTAGGTTTTTTTGACAGCCGAGGGGAAAGGGTGGGGTCTGAAGACATTGTAGGATATGTCGAAGGGTGATTTTGTGTGTGAATATGTTGGAGAAATGTTAACTCCCGCAGTTCTGAAAAGAGTCACTATTTGAAAGAAAGTCACAAGTTTAGATACATCTCAAGATGGTCAGTTTAAAGACATTTTGAGGGACACTACTAAAGACATGCTCATGGGTCACTGTTTTGTTAAAAATGGACTTAATTTTAAGTGAAATCAACAACTGACATACGGCAAACCGACCAAACGCATTGGGATTCTATTGAAACTTAAGGAAAATGATCCATGGGTCAAATGTGACGTGTACGAGTCAACCCCGCCTCAATCAGAGGCGCGGTGTGACCGGTAGCACTCCAAGTGTATGTATTTAGTTTAAAATGGACAATATTTTACGTACATACGCCAAACCGATCTAACGGCTTCTGATTGCGTTGATACTTTTTCACAACGATCAATGACTCATGATACATAGAGAAATTCACTGGCCACCTTCGAGAATGATCTGAAGCACAAACCATGACAGCATTATGTTTTTAACTTCAGCACCTCAATTGAGAATGTGACACCTTTCAGGACTTGGCGCCATTGTATGTCGTTTCGTCCACTGAATGGGTCTATCCTTTTATTTAATTTTTTAACTTCAGTCAAATATTCTAGAAAGATGTCGCGGCAGATCCTTCACCATTTTGTTTTGCTGAACATCTCATTACATTGTTAAAAAAAAGCAGGGTGTCTTGCATGGGCAATACGTTCCTGTATTGAAGATGATGCACTCCCATTTTAATGGACTAGGTTTACTCCCTAATCTCATACATAACATCTCATGAGACAATAGATTTAACCAATGAATTGGAGTCCTATCTGGGTACAACCATCATACGATTTTCATGATTATGTGTTCCACAATAATTAAATCAATCATTAGGCTTAAACAAAATAATTAACCATGTGGGTTCGAATAAATGGGAGTGCATCATCTTCAATACAAGAACGTATTGCCCATGCAAGACACCCTGCTTTTTTTTAACAATGTAATGAGATGTTCAGAAAAACAAAATGGTGAAGGATCTGCCGCGACATCTTTCTAGAATATTTGACTGAAGTTAAAAAAATTAAATAAAAGGATAGACCCATTCAGTGGACGAAACGACATACAATGGCGCCAAGTCCTGAAAGGTGTCACATTCTCAATTGAGGTGCTGAAGTTAAAAACATAATGCTGTCATGGTTTGTGCTTCAGATCATTCTCGAAGGTGGCCAGTGAATTTCTCTATGTATCATGAGTCATTGATCGTTGTGAAAAAGTATCAACGCAATCAGAAGCCGTTAGATCGGTTTGGCGTATGTACGTAAAATATTGTCCATTTTAAACTAAATACATACACTTGGAGTGATACCGGTCACACCGTGCCTCTGATTGAGGCGGGGTTGACTTTTACACATCACATTTGACCCATGGATCATTGTCCTTAAGTTTCAATAGAATCCCAATGCGTTTGGTCAGTTTGCCGTATGTCAGTTGTTGATTTCACTTAAAATTAAGTCCATTTTTAACAAAACAGTGACACTGTGAGTGGTGTCGGCCACACCGGGCCTCAGATTGATACGGTGTTGAATCGTACACGTCACACAAGAGTCATTGATTGTTGTGAAAAAGTATCAACGCAATCAGAAGCCGTTAGATCGATTTGGCGTATGTACGTAAAATATTGTTCATTTTAAACTAAATACATACACTTGGAGTGATACCGGTCACACCGCGCCTCTGATTGAGGCGGGGTTGAATCTTACACGTCACATTTGACCCATGGATAGTTGTCCTTAAGTTTCAATAGAATCCCAATGTGTTTGGTCGGTTTGCCGTATGTCAGTTGTTGAATTCACTTAAAATTAAGTCCATTTTTAACAAAACAGTGACACTGTGAGTGGTGTCGGCCACACCGGGCCTCGGATTGATGCGGTGTTGAATCGTACACGTCACACATGAGTCATTGATCATTGTGAAAAAGTATCAAAGCAATCAGAAGACGTTAGATCAGTTTGGCGTATGTACGTAAAATATTGTCCATTTTAAACTAAATACATACACTTGGAGTGATACCGGTCACACACAAAATCACCCTTCGACATATCCTACAATGTCTTCAGACCCCACCCTTTCCCCTCGGCTGTCAAAATCACCCTTCGACTATCTGGTTATGATTTTTGACAGCCGAGGGGAAAGGGTGGGGTCTCAATCCGAGGCGCGGTGTGACCGGTATCACTCCAAGTGTATGTATTTAGTTTAAAATGGACAATATTTTACGTACATACGCCAAATCGATCTAACGGCTTCTGATTGCGTTGATACTTTTTCACAATGATCAATGACTCATGTGTGACGTGTACAATTCAACACCGCATCAATCCAAGGCCCGGTGTGGCCGACACCACTCACAGTGTCACTGTTTTGTTAAAAATGGACTTATTTTTAAGTGAAATCAACAACTGACCATCTCGAGATGTATCTAAATTTGTGACTTTCTTTTAAATAGTGACTCTTTCCAGAACTACGTGATATGAAGGTATTTTGGAGATTTTACTGGTTCATGCATGATATGAAGGTATTTTGGAGATTTTACTGGTTTTTTTGTCCAAAGGCCAAAGAAATGTGGTCCATCATTCTTGCATGTTACTCGTACACGTCACCAAGGACCTGTGGATCGTTCTCCTACAGAATGAAGGAAATCCGGATGCTTCCGGTCAGATTTCCGTAGGTCAGTTGTTGTTTCCAATTAAAGTGGTGTCCATTTTAAACAAGAGAGCGACCATTTTAGTGGTTCAACATTCTTGCATGTTGCTGGTGCATATCATCTGTTAAAATGGAAAAATGACTCATTGGAGAAAGAATGTTTTATTTAATAACAATTACAATTTTACTACGAACATTTACATACAACAATATTTCATCTTTTGATCCCCTTAACCCCTCTCAAAAATGACCACCAATTGTACATGTCCCCAAGTCAGATCATCATTGTATTTGTGTACAATCTGTCATCAGGTATGCGGCCCACTCGTTTCTGAACACATCTATATCGTCTTGTGAGTATGAGGCTTTTCGGCAGTCATAGTAGTACTACAAAATAAAAAAATAAATAATTAATAAATAACTTAAACGAACTAGTAACCGTTTTTGAAAATACCTCTTTAGGGATGCTAGTTTGCTGATGAAAAACGATCTCTTTCATAAATTTACAAACATAATAACCGCAATCATTATCGTTTGTTTGTTTTGGAAACTGCAAAAAAATTGATCATTAGGAGAATAAATAACTTGTGTTGAAATGTGTTTGGATAGTGAAATTTTATTATATATACCCTGATATTTGTCCAGACGTAGTACTTGCTCGGCTCCTTATGCTTAGCCCCTGTCCTCATACCATGATTTAGACGATATTGGTACACCGCCCTATCATAACAGAATCCTCAGTAAAAGATAATATATATTATATAAATTGATGTTTAGACCTAAAACGTAAGATGTAGTGTCTTACAGATTCACAAACTCCATCATGTATGGTCGGTTTGATGGATATCCTAGCTTTGAATCCAGAAAATAAATCTTCGGAGTATCCAAGTTCACCGCAATTAGCAACCAATGTTGCCTAAAAACACAAAAAGGAATAAGTAATAAAAAAAGTGAAAATATAATTGATATGCTTTAATCGTAGAGTATTACCCCTTCATGGTTGGTATTAGGAAAAGTCTGTCATATGTAATCTTGCGTTCAAATGTTTTCAGCAAGTCCTTCACTATTGCATCCCTTTTTGATGACTCTATTTTTGTTTGGTGTGTTGATGTGATATGAGGACTAACCAGTCCAAATCTTGGCTCATGGGAAAATCCCTTCAACTGTTTTTCATAAATGCGTCTGTCAACAATATAAAATGCATTTAGTCATAATTTGCACATTAGATCAGCTTTTAGAAAATCAATTCATGGAAACATACCTCATATATACATTTACAACAGTGACACCTAACCAACCGTTTTCAAGGATTTCATTTACATTTTCAGCAGCAACGAAATCTTGACTTTCCTCTCCGTATATATTATCTTCGAAAATCACTATATGACTATTACCATCTTTTAGCTTCGTATCCACATGAGTCTTCAATGCTAGTAAATGTGGAAAGAGAACAGGTGGTGTTATTGTGCTTTCAGTAGCTCCTTGGGATCGATTGGTCGATCCTTTAGATGGTTTCGAGCCGATGTTAGTCACCCCCTTTCCTTTCTCCGTCTATAACAACAATCATTGATTCAGACACTCTTTTCATTAATTGTTAAGGGTTTAGCTTGAATTTAAAAGGAAATAAATACCTCTTTGTCTGCATGTACTCTTACAAGTTGTGCCGGCCATGCAATGAATGTCCCAATAGCCTTTTCAACCGTATGAATATCATCGTCATCAAGTGGAATAGGTAGCATTGCATTTGGCTCATGAGCTACAGTAATCGTCACTTTCAGATGATCTTTTGAAAGTGGTCTATTATGCAGTGTGGCATCTGGGATATTGAACACTGTAGCCCTCGCTACAAGGTGATAGGTGGGTGTTGACAGATATAAATCACAATCATTATCACCCTGTAGAAGATCAGTACAGATAAATTATCAGTGTTTGTCTGATTCATATTTCATGGGAACCGTTATTAGAATATTGATTACCACGGCTAAGACATTTTTTTTAGGTGAATGGCTCGCCTCAAAGCTGGTGGGAGGTGGGGCAGGATGTTCATGCGGTGGTTGTTCCTGAGTTGTGTCCTCCCTTTGCTTCCCACCCATAAAAGTTGCTAGCAACTCTCCCTGCCATTGCAATTGTGCTTCAAGGGTTGCTATTTTGTCGCTCATTTGTTCCAATTTTTCCTCTGTATCATCTATTTTTTTCTTCTTCTCAAAATATACTCGGGGTGTCACCCCAAACCCTGCACCTCTGACACGACCGTATTTTTCTGGCTGCTTCAAAGCCGTCGATAATAGGTCTGTATCAGCTACAGGAGTAGCTGATTCCTGTGACTGTCAGATATAGGAAAAAAACTAATTATTTTTATGTAATAGCAATTTTAAACAAATCTTTTTATCATCGTGTCATACTTACACATATTTCCCACACTTTTTGTGTGTTCTCATCTATTAACTTCCCTTCTTTGTTCACACGTGCCTCCTTCCATAGCACATGACGTGGGATAGAAGTGCATTTGGTTTTAGATTCATCAATCTACATATAAACATAGAAAGATAATTATGATGTTGTTTATTGGCACCTAACAATATTACTGTAAATTTACAATACGTACCATTTTCTTTTCTAATGAAGCGTACCCCATCCTTGCTTTACGATAGGGGTATGTTGGATTTGATGCACGTTCCTTATTTTCAGTACAGAGTTTCTGTTTCATAAATGAAATATTGACAATCAAAGTGATGAATACATGTATCCTCAAACAACGTATTATCACTCACAATGTACCTAAAACTTCTCATCCCCACGACGGCCAATAAATGCATCCCATGCTTCTTGGGATATCAGGTGCGCATAGACAATGGGTGGGTGCGGGTTTATTTTACCTTTAGAATCTTTCAGGTGACATCTTGTTAAAATAGTACGAAAACCTCGATGAATCTTTCCTGCAAGCCTTAGTACATAATCCTTGTGTGAGTCATCTACTATAAATGTACTCTGCAAGAGATTGAGAAGAGTAAGACACTGTTTCATCATTTTATTTGCTAGTTAATTAAAGAAATAAATTCATAATGTTACCGTAATTTCTTCCCAGATCACAGCCTTCAACCCGGACACAACATGGTTCCATGAATCTATGTCAATCGGCACGCGTTGCCGAGTGACAACTCCAATGTAACTGCTAAACATAGCCTTGTTGGGATTCACATGTTGGCCTCGTGCATTCCATCCGACTTCAAATTTGATGCCTTTGCTTTTCGCCTTAAGAATTTTGGCTAACACTGTCAAACTACGACGCACCTGTGATTTCTGCGACGTCGGTCCTTCATTCCCGACCATTTCATCGATATCAACATCATCTATATGTTCATCTACTATGATATCAACGGCATGTGCTGATGGTTGTTGGACCTCAACACTAAGAGAAGGAGCCGCAACAGCAAGAGCAGCAGGAGGAGCAGTAGGAGCACCAGGAGCCGCAGCAGTAAGAGCAGCAGCAGGAGCAGTAGGAGCACCAGGAGCCACAGCAGGAGGAGGAGTAGGAGCCACAACAGTAGGAGCAGCAGGAGCCGCATCAGGAGCAACAGTAGCAGCAGCATGAACTGCAGGAGCAGCAGGAGCAGCAGCAGCCGCAGCAGCAGCTGCTTGAGAGACTTGTTCAGTCTCAAGGTTAGGAGCACCAGAATGTGCAGAAGTCATTATCTGCAAAAGTGGTTGAACAGTTCATTCAAATTACATAAATTTTGTAATGATAAGATAATAACATGAGATAACAAGATCTATATTACAAACAAAATATAACCTGTTTACTGAACTCTCTTTCTTTTTTTCAAAGGTTGAAGAGATTTGACACCTCTATCGACAATCCAAATCCCTTCATTGTGGTCTCCTCTAACATACAAAACATCATCTGCATTGGGACCGCTCTGAATTGATTGTGACGTACCACTAAAAGGATCGTCCTCAACTGAATTTTCATCGGAACCCTCAATAGTTTTGGACGATAACAGAACAATCGACCACTTTCGGTTTGCGGGATCTGGAACATAAAAAACTTGTACCGCTTGTGATGCCATTATAAACTGTTCGTCTTTGTACCCTTCTTTACTAAAATCAACTTTCACAAATCCCCATTCATCTATTTTAACACCACTATTGTTATCAATCCATTTGCATTGAAAAATCGGCAATTGAAATGTCGTATAATCCAACTCCCATATTAGTTTGATAATGCCAAAGTATGACATATTTGCATAAATTGGATTTCTATCCTTACTACCAGAAACATGCATCGCTTCAGCCACTAGTGTAACTCCACTATTTTGCATGGTACTCTCTTCATCATGTTCATCCGTATAGAATGTATAACCATTAATTACATACCCATTGTAAGATAATACATACACACTTGGTCCAGCGGCTAGCCATCGAAGTCGTTCTGAAATTGAATTCGGATTTTCATCCAACTGCTTAAAAATATGGTCCTGAAACCATCCTATAAACTGGTGATTATGTGTATCTGCTAACCATTTTTCAGCCCTCGATGGATTCAACTGCCTAAGAATTTCTTTGTGAGTTTCAATATATGGAGCAACCTCCCAACTGTTATGCAAAACATAAAGATGAGCCTGCTCCCGATCTGTAATACTGATTGTTACAACTTCTCTTCCAGAAATTCCCTCACCCTCAATGCGTCCAGTGTGACGAGATTTCGGGAGACCAATGCTTTCCACATCAGATAGGTATTCAATACAAAATTCAATGGCTTCCTCAACAATATATCGCTCCACTATACAACCCTCTGGCCGACTTTGATTTTTGACATATCCTTTCAAAATCTTCATATACCGTTCAACAGGATACATCCATCTATAGTGCACAGGACCACAAAGTCGAATCTCTCTCACCAAGTGAATCATCAAATGAACCATCATATCAAAGAATGTTGGCGGGAAGAACATTTCTAATTCACATAATATGATGACAATTTCTTTTTCCATAGCTGGCAATTTCCCCGGGTCTAAAACTTTGCTACATATAGCTTTGAAAAAGAAACAAAGTTTGGTTAACGTATGACGAACATTCTTGGGTAAAATGCAACGTAAAGCTATAGGAATTAGATCTTGCATCAAAACATGGCAATCATGTGATTTCAAACCTTTTAACTTCAAATCATTCATTGACACAATGTTCTTGATATTTGATGATTACCCCTCTGGAACCTTTACATCATTAAAGAAGTTGCAAAACTGATATCTATCTGCCCTAGAAAGAGTATAAGCAGCAGGAGGAAGAAACATTCGATTTTCACCTTTCACGGGAGCCAACTCTTCTCGTATTCCCATGTCAACCATGTCCAACCTTGCCTTAATTCCATCTTTTGTTTTGCCAGGGGCATTTAGCAACGTTCCAATAACACTATCACATACATTTTTTTCCACATGCATCACATCAAGAAAATGTCTGACGTACAAACAATTCCAGTATGGTAATTCAAAAAAAACTGATCTCTTTTTCCAACCGATTTTCGTAAGGTTTTTCGAAAATGGTTTACCAAAAACAGTGTTCATATCTTTTACTTTCTCAAACAGCTGATCACCTGTTAGTGGAGACGGTGTTGTGCGTTTTTCTGAACTTCCATTGAATGATGTCGTCCAAGATCGGTACTTATGCCGACGAGGTAGAAATCTACGATGTCCTAGAAACACAGATTTCGATGAATGTTTCAACCTAATTGATTCTGTATCTTCTTCGCACACGGGACACCCTTGAGTTCCTTTAATGCTATAGCCTGACAAATTTCCATAAGCAGGGAAATCATTTATTGTCCCATACAACATCGCTCTCAACGTGAAGTATTCACTTTTATAAGCATCATACAACATTACACCTGAGTCCCACAATAACTTCAAATCCTCGATCAAAGGAGTCAGATAAACATCAATATCGTTACCTGGTTGTTTTGGTCCTGATATAAGCATAGATAACATGATGAATTTTCGCTTCATGCATAACCAGGGTGGCAAGTTATAATTTAGCAACATAACAGGACATGTACTATGAGTGCTGGTTTGAAAACCAAAAGGATTCACTCCATCTGTAGATAACACAAGACGAAGGTTTCTCGGATCTTTTCCAAATTCAGGATACTCATGATCAATTTTCTTCCATTGAGGAGAGTCGGCCGGATGACGTAATAACCCATCTTTATTTCTTTTATCTGCATGCCACGACAATTGTCTTGCAGTTTCTTTACTTCCATATAAACGCCTAAACCTTGGAATGATTGGAAAGTACCATACAACTTTCGTAGGATTGGATTTATCTTTCTTGTATCGAGAAGCACCACACTTTGGGCATTCTGTAAGTGATTTGTTCTCCTTTCGAAACAATATACAGTCTTTCGGGCAGGCATGTATTCTTTCAGAAATCATTCCCATCGAGCGTAGCATTCGTCTAGCTTCATATGTCCGGCTTGGGAGCTCATTATCTTCCGGGAGCATGTCATTCAAGAGAGCAAGTAGTTCCGTAAAACTGACATCACTCCATCCATTGCCTGCTTTCAATTTATACAACTTCAGTACAGCTGACAATGTTGTATACTTAGTGCAAGCAGCATACAATGGCGTCTTTGCACAACTCTTTAACTTCTCAAACAATTTTGGGCAATCACGGGGTTCATCTTGAATTGTCTTTGTCATTTCCTCAATACGATCTTCATCATCATTGACATCTGTAATCACATCCTCCATACGGTCTTCTTCATTATCTATATTTGTATTCATATCTGACGATCCATAAAACGCAGTTTTATCCCAGCCAGTACCTACATTCGCTTTTTCTCCGTGTTTATTCCAACATTTATAACTCCGATCTATTCCGTGACATATCAAATGTTCTTCCAACTCCTCTGGAGTAAGTAGTCTAGAATAACAACAACGTAAACACGGACAAAGGATTTGAGAAGGATCCTTTGTGTGATCCTTTGCAAACTTGATGAACTCTTTCACTCCGTTCTCGTACTCTATTGTTAAACGATTAGAATCCATCCAATCTTTATTCATCTTCATCCTATTTGAATCTCAAATATTAGTATTTATGGTTCAAGTACACAAAAGAAGACTTCCAAATACAGTAGAAGGGAACCACTTCCTTGGAAGGAGATCAAGTAGTCTAACCTATAATCAAGATTCATAAAAAAGAATATTAGATTCACTAAAAAGATGATTATCTATCACTCTATAAGGAGGATATAACAGGAGATAGAGGATTTCCAATCGATGAGAGATACCTTTATCAGAGAGAAACCAAATGCATCCACTAGAGCTTCTATCTGATTTGTATAGGCACTCAGGATACAAAAACTATATTTAAAATTCATGTGAGATAAAGAACGAATAATTAAAATAAATAATCCATTATACAATTTAAAATTCATTATCATCTCTATTATGATTTGTATAGGCACTCAGGATTCATTCTAGTAGTGGTACAGGTTCCCCCATTAATCATGAGTGATAGAGGGAATAGTAGTTTTTGGATTACCTTTCTTGTTTTATACAATTTATGAAGAAATGACAAGGGTTGGAAGTACTGAGTGTGTTTGACTTGAAAATAGAGGTTCAGTTGCAACACCCTCTGATGTTTTCTGGAGAGGGTGGACCCAAGGTAGATAAGTTCTAAATTTAGTTCATCTAGAATATTCTAGATAACTTTTCTACTCCTTAGTAGAATAGGGTAGAGTTGGTAGCGTATATGTTATGGGGGCCAACAATGATCTACTGTGATATTTAGTCTTGGGATGAGCATATGGAGGGAATGACTTGGAAGAAAATCTAGGATATGTTCATGGAGCACTTTTAACCTACGACATTGAGGAAATGAAAATATGAATATTTAATATGTTTGACATAATTATGTTTGATAATGATAGATTATGTTAGATTCTTCACATACCAGTAATGTTTTTATCTAATGTTGACAGGAGATAAGGTATCTATGAAAAAAAAATTAGGATGGACTTAGATGTGAGATTAAGTCCCAGGTAAATATATTTTTTATGAGGTTTGTTGAGGTGGTGGATCAGGTTCTCATTTCCAAGGGGAACCTAAAGGAGACTTGTAGTGATGGTAGGGCGGTTTCAATTGAATGATCTAGTGGTACATATTATGATAGTAGGATTCACCATTATGATATCTTCCACTAGGGTGGTGGTGGATAGAGTATCTATGTGAGAGGATTTTTCTCTTAGAGAGGTTTTTAGTCATCTTCAATCAATGAGGTAGGTCTGGTCACATGTTAGGCCTATGACTTTGACCACTAGTGAAGTGTCAATCATGTATCAGGATGGTTCATATATATAGGTTCTACATGAACACTTGTAATAATGGATTGAAACAAGAAATATTTCCCCCAGTAGTAGACTGGTTCTAGGATGTGTTTCATGAGAATTGATCAGGGCTACCACCTAAAAGAGACTTTGAGTTCATGATTGAGATGATGCGTGTAGTTGAGCCATTTTATATAACGCCTTTCAGAATGAAACAAGAATAGATTCAGGAACATAAAACTCAATGAGAGGAGTTAGATTACGAAGGGTGCATCTGCTCGAGTATGTCACCTTGGGGATCTCATGTTTTATTTTCCAAGAAGAATGACAGAACATTACATATGTGTTTCTATTAATAGAATATGAATCAGATGAAAATTAAGAACAGATATCCACTTCTTTGTATTTTTGATCTATTTGACCAGCTGAGGGGTTCCATATTGTTCTCTAAGATTGATCTAAGGTTTGTTTATCATCATTTGAGGTTGAGAAATTCTGATATACTATAAACTAATTTTGAAATCATGTATAGTTTTTATGAATTCTTCATAATAAAATTTGTGTTGACGAATTACCCATGGCATTTATTCTCTTGATGAGTTGAATATTTCACTTGTACCTAGACCAGATTGTAGTTGTTTTATGGATGACATATTGGTGTAATACCAAAATAATGATGATCATTCCCAACATCTGGACATCATCATGAGTACACTTAGAGAGAATCAGATATACACAATCTATCTATATGAAAACATATACATCTTCTTCATAGATTGTTACCTTAAGGCGGCGGCCGAGGGCGTTGCGGGTTGCGGAAGGCGGCCGCGGAGGGTGACCGAGGGCGGCCGAGTGAGGCGGAGGGCGACGGAGGCGGCGGAGAGCGGACGAGGGCGGCGGAGGGCGGCGGAGGGCGGCCGAGGGCGGCAGAGAACGGCGGCCGAGGGCGTTGCGGGCAGCCGAGGGCGGCAGGCGGTGGAGGTCGGCCGAGGGTGTTGCGGGCGGCGGAGGACGGCGAGTGTACCGAGGGCGGCAAGCTCCGGCGAAGCGAACACAGCAGCGGTATTCGGGAGAAGAGTAGCAGGGTTACAGTTCCGCGAGGGCTTTAGCTGCGATAAAACGAGGGCACTGTGCGACCGACTTTATAAAAAAGTCGACTAAGGTTTTATCAGCGCTAAAAAAGCGCTGATAAAGGCTACCTTTATCAGCGCTAAAATTATAGCGCTGATAAAATCTAGCTTTATCAGCGCTTTTTTAGCGCTGATAATATTATGATTTATCAGCGCTAGAAAAGCGCTGATAAAGATTCCCCGTATCAGCGCTACAATTATAGCGCTGATACCGGGTCTCTTTATCAGCGCTTTTTGAGCGCTGATAAAGATATTTTTTATCAGCGCTTTTTGAGCGCTGATAAAGGATACCCTATATCAGCGCTGAAATTTGAGCGCTGATAGAGGTGTTCCATATCAGCGCTTTTTTAGCGCTTATATAGGCGAACCTTTATCAGCGCTCAAAAAGTGCTGATAAAGACCAACTGTATCAGCGCTAAAATTTTAGCGCTGATACAGACCATATTTATCAGCGCTTTTCTAGCGCTGATAAATATTACTATTATCAGCGCTAAGAAAGCGCTGATAAACATTAGATTTTTCAGCGCTGTAATTTTAGCGCTGATATAGGGTATCCTTTATCAGCGGTTTTGCTTAGTGCTGTTATAAGGGCGCGCTTCCCTTGCCCATTTTTGTAGTAGTGATGGATGTTGATGTTTCACGAGAGGAGGGTGTTCATCATGATCATCCGGATGCTCCTCCAGATTCTCAGTCACATCCATAGGTAGATATAGAGGTTGACTGGTTTGGGCTGGATACTTTATTATGCCCTGCTTTGCAGGAATCCACGGTAAATAATCCATCTTTTTCATATGTTGGCGATAGTTCTAGCTAGTATAAACTATCCTTAGAGGATAGAAAAAGCACATGTGGTGAAACTATACATCCACCGCCTTTCATACAAGAGGATGTGGAGATGACTGCTGATGATGATATACAGGAGCAGCATACCCTAGGATGGAGACGTAGACAGACACGGTGTAGACACATCCTATATACGCCTAGTTGTGGGACAAAGGAGAATCCAACCCATAGGCATAGATTAGATTGATATTAGATTTATGATACATGTTGTATGTGCCTTATTGTTATCATTTATAGAGTCCTGTTCCTTTTTTCAATAAGTGTCTTACTGTTATCAAATTATCTATCAAAATCAATACTATTTTCTATTCATATTAATACTTAGTATTATTATCTATATATGTATAATAAATAATATTCTTAAATTCATTAATAAATTTTAATTATATTAATTATTTTGAATTAAAAAATACTCTGGATGAAAAGATCTGTGAACTTGAAGAAATCTTGAAAAATATTATTAATCTCAATTATTTTAAATTGGATGTAAAATCCTAGAAGATCGTGGAACATGAATCTTTATTAAAAAAATTATGTTGCATGAAGAATAATTTGAATGAATAATGGATATTTTTAAAGAATAGGTGATTATGATTGAAGATCAGAAAAACCACCCAAATCTCTATCCCCAACTACATCCTCAAAGGACCGGATCTGAAAAATCACCTCCCAAAGATCCATCAAGGCCTTTCCCGCTTTTCATGAACCATCCTCTTAGGACCACCATCCCGTGCCATCTTCTATGACACTGTCACCAGAAGCTGCAACCGTCAGAGATCCCGTACATAGAAGCCCAAACACCGAAGAAGCCAGGGGAAAACCCTAGAGAATATGGGAGATCTCATCCAAAGCTGAGAGCCCATCCCAATTGGACCAACTTTATTGAGAAAAAAACTCAAACTTTCTATTCAAATTAAGAAGTAAAGAAGATCTACCACATTTCATTAATCATTTTTTTATTTTATCTATTCTTATGATGTAAGGAATTGATGATGGATCAATTTATTAGGGGAGAACATGAGAAGCAGTGAGTGCTATCAATTCTTGATCACAAATACGAAGAAGTTATCATCCTTGAATGATTCCTCAATTGGTTTTCAAATATAAATAAGAAAGAGGGTAATCATTGACGAATTTTAAGAATGTGTTAGCATATACATGACAATAAGTATAAATAAGATATCATAATTATTTGATTATATTTTTGGTATCTTGAAGAATAAGTATTGAATAAGATCATCCTTGGTGAAGTTATATAAGTTTTCAAATATGGGAAGTCACAAGTCGAAGATTAATTCTGATGTATTCTTCATATTGAAACATCTTGAAAACCATTATTGAAGAGATCCACCATTATAAAGATGTTTATGAGTGTTTCCCTTGAGGTACAAGCAAATAAAGAAATATGAAGTTACTACCAAAATTAGTATATTAATTAGAATCAAATCCAATTATTGTAGAATGTTCATGAAGATCGTGTTATTTAAAGAGGTATATTTTTCTAAATCTCTCTTCCTTTGTTAACAAAAAAAAACTCAATAGAAATATATTGTAATTTAATTAATCAATGACATAAGAAAAGTTTAAGTATGGATGTGCTCAAAGGCCGCTTATACTTTTTATTTCACTTGAATGTTTTTGATCTATTTGATAAAGTGAGTGCATGAGTTTTAGGTTGATTGTTCTAATTAAATTTTCATATCTCATTTAATATCTTTATTTTGAAATAAAATTGGATTATCCTTGATGATAAGTACATGAGTTCTCATTTCATGTGGTATCACGATCAATTGGTAGAGGATAACATTGTTTCCCAAATCAAATCCTATTGTTTTCTACACCGAGTATGGATCATGTAGACTTAGAATGAAATAATGGATGACACATTTCTTAAGTATGAAACGATACCATTTTACCTTGAACTTTTTACTTTATGTTAATATATTAGAGAAGAAGTGGAATGAATTTGGAGATATTAACATATTGACATATTTAGTTGGAAAGAAATTTGGATACATGACTCTTCTGCAAAAATTGATAAACAAACACTACTGGCGATCGACCAGTGCACCAAGAATCAGACTAGTTGATAAAAATGGAAATAGAAACTATTATTAATATTTTTGATTATTTAATTAATATGTATTAATATGTATTTTTATTTATTTATATTTTATACATATTGGTGATTTTTTAATTAATATGTATTTATATTTAATTAGTATTTATTGATGATTTTTTTAATTAAAAATTCTGAAGGAATCGTGAATCATGTTCACACTTCCTTCATACAATTCACCTGGGAAGCATGGACGAGGTTCACGCATCTTGGGACCCTTTTTTAAAAATACCCATAACCCCATCCCATTTATAAAAAAGACTTTAAAAACCCAATAATAAAAAAAAATCTCTGCCCCATTTACCTGTAGATTGAAGAACCATTTGAATCACGTTGAAAAGGAGGCAAGGTGGCAGAGCAATGGATGCATTAGTAGAGTGATGTAAAAAAATGACATCAATGAAGGTAGGAAGAGAGGAGAGGAGGCGCAATGATCAGTTGTGTCGGCAGGGAGAAAGTGAGGCAAGAAGGCGGGAAGGTAGGCTGGGAGGTTGTGTTGTAGACAGGGAATCAATGAAATGCAGGGGCGAATAGATGCCGAGGCGAATAGTGAAGCAGATAAGGATGAAGGGGAGGAAATGAGTCTTGACACCGGAGGCAAGGAGATGAGCGACTGGTGCTGATATACTAGGGTTACGATTGGAATTTAGAGATAAATGGATATGGGATAGATGTGAGTGAGGATAGGGTGGACGGTTTCCCCCTCACAACTTGTTTCCCTAGCTCAGGGGATCGGGGGTCTGACCCTCAGGTGGGGCCTGCTCATGGAAGTTTGATCGTTCTGTGTTTGTCCATGCACGATGAATCCATGGAAAGTAGCTTGACACCTATGCCCATTTCATATGAATCTCCAGACTCGCAGGCATGGCATCTCGTTTGATCAGTGTTGTGTCCACAACCTCGTCCACACCGAGCATCTCGTTGACCTCCTCTCATCCATGCGAGCTGTGCAAACTACGACAACTCCCTCTTTCTTCTCCGTCCACCAGTTTGTCTTCGACACCAATGTGACACGCCTCCTCTCCTGCATAATTACACACCACCTTGCGTGTGTGGGGTCCACTCTCTAATCTGGGAGTCTTAATTATCGGCATTGGCTCTGGGATTCTTTGGTGGGTAGCATGGTCGGTAGTTGGATTTGTCCTTTGGTAAGAAACCAACCATGGTGAGAAGCTTCGTAGATAGTAGCTGACGGGAGAAATTTCAAGGGTTGATGAACCAACCCTTAATGTTGAAGAATCTATTTTCTTTATAAAGGTATTAAAATCCAATTGTTTGTTATGGGCAGTATGTTATAATCCTCTAATGAGAACTAGAGAGATATGAAATAGAGAAACCGGCCCTCTTCTCCCGTGGACATAGGTCATCCGACCAAACCCTGTAAAAACCCTTATGTTTTTCCGATTTCTCCGTTTTTGTGTGATTTGCGGTGTCACAAACCTCTGCTGCGCCCCAACAAGTGGTATCAGAGGGAGCCGAAGTGATCAGAGTCAAAATGGAGAAACAAAAAAAAATTTCCGGTGACCAGAAAATTGAAAGTGTTCATATACTTTTTCTGAGTCTAGATTCATGAAGAGGACGACAAGACGATTCCAATGACGTAAGTGGCGTTGAAAACGAAGCTGAAATGAAGAAGATAAGATTGGTCAAAGTTTGGTCAAAACTGCGGGTGAACAGTAACCCCGTGCCGGAGATGGTGGTATTGTTCACACCACCGGAAAAAATCCCGGTGATATTCTGGTAGCTGCTTCGGTGCGCCACATCATCACCATGTCAGCAAGTGATCTGGACCATTGAATTTGTTTTGGCGATATCTCGACCAATCAGACTCCGATTTTGATGATCCAGGAGTTGATTTCGACTATTTAGACTATTTTGGATGCATCTGTATGATTAGTTTTTAAAAATTAGAACTCTGTAAAGTGGTTTCAAAAGGGGTGAGGCATCGACGGTGGTGATCGTGTTTTGCGACAACAACAATGGCTGGTAACGGTGCATTGGAAAAATTTGAGATTGAGAAGTTCGATGGTCGGAATAAATTCGGCTTATGGAAAAGCATGGTGAAAGATATTATTATCCAGTATGGAATGATCAGACTGTTTATCAGAGAAAATCCCAAGACAACTATTGACAATGATTGAGAAGAGCTCGAGATGCGGGTCGTCATCACAATTCAACTATGTCTGGAAAATGACATAAAGTACTCAGTGTTGGATGAGACCTCACTGAAGAAGATTTTGAAGAAGTTAGAGCAACGATATACGATGAAGTTTCTCACCAAAAAATTATTTCTAAAGAGGAAAATTTTACCAATTGTGCATGGACGAGGGAACAAATTTGTTGGATCACACCAACGAATTCAACAAAATCCTAATACAATTATGGGGGCTCAATGTGAAGGTTAGAGAGGAAGATAAAGAACTTTTTATTTTATCATATATATCAATCTCAATTTATGGGATTGTGACTGTATTGCTTATGGGGAATGAAACATTGAACCTGGATGAGGTGATGGCGTTGATTCAAGATTCAAAGGCATTTTGAAGACCTGAGACACATTCAGGTGAGAAAATAATGGTGATGCGAGATGATCAACGTGGAAGGAGCTGATATCAGAAGTCAAGAGGTAAATAATGATGGACAAAATTGAGGGGACGTGATCCTAATGAAGTCACATGTTTCTAGTACGAGAAAAAAGGCCACTATAAAAGTGACTATGGAGAGCACACATGGTACATTACTGGGAAAGAGAAAGTTTAAGAGAAGGTTACGAACATCACAGAATTATTGGCAGATGATGAAGTCTGCATTACAATAGGAAGCTCTCACTTAGATGGGAGAATCGAATGGGGAGAAGTGTAGTGTAATTACTATAAAATATACGAGCACATGAAGTAGGATTGCTGTTTTTTAAAAAGGAAGAACAAGCGGGCTCAAAATCTAAAATTAGAAAAATGAGTTTTGGATTTAGGGAGCTTGGTACACATATGTACAACGAAAGGTGCGTTTCACAATTTTTAGCAGGAATGAGATTTTGTGAGACTTGGTGATGGGTCAACATGTGAGGTTCGAGGAGTCGGGATGGTGAAATTGAAGACACCTGATGGAGTAGTACAAAAACTGGATGACATAAAATTCGTTTCGAGGATGATACTGAACTTGGTATCATTAAGTAGGTTCTATGCGAGAGGATACAAGATTTCCATAGCAGGTGGAGTGTTAGACGTCTCACGTGGGGATTCAACGATGCTTACTGGGAAGAAGTCTCAAGGGTTGTATCATTTTATGGGGACTTCAGTTAGCCCGAGATCAATTGAAGATAGTGGAAGTGCCATGTCATCTGGCATGAAGAAGCGTGTTCGATTTACTGATGAAGTTTTCAACACCAGCAAGGAGACTGCAGGTCAAGATTCTACCCCAAATTGGTCGCGAGGGGGGGATTTGTGGGGGACACTACTTAATTTGGGAGTCTTCATTGTCGGCAATGGATGTGGGATTATTTGGTGGGAAGCATGGCCGACAGATGGATTTTTTCTTTGGTAGGAAACCAACCATGGTGAGAAGATTCATAGACAGTAGCCGACAGGAGAAATTTCAAGGGCTGATGAACAAACCCTTGAAGTTAAAGATTATGTTTTCTTTATAAAGGGATTAAAATCCCATTGTTTTTTATGGGTGGTATGTTGTAATCCTCCTACATGAACTAGAGAGAAGTGAAATAGAGAAATCACCCCTCTTCTCCCATGGATGTAGGTCATCCGACTGAACCACGTTAAAATACTTGTGTTATTCCTATTTCTCTGTTTTTGTGTGATTTGTGGTGTCATGCACCTCCGCTACACCCCAATAGTGCGCACAACACCATACGGTTTGGTTGGGTCGACGACACAACGATAACTCACCTGTGTCATTTTCATGGAAGCACGCCACCATCACATGGAAACTCGTCTATGGAAGCACCACTACAGTGGCAACACCCAACACCCAGTCTCCTGCACAACGCACCTTCTTGGGCGATGCCACATGATCACTCCAAGTTGAGGGTAGCGACCTGTTCTTCACCCAACACAAATCTTCATGACTCTAGGTTTGACAGCACTTATGAGCAACGTACCTATCATAAGTATGAGCAGAGAACTTACCGCAAGTCACAAGTACCTACTGTGAATCATTAGTGTAGTTACCATGTGGTTTCAACCAACCTACCATCGACACCAAATATAGTTGATGCAGAACCAGGTACTTACAACAAGTATTACTTTTCAAAAGGTACTGAATGATTTAATTTTTAAATTACATGAATAAATTTTTAATCTGACCACATTTATTTTGTTCAAGTATTCTCATGATAACCATACAGACCGCACGCCAAATTAGTCGCACAGTCAGTATACCGACCGTACATGATGAAGCTGTTAGTATACCAACCACATGATAAATATGTCACATAAATGGTATACTGACCACATGATAAATAAGTCGCACATTCATTATATTGATTGCATGACTAATTCATCACACGATAAGTATATTACTTTGCTTATTTTGCTAAAATTCTTATTTTACAATATGCTATATTTTAACGTGGTTTTGATATTTTTAATTACTGAAAGTTTATAAAATTTATTTTTATCATTATTTTGTATTGAAAATTAAATATATATTATGACTACTATGTGAAAACTATTTGTTGTAGAAAATATTTTGGAAATAATTATTTTTATTATAATTATTTCATACACTAATTTATCTATATTTTGAAATATAAAAAGTATATAAAAATGTTTTTTTAATGTTTTATTAATTTGAATAATTATCATGTATCTTAACGATCATTTTTTGAAGTGCTTTGAGGTTATTTGATGCAGAATTAAAAGAGCATGAAGAATCAGCACGTTAATTCAAGTTTCAAGTAACGATATTATTTTAAGCGCTTATTATTTATCCAACATGGATTTTTGTGATTAGCCAATGTGACGCTCCAAGATATTTGGAGTTAATGATTCCAATTAGTCGTTTCAATGCAATCAACTAATGCGATAAAATAAACTGGAGAAAATTCATCCAGTGATTGACGATGACAATTGATATGATCATAGTGAGAGAAAAATACAACTTTGATTCGATATTTGTGAAGTACTGCATTTGGAATGAGACTACTATTCCATTGCCTCTATCAAAAAGGAATTCAGCATGTTCATCATCCACTACTAAATTGATCAAAGATCTTGAGTTGCATTGAATTTCAACATAATTTGGTCCACTGTTTTTCTAATTTCCTTTTGGATTTCATTATTGTATTTATTTCTTCCCCTTTTTTGTAATTTAGAGTTCAGTTTATGCTTTCCCCATCCAAAAGCTATCTAAATGGGTTATTTCTCTCATATAAAAGGAAGAAAGGGTTGTGACTCCCAGATAAAAGTTAGGTGGTTTGTGACTCCAGTTAAAAGTTAGTTGAGATTATACCACCAAGTGAGAAAAAAGTACATACATATGTAATTATGTTATCACTTCCTATCCAAAGTGAGGTATTAGTGAATACTAATATTCTAATTGAGTAGAGAAAATTGAAGAGTGAACTAGGATCTTGGTGATCTGAACCACTATAAAAACATTATGTGTTATTTGTTTTTATTTCCACCACATAACTAAATCTATATAACACTCTGATAATCATATTTTATTGAATAAATTTTAGAGGGATTGTTCACCTCTATATAATGAGAATTATCAATACCATAATTCAACCCCTCTCAGAGTATTTAACCCAATAGAGTCATCAAAACAAATATTCATGCATCGATATATAACAGACATCACACAAGGCGATCACAGCAAGGGGGAACATAAAAAAGCACACATGATTTAGAAAATAGGGCATCACCCTCATAAGGTCAAACATACCAAAACAAACCCACTAATCCCTTCTATATTTCCTTTGGAAATCGATCCCAAATCCTCCTTTAACCCATTTAGAAAAGGTATCACATGTAGTTTTACTCACACTAATCCCTTGGCCAAAATCCCATCAAAACATTATTTAGAAAACCTCACTTTCATTTTGAAATACGTTTTCAAAACCTATTCTCAAATAATCACTTTTCCCTTGAAATTACATTTGAGACAAATCCATTTCCAAAACATATTTTAAAAAGCAAATCCATTTTTTTAAACCCCACACACACCACCAAACAATCCATAAAAAGGGCCACCAACACTCATTCGACCAAGGCTCCACCATCGAATAGTTTAGCAAAGTATGTGGTCCATGTTGACTATTAGGCTAACATGATCCAGTCTCAACCATTTGGTGGAATCACACATGCCATGAAACATGTATACATATATAATAATGATAACACACAAACATAAAATCACCAAATGAAAAAGAATCAAATAAATCCAAGGTGACTCACCTCAATTAATCCATTTCTTCTTAATTCATAGCTCTACCCTCACTACCTAGGCCCGTGCACGCCTCACATCACCTCTCACGAACCAATCTCAATTCGTGACATCTAATAATTAATTATTTAAACTAATTACATAAATTTATAATTAATTTACAATTTAATTTAAATATATTTAAAGACTAAAATATCACTGGGCATCATCTACTCGTCGAAATCGTGAGCAATGAGGTGCAGTCCATTGTTGACATGCACATGAACCTAAGGAACATGAAACCCCCCCCACATAACATTGATTAATCCATAAATTTCATCATTTTGAAATGAAAAACCAAGAGAAATTTTTAGGGTGACTTACCTCAATCGAAACACCGAGCAAGGGTGTTCGTTCTCATCTCGGGATGCCCTCTAGCTAAGTTGAGCAAAATCCCTAGAATATCAGATGATTTCCACCATGATCTGGTGGAAATCATCAACAAAACCTAAACCAGTCACCAATAAATTAGTAGGAGATTAGGGGAATAACAAAGGGTGTATAAGAGTGGACATACCTCAAATCACCACAAAATCACCACAAAAAACACTTCATTCTGAAGGGGGATCGAAGGAGAAAATAGGGGGAGAGGCCCTTGGACATTGCATGTGAAATAAACATGCTACATGGTTTGGACACATAGTTATCAAACTGTGTTCCAACTGTTCAAGTGACATTTTCTAAACAAACACCCCTCACACAATTTGGCTGTACTATATGTCAAACCGTGAGTCAACCGTACCGCCTTCACCGCCCAAGGCCACACACCTCGTATGATTTGACCACATGGTCTAAACAGAAAATTTACCAAACCATGTACCAACCATGAAAATCACCTATGCAATTGAATTACATGTTTTGCATGGTTTCTTTACAACCGTGCACCATACCCCTGAACAAACCAACCCTACACGTTTTAACCATGCAATTTATCTTCACCATGCGATAACTTTGCATGAGGAAAAACCTTTTTCCGAAATGGCCTGAAACTCCCAAAACTAATCTAAGCACCTGATGCACCTCATAGGCCTGAATCAATATCAAAAAACATCTACTTGGGATGCTTCAACTCTTGGAATTCTGAACGAAATCTCAATTCTTAAAATGATCCCAAATCTATAATTAAAAAAATCAAATTTCCATTGAAATTTACATCATGGAATAGAAAAAAGTTTTACAATCTCCCCATAATAACGATTCTCATCCTTGAGAAGTAGTATCGATCTTTTAACCATTAATCCCGACTTATCCCGGCCATCAATTCATAACCAGCTCATGGTGCTCTACTCGAGAATGACAGCCAAACTCTTGTTGCACCACTTCAAATATGAGGCACACTAGTCATCAAAAACTTGAGCCGCCACTCGTCATCATTACCAATATTGAGACAATGCTCAATGTAACCCGTCTATATCATGATACTATGATGTTGTTCCACTATTGGTTCTACATCCAACCTATCCAATTGTCACGCTCTCCCCACTAGCACCAATGACCACTGATTTGATTTACTCTTAGATCACATTTAAAATTGTTCTGATCCCCATTCCAATGCATGGATTCCAACTAACACTGCACCCAAATTCCAATCGGGTCTATACACTCACCAATATCCCACTACCGTCTCAACCATCCACTAACTGGTTTCATTGCATCCATGATCCTTTTGACATGAGGGTCATACACCTACGATCAATTTGATGCTTCCCACCACACGAGAATTATTATCGTTGTTCTACTGAACTAACACTCGATCTCTGCCAACCATGTCTTGTCCACTAACCTAGATCATCGTTAAATCTATACAAATTAGTTATTTAACTCCCACTAAGAACTAGTAAAGCAAGGGTGTCAAATCCCATGAAGAGGGAAAATGTATGTGTGTGACCAAGAAAATCAAACAAAAACTCTTGAGAAAGCTAAAAAAATATAATATGAAACTGAAGTAATGCCACAAGTAGAAATAAAAACAAACAACAGGTGAAATGGTCAGAATAATGATAAGGAAAATAATAGTTTGGAGAGGAAAATAGATCACTGAAAACAAGTAGGAATTACAGTTGATGTGACAGGAAAATTTTATTGGTTGGTTAAAAGGGAATTTTCCTTCATTAATGCACAATAAAACTATGGTACTGAGTGAAAAGTGATTGGATAACTTGTTGGCTGATCAACCACTGATCAAGTTATTCCTACAATTTTTCAATTGTAGAATTCACTATTTCAAAAATAATAATAATGAAATTAGTTTGCATCAAGATCAACATGTCGTCTAATCCAGACATGTTACTCTCAGTAGAAAACATAAAAAATCTGTTTGAAGTCAATCACGATCAATTTTTATTGTTTCTCAATGTTTGATTAAATGTGCTATTAAGAATGGAACAAGAGTAACAACCAGTGAATAAAATCATAAATTAAGTAAAAGATGAAACCAAATCAATCAACTTCCCTGAAAATGCTTAGCCAAACATCATTTTTGAATTAAAAATTTCAACAAATTCCATTACAATATAATCAAAAGATGGAAGAAAGGTGAAATGGTATTCTCTATCAAGAAACTCCTCTTTCTACTCATGCTCCTGTCACCTAGTTCATGCCCAACCGCCTGGCTTAGTACTGTTTCATCTGCCTCTCATCTTCAATATGATTCCCCTACATCAAACCTGCACCACGAACTCATTAAGGAAATTACTCAAACATTTAATGCATGTTCTCACTGATCCTTGCAATCAGATCGATGGGGACGATTGAGCCCCCCACCATCTTTGAGTCTTCATCCTGCACACAAAAAAAAATCCATCGATCATAGATCCCAATAGCTTCATTCATCGATCAAGCTTAATTTACCAAACAACAATATAGTGATCATAGAACCAAGAAAAATTTAGCATTAGAGCATGCAAAATCCTGAATTTTCATAAAATATTTAAAGAATAATATTTATCACATTGAAATTAAAAAAAGTCAAAATTTCTCAATATGAAGCATATTTTACATTAAAAATAGAATTAGATTCCCAAAATAGATGTGACAACATGTGATGAAATAGAGCCACATAAAATTCCCTCTAACTTAAATCATCGTTTGTCCTCAAGCAATTAGTTTAAAAATTCAGTAGAAGAGAATATATCTCAAGATCCAAAAACTAAAATGAAAAAAAAATTAGTTTTCAAATAAATTTCCTCCTATGGACTCTCTTATGTATAAAATGTTATTTTCCTTTTTTAAATTGAATGATTTCAGTTCAAAATTAGTTTCATGTTTTACAAAAATGCTTGAAATTGAAAATTTTGAAAGGAATTAAACACACTTAAATTTGAATCCAACTAAATGTCTAAGCTTCTATTTACCTCTATGTGAATGGACATGTATAAATTATCATAGAATGAATAGATGCAATTGAATGTATGAGTAAGTATAATAATTAAAAATAATGAATAATTAAACCATCGATTATTAAAATAATAAATAATGAAAAGTTCATTCTCAATTAGAATTTTCATTTCATAGTATATTTGTATACATATATTAGGAGTTTAATTAAATCCAAGAAATATCAAATCCAATGATAATTGTAAGACACACTCCCAAAATTTATCTAAATCAAATTGTTTCAAGATGGAAATAAAATGATGTACTTAATTAAATCCCTGGAGTATTAGAAATTAACCTCCTCAAAGTGACATCGTGAATGAAGTACAATTCAACACAAATTAAGACCCTCATACTTAAAACCCAACATTTTCCATAATGTTGAACTTTAAGAAGGGAGAAAAAAATTTAACTATGCTCAAAAATATTTTTAAAAATAAATTCAAAAGAAATTTCAAGTATCACAATGAAAATCAAATAGCATTTTCCACAAGTACCAATGATTTTACAAGTGCACATGCTTTTTTTTATTAAAATAGATAAACCTTTTTTTTACGTAGAATAAAAAATAGCATGTTAAACAAATTATTACAACACCAAGATCATTTAAGCCCAAATCTTATTTCAAAAAAAATTCAAATAGTGGGTTTATCCCCCCATACTTAATCTTGAAAAAGTGTTAAACAATGATACATAATTAAGAAGCATGAAACAATATCAACAAAAATGAAATAAGTAAATGAAGTGTAGAATTAAAACAAAACTCCCATGATTAAAGAATTTGTACTCATTTAGAGTAAACAAAGATAATTTCCCTTTTAATTAAGGTTAAATACCTATGATTAACCATCTTTAAGTTCCTACAGGTTCAAAAGGATTTTCACTAGATTCAAACATATTAAATTTAGAATAGAGAAAAAGCATAAGTTGATTTTAAAGAAGGTGAAGATCAGGTTTATCCATCATGAAACTCCTTTTTTTACTTAAAAACAATTGGGGTGTTTCTCTATTGAGTTGTACAACAGGTACCTCAATAATTAAACATCAGGAAGGTCAAAATTGTAAGGAGGAAGAAAATCATCAAATTTATTCATATTTAAAAAACAAAATAAAACAAAGAAGACAACACAAAGAACCATGGGTTGACTCCCATGAATCACTGGATTTATAGTCTTCTATTAGACTCAATACAATCTTAATCCTATAACACAAAAATAGCAACCAGGCCCTTTGGATTCCCCTCAAAGTAATTCTTAACCCTTTGAACATTGACTAATAAAAGTAAGTTCTCTTCTCCTACCAGTTTTAAATCCCCATTAACAGGTACTCTCAGGATGGTGAGGGGTCCAGAACATTTAGTCTTGAGATTTCCTAGGAAAAGTTTCAATATGGAATTAAAAAACGAGACCCTTTAACCAACATTAAAGTCCTTATTTTGGATTATGGAATCACAGAAGGATTTTTTTTCTTTCCTTATAAATATGGGAATCTCAAAATATTCTCTCATAATCTATTTTAATTCACTTAAATATTACAATATTCTTTCACCTTCAGACTTAAAATCAAAATTCAGGTCCTTAATATCCCAATAAGACTTGTGATGTAGCTCTACAAGAAAATGAAATGTCTTACCAAAGAGAAGTCTATAAGGATACATCTCTATGAGGGTCTTATAAGCGGTACTTTTGGCCTACAAATCCTCATCCAAATTAACAGACCAACCCTTCTTAGAGATAGACACAATTTTATCCAATATTTTGTTTCAATTCCCTGTTTAATATTTTTTCTTTCCCACTTGGCTATGGGTGAAATGTAGTACTGATTTTATGAATAATTCCATATTTTTCATAAACGTTTTGAATTTAATGTTCTTAAAGTGTGTACAATTATCTGTAATGAATGCTTTGGGTGCACCGAATCTGGAGAAGATATTATTTTTGATAAATTTTAAAACACTATTGGAAAGATTGTTTGGAAGTGTCACTACCTATACCCACTTAGAGACACAGTCTATAACAACAAGGAATTAATCATTCCCATAGGAAGATGAAAATGGTCCCATAAATTATAACCCCCCCACATAAAATATTTCAACCTCTAAAATCCATTTTTTGTAAATTCTTATTTCCTTGCAACATTACCTAGCCTTTGACTCTTATCACAACCTACACCAAGACTCCAAGAATCTTTGAAAAGAGTTGTCTAGTAAAAACCAACCTATAAGACTTTCTGGGAAGTCCTTTATCCCCCATGATTCCCACATTAAGGTGAATAGTGAAACTCTCAAGAATATAATTCATCTCCTCCTTAGACACACTTCTCCTAACGATACCTTCAACACATCTCCAAAAAAGCAAAGGATCATCCCAAAAGTAGCACTTAAGATCAGAAATGAACTTTTTTTCTTTTGGTTTTGTGAAAGGTCCTTGGGCATGACACCTACAAAAAGGAAATTAGCATAATCTGAAAACCAAGAAAATTGTATCACTAAAGTAGCAAAAAAATTTTCATATGGTAATGGTGTATTTATCTCTATTATTTTATCAATTTGGGTAATGCGAAACCTAGAAAAGTGTCCAAGAACTGTATTTTCAGCACCTTTTTTATCCTTTATCTCTAGATAAAATTCCTATAACTAAAGGGTCCACCTCATAAGTTTAGGTTTGGATTCTTTCCCGTCTAGAAGATATTTAAGAGTAGAATGATCTGTGAAAATTATTACTTTAGACCCTATCAGATACTATCTAAACTTATCAAGAGAAAACATGACAATAACTAAATATTTTTCTGTTGTATAATAATTCTTTTGATAATCATCAAAGAGTTTACTATCATAGTAAATCACATGCATATTCCTCTCTTTTCTTTTCCCTAAAACTTCCCCAACAATGACATCACCATCATCACACATCAAATCAAAAGGAATCTTCCAATTAGGGGAATAAATAATTGGTAAAGATGTGAATTTCTCATTAAGAAGATTAAATGATTCTAAACACTTTTTCATCAACCAGAAAGGGTGCGTCCTTCACTAATAGATATCATAAGGGCCTTGTGATTTTTGATAAATCTTGGTAAACCACTGGTAGAAACTGACATGCCCTAAGAAACTTATAATTCCTTTGAAATTTTCCAATGGAGACATCTTTTGGATGACTTAAATTTTATCATCATTTACCCATATCACTCTATTATACACCTTAAGACCTAATACTATACCCTCAATAACCATAAGATAACATTTCTATCAGTTTAAAATAATATTGGTTTCGTGGAACCACTCCAAAATAGTTTCCAGATTTTCAAGACTGTTTTCAAAAGTGCTCCCAAAAATTGAAAAATCACCCATGAACACTTCAATGATTCTCTCAATCATATAAAAAATTATCACCATAATATACATTTGAAAGGTAGTTGAAGCTCCACATAATCCAAAGGGCATTCTCTAGTAGGAAAATATCCTAAAGAGGCATGAAAAAATGGATTTTTCCTAATATTCTAGAGCTATAAGATTTTTTTTGTAACCAAAATAACCATCTAAAAAATAGAAAAATTCAGTTACATCCAACCTCCCAAGCATATGATTCAAAAAAAAAAATTTGAAAATTAATCTTTTTTAGTGCCAAAATTTATCTTCCTATAATCAATATAGACTCTCCAATTGGTTGCTTTTTAAAATTGGATTTTTTCATTTTTCTCATTATTAAAAGTAGTGAAACCTTTATATTTAGGGTCAATATGTACCAGGATAACCCAAGAACTATTTAAAATAGGATAAATTATTCCAGTATCAAGCAGTGTGATAATTTCTTCCCTAACTACCTCTTTTATGTTGGGACTTAATCATCTCTTTCCCTCAACTCTTGTTTTATGGCCATGATCCATGGAAATTCTATGCAAGTAGTAAGAAGGAATAATTACCTTAATACCAAATATGGACCAACCAATGAAAAATCTATACTTCATCAATACATTCAATAAAATTTCAACTTGACTTCCCACTAAACTATATGAGATGATAATAAGTAGAGTTGATCTTTCACCTATAAAATAATATTTTAGGTTGGATGAGAGGGGTTTGAGCTCCAAAATGGGTTCTTGTTCACTTGAAGGAAGACTCTTTGGTCTGGAAGGTCCAAGGTCCTCAGGATACCTTTTAAAGAAGGTACTATAGAAATTTTATTCCTTGTCACTACTATCTTTATCAAACCATTCATCAAATCCATAATTAACAATTAGGTTAAGAACGTTCTCCAAAGAAAACTCATCAATATGCTCCAAAAACTCTCCCAAACAATCATATACCAGTTCCTCCCCTTTACTTGAGATATTCTCATGTAAGATTCAATAGCAGACGATCTATTATTAATTTCATAAATCATTCTCAATAACCCCCCTCTTGATCATTAATAGGTTCTTATAACTCTAGAAACTCATCACTTGAATAGATTTTATTTTATGGAAGTGCTTTGGTTCATTTAAACACATAAAATTCAACTTCTTGGTCTTCTTAATTAAAAATCATCATACCATTGGACACATATATCATAGCTTCTCTAGTGGATAGGAAATTCCTATCAAAGATGATATGAACTTCTTTGTCACACTCCATGTCTAATATGATAAAATCAAAAGGAAAATATATATTCCCTACTCTAAATAATAAATCATCAACCCTTCCTATTGGGTGAGTAATGAAGCGGTCTGCTAACTGTAAGACAAAAGTGGTGGGTTGTGAAACTCCTAAGTTCAGGTGCTGAAACAAAGAAAGTGGTATCAAATTTATAATCACACCAAGGTCACAAAAACAATCAAATGGGTCATTATCCCCTAAGGTACAAGGGATAATTAAGCTTACTGGATCTTTAATTTTAGGAGGTATCATATTCTGAAGGACAACACCATACTCCTCTGACAAATTATAAGTACCAAAATCTTCCAATTTTTTTATTAGAAACAATTTTATTAAATGATTTGAAATTTAAGGGCCCAAATTTGCATGAATTGACCCTTTGTTCATTTATAAAGACTGAAGTTCTTAGAGGAGGCTCAGAGGAATTCTGGAGGAGTTCAGCTACTAAAAGCTGGAAGTAGGGAGATTTCATGTCATGTAAAAATTTAAACAACATGAAAGTGGGTTTCAAGGTTTTTGTTGATCATATCACAATGTGTAATAAATCAAGGTTTAAAAATAAAAAAGGCGACACATTTTCTGGCATAAACCATACCCCGAGGATTACATTATGTGAAATGGGATTAAACATAGTGTAAATCCCAGATACTGTATATCTTTAAAAGATGTAGCACTGAGGTTTTCCCAAACCTTATGGACTACAACACCTCCCTCTCATTCTAGGAGACCCGAAATCTACCTATTATATGTTTTGGGGATTCTTTTTTCAAGGATAGATATCTAGCTTCCCTCCTTCGATATGTCTTTGATCCAAGGTATCTTCTACCTTCGTTCTTGCAGTTTCCTTGATTTGTTTCCTACCATACCTATTTTCCATGTTATGGATCTTGATCTAAATGTTTCTAATGGATTTTTTTTTTGTTTTTTGTTGGCATGGTTGCAGAGCAGCATCCTTGGGAGGATGCAGTTCTTGTGAGAGAGGCGATTGGGATCTGCAGTGTTGGTTTATTCTCGTATGAAGAATGTTGAAATCCTTTTGAGGTTGGGGATTAGTTTCTTATCTTTTATTTATGTGTGATTTTAAATTGAGAATTATTTATCCCCTTAGATGATAATGGAATTAACCTAATAATTACTTGAACCAAATTAAAGAATTGGTATTGATCACATGGCGATGTTGATGTCTTGTACCATGATAATGAGTTGCCTCTTGTTTTTCTAGATAGTGTGATATCTATGATGTGTTTTTTATTCATGGATTAACATGTATAATTGTTAAAGAACATAAATACACAATTAATTGATAATTAATTAGCTAAAAGATTAAAGAAACAAGTTTAACGAATCCGGTGTGTTGTAATCTTAATGTTGAAAGCATGTTTAAATGAATTGACCTTCCATGTGTTAATGGAATTGAATAAAGATGTGAATTATGTTGATTATTTTTGATAAAATAATTAAAGGCATGTTAAATTAATTGTTTAATTAATTTGTGATATCTTGTGATAGCTTGCTACTTATATTTCCTGTAGTTGGAACCTATGAGTAACGAATTAGTTAATTCAAGATGGGATATGAATCAGTTGTTTGATAAAATATAATTCCTTTATAGGTCCTAAGTTTCCCTCTTACTTGTAAAGGCCAATTTTCTTGTGCTTTAGATATAATAGGGATTGTTGTGTGTAAAGGATGGATACCTTGCTTTAGGACCAAGATCCTAGTTACTATGTTTCTTTCCTATTGTCATGGTATACAAGTCTATGAGGATTGGATGTGACATGAGCCTGGGATGGAAGATCCTGGAGGTATGTTGTGGTATGTGGGGCGAGGAGGCTCGATTGTTGTGGCAGTAGTTGACATTTGTGCTGGAGAGATGCATCAGGATATGCATTTGGGTGTCGGGGAGGACACCTAAGATGATATAAGGGGTTAAATATGGGGAATACATATTTATATGAAAGCTAGATTCTTTCTTGAATCTATTTTTTGGATGATGGCCAGGTTGTTGTTTATCTTCCGTTCTTTCTCCATTGCTTGAGGCATATGGATGTTCTTGGTTGTGTACCTTATTTGGTAACTTAGGATGTTTTCCTAGAGTACTTGGTAATATAGAAAGTGATAATGTTAATAAATTAATAAATGTTTAAACCATGGGGTTAGATCTTTCTGGGATACAATGCTAAGGTTATAATTCTGAGAAGTCGTGGACTCGGTTTGCTTATGCCTAGAGGGAAAGAAACTTTATTGTGATGCTAATGTAATGTAATTTGGAAAATGTTAATGGATAATTAATGGTTAATGAATTAATTAACATAAAGTGCGACTGATGAAAATGAATTAAATAATTTAATTTAGATCTTTAAATGGTTTTGTGTTTATAGGATGTCTAGTTTTAACAGTGGCAACTGATAATCCAAGGGACATTAGCTGCAGTTGAGTCTAAGACTAGGTTATGCCCATAGTGTGGTTGTGAGTTATATTATATCATGTATGTTTTATGTTTTCATATGCTAATCCATCATATCAGTTAGGATGATTGACACCCCAGGGATTCTAAGCCCCAGGGGGGGGGGTGTTTTTTCCCAACATCTCAGTGGGAGGATTGATGGATAACTACACCCTTTAGACCTACTCTCTTCTCTTGGTAGTTACTTGTATTGGTTTGTACTGTGGTTAGTTTTCCCTATATATGTGTGTATAGGGATGTAATGGCTTGTGGTTATTTCACAAACATGTATTATGTATATAGTTTCCTAAGGACTACTATAGGTATAACGTGTATAGGCTATGATGTCTTGAGGATACCTACTCGGTGTATGGGCTATGATGGATTGAGGTATAATACCCAATGTATAGTACATGTTATATGGGCTGTGGTGGCTCCCAAAAACTACCTGGTTACTTTTTGTTATGTGGACGTGGTGGTGTGTTGCATGAGGTGCACGTTGTGGTGCTTCACCCAAGTGTATGCAGGCTATCCTTTTTGGGGAGAGATGCTCAGGACGTGAAATGTTAGGAAAAAGTGGAAAACTAGTGGGAAAGTAGTAACATGGTGCCCTTGATATTCTTTATTATATTATATGTTGTTGTATGTGATACTTTTTGAGAGTAGCCATAGTGAGGTTGAAAACTTAACATACCTATTTAGGTGATGAGTTAGTTTTACTTATTGTTCACCGTGTTTTAGCATGCTTTCTTTTCCCTTTGCACAAGAGCCTCTAGAGATAATCCTATTGATTATACTATTATACTCACCCTATGTATCTATAAATCTTTTATTTTAGGTCAGAGGGATTAGGTTAGAGATCAGACTGGTTAGTACTAGCTTGTGAGTTTTGCAAGAGTTGGTTGGGCTTTGTGGTCACCACCGTCTTTACCTTTCTTTTTGTACTTTCTATTTTTCTTTCAGTTTTAGTAGTTATTGCATGTAATTATGTATATGCACTTGGGTTTTATTTTATATTGAATTATGAGTAGGATTTTCTTGGTGTTTGTCTTATCTCTCTCTTTTTCATGTGTTCTCTTAGAGGGTTATGTCACCCATCTGCGTGTTTACTATACCCTCAGTGTTAGTCACCAACCTGAGGCCTACTAGAGGTGGGAATCGAGTGTCACTATCTATCTTCTCCCATTACCAGCCCAAGAGGGGTACAACTTATGGGGAGGGGGATGTGACATGAAATAAGAATGAATCTATACTAAATCCTTGAGAAAAGGAATGTTTATTTAGAGTATCTTAAGGCACCCAATAAATTTTAACATCTAAGGTTCCCGATTATTCTTTTTAATTCTTTTAAGTAATGTAATGTTTAGAGATAAATTCTTCAAGATTTTTGACATCCCCTCAATAAATTATTATATATTTTTCTTCCCTTTATTACCTTTTTTTTCAAGTATTTTTCCTTTTTAATTTCAGTTGGAACAATAGGTTTCATGGTGTTTCTGGTGGTGTTATCTAGATTTCTAGATTTAAGTTTCCATTTTAATTTATAATTTCATCTTGTGTAGGTTTATAATATTTGTTAATTTTATGGTTAGTTTGTAAACTAATCCTAGTTGTAACTCTGATTAAATAATCTCTTTTATTCACTTCAATGGTGCTTATAAGTTTTCCGTTTTCTCTATTATTTATCCCATATCCAATTAACTCATTTACAATTCTATATTTTTCATCCTAACATATGATTAAACTTCACCTAAATCATGCTATTTTTTTTCAAATTGATTTTTGAAATTTTCATCTTGAGAATCCATTTTCCTTAAAATTTGATCCATTTTATAAAAAAATTTCCCTTAAAAATTACCTTGTGTATTAGAAGACTCTTCCATTTATTAATTATGTAAAGGTTTCCTAGGATGTTGTTGGAAACTAGGGGGAACAACATGATTAAACACCCTATGCTCTCTCTATGAGATATTAATATGATTACTATAACATTGATTGTATATATTTGAGAAAGGATCATCCCTTGGATTCATCCTAGGTCCAAAACTATCAATTTTTTCATTTTTAGTTTGTTGGGCAGGAATATCAAAATTTGGACAATAAATATGCGAATGAATGAAAATTCCATAATGATGAAATTATTCCCTAAGTATATTTTGATTATTTTCATTATGATAACCATCAACTTGGACTTCTTCTTGAGGAATATAATTGGTCTTATTCCCAACAATGCTTTTTTATTCTGGAACACTTATCTTGTAAATTATATGCACGTGTCTTGAAAATTTGTTTCTACTCTTCAATAGTTTTTTTCACTATAATCTCATCTTGAGAACTGATAAAACAATGTTTAGTGATAAGGGGTGAAACTATTATAAAAATCCTCCATACGGAATTGTGGTTTACATTGATTATTAGAAAAATACCTAAGTAAACCCTTAAACCTATCCCCATGCTTCATGGAATAGCTCACCCTAATCATGTAAAAATCCAGTGATTTTATGTTTTATTTCAACTATCATTCTCCCAGGGTAAAATTTAATCCCAAAATAATTAAACACATCATCCCATGTATCAAAAATTTCTTCCACTAAATTTTGAAACCAAGACCTAAAATTTACCTTAAGGCAAAAAAGAAATAATCTCAATTTAATCTATTCTTCACTAAGTCCTCTCAGTGGTAGTTGCGACACCACATAATATAAGTCCCCAATGAAGTCAAGAGAGTCTTCATTGGGCATTCCATTGAATGATGGAAACATGGATAAAATGTATTGTTTCTATTTCATAATGTCATAGCCCCCTCCCGCTAAAGATACTGCAATGAGGGGAGGGAGATAATGACCCTTGAGCCCCACCTCCAATAGGCCCCAGGTTGGAGAATAGCACTAAGGGTGTAATATAGGAGGCATTACCCTTTACAAGGAAACAAGATTGGTAGATAGGATGAACCAACCATAATCAACTTCATTACATATATATAATAAAAACCAAAAACCATCCCATAATGCATGGGTAAATAAAACTAATACAAGTAAAAGTCTCCAAAGTAAATAACCAAAAACAAAACTAGAGCAACAACACATCAACTGTCTAAAGGTACGACTAGTAACACCCAACATGATTTACATAATCCTCCTGGAAACCTGATTTTTTATATACATAGGGTGAGCATACAAGTACACTCAGTAGGAAAACCAAAGTCTCTCATGCATAAGAGGAAGGAACATAATAATGCACCTGTGAGAAAACAATAGAACCAAAAAACACCTAATAGGTAGACTAACCATAACCCCAACCTAACCAAGGCTCGCTCACCTAATAACTCATCCAAGTAATATAATATAATATAAAGCACATCGATGATAGGGTACCATACACCACTTTCTCACTAATTATCCACTCTCAGACCCCAACGACAAACATCTTGGTGCTCCCACCTCTTCCGAATAACATCACATCACATCCCCCCCACCCTGGGCCACACCTCACAACACATCCCAGCCACACACACATGGGCCATCACAACACATCTCATCCCAAAGACACCTAGGAAACACATCACATCTCATCTCGAAGACACCCGAGACAACACACCACAACTCATCCTAAAACACCTGAGATCACACATCACAACTCACCCAAAGACACCTGGTCCAATATTGTCTGGAAGATGGAAAATGGAAGAGTGGGTGGCCATCCATCCATTCTCCCATCGGGATGTTGGGAAAGACGCCCTCCCACGTGACTATGTGGGTGTCGTAACATAGTGCTTGACAAGGGTGGGGTGAGTATATAAATCAAAAGAACATACAATGTATATACATGTATATATAGAAAAGCACACAAGCCCAACCTATGGGTTTAAAAACAAAACACAAACCTACTCATGACTTCCCCACTCTGCTGCCACCTCTAAATGCATAACACTATATAAGAAAAACACAAGCCATAGTTCATTTTCATTATTTAATTAATATTAAACCATTTTCCATATTCTATGTTAATAACCCATTTCATTAAAACATATATATCAATTTATATTCTAAGTTTATTATTACCACCATCCATACCAACTGGACACCTAAAAAAAACACACAACAAGTAACACATTGAAACAACCTAATAACCACACCCACCACCACCTTTTATCGCAACCCCACTGATCAACCATATCTTTCCCACTGGACCCACACACATCTTATCTCATACAACATATTTTAAGATTTATCAAAGAATATATTTTCAATTCCACTTCATTAATTAAAGGTATTATCACAAAAACCATTAGATCCTAAGGAATTTAATTCATTAACCGAATATATATGGCTAGTTGGTTATTTAGGATGATAATAAAACAATCACAAACACAGAGGTTTCAAGAAGAAGTTGCTACAGAAAAATCAATCCACCATTAGATATAATATTCATAAAGGAAAACATGTCCATAAAAACACAATATCAAATCAAATCAAAACAAAACAAGAAAAAGATGTAAGATAATACTTCACATTCCCATGGACCCTTAAATTCAATATAAGTTGATTAATTATATTTTTTAGTTCGGATTCAACCATATTCACAAGGGATAATAATTATATACCCATCCCACATAATACATATAATAAAAGAAATGAATAAAATCCTACTTGGAAGAAAGATGATCGACACGGCCTTGTTGCACCAAAAACAGGGGCATGTGTACAGGAGGGGAATTTTTCATGGGGGGACTCAAACCAACTTCATCACCTCATTATAGGACTCAAAGGAAGAATTATTTTGGGACCTTCTATATTAAGAGAAAGAATAAGGAATGAACAAAGGGAAAATCTCCACCTTAAAAGGACTAGATCTTAAACTAACATGATTGAAATGGCTTAGTTGACCATTAAATGCATATATCATTAAGACCACACATCTTAGATGTTTTAAAGGCACCTAGAATTTTTAAAAACTTAATATATAACTAATCCACTTTGAAATGGATTTTAAAATAATTAATTATGTCATTAAACTCATTTCTTGTCAAAACAGACATAAAAAGAGCAAAACCAGAAAAACTAGAAAATTATGAAAATTTGAAAAACTATTGAAATGAGTCACCACCAGACGAGTAAACGCTAGAGAGTCACTTACAGATGAGTCAAAGCCAGTGAGTCACCTCTAGTGAGTCACCGCCAGCGATTCACCGCTAGGATGAGCTACCGCTGGATGAGTCACCGCTAGGATTAACTACTGCAATACGAGTAACCGATAGGATGAGCTACCGCCAGATGAGTCACCACTATGATTAGACACCACCGAATGAGTCATATCTAGGATGAGATACCACCATAAAAGTCACCACTAGGTTGAGCTACTACCAGGATGAGTCACTATTGTAAAATTGGAAATTTGGAAAACTGTTGGAATGAGTCACCATTGGAATGACTCACATGTCCCAAAAACACCTCAGACTACCCCCAGATACCTAAAATATCAATTTTTTGGAAAATTAATGGGACTAAAGGTATGTTACATTACATTAGACACCTCTTAAACTATTCCCATTCTCGAGAATTCAAAACCAACTCGAAATAAAAGAGAGTAAGGGTCAGAAAAACCATCCCTCAAGATACATCTCAAGGATCTAATTACACCTAAAACACCACCACCAACCAAACCAACTAACCCAAACTCTCATAAAAACTAAAAAACCATACCTCTCCAGACATAGGAATCAAGGAATTCCATCCTCCATGTCAAGATACTATCCAATCTGGGTGGAACTAACTCAACTGCATGGGTTTAATCGCATCATAGTAGAATGTGTCTTGATTAGGAATCAGGTCTTCCCTTTTTTCTCATGTTGGAATATCATAACACATCACACATCACAAAACACACATAACATCAAGGGGAAGGAAAAATATATCATAAAACACCAAGGTCTGAACAACACATCACAAAGAAAATAAAGAGAAGGGAAAACTCAAAACAACTCCAGGTACTGGTCTCACATCTGTGTCTCATGCTCCCAAGTAATCTATTCTAACCTAACATGCCTTCATAGCACCCGAACTAGGGGAATGGTTCATTCTTGCAGTTAATTATCTTGACGGTCTTGAATATACACTGGATGCTCCATGAAGGTTGCATCATCCTTAATATCCAACTCTCCCCAATTAATGACATGAGAGTCGTCGTGAAGATATCGATGAAGCTGAGAGATGTGGAAAACATTTTGGATCCTTCCCAGCCACAGTGGAAATGCCAACTAATATCCCACCTCACCAACTCTCCCCAACACCTCGAAAGGTCTAACAAACTAGGGAGAGAGCTTAATCTACTTCCTGAATATCCACTACCCACGTTGAGGAGAAACCTTCAAGAATACATGGTCTCCAACCTCAAACTCTAGGGGCATCCTCCCACAATTAGAATAAATTTTTTTTCGGTCATGTGATGCTTTCATCCTCTCTCAAACCAAATGAAGATTCTCTATTGTTCTCTTTAACACCTCAGGACCAAGAACTACTGCATCCCCAATCTCAGTCCAGCGCAATAAAGAATGACATGAATGTTCGTACAAAGATTCAAATGGGGATATACTAATGTATGAGTGATACCTATTATTATAAGAAAAATAAAACAAGGGAAAGTGATGTGACTGTGATCTTACAAAGTCCAAGAAACATTCCCACAACATATCCTCCAACATCTAGATTTTCCACTCTATCTACCCATCTGTATGGGGGTGGAAACCAATGTTGAGGTGTAACTGGGTGCCAAAATCATGCTGCAATCCCCTAAAGAATCATGAGGTAAAATAGGTATATTGATCTAATACAATAGACCTCACAACTCCATGAAACCACACCACATCATCCATATACCTCTTAGATAAATAATCAACTACACCTGACTCCTTGATCACTAAGAAGTGGGATGATTTTGTCAACCAATCCATGAACACCCAGATAACATCACAACCTCCCTGAGTTTTGGGTAACCCTATAAAAAAATTCATCAATATGTCATCCCATTTCTACTCGGGGACATCCAAGGGTTGCAATAAACCCCTAGGAACACGATAATCTGTTTTTACCAGTAGGAAAACCAAGCACCTTGACATAAAATCTGCCACTTCCCACTTATTCTTGGGCCACCAAAACTGCAGCCTCAAGTCGTAGTACATCTTAGAAATTTCTGGGTGTACCACCAAAGGTGATATGTGGAACTCATGAAGAAATCCCATGTGCATTTATACTAGAAAAAATATCCTTTATTGAAACAACATTTGAATCTAACTATCCTCTGACCATCTCTCCAGAGCATCACCAGGAAAAACACGATCACATATCACCTATACCTCTAAGTCTCCACACTGAGACTCCTCCACCTGTTGCATCAGAGAAGACTGAACCATCATTTGAAACAACCTATACCACCATCCACACTTTCATTTAAGTGAAGAGCTTCCAACTCCTTCATTAATCTCCAAGAATCTTCAAATTCTCAAACAACTTCATTATGTGGCTTTCTAGTTAAATCATCGACCAAAAAATTCCATTTTCTTGAGATGTTGGAGATCTCAAAATCATAGTCCTGAAGGAACTCCATCCACATCCACTATTGTAGATTCAGATTATAGCAACCCAGTCTTGACATACATAGACATTACATCACTTTTGCGGAATACTTAAAATATTACAAAAATAGATGCCCCAAAGACCATACTAGTTTAGTGCCTTTAGAAACATAGAAACATAAACACTAATACATAAGTGAGGTAAATTATCTCCCACTAGGTTTTTCATGAATAACACCCTTCTTAGAAAAATCACACTTAATAAAAATCTTCATAACATGGGGAAGAAAACATAAAAAGGGGTGATCTAAGATGCTCATTAAGGGTATACATGGAAGACATGTAAGTGTAAACATAATCACAGGGATATGAGAATGTGATCATAACATTAGAATATATCACCCTTCATATCAAATATCATAAACATGAATCAAGGAATAAAGATTGATAGTTAAGAAGACATGAATCATAAGTAAATAAAGAACATAATCCATGAAAGCATAACATAGGAATAAAAAATGAAATTGTAGAAAACACATAAGAATATAATATGATTTCCATAGTAGCCAAGACATTACTTCCAAGACCATCTTGGTAGTATGGTTTCACTCCCCATACCATCTTGGTAGTCATGATTCACTCTCATGACCATCTTAGTAGCATGAGGTCACTCATCATACCATCTTGGTAGCCATGGTTCACTCCCATGACCATATTAGTAGTCAAATTTTACTTACAAGAACATCTTAGTCAATCTCATGAGATATAAATCCTTACCCAATTAATTTTAGGGAGATATAGGTACCACCCATCCCATAATAAAATCATAAATACATGTGCCACAAAATCATAAACAATCATATCATTACCCATGAAATTAAATGGGTATCATAAACATGTAATCATATCATAACCTATGAAAAAATATACAAGTTTTATAATCATTTCATCGAAAGAATAACCCATAAATGAAAAAAGGATTTCATAAAAATATAACTCATGAAAGAGAAATGGGTTTCATAAAGACCATTATATAAATTATAACCATTCAGAGAAAGAATATTAATGGAACCTTTAGATCATTTTAAATAAAGTAATGATTAACATCAAAGGATGTCATCTTATATAGAAAATAATTTTGAAATGTCTTTCAAAAACATTTCTTGAGGAAAATATCCTTTATTCTTTGAAAAAGAATTTTTAAAAACATAAAAACTTTTGAAAACCATTTTCTTTGGAATAAAACTTATAAATAGAGATTGAAAACATTTTGAAAACCATTTTACTTGAAAAATTATAAAATAATCTTGAAAATATTTTGGAAACCATTTTCCTTGAAAACTTATAAAATAGACTGAAAATGTTTTGAAAACATTTTTCTTTGAAAATAATTTGAAACAATAAATTTCCAGAATATTAGGAATTTTTTTTATTTTTTAAAATAAAATAAATTTTAAATCTTATAAAGGAATATTCAAGGGAATTTCGGTCATGATGGCGGATAAACCTAAACACACCAAACATTCCTTTTACACCGTAAAATTTTAGAAAGGTGCCTTGACCAGAAAATGAAAAGAAGATTACTTATTAAAACAATTTTTGTTTAAAAATGTAAAAAATGGGTAAAAATGTATTTTAAATATCATAGGAGAATAATACAACATTTTTGGAAACCTTTTTGAAGACATGGTTTTTAAAGAACACATATTTCCAACCGAAGAGAGAGGTAAAGTTGGACTTTATTAAAAACCCTTTATTAACTATATTATATACCAAAGAGTGAAGAAAATGGTACCAATACATGAATATATCATTAATAACCATAGTAGAATAAAATTCATGAGTGTTCTTGAGATATAGATCATAATATTTTATCAATGAAAGCATAATCATAAACGATCTTGAAAATGATGAGATTATTTCAATAAACTCTTATAACTTGGTAACTTTAAACCACACTCCCCATGTAAGAAAATGAAAATAAATGAAGATTAAAATATACTTAAATGAAGTATATTTATGATATAACATTTAAAAAGAACTATATACTCCTCATATAAAAATATATGTGCATAACATGGCATGTGTCTTAAATAAGGAAAATTGAGATAGAAATTACATTACTGATTTAGTGAATTTTGAAACTTAAAAATCGTGATAGAAAGATCATAAAATGATTATGTAAATACCCATATATTTAATTATAAGAGTCATATAATACATTAATGTTCTGTATATACACTGCACAAAATAAGTGAGCGGTGAATAAGTCATGTATCTCACATAAATAAGGAGTGAGATGAAATTCCCTTACCTTGTGTCTTGAATCTCATCGTACTCATTCAAAAATCCTATATAATAAATATAAATTTATTATAAATCTATAAAATAACCATATTATTACTTTTAATACCATACATGGTTTTATTATGTCTTTATATTACCTGCTTATTAACAATTCTATGTTAAAGATTCACTTCGGGTAATATCTGTTTTGTTTTTCACATGTGTCGTAATTTATTATATCTTTCGTCCTTTTATTTATATCATGATTTAAATAATTTAAAACATTATTTAAATATAATTTATATTCAGTATAGTTTTATTATAATAATCATTATAATATAGAAGTACCAAATGGAATACACTATTCATGGAGACGGTAAGTCGTACGTATGCATGGATGCTATTTCCGTTTAATTGTCACGTTGAAAGAAATAAAGTAAAATGCAAATATATTTATATATATCATTATTATAGTAGCTTTATTATATCATATATATCATATATATTTACTAAATTCATCCTTAATATATTATATATATTTTATGAATGAATCACATCACTATTAGGGGCGATAGATAGTTCACACTTCCTCAAACAAAATTATCGTATTAACACAAAATAGAAAGTATAAAGATATGTGTTGTAAAATAATTATAGAAGATTAAAGAAATAATTAATATTATATATAGAATATATAAATATAGTGTCTATAATAATCTCCACCATGATATGCGGTAATGGAAAAATGAACAATCATCATTTAGTGAGGTGGTAGTCCACCGTACACATAAACAACATGTGCATTACCCATTAGATGAAAGTGTGTATAATTTTAGGTTGAATAATTATCATAAAAACATCATAGAATATTGAGGACACTAGTTTTTTTATACAATCATGCAATAAGAATATTTTAGGGAGTGGATAAAGAAAATAAAAGAATGGAGTTTGAGGGAGGGTGTTACCTCTTAATCGGGTAACTGCTTTTGGTTTGCACCAAAGGGATTCCTTGGAAAGATTTCTTCCAATGGAAATATTCAAGGAGAAATTGAAGGATTTTTTGGAGCTATTTTTTTAGAGTTTAGTTGAGAAAAATTGTATTTATAGGTGTGAGGAAGTGGGAGGATATGCGGCCTTTTATAATGTAGGAGGAGTGGCACTCTTGTAATATTTTAAAAGAAAGGATCCCACCCACATTTTTTCATTTCAAGTGGATCAATAATGTTTAAAAGTAGATAAAAGATAGGATAGGGTAAAAATATTTCTGTACAATGGATTTTTTACAAGTTTATAGGTCTTCTTTGGCCTTAAGGTTATGGTTTAGTCCCTTATTAATCTTAATTTAACCTTAATCGTTATAATTAATTTTAATTAATTTCACTAATATTTTTGGTCAAAAACTAAGTTAAAATTATTAGAAATTATAAATTATTATAATTAAAAATATGGAATCCATTTTTAAAAATTCCAATCAAATAATTGACATAAATTAATTTAAATTTAATCCCGCACTCGGGTCGACATTGTGAGTTTTTAAAGTAAAAATGATAAAAAATTTACTAAGTTTTTATATCCAATTTCAACGTGAAATTGGTTATAATGAAATAAATTGGATTAATTGATAAAAATATTATCTAATTAAAATTTGAAACCAATTTAAAATTTAATTTATCTTTATAAATAAATTAGATGAAAAAGTAGTTTTGAACTAAAATACAATATTTTTCACTATTCATTAAAAAATAAAACTTCACAGAAAATACCAAAAATTCACCACAACCTAATTTTCATTATTTTTTTTCAAATATGAAGTTTATTTTTACATATTAAATCTATAAAAGTTACAAAAATTGTATTTAAAATGAGTTCTTCATTAAAAGATGATAAAACTACCTTAATAGAAATATTGGGTTTTATGTGTTAAATTGGTTTTATTCTTATCTTATGCTTATAAAATCTATTGAATGAATATCAAAAATATTTTATTGGATATAATATATATATATATATCAAATTAAAATTTCTTAATAATTTTAATTAATTTAATTTATTATGATTAAAACAACTTTGTGAGCATAATAATAGTTTTCTATAAAAATACTCATTTTATATTCAGTTGGTTCTTATATTCATTTCTAAATAATTTATATCTAATTAATTAATTTTATATTTTTTGAAAACCATATATTTACATAAGTTAGTTAATAATATTCATAAAATATAATTTAATGACTATGTTATATATTATTATATTTTTTTAAATAATATATTATTGTTCGTTAACACTCGATTTTGCGTGTTACACAATCCATCAAGGAAAATCAGTCTTGCATTAAACATGTGCTTACCTCAGTGTTCCTTATAGAGTAATCTAACCATTATATTTCATATATTTCATATATTTCATAATTAACTTGGAATTTCATATAACGCAACCCAACTTAGTACTTTAATATATATAAAATAACTATTTTTAGTGTTGCATGAAATGAAGAATATCAAAAATATTAAATTAATTCAAAAAAAATATTTCACAAAATCTCAGGGTGTTACACTCTACCCCACTTAAAATTAATTTCTCCCTCAAAATTCATATGGGTTATCAAAGGTTTAATACTTATGATTTCATTTCACAGAAACCCACATCATAAAAATGAACACTAAAACTTCTTTTAGAAAAAAGAAGGTTATAAACATGATGGTTACCCAAAGTAACTCATAAATTGGTTTACACATGGGAGAACATAGGTGGAAAGTGAAAATATGGACTTAGAGGTAAGAGTAAATTTTTATAGGGAGTGATTTAAGTCATCAATCACAAAAAAGTGAATGATCAATGAAATGTTGAGGGCCTCAAAGTCATAAATATGTGATGATTTAGAAGGCCATCAACTCAACAAAAATTATAGTATTAGTAAAAGATTTTTTTAATCATTTTCCTAACTTTGAGTAATTATTTTATTGACCAAGAATATAAGGAAATATAATTACTTGATTTTTTTTTTTGAAAAAAAATTTCATTCTTTGGTTATGATTTTATCAATTTCTAATTCATCCATTACTTCATGTAATGGATGTCCATAAATTAAATTTGATATCATAAGCACTAAAATTCACTTTTAGTATATCTTAAGGCCCATTCAACTTTAAAAGTATAACTATTTCTCTCTAAATATTATTCAAAATCAAAATGGTTAATACATTAATATATAAACTTAAAAATTAACACTTCTAGTTTATCATTAATATTTTTTTCATCTAAAATAATTACACATTAGCCAAGACATTGCTTAGGTTAGTGGTATGATTGAAACCCTTATCATACTTCAGTCATGGGTTCAAGACCCAAGGCATTTCCAAAATTGATTTTTTTTCACCCGACATACATTATGTACTTTTATAAAACTATACTAATATAATTTCTAAAATAAGATGGAAATCCTTGAAATAAGGTTAATCACTAAATATCCTTTTAACTAGGGTTATCAATACAAACTCAATATATAAATACTTCATCCAAAGTTTAACTTAAACTTTCCATAAATGGTTAAACTTATAACCCTTCCAAAAAAAAAATCCAAAAGATAAAGTCACAGAATTGGTTTAACATTGATCCCATGTATATCAAAAAGTATCACTTGGTTTTCATATTCCAAACACGTGAATGCCCTCATCATGTATTCTCTTAAAACATGGTAATAACCTGAATTACCATAAATACTTTTGGAAAACATGCATTCTTACTTATTCCAAAGGTCAATATATATATATTCCTTAAATCAAAAAAGTTCTAAACTTCATCCATGATGACATAGATTACTTTGTCAACCAATCAATAATCAGATCCGGGGTAATATGTGCTATCCAATTTAATTTATCCAAATCAATCATCTCTTTATCCAAGTAAAAAATAATTTTATCAACATCTTGATCACATTAATGGTTACATTACCTTAATCAAAATATCAATTTTCTAAGTATTCATAACCATTAAACATATCCTTTTCAATCCTTAATTAAAACTTATATAAAAAATACTTATATATTTCATGATTCACATAACATAATATTTGAATTCCAAAACGTAAGTACTTCATTCATCCAACTATATTCTTAAACCATAATCATTCTTCATCAACTTATTACTTAATACCTATTTACTAGAATATGAAATATGAATCATGTCTTAATGTTCCTCAACCTCAATCTAATCATGCTTCTTATGATTAATGTAAACAATAGTAGAATAACATAACATACCTTTCACATGTCGTTTGTAGTCTCTTTATCTTCAGAAGTATAACCAATATTCATACCACCTTCCTGATTCTATTTATGAGATTTCCACTTGAGAAATTAATTTTCATAATGTCCATAATTTATATATCTGAAACATTCAATGTTAACCACATTCTTTATAGTTCTCTCCATTGACTAAAACCATAAAGCACGAGGTGAGAAACACATATCATAGAAGAAAACCACATAATCCTGAAAAATTACTTATAGGATGTCTAAATCATGACACTTACCTTTAATAAATTAAACCTTAGGTTTATCCTAAGTTATTAATAGCCAAATTCTATTTAAATCTTTCATGATCGTTCATGAAGAGTTTGTGAATTTCCAGAGCATATCCCCCAAGAGTGTCAAACCACATGTGCAGAAAGTCCCATTGTCATGTACCAAATTACCCCAAGTTAAGCTTGAAATATCTTGTTGGATTTGTTACTCCTAGGTATATATACTCTAGTTCCACATCCACTTATAGTATCCAAACAAAAATGTATTACTAGGAAACTAATCACTATATCCTTTACCAAAATTACAAGACATTTTTCTATGATTTTCCTTATCCTTAGACTTATCCTTATACATTTCCTTAGAGTTCCCACTAAGTTTTTATCATCATAGTTTTAAAAGATCAAATAAACCTTCTCTCTGATACCAACTATAATGACACGGTCTTTATGTACATAGATATTACACCACTTTTGTAGAATTCTTAAAATATTACAAAAAATATGCCCCCAAAACCGTACTAGTTTAGTGCCTTTGGAAACTTGGAAACATAAAAAATAGTACATAAGTGAGAAAAATTATCTACCACTAGGTTATTCATGATTATAACCCTTATTAAACAAATCATACTTAATAAAAATCTTCATAACCCGAGGAAGGAAACATAAAAAGGGGTGAGCTTGAATGCTTAGTAAGGGTATATAGGGGATACATGTAAGCATAAAAATAATCATAGAGGTATGAGAATGTGATCATAACATTATAATATATCACCTTGCATATTAAATATCATAAACATGAATCAAGGAATAAATATTGACAGTTTAAAAGAATTGAATCATAAGGAAATAAAGAACACAATCCATGAAATCATGACATTGGAATAAAAAATTGAATTGTGGAAAACACATAATCATATAATATGATTTCCATAGTAGCCGATACATTGATTCTAATACCATATTGGTAGTATGGATTATCTCCTCATACTATATTGGTAGTCATGGCTCACTCACATGACCTTATTAGTAGCATGATTTCACTCCTCATACCATCTTGGTAGTCATGGTTCACTCCCATGACCATCTTAGTAGTCAAGGTTCACTCCCACGACCATCTTAGTCTATCTCATGAGATATATATATTTAACCAATGTATTGGAGGGAGATATAGGTCCCACCCATATCATAATGAAATCATATATACACATTCCACAAAATCTTAAACAATCATATCATAACCCATGAAATGAAATGGGTATCATAAACATGTAATAATATAATAACCTGTGGAAAAATATACAAGTTTTATAATAATTTCATCAAAACCATAACCTGTGAAAGAAAAATGGATTTCATAAACATATAACCAATTAAATAGAAAATGGTTTTATAAAGACCATTAAATCATGAATAACCATTCAGAGAAAGAATATGAGTGGAAAATTTAGATCATTTCTAAGAAACAATTAGTAACATCAAAGGATGTCATATTAGATGGAAAATAATTTTTAAATATCTTTCAAAAAAATTTCTTGAGGAAAATATCCTTTCTTCTTTAAAAAAGGATTTTGAAAAACATAAAAACTTTTGAAAACTATTTTCTTGGGAATAAAAATTACGAACATAGCTTGAAAATTTTTTAACAAACATTTTACTTGAAAACTTATAAAAGAATCTTGAAATTATTTTGGAAACCATTTTCCTTAAAAACTTATAAAATAGATTGAAAATGTTTTGAAAACCATTTTCTTTGAAAATACTTGGAAAAAATGAATTTCTAGAATATTAGGAAAAAAAATTATTTTTTAAAAGAAAACAAATTTTTAATATTGTAATGGAATCTTCAAGGGACTTTCGTCATGACGCCGAATAAACCTGAACATGTTAAATATTACTTTTACATCATAAAAGTTTAGAAAGATTCCTTGACCAGAAAATGATAAGAATATTCCTTATTAAAAATAATTTTGTTTTAAAAGGTTAAATATGGGTAAAAATTCCTTTTAAATGTCATAGAATAATAGTAGAACATTTTTGGAAACCTTTTTGAAGACATGGTTTTGAATGGACACAGATTTCTAACCAAAGGGAGAGGTAAAGTCAGACTTTATTGAAAACACTTTCTTAACTATCTTATATACCAAAGAGTGAAAAATGGTACCAATACATTAATATATCATGAATAAAAAAATTATAATAAAATTATTGAGTGTTCTTAAGATATGGATCATAATATTTCATCAATGAAAGCATAATCATAAACAATCTCGAAACGATGAGATTATTTCAATAAACTCTTATAACTTGGTAACTTTGAACCATACTCCCCATGTAAGAAAATAAAATACCATGAATCTTAAAATATAATTAAAGGAAGGATATTTATGATATAACTTGTCAAAGGCAGTATATACTCATCATATAAAAATATAGGTGCATAACATGGCATGTGTCTCCAAGAAGGAAAATTGAGATGGAAATTACATTTCTGATTTAGTGACTTTTAAAACTTACAACCCGTGATAGAAAGATCATAAAATGGTTATGTAAATACCTATAGATTTAAGTATAAGAGGCATATAATAAATTAATGGGAAGTATATACACCACACAAAATAAGTGAGTGGTGAATAGGGAATGTATTACACCGAAATAAGAAGTGAGAGGAAATCCCCAATGCCTCATAAATTCCAAGTGATAGTTTGATCAAGTGGATGTGTATGAAATACATAGATATAAACAATGTATTCATGCCCATGAAACACACCCATTGGGAAACATAACATGAAATTCACATCAAACATACACGCTAGGTCATCGAGTGCCAACTAGGCCACCTTGAACCCTATCTATACCTGCTTCGACCAATGTCATATGTCTCTGAACATGTCACACTAACCACCTAGGGGGACCAAGAACTGCATTGAAACTAGTATCTAAATATAAATTCCACTTCCTCTAGTGCTAGAGTGTCTCTAATAACATCTCATAATCATTCCAAATAATACTAGGATCGAGAGTCATATCATGGTGGGTGTGAGCACCGATTCCTAGGGGTTGACCTTAGGTAATCCAACAATATGTGGCTAAAAGCCGAATCCTAGGTAACCACCCATACATTCTAGATAGGAGTTAAAGCCAAATCCAAGGGGATTTTCCAAGGTATTCTAAATCAATGGACATAACAACTAAATACAATGGGATTTCTTAAGGCATTCTAAATAGATAGGCATCACAACTAAATCCAAGGGGATTACCCAAAGCATTTAAAATCAACATTCATAATAGATGAATCCAAGTGGATTGCATAAGGAATTATAAATTAATAGTAAACCACTGAAATCCATGACATATCCTAAGTATTCATTCATAGGACTCAATGGAATTGCATCCCTCCAATTATATCTTATCAACACATCTTATATGGGTCGACCATCTGCTTGAACCTGCTTCACATGAACATGGTTAGATTCTCAGGTGCATGAAATATTATCGTTAATATAGCCATATTAGGATTATATACTTGATTTAGGTTAGAAGGTGACACCCACAATCATCAATACTCATACCCCACACCAATGTTAATAAGATACTAGGGTATCCAATAGGGTCCCTTATGTCACATCATAGTATATAAACCCTACATGGGTTCCTAAATAAAATTTTCGTATCTTAGACCCAACCCATCATTCTATTCATAACATCCCTCAATGTTTGTTAGGGTCCTTCAGACCCATCTCTCCCCTCTAAGGGGTCTTTCATCTATCTAGATCAACCTACCACTTTGATATCAAAAGAAACCATCATCATCCAACACGTATAGTATTACATCAACATGCAACGAGAAATATATAAGTAAATTATAGGAAATGGGAACATACAAAATCAATCATGCTTTAGAAATTAGGGAATCACCCTCATGAGGTCAAATGGATCAAAACAACCCAACTAATCCCTTCTGAAGTTCCTTTGTAAATCATGCCAAAATCCCCCTTTAACTCATTTATAAAAGGTATCACATGTTTTTATAATCACACTAGGACCTTAGCCAAAATCCCATTAAAACATTCTTTAGAAAACTCCACTTTCATTTTGAAATACCATTTCAAAACTCATTCTCAAATCACTAATTCTCCCTTGAAATTACATTTGAGTCAAATCCATTTCTAAAACATATTTTTAAAAGGAAATACCTTTTTTACTTTGAAATCCCACACACACCACTAATAAATCCATTAAGAGAAACACCTGCACTTGTTCGACTAATGCACCACCATTGAACCATTTATCAAGATATGTGGTCTATGTTGACTATTAAGTTGACATGAGCCTACCCAAACCATATGGTGAAATCAATAAAGGTTATGAAACATGCATTAAAATATAATTATAATGATACATGAACATAAAATCATCAAATGAATAAGATACTCAAATAAATTCAAGGCCATCCAACTTAATCGAATATATTTTTCCTTAATTCATAGCTCAAACGTCACTACCTAGGCTCATCCAAGGCCTGTATCACCTCACAAGAACCTATCTCAAGATAAGACATCCAATAATTAATTAAAAAATTTATAATTAATTATTCAAACAAATTACATCAATTTATAATTAATTTATAATTTAATTTTAATTTAAAAAATGCCTAAAATATCACTAGGTATTATCCGCTCGTTGAAACCATGAGAAACAGGGTGAAATCCACTCTTGAAACACAACTAGGCCTAAAAAACATGAAATTAAAAATACCTAACATTGATTCATACATCAATTTTATCATTTTAAAATAAAAAACTGAAATTAATCTATAGGAAAATATACCTCATCCAAAACATCGAGCAAGGACATGCGTTATTTATCATGGGATTCCCTCCATCTAAGATAAGAAAAAGCCATAGAACATCAGATTATTTCCACCATTATCTAGTAGAAATCGTCACCAAACTCTAATCCAATCACCTAAAAATTAGGAAGAGGGAAAGGGTACAATAAAGTGGGGAGAAAATGGGAGATAATACATCAAATTTACATAAAATGACATCAAAATAACCCCATTATGAAGGGGGTTAAAGGAGAAAATAGGGGTAGAGGCCCCTAGAAATCATGTGTGAGATAGGGGAATAGAGGAGGGGTTTTGAGGTAAAATCCTATAGGGAAATAATGGGGAATTCACATTTTTAATGAAAATGGATAGGGTGCACAGTTTCCAAACTGTGTGCCAACCATGTAGACAACATTGTCTAAGAAAATACCCCTCACACGGATTGGGTCACATGGTTTTACAAACCATACACTAATCACGAAAACTTTATTGATAAAAAATAAACACCCCCCACATGGTTTGTAAAAATGGTTTACCAAAATGCATTCCAACTATGAAAAGCCCTTATGTAATTGAATTTCAAGTTTTTTAATGGTTTCTCAGTAACCACGTGCCAACCATGCACCATACCCCCCAAAAAAACTACCTTATACAGTTTACCTTCATGATTTATCCTAACCATGTGGTAACTATGAATAGATGACATCTATCTAATAGAACATAGATAATGAAGGCCATCAGGTGTTGGAGACTTATAAGATACCGAGACTTCTTCTCATGAAGTTTTCACTTGGTAATCCCTAAGAGATGAGGTTATGGGAACAAAACCACCATTAGGAATTCCACATGTTATATGTGTCATTGTATATTCATATATATATATATATATTTGTGTATTGGTACTTAGACTTGAGATTATTATTAATTTATATCACGAGTCAGGTACTTTGATGTATTGATAAAAACTGTGAGGACATATGCTCATGGTGAGGTATGATATGTTGGGTCCATCATAATTGATATGAAATTAATGAATAATTCAAGAAAGGATCTGCCACTTCTATTTATTGGAAGTAGATATATCTAACCCTTTGATTGAAATAGAACTTTATGATAAATCCATTATCATGGTAATATATCATCGTGATATTTTTAGGAAGTCAAAGAAATAAAAATCAAGTATATTGGTTGATGAGATGAAGTATGAAACTTGCTTGATGAGATATCATGACAAAGAGATTATATTACTTGGTGAGAATCCATAGGAGTCTATTGTTATTTTGACATTAAGGTATTTCTCTATGGGTGCCTTAATATGTTTCTAGATGCTAATCTTTGACTTTAGGCTAGTTTGTCTAATGCTACTGATAAAGAGGCCTTTAGTGACACACACTAATTGTATCCATAATCTCATTTAAATTCTATTTGAATTTAACAGTTTGAATAAATATTATACATGGATTGTGGTTTAAAAATCATATAGGTTCTGTTGATCATATTAATTAAATCACCAGTTATTCAAAATAATATATATATGTTGAATATTAAATAAATATTTATTCACAAGGTGACTAGTAATTACATGAATATATAATATTTATTTATCTATTTTTTATTCACAAGAAAAAAATAATTATTTATTTGGTTACATGAATATTAAATAAATAGTTATTCACTTGTTGGCGAATATAATATCTATTTATTTATTAAGTGAATAATATAATGAATTTTATTTATTTAAATAAATAGTTATTATTAAAGGTTTGATAAATGATGTGGAGGATTAAAATACCAAGATTAAAATGATATATTTTATTTAAAATCATTTAAGTAAATATTAATTAATATATTTAAGAAATGATATTTAAATTACTATGAGTTTTTCATACTTCAAGGAAATAATAATAATAATAATAATAATAATAATAATAATAAGAATAATCAATGTGGGGTTTTATTTTTGATTAAGAGATTGATTAAGGGTCTTTGTGTGATAACTAATTCTCTAACCTAAATATATAAACTCACTTATATCATTTTAGAGGATTTATAGAATTGTTCACAAAAAAAATTATTTATAGAATTCTCTCAAACCTTAGAGAATAATTCTCAAGGATTATCTCAAGAAATTAGAGGAAATCATCCTCCTCTCTCTCAAGGATCAAGAGAACAAGTGAGAATCTTTCAAGTATGAAAAGACTCTTATTTCGATCAATGACGAATGTCATAAGTGGTTTGGATCCTTCACACTAGCATCTGAAGTTTCAATGGTGACATTATAGGATTTTTAGACCATGTGTGGATAACACAAGAGGTATTATAACCCTATATCCTTCATCAAAATGATGTTACCACAATAGAGGTTAACCGAATCATCAACGGAGAAAGAATTTCAAGTAGAGTTAATTATTTTCTAAATAAATTAATTATAAATCATATGAGAAAGATCCTATCATACAATATTTCAGGGTTGTGTTTGTAAAATTCTTAGGATTCATTTGATAAAACCGTTGAAAAACCATTATTGGGCATCAACCCAACCACTTACACTACACCCCAGAACCTTTAAGTATTATCAGAGCAGTCACATATTAATTTATAATTATTTATTAATCATTGATTGATTCATTAATTTTTTTGTTAGTTTTTAATTTTCAGTTTTTCATTATTAATCCAAACACTGAGATAACACGATCATTCAGTTTCATATGACCAAGAGCTGGTCAAGTACAAATAAAGAATGTTCAAAGATCTCATCCAGAGGTACAAGAGATTCTGGATGTATGACATGGATACCCAATGTGTAACTGAAAATTACATGTCATGTACCCATGGTCAACCACATAAGAATGAGTGAAATAAATCACAACACGTTTTGTGGGTGAAAAATACATAGTGTCATTACATTCCATGTATTGAATGCTAATTAGAACATTGTTTGGTAGGGTGTACATGGTGTGTGGATGGCGTACACACAGTGTTACCCTAAACAGTTTGTCCACATGGGGATCACAAAAACCATGTGGTCAAAGTATGAGGAATGTAATTAATACACATCATCTAATGACTGAAATTAGAGATACATGAAAATACCCTAAGTGCATGACATGTAGTGGGATGTAGACATCATGTAACACATAATAACCCATGAAAAAAAACACACCGAGTCCCTAATCATGTAGTGAAGGTCTACATATGGAGAAAGGAATTAAAGAAACCAAACTACATGACATGTAGATGGTTTTACATGCAGTGTGATAGGGTATTTATACATGGATTACACTTTGATCATTTCAATAGTTCATGTTAGACATTAAAATGAAAAATTAATTATTTTTCATATAAATCTGTAGATACACGACATGTATGGTCATCATACACGTTGTGTACTTCATAGGTGTCGTAGCGATACATGCCATGTATATTCAAGGTATGTCATGCTGTTATAAATATCATGATGACTATGAATCTTGACTCACAGATGCACACATTTTTTATATCACGAAACATCATATACACATACATTCCATATAAGTACACTGTACATGACAAGGACCCTACACAATGTTAGTCACATGCAGTGTCATTTAATGGTACATGTCGTGTAACATTTAAACACTATAAATGGTTTTAAGTCAAAGTATAAAGGTATATGTCATGTTTCTTCTAGCATATGTCATGAAAAAATCTAGAAGGAATTTAAAACTGACCAGATGGGTACACACTGTGTTCCCTGTTAGTACATGTCATGTATAAATTAATCTTAAATTAAATTAACTTATTTAAAATCACAGAGGATGATAATCTCAAGGACTGATTAGATGTAAAATTAATATAGAATAATTAATAAGATAATTAATTTATTAATTTGGGAATTTTATTTTAATAAATAAATAATTTAAATAAATGCTAGCTAGTTTTAAATGTGTAGTTTTTTCATGGACAGATGACCATGATCTTGGATGACTGATGTTTGTGTTGGGTTTATTTTAATTTAATTATCATTTCATGTGTTTTTATGATAACTGTTATTAAATTAAAATGATGATATATAAATCATCCCATCCTATTATTATGTACAGGCCTATGATGTTCAATATTTCTTTTATGTAACCTTGAACCCCTTATTCTCCTCACATGCATATGAGTAAACATATGTAAAAGAAGGATCTCCTAGGTGAGTGAAGATGGTTCTAGATAGATCCTAGGTGAAAATAACCAAGGAGATACATAGGTCAAAGGTGGAATGTTTTAAATCAAGCCAAGTTTATATCAAGGGGTTATTACCTAGGGTTAAGGGCTGGTTTATCATCCACTCAATAAATCACCAGTAGTAAATCTTATAATCATGACATATATTTATTTTATTTTTGTTTAGCGCATGGTTAATAATTTATGCTTATTTTATGTTTAAATGCGATCACTTAAAATAATTAAATTAACAAGCATGCAAGATGGAATAAAATTAATGGATTATGTATAAATTATTTTATCAAGATATGATTAATTAATTATGTAAAATACATATAATATTAACAAGCATGTAAAAGGATTAAATGAAGAATATTTATATATAATATAAAAACATCTCAATGAAATATTAAGTCTAAAACACCTTCTATTACTAGAGTTAAAATGAAACCATAGTTTAAAGTACTTTTTGGGCCTCCATCAGGGTGATTTCAATTATTGGGTAGTTTTGAACAAAAGTTTTGGTTTGAATTAACCTAGTTGGAATCAAGGGTTTATTGGATACACAAGACTTAGTGAAACTAGGGGGAAATATTTTAGGAAATATGAGTCTAGGATTTCAGGATTGGGGATTCAACTCAATAGATCAAGGTATTGTGAGTTAATACAGTTGGAAAGACCACTTACCTAAATACCTTAGCATAACTTTTTAGTCCATTTTCTGTGTTATGAGAAGGGAAATATGGATCCTTACCATTGGAATATTCAAATGACAAGATATTCTAAATATATTATAGAGGGATATTGTTATTTGATAAAATAGTGGGAGACTAATAAATAAAAATTTAGTACATCATACTTTTGGTGATCATGAAAAAGTACTAAAATATACTTTTACTTATTTTAGAATATGGTAAGTGAAACCATAGGAAAACTATAATTATTTATGTTCAAATAAAATGTCCTCACTAGTATAAATTTTCAAGAGTGGTATAGTCATTTATACACTGCAATACAATAGGAAGTTTTTTATTATGTAACAGAGTCCCCTATTCTTGATCAACCACCTCAGCAAGTGAGTGAAGGTGAAAAGGATTCTTACAGAAGATATATGAAGGATGATTATACTATCTATTGCATCATGATTTCATCTATTTATATAGATTTTAAGATACAACATAAATACATGGATTCATATACTATGATATCTCATCTCATATCTCTCATAAAGAAGAAAGAGAGGCTTAAGATAAATGAGATTGTCACTACACTGTACCAGTGTAAACTAGAAGAGAGGTACCTAGATATTGATCTTTCCTTTAAGATGTTGATGAATATTGACCAGTTAGAAAATTTGGGCTTCCATATAGTTAATAAATTATCTATTAATCTCATATTATCATCCTTACCACTTGGGTTCTTCATATTTATAAAGAATTATAGGATGAAAAATATAGAGAATCCACTCCGGAATATTTTTTCAATGATTTTCTAGGAAAATAAGGATTGGTGAGAACATGGTTCCTCACCCTTTATAGTGAATAAAGTGAAATATAAGGTTTAAAATCCTATGATTAGTTCAATGTATATGGTTCCTTTACAACATCCTTCAAAGAGACATAATATTTTGCAGTAGAGTGGAGAGGAGGAGGCTATTTTATTCTCATGTGGACATAAAGGTCATTGGAAGTGGATCTGCAATGGATTGAAGAAGAAAAAATAAAATTCTTCTAATTTAAGTACATTCATCATTGCATTTAAAATTTATATTTTACTTCTTGGATATTAAATAAAATATTTTTATTCAAATACAAAAACTAAAGAAGTTCAGAAACATTAAAAGAAGTAAGGCGAATTATTCAAGTAGTTGAAAGCTGGTGATTCCTATGTCAGTAGAGAGAAACACACAATTTTAGTTTTTCAGGTGGATTGATTCTTATGAAACTGTTGTTTTTTATTGAGTGCTACAAAAAAAATTTATCTCAATTTCTATTTAGATACTATTAAAAATTATTTAATTTAAAATAAATGTTGTTATGGTACTTCATACTCAATAGTTTAAGTAATAATTGAATTAAAAATATCCAATATCGGAAAGAAATGATGTGTATAAAATATAAGACTCACACCCAGTTGTGAAAATATAATTATTTTTTCAAGTAAAATTAAAAGTAGTTATCAAGGATATACTTATGAGGGTTTTTAGACTCTTTAGAGATAAAACCCTTGGGTATCATTGACATAATTATTATGTTTTAGATAAAGAAACTTTTAGAAATATAGGAAATCCAAAAATCATCTAGAGTTAGTTTATTTAAACTGTGTGAACTATTCTAAGGTGAAGTTAGAAGTAAGTTCATATACATCATTAAGTAATGAATACACTCAGTAAAAGATATTAGATCCTTCAGATGGTTTTGTCATAGAATATCTTAACCAAGTATTCATGGATTATTTAAATATTTAGTGAAGGTTTTTCTAAACTCACATTACCTTATTCACATTAAAGATATGATGATAGTACAAGGTATATCTATGAGGAGTCTTATATATATTGCCTCTCTTACATAGTCTTTCATAGAATGATTCACAAATAACAGTATAAAAACTAACCATATGACAACTAAATTTACTAATGGATATCATATAAGTTATGATAGGATGAGAGTCCATTATGTTTTAGCCTAAGGTGTTTAATGGGAACTATTTTTTTTAAAGATGGTTGAAGCTACAAACGTACATCAAAGAAACACAAAGTGCATCTCAATTAATGAATTTAAAATTATTTAGGATATTAATATCCTCAAGATAGAAAGGTATTATTCAAAATCGACTATATTTCTATGATGTAATCACATCTCTTTTAATATAGTGGGATAAGGATAGGCTTTAGTGAAGTTTAGGCTCAAATGCACATAATTTGGCATAGGAACACTAAATTCCACAAGTCTTAGTGGGAGGAATTATTCCAAAGACATATACTACATAGGAAAGTTAAAACCATATAGGTGGTTTTATATTCACCTAGATAGGTGATATATTATTAGATAATATTAACTAATTCTATAGTTTAATATTAAATGGAAACCTTTTTATGATTGGAAACTTCATATGAATTCAAGATGGTTTTCATGAACCAAAAATCTAGTTCTATATTTTGGAAGTTTCTCTGGTTGATGTAAAGTTATTGGTGGGTATTCAATAGAAACTATAAATGGATGGTAAAATATGATACTAATAAAACTAAATTGGTTATAGAAGGTTTAAGTGATGTCCATAAATTTTCTATGAGAAAACCTTACACCATTCATCATGGTTGAATCTATTAACATTCTATTTTTCATAGAAACTTTCTATGATCATTATATTTGGAATTAGAGGTCAATACCACCTTCCTTAGAGGAAATATTATGGAAGATGTCTATATGACACAACTAGAAAGGGTTTTTAACACCAAATAAAACCAATAAGTAATGAAAGTAACACAGATCCATCTATGGATTAAAAAATAATCATGATCATAGATTGTTCATTTGAAACATAAGCTTTCTAGGTGTCTACAAGAGGTTAGTTGAAGAACTATAGTTTTACAAGATATATTTATTGACAATATATGAAAAAATATGATTATTCTTATAGACTAAATAAAATAATTTCTCTAAGAATAAAATAAATACCAAGAAAATTATAGGAAACAAGATCTATAGATATAGATTTATAGGGTTGCTTAGATCAAATTATCATATATACATTGACAAGGTATCACTTTCTGTGTCACATGTTATGAAATATCCCTAGTATGATGTGTGAAAACACATGAGGTGATTCTTGAGATGAATAGACTACAAATGACTAAGAGTACTTTGTAAATATTTCTCACATGGAATGATATGTAGTGAGGTTTGATACTACTTATGTATAAATCCTAAAAGGTAAATATAAAACCAAAATAGGAGAATTGAAAAGGCTGGTAACCAGAACTATTCAATAGTACTTGAGAAAGTAAAACTGGATAAATACCTTCTTATTAGAGAAATGATAATACTAGTTATCGATGGGATACAAAACTAGACTTCTTTTAGATAATCTTGAAATATTATCATGATTAGGATAAGGTAATATGTAATAGAAAAATTATTACAGCTAGTGGTTTCCATATCTATATAGGATGAGTATATTTCATCTTCCAATACATCTTAAGAAGTGAGTTTAACATTTGTTTGATCCATGCTACTATGTTTAGAAAAGATGTTAAATCTTGATTAAGGAAAAATAGTTAAAACTTAGTGATATCCACTCTTGAGGGATTTTCTTAGAGAGATAAAGTCACAGTAAGTAGAACAACCACTTGATCATAGAAATACCAAAAAATATATCCATACTCAGAAGAATCATGCATATCATGTGAGGTTGAATAATTAGTGAAAGTGAGAGTCTTTTGGAGTATGTGACCTAAAACTAACTGACTTTTTACTCTTGTTTAACTATATATTAAACGTCTTTTATTAGGTTGAATTTTTTCATATCACATAATGAGTTTTATTATGTGTAACATTAATGTGATAATTTCCTTAAATTATCCATTACATCAAAATGTCATAGTAGTTCCCTGCTATGATGAGAACCTTGAAGTGCTATGAAAATAATTTTAAATATATGTTCTATTACTGGATGAAATTTAACTAATAGGGCATAGATAATGAAGGCTATCAGGTGTTTAAGGTCCATAAGAAATTATGACTTATTCTCATGAAGTTTTCACTTGGAAATCTCCAAGACAGGAGGTTATGAGTACAAAATCACCAACAAGAATTTCACATGTTATATGTGTCATTGGATATTACTATTTGAGGATGTGTGTACTGGTCCTTAGACTTGAGATTATTTTTTATGTATATAATGATTTCTTTACATTAATGTATTAATGAAAATTGTGATGATATATGATCATGGTGAGGTAAGATATATTGGGTGTTTCAGAAGTGATGTGACATTAATGAATAATTTAAGAAATTATTTGTTCCTTCTGTTTATTTTGAATAGATATATCTAGCCCTTAGATTGAAATATAGCTGTCTGATAAATCCATGGATAGGTTATTATATTGATGTGATCATTTTAGGAAGTCAAAAAATGATAAATAAAGCATATAGGTTGATGACATTATGTATGAAACCTACTTGATGAGATATCAAGACAAAGAGATTATATTATACAGTGAGAATCCGTAGGAGGTTGTCATCATTGTGACATTAAAATATTTCCATATGGGTGTCTTGACATGTTTCTAGATGTTGATCTAAGAATTTAGGCTAGTTCACCTAATTCCACTAATAAAGAGGTCTGAAGGATCACACACTAAGTGTATGTAGAATCTTAGTTAAATTCTATTTAAATTTAATAGTTTGAATAAAGATTATTCCTGAGTTGTGGTTTTATAATCATTCAGTTTTTTTGATTGTATTAATCAAATCACCAATTATTCAAACAAATATACACGTGAGTTAAATATTAAATAAATATTTATTCATAAGGTAACTAATAATTACACGAATATATAATATTTATTTATATCCTATTTATTCTCAAGGTAACAAATAATTTTTTATTTGGTTATGTGAATATTAAATAAATATCAATACATAATTTAGTGAATATAATATTTATTTATTTATTAAATTAATAATACAATGACATTAATTTATTTAAATAAATAGTTAGTTGTTAAGGTTTGATAAATGTAGAGAAGGATTGGAGGGCCGAGTTAAGGGATCAGGTGAAATGATATTTTTTTAATATCATTTAAATAAATATTAATATATTTATTTAATAAAGAATAATTAAATTACCATGAGTTCTGTACACATCAGGGAATTATTATTATTATTATTATTATTATCATTCAACATGAGGTTTTATTTAGGATTAAGAGATTGGTTAATGGATTTTATGCAATAACACATTCTTCGACCAAGATATAAAAACCCATATATATAATTTTAGAAGATATAGATAATTGTGTGCAGAATCAATTTTCTAGAGAATTCTCTCAAACCCTAGAGAAAAATTTTCAAGAACTCTCTCAAGAAATAAGAGGTGATTATCCTACTTCTACCTCTCATGGATTGAGAGAACATGATAGATTATTTCAAGTGTGGAAAGAATTTATTGCGGTCAACAGTGAACTATGCAATTGGTTTGGATTCTCTACACTAGATCCATGAGTTCCAATATTGATAATCTGATATTTTTAGAGCATGTGTGGATACTGTTATAGAGATTCTACCCTTGGATCCTTCATTGCAGTGACAGAGCGATAAGAAAGGTCAACTGAATCATCAATGAATAATGAATTTAAACTAGAGGTAATCCTTATCTAAATAAATTTATTATAAATTATATGTGAATAGATAATTTCTTTGAATATTTTGGGGTTGTATTCATCAAGTTTTGATTATTTATCCTAAGAAACCGATAAAAAACCATTGTTGGGAATGAGCCCAACCACTTATACTTCACCCTAGAATCTTCAATATCATGGACCAATTAAAATTTTGTCCCTCTCTATAACCTCCAAATCCATGTTTTTGATATTTTAAGAAAAAAAATTCATGGGTTAAGTTTGAACCCTCATAAAAGACACAATCCTCATACAAACCAACCACATCCTTATTGAAAACAACCAGAAAACAAAAGATTACACAATTAAAATTTTAAATTTAAAATTCTAGTAAATAGAAGAACCATTCCTCTCACTAGATGGATTCCATTCGAGGATCCTGAGACCAAAAACGTACCTCAAACTCCTCTCCACCACGTCTCATGAGGTCATATTGATTAAATCAAAATCATCATTATCACTGATCACTATTGCTATCATCACTGATGTTGAAAACTTCTCCATCATCAAAATATCTTACACAATATACCATAAATAACTTCCCATATCATTGATGTAGTCATAAAACTAGAAATATAACCAATGGAATGTTATCGAGCTCACTATAATAAAAAATTGGAAATTTGAACCACTATAGAGAAAACAGAGAGGAAAACCAAAAAAAAAGAGACCCTCAACCACACCAGAACCATATTTTCCAAAGCACCACCATTGTAATGTAACACCATAATCACCATATCACTATATCCAACTTCTAGGATGAAACTCCAAAAGACACCTTAGCTAGACCATTTTAAAAATCTTATAAACCCAAATACAAAGAAAATAACCAGTTAAAGTAATCGAACCCCGATAAATCACACCCCTATTCCACTATATAGAGGGCCTGAGATCAGAAAGAACCTCGTCACTATGAGGTCTACGATGATAGTCCAATTCTACTTTGGGTTGCAAGGACACCACCTTAGACTAAAGGTTCCACCAGGTTCGATACATGAAAAGATCCAGTATTGAAGCTGTCACTGAGAGAATACCTCTGAACCAGGAACAAAATAATAAAATAGAAAATAGTTGATTTAAAGGATGATAAAGAACCCCTCCAAGCAGGGAGATGAAGAAATGTGACCAAAGGGTAAGATGACTCCTATGGGGGACTCAGATCAAACAACAACCAAAATGAAATAATCAGTAAAAAATGTAACACCCGAGATTTTTATGAGAGATATTTTGTTTTTATGTTATATACATCATCAAAGGAAGACTTCACTACACACAACACTATCTTGGCTTGCTTTACACACAATCACGACCTTCCTTGATAGCTTGCGTTGTACGCAATACCGAGTTTCACTAAACAACGATATGCTACTAAAATATTATTAAAACTAGCCGTTATGAATAATAATACCCACTTTTTGAAATTTTATAAATTTTATCTTTCAAAATGGACTTCATTTTTGGATTCGGAATATCGAAATTATCCTAGGGTAAAATTTTGGTATTTTTCTGAAAACTTACAATTTTTGATGAATAGTGAAAACACTAGGTTACTATTTAAAAACCGAATTTTTATTTAAATAATTATTTATTTTATTTAAATTTATTTTAGGTCAAAATTGATACATAATATCTATATAAGTTCAATGTAATTCATTGGAGCCATTTTATAATAATTTTATATATATAAAACTTTTATTGAACTTTTCACCGTCTTTTACCCACCTCACAGGAGAGTTTGAAAATTTATATAAAACTTAATTTTACCGCTTCTGTGAGTGGAATTTCGAAAATCCGAGAGACACAGTTAATATCATGGAGTAAAATGTGGTTTAATAAGATAAAAATAATTTTTGGTGAATAGTAACTTTTTACTTTTATTTACCACGGTTAAAAGTAAATAGGGTAATTAAGGGTAAAAATGATATTATTATTACCCTAACACATGTCCTAATTCTATTGGATAAGTTTAATTCGACAAAAAACAACCTTAGGAATAAAATATGACCATTTAGGTCCACTTGTATTTGATTAGGACATTTATTATTAATTTATTTAAAGAAGGGTTAAAATAGTTAAAATCAAAGTTTAATAACTAAATCATTTTTAATATAGGGTTATACATAAGATAAATTAGACTATAAATATTAATTAGAAATAGAAAAATATTTCCCACATAATTTTATTTTATTTATAATTTTTAGACATTAAATAATTTAATTTATTTATGACACAATGATGATGCAGTAATTATCTTATTAATGAAATATTAACATAATTGATGTTATAAATACCCAAATAAATGTAATTTGAATTTTTTTATAAATTAAAATAAATTTATAGGTTAATATGAGATGTTATTATTTATTTAATTAACTTTTTTATAACTAATCATGCTGTTATGATTTTCAAAAAAAATCATTTACCAAATAGTGTCAAAATTAACATAAAACAGTTTTTAAAAGAAATATTATATTATTAATTTTTATTTTATTCCTAAAAATATAAGGTTCAGAAAAATGACTTAGATAAGGTTATATATTTTAATAATAAACAACTTGGGGTTTTTTTGGCTTGTTATAGTAAGTTTATTAACCATATAGTGTAAGAAAATAAGAAGACACAGTAAAAGTTAAATTATTTAACTTAGAGTTAAATCTAAATGATAAGGTTAAAATAGTAACCTAAACTTGTCTAAAATCTATTGTATGGGAGGATTTAGACCCATACCCACCTTATATTCAAAATAAATCAATTTGGAGCTATTAAAAACCGAATATGACTTTATAATAAAATAATATTTTAAGTTTTTCCTAAGGTGCCCCTCTCCTCCCTTATAAAAGGGCACCTCCTCCCTCTTCTCCTCACACCAATTTGAGCCTTCAAGCTTGGCCAAACCATGCCAATTACTCTTCTCCAATTCCCTAGAAACATCCTAGAGGTCCTGGTATTCTTAAAATACCATCTTTAGTGCCCTAAGAGAAGGTTAAGAAGAGGTGCTTTAAAGAAGAGGTAATGTCCGTTACCGATTCTTTCAACTTTATTTCTTCTTCTACTTATTATTATTTAGTTGTTTCATTATGAAGTAATAACATAAGTATCAATAATATACTGATATGTTATTATAAATCTGAAATAACCCTATTTCACCTTCTATCCATCCTACGGAAAACGAAATCACCGCGCGTGCCTACATACGAAATACCGTCTCCACGCCGTGGTGTAATCTATTTTACACCACCACATTACTTGGATGGGTATAATGGTGTAAATAATAAATATATAATATTATTTTAAAGTGATATTGATTCTTAAATAGTATACATACACTTCAATAAAATTCCACAATCATGGGAACGATATCATCGCTCGTGCGTACGTACGACCTACCGTCTCCACGATGTGACACGACTCGTTTTACATGATCTTCAATGATTAATGATTATATAAATGAATTGAATGAATAAATAGGATATATATTACAATAATAATATTCTGGAAATGAGGTATCTATAACCTAAAATAAGAATAATAATTTATTCGACAAAACATGCATAAGAAGAAAAAGCAATAAACACCCGAATAACAAGTAACGATGAAATATTACTAATAAGAAGATAAGAATATGACCATATATGATATCATAACAATGAGTAAGATTCTGGAATAAGTCAATAACATTATTTAAATCATTATACAGGAGGTTCGGACACGTACGAATCAAATCCGACCTAAGGTAAGGGAAAATCTCACAATCTCATTTGTATCCGAGATTGTTTATACTTCAGAATTTATTGGGGGATATTTATCATCCACATACATGTTTCCACAAGAAGTAATATTATTTATATCCTCCTACAATTTTTTAAATCCAATTTTACCCATTGGTTAGTTCTTAGTAAAATATATGAAAGGAATCTTTTTTTGTTTTTAGTACGAGGTACTTTTTGACTTTTCCAGCCAAAGTACGAGAAGAATGTTTTTTAACTTATACTGCATGAATGGATTTTTAGAACATTATTTACATGAATCTTAATTTACAAGTTTTAAATTTTATTTTTAATCAACTTTTTTTATTTTAGAATTATATGACATTTTAAGAAAGGAAAATGTTTTTGAAGTAGAAAGGATATTTTCCTCAAGAATGGAGTTCAAGCGTTTTATCAAAATTATTTTCCATATAAGATAATACAGGGTTCTGTTTCTATCCCTATTTTTACATTGATTTGATTATGTTATGATGGAATTATTTTTATGAAGTCCTTTTATCTTACATGGATTATGTTACGATGGCACGATGTTTAACAATCCCATTTTTATTTGGGTTATGCTATGATGTATGATTTATGATCTTGTGGAACACATAAGAATGGTATAATTATGAGATGGGTGGGACCTATATCTCCCTCTAATGCATTGGGTAATGATTTATATCTCATGAAATAGACATGGCTGGAATGAAAGGTTAATCCGGTTCAGTGAAACATGACTGAAACGAGGAGTGAAATTAGTTCAGAAATGGACTTTGTCCGCTAAGATAGTCTTGGAAATGAGTCTTGACTACTAAGAAATGATTCTATATGATTATGTGTGTATGAAAAAAAGTTTCATGTTTTAAGTTATGATTATTGGGATTACATTTCACTATTATGATTTATCCTAGGTTATGAAACTATGATCTCTTTTGCAGGTGAAGATTTCCAAAATGTTATGTTATTATGAATATGATGTGATTGATATTTCTTTTGTTTACACTTACTGAGCATTTGAGCTCACCCTTTTGTATGTTTTCTTTTCCCCAGGTCAGGAAGAAGGATATTAAGTAAGATATGACAAAAGGGACTCTAGATATGATAAAATAAATGGGAGACAGTGTAGATGATTTATGTACCAGTTGTTTATGTTTCCCAGTTTCTAAAGACACTATACCTATACGGTCCTTTCATGGTTTTGATATATGTTGTAATAAGTGTGCTTAAATTCTGAAGTAATAACAATGTATGTAAAGTATGGGTCATTATAGTTGGTATCAGAGGAAAGGTATAGTCAACCTTTGGAAACTAGGATGTGAAAGCCATAGTAAGAACCCTAAGGATAAGTCTAAGCATAGAACACAATCTTAGTATTTTAGAAATGGACATGAAAAAACTATGATAAGACCTTAAGTGTGAAATTTTATTCTTGATTATGTGGTTTTCCTATTATAATTAGTGTTGCTCACATTATTCTTCTTGGTTTTAGTCAATGGCTGGAACCCGAAGGAACCATGTTAATGCGGAATGCGACGGGCAATGCAATGATTGTCCCCCTGAGCAACCAAACGTTATGGGACCTGGAATAAAAAATCTTATAGCCATTCTCACACAACTTTCTCAAGCTATGAATCATTAAGGACTTTCAAACGAGCAAAGGAAGGAGCAACATTCTGTTGAATCCTTCATGAGGCAGCGTCCACCCTCATTCAGCGGGTCTACTGATCCATTAGTGGATGAACAGTGGATCAGTACCACTAAAAAGAAATTTTCAGTTTTTCAATGTTCTGAACATGATAAAGTCATCTTAGCAGTTTATCGTTTGGAATTCGAAGCTGATCAATGGTGGAATATTATAAAGAATACGAGGCCAAGAGATGAAATTGAGTCCATGGAATGGGATGAGTTCAAGAACTTATTTTTCAATAAGTACTTCCCTCGTATTCTTCGAACAAAGATGGAGAAGGAGTTTCTTGAACTAAAGAAAAAGGATGATGAATCTGTTGGTACCTATGAATTTTTTTTACAAGACTTGCAAGGTACGCTTATGGTATTATTATCCAACCTGAGAGTAAGATCGACCAATTATTTAGTGGATTAAAACCAAGTCTTCAAAGGGAATTAACCATAATGGACTTCAATAGCTATGAGGAAATCGTTCGATGTGCTCTCAAGGTTGAGATGGAGATTGGAGTAACCCATCAGTCATATGCGTTTGATAAGAATAGGAAAATGGAATTCAAAGGAAAATCTAAAGAGCACACTGAAAAGAAGATGAGTTTTCCCTTATGCTCAAAGTGTGGAAAGAAACATGGAGGGAGTTGTCTTAAAGGGACAAGTAAATGTTTCAAATGTGGAAAGAAAGGTCATCGGGCATTTGAATGTTGCAATGATGGGAAGAAGATGTCTAGTGATGCGAACAAAGAAAATGCTACACAGAGTGCACCCCCAACACTTCAATGTTACAAGTGCAAGGAAATGGGGCATTATGATAATCAATTCCCTAATCTATGGGTTGTTGATGATGATCGATGTCAACAAACTCTTAAGGCTAAAGACAAAGGAAAGTCACATGCAATTTCTATCAGTGATATGGAGTACGATAATGAAGTGGTGAAAGGTACACTTACCATCCACTCTAAAGTAGAAAATGTTTTATTTGATTCTGGATCCACCCACTCTTTTATTTCTAAATAATTTTCTAAGGGTATCGCCATATTACCTCAACAATTATATGTTGAGTTATCTATGACAACCCCTAATGGCACAATAGTCGCATCAAAAGTTTATAATTCTTCTCCGATTTAAGTTTGTGGGAAAGTGCTTCCTGCAAATCTTGCGATACTTCTTATAGTGGAATTTGATGTGATCCTTGGCATGGATTGGATTTCTTTATATGGAGCTCATATAAATTTCCAATGAAGGGAAGTCACATTTCATATTCCAGATCAATCTATGATCATCTATCGATGCAAGGATGAACATAACCTTCCAATGGAAATTTCTTCCATATTATGGGTCTTGATTCCACTAAATGAAGGTTATTTATCTCAAATGGTTGGTGAGAAACTCATGATTAAGAATATTCCCATTGTACGGAAGTTTGATGATGTCTTTCTGAAGGAATTGTCGGGTCTTCCACCAAATCGTGAAGTTGAGTTTTCAATAGAAATCGTACTGGGTGCTTTGCCTATTTCAAAGACACCTTATAGAATGGCCCCAATTGAGTTGCAGGAATTGAAGAAGTAACTCCAAGAGAATCTTGATAAGGGATTCATACGCCCTAGTGCATCACCTTGGGGAGAATCTGTTCTGTTTGTTAAGAAGAAAGATGGATCAATGAGACTCTGTATTGATTATTGAGAACTTAACAAGATCACTATCAAGAACAAATATCCTCTCCCACACATTGATGACTTATTTTACCAACTACGCGAAGCTCAATACTTTTCCAAGATTGATCTTCATTCAAGGTATCATCAATTAAGGGTCAAAAGGGAGGATATACCAAAGATGGTTTTCCGTACAAGGTATGGACACTATGAATTTATAGTGATGCCATTTGGTCTTACTAATGCCCCTTCTATCTTCATGGATATGATGAATAGAGTCTTTAGAGAATATCTTGATCAATTTGTGGTAGTCTTTATAGATGATATTTTTGTCTATTCAAAGATCAAGGAAGAACATGAAGATCACTTGAGAATTGTATTAAAGACCCTGAGAAAGTAGAAGTTTTTTGCCAAATTTACCAAGTGTGAATTTTGGCTTCAAAAAGTTGAATTTTTGGGTCACATAATCTCAAAAGAGGGGATATCTGTGGATCCAGCAAAAACAGAGGTTATCAAAAGATGGTCAAGACCAACAACAGTAACTGATATCCGAAGTTTTCTTAGTCTAGCTGGATATTATCGATGTTTTGTGAAATATTTTTCACGATTATCTAATCCACTCACCAAGTTGACTCGAAAAGGAGTTAAGTTTGCTTGGACAGAGGAGTGTGAAGAGAATTTCAGGGAGTTAAAAAGAAGGTTATCCAGTGCATCTGTGCTCACACTTCCTTGTAGTGGAGAAAGGTTTGTGATCTATAGTGATGCATCCAAAAAGGGGTTGGGGTGTGTTCTAATGAAAAATGATATGGTGATATCTTATTCCTCATGACAGTTGAAAATCCATGAGCAAAATTACCCAACTCATGATTTGAAGTTAGCTGCGGTAATCTTTGAATTAAATATTTGGAGTCATTATCTTTATGGTAAAAGGTGTGATATTTATATTGATCATAAAAGTTTAAAGTATATTTTCACACAAAAGGAGATGAATATGCGCCAAAGAAGATGGTTGAATTTGATTAAGGATTACGACTGCTCAATTCATTACCACCCAGGGAAAGAAAACAAGGTGGAAGATGCATTAAGTCGACAAGACCATGCTAGCTTATCCATGATGAGGATAACAAAAGATCCAATATTTATGGATTTACAAAGGATGGATCTTGGAATTATAATGTTAGGGGAAAAGTCTTATCTTTCTCAAATGAATGTTCAACCATCTATACATGTGAAGATTAAAGAGGCACAGAAAGAAGATGTAGAGTTACAAAAGAAGGTGAGAAATGTTCCTGAGTTCAACCTAGATTGTAATGGGATAATAAAGTTCATGAATCGGGTTTGTGTTCCTCCCATCCCCGAATTAAAGAAGGAGCTTCTGGATGAGGCTCATAGTTCTTCATTCTCTATTCATCCGGGAAGCACAAAGATATATAGGGACCTAAAAGAGTACTTCTAGTGGGATGGCATGAAAAGAGATGTTGCTGAATATGTCTCTCGATGCTTGGTTTGTCAGCAAGTTAAAGCTGAGAGACAGAAGTCTAAGGGGATGTTACAACCATTACCCATACCCAAATGGAAATGGGAAAAAATCACTATGGACTTTGTCACCGGACTTCCTAAAATATCCAAAGGTAATAATGCTATCTGGGTCGTAGTTGATCGTCTTACAAAGTCGACACACTTCATTGCTATTAGAGAGGATTTCTATCTAGATCAGCTTTCCAGGATATATGTAAAGGAAGTGGTAAGATTGCATGGAGTACCACTTTCCATTATATCTAATCAGGATCCAAGGTTTACCTCAAAGTTTTGGTGAAGTCTTCAGCATACTCTGGATACAGAGTCGAGTTTCAGCACTTCTTATCATCCTTAGACAAACAGTCAGTATGATAGGACAATTCAAACTCTAGAAGATATGTTAAGAGCTTGCTCTATGGATTTCAAAGGTGGTTGGGATCAACACCTACCTTTGGTGTAATTTTCTTATAATAATAGCTTTCACTCCAGTATTCATATGGCTCCTTATTAAGCTCTCTATGGAAATAAACGTAGGACTCAAATTTGCTGGGATGAAGTTGAGGAAAGAAAGCTATTAGAACTTGATCTTGTTGATGAGATGGTAGAAAAGGTCCGATCTATTCAAAAACACATAAGAGCAGCTCAGAGTTGACAAAAAAGTTATGCCGATAACCGAAGAAAAGACCTAGAGTTTGAAGTGGGTGATAAAGTGTTCTTACGAATATCTCCTTGGAAGAGAGTAATGAGATTTGGAAAGAAGGGAAAGCTGATCCCTAGGTATATCGGTCCTTTCGAAATACTGGATTGTGTTGGGAAGGTAGCTTACCGATTGGTGCTTCCACCGAATCTCTCTCAAGTTCACGATGTGTTCTATGTTTCTCTCCTGATAAAGTACATACCCGATCCTTCACATGTACTCAGCTCAGAAGTAGTACCACTAGAGCAAGATCTTTCTTATGAAGAAAAGCCGATAGAGATTCTGGATTGTAGTGAAAAAGTCATATGGAACAAGACCACTCGCTTGGTGAAAGTTTTATGGAGGAACCACCAATTATAAGAAGCTACATGGGAGCTTGAGGATATGAAGAGGGAGAGGTATCCTCATCTGTTTGTTACAAAGTGACGAATTTCGAGGGAGAAATTCATTTTAAGGGGGGTAAAATGTAACACCCAAGATTTTTATGAGAGATATTTTGTTTTTATGTTATATACATCATCAAAGGAATCTTTCACTACACACAACACTATCTTGGTTTTCTTTACACGCGATCGTGACCTTCCTTGATAGCTTGCATTGTACAAAATACCGAGTTTCACTAAACATCGATATGCTATTAAAATATTATTAAAACTAGCCGTTATGAATAGTAATACCCACTTTTTGAAATCTTATAAATTTTATCTTTAAAAATGGACTTCATTTTTGGATTTGGAATATTGAAATTATCCTAGGGTGAAATTTTGGTATTTTTTTGAAAACTTTCAATTTTTGATGAATAGTGAAAACACTGGGTTACTATTTAAAAACCAATTTTTTATTTAAATAATTTTTTATTTTATTTAAATTTATTTTAGGTCAAAATTGATACATAATACCTATATAAGCTCAATGTAATTCATTGGAGTCATTTTATAATAATTTTAGATATATAAAAATTTTATTGAACTTTTCACCGTCTTTTACCCACCTCTTAGGAGAGTTTGAAAATTTATATAAAACTTAATTTTACCACTTCTGTGAGTGGAATTTAGAAAATCCGAGAGAAACGGTTAATATCAAGGAGTAAAATGTGGTTCAATAAGATAAAAATATTTTTTGGTGAATAGTAACTTTTTACTTTTATTTACCACAGTTAAAAGTAAATAGGGTAATTAAGGGTAAAAATGATATTATTATTACCCTAACACATGTCCTAATTCTATTGGATAAGTTTAATTCGACCAAAAACAACCTTAGGAATAAAATATGACCATTTAGGTCCACTTGGATTAGATTAGGACATTTATTATTAATTTATTTAAAGAAGGGTTAAAATAGTTAAAATTAAAGTTTAATAACTAAATCATTTTTAATATAGGGTTATACATAAGATAAATTCAACTATAAATATTCATTATAAAGATAAAAATATTTCATACATAATTATATTTTATTTATAATTTTTAGACATTAAATAATTTAATTTATTTATGACACAATGATGATGCAGTAATTATCTTATTAATGAAATATTAACATAATTGATGTTATAAATACCCAAATAAATGTAATTTGAAATTTTTTATAAATTAAAATAATTTTATAGGTTAATATGACATGCTAGTATTGATTTAATTAACTTTTTTAGAACTAATCATGCTGTTATGATTTTCACAAAAATCAATTACCAAATAGTGTCAAAATTGACATAAAATAGTTTTTAAAACAAATATTATATTATTAATTGTTATTTTATTCCTAAAAATATAAGGTTTGGAAAAATGACTTAGATAAGGTTATCTATTTTAATAATAAACAACTTGGGGTTCGTTTGTCTTGTTATAGTAAGTTTATTAACCATATAGTGTAAGAAAACAAGAAGACACGGTAAAAGTTAAATTATTTAACTTAGAGTTAAATCTAAATTATAAGGTTAAAATAGTAACCTAAACTTGTCTAAAATATATTGGATGAGAGTATTTAGACCCATACCCACCTTAGCTTCTAAATAAATCAATTTGGAGCTATTAAAAACCGAATATGACTTTATAATAAAATAATATTTTAAGTTTTTCCTAAGGTGCCCCTCTCCTCCCTTATAAAAGGGAACCTCCTACCTCTCCTCCTCACACCACTTTGAGCCTTCAAGATCAGCCAAACCCTGCCAATTACTCTTCTACACTTTCCTAGAAACATCCTATAGGTCCTGGTATTCTTCAAAGACCGTCTTTAGTGCCCTAAGAGAAGGTTAAGAAGAGGCGCTTCAAAGAAGAGGTAATGTCCATTACCGATTCTTTCAACTTTATTTCTTCTTATACTTCTTCTTCTTTAGTTGTTTCATTATGAAGTAATAATATAAGTATCACTAATATACTGATATGTTATTATAAATATTAAACAACCCTATTTCACCTTCTATCCATCCTACGGAAAATGAAATCACCACGTGTGCGTGCGTACGGAATACCGTCTCCACGCCGTGGTGTAATCTATTTCCCACCACCACCTTACTTGGATGGGTATAATGGTGTAAAGAATAACTATATATGATTATTGTAAAGTGATATTGATTCTGAAATAGTATACATACACTTCAATAAAATTCCACAATCATGGGAATGATATCATCACTCGTGCGTACGTACGGCCTACCGTCTCCACGATGTGATGCGACTCGTTTTACATGATCTTCAATGATTAATGATTATATAAATGAATTTAATGAATAAATAGGATATATATTACACTAATACCATTCTGTAAATGAGTTATCTATAACCTAAAAGAAGAATAAGAATTTATTCAACAAAACACGCATAAGAAGAAAAAACAATAATCACCCGAATAACAAGTAACAATGAAATATTACTAATAAGAAGCTAAAAATATGAACATATATGATATCATAACAATGAGTAAGATTATGGAATAATTCAATAACATTATTTAAATAATTATACAGGAGGTTCGGATACATATGAAGCAAATCATACCTAAGGTAAGGGAAAATCTCACAATCTCATTTGTATCCGAGATTGTTTATACTTCAGAATTTACTAGGGGATATTTATCATACACATCCATTTTTCCCCAATATGTAATATTATTTCTATCCTCCTACAATTTTTTAAATCCAATTTTACCCATTGGTTTGTTTTTAGTAAAATATACGAAATGAATCTTTTGTCGTTTTTAGTATGAGGTACTTCTTGACTTTTCCGGCCAAAGTACGAGAAGAATGTTTTTTTTAACTTATACGGCATGAATGGATTTTTAGAAAATTATTTCCATGAATCTTAATTTACAAGTTTTCAAGTTTATTTTTAATCAAATTATTTTATTTTAGAATTATATGACATTTTAAGAAAGGAAAATGTTTTTGATGTAGAAAGTATATTTTCCTCAAGAATGGAGTTCAAGCGTTTTATCAAAATTATTTTCCATATAAGATAATATAGGGTTCTGTTTCTATACCTATTTTTAAATTGATTTGATTATGTTATGATGGAATTATTTTTATGAAGTCCTTTTATCTTATATGGATTGTGTTACGATGGAACGATGTTTAAGAATCCCATTTTTATTTGGGTTATGCTATGATGTATTATTTATGATCTTGTGGAACACATAAGAATGGTATCACTGTGATATGGGCGGGACCTATATATCCCTCCAATGCATTGGGTAATGATTTATATCTCATGAGATAGACATGTATGGAACGTCAGGTTAATCCGGTTCAGTGAAACAGGACTGAAACGAGGAGTGAACTCAGTTCAGAAATGGACTTTGTCCACTAAGATAGTCTTGGAAATGAGTCTTGACTACTAAGAATTGATTCTCTTTGATTATGTGTGTATGCCACAAAGTTTCATGTTTTAAGTTATGATTATTGGGATTACATTTCACTATTATGATTTATCCCATGTTATGAAATTATGATCTCTTTTACAGGTTAAAATTTCCAAAATGTTATGTTATTATGAATATGATGTGATTGATATTTCTTTTGTTTACCCTTACTGATCATTTGAGCTCACCCTTTTGTATGTTTTATTTTCCCCAGGTCAGGAAGAAGGATATTAAGTAATATATGCCAAAAGGGACTCTAGATATGATAAAATAAAAGGGAGACAGTGTAGATGATTTATGAACCAGTTGTTTATGTTTCCCAATTTCTAAAGACACTATACCTATACGGTCCTTTCATGGTTTTGATATATGTTGTAATAAATGTGCTTCAATTCTAAAGTAATAAAAATTTATTTAAAGTATGGGTCGTTATAGAAAACACATTCATCTAGGAAAAATGTGAGTGGGAGGAGAATATAGGAATGAAATTCACTAACACAAAGGGACGAAACCCTAGTGTGGAGAAGGGAGAGCTTGAGAGAGAAAACTGAAGGAAAACATAGCTATTATTTCCTACATTTGATCCCTCTCTAGGACTTCTCAAATATATATTCAACTATGCATAAAATTTTATGTTAGTTATTGGTTAGGGTTTACTCTTATTAGATATTTAGGCGTCCCCTAGTAGTGATTATATCAATGGAGGCATTTATTCAACATTACCCAAGGTGCCATTGGTGGAATGAACTTGTTATACATGTACCCTAGGATGGTGTCCCAACAAATATGTTATATCCCACAAGATAATTATAAATTCCCTACATATTAAATGAAATGCGCTGATCTGATGGATCCATATGATTATGATATTAGGAATGAAATTATTAGGCTTATATTGAGTCAAATAATCACTTTGTCCTTGGTTTAAAAAATCCCAATACACTCATGTAAAAATTCAATTTAAATTAATATTATTGTTTTGATTTTATTTTTTGTACTTTTAATTTTTGGTTACCTAAGTTCTGAATAAATTAGTTTTGTGACCATTTCTTATTATAAATTAATTTATCACTCTAATGGTGTGAAGTTGATAAGAAGTTATAGAGTTGATTAAAGTAGAACATGCGATGATACTTATGATGAAATTACAACCGTACTCAAAGATCTTAGAATTTGAATGTTGGATTTTTTTATGATGTTGGGTATAAATTATTGAGTATTGGAGGATTGGAAGATACTAGACATAATTATTAATCTACTATAAAGTTATTGTGAATCACCTTATTTCTATTGGAGAGCTTATGCTTGTAGTTTCTTTTCAGTGTACACTAAGATATATCACTTGGAGAGGACTCATTTATAAGGATATTAGTGTTTATTTTAGTTGTTTTTGTTCTTTATAATCCTATGATATTGATGAGGTTTCATGATGTGGAACTTGGGATTATTTTGATTATTTTGATCAAGGAGATTCCAGGGCTAGGAAGCTGTGCATCTTCTGAACTGGTTGTTCGAAGAAATCATGGTGAGAACTTTATTTCAATCATTTGATAAAAAAGAAGAATGCAGTTTGGTTTCCTAATACCCTTCAGTGGGTTTAAGTCGAGGAAGTTATGTTGTGAACTTAGTTACCTTAGTTCAGGTTACGAACCACTTTCCTATTTGGTTTGAAAGTGAAGGGTTCATTTATTGGAATTTGATTTGGTAATAATATAAATCTAGGTATTTATATTGTTATCTAATACTTTTTTTTTAAATTATAAAAATATATTTTGTATATTGGAAATTTCATAATTTTCAATCCATTCATTTTTTACACATTACTTAATTTCAATCAACCTAATATTCATTTCATTACTTAATTTTCGCTATAATATTGATTGATGTTTCCATATTTTTATTTATTGATTTTTTTTGTGGGAGAAAAATTTCTAGTCATCTTAGACTAAAATTCACCCCCACTTGTTGTAATTCCATACATTTTATCTGGGACCAATACTTGGTATCAAAACAGGTTTCTAAATTTGAAAAATAATATGAATATTTTTTCATGCTTGTTTATCGAAAATTATCTAAGTTTCTTTAAACTAACTACGTGGTAGAGGAAAATATCTTTTTTGTTTTTTTATGTTAGGTATGAATCTTGTTCGTATTTTGGAGAATTTAAATAAAAAACACCTATATTCATAACACTTATTAAGTATGTGAGTAAATTAAAAATATAAACATAGAAAGAAAGAAAAATAATGGAATAAAATTTGCTTCAACTTCAAGAGATTTAACTTCTAGAGGAACTAATTCAAAGATGAGTACATATAATATAAATTATAAAATAATTTTTGATTATAGTGATCTAGAACCTAGGTATAGTGAACTTGAAAATATGGCAAGGAGAATGTCCAAATTTAAGAATTTATAGAGAGATTACTAGAAGGATCATAGGGATAGGAAGGAAAGATATGGGAGGAAAGATATTTTTCAAAATATCTATTATAAATTTAAAAAACTATGTCACATGAGGCTAGATTATCCTTGGTTAAAGAAATAAAATATGTAAGGAAAGTATTCAAAGAAGGAAGAAAAAATACACAGTTGATACATAGATTGAAACTGAGTATCCATCAAATTTCACAAGTAACAATGATTCTAATAGTGATGATTGTGTAAAGATTCTCATAATTTACTCAAATGTTCCTCAGAATAATTTATGCCTCATGAGAAAGATATATCCTAATAGTCTTGGGAAAATTTATCTTAGACCTAATTTTTCATTTTTATCAAATGATGAATATCAACTGGGTGATGAGGAAATAGTTCCTCAAACCTAGGATGAATTAAAGAGTTATGTTATGGAATATGAGGAAATGTATCAAAATATTTAAAAAAGATACACGAAACTCAAGGAATACATTTCTAATAAAAATGATAATCTTACTAAGGCATAAAAATAATTATCTAATATGAAGAATGAAAATGGTAAAATCATATCAGAGTTGGGAAAATCAATAATTAAAGTTAAAAATTTAACTTTCAATAAGAAATAAAAATCTATATCTTTTTTGGAAGATGAGATCCAAGATGACAAACCAACTTCCATTAAATCATCATAAGATAAGAGTGAATTTATGAACATTAAGGCAAATTTTGAAAGTATAAATATGATTCTGACTAAATTTATTACTAGGATATATACTTTTAAAAAGTTTTATAAGAAACTTAGACTGAAGAGAACAACTTCTGGACTCGGTTGTGAAACCACAAAAAGTGTACATTACCAATATAATTACTTTTTTCTAAGACACACTCCATTATGCATCAAATTATATCTCCTAGTACATTATAATAATCAGTGTTCACTGAAAAATTTTTAGAACTCAAAAAAACTATATCTCTAAATAATTGGTTGATCTTTAACATACGAGGGTTAGAGGAGTGTGGAGTTTCTATGTACTAGTAGATGAATTATAATCTTTGGTATCTTGTAAAATTTCTTTAGTTTATCAAAACTTATTTATTTGAATTTTATTTTTTTACTTTATGTTTTTTAAAGTGTTTCTTTATGTGTTAAGATCCTTTATTTAGGGTTAGTTTTCATTTTATTTGCCTAGATTTTTAGTGTATTTTATTCATTTTATTTTTAATTAATTTTATCAGATAATAAAAATTTATTTCAAAGTAAAATTTTTAGAACCATATTTAGAATGAAAAAGATCAAGCCATCATTATGGTAGATAACTTATGTAAGTTTTATTTTTATTTTACCCTTATTTTTCATATTTTTTCTAAAATTGAATATTTATTTCCCATAAACTACTTATTTTTTTTCGGTAGCTGAATGGTTAGAGAGATAACCTATATATACTTCTATGGACCTGATATTAGTTATATGTATTTATTGTGAATCATTGCTAAATTTCAGACTTTGATTTCTTATCTATTGTTTGAAATTTATTATTCTCTATGGAATCTTCTAGAGATGTTGTAATAAGGGAAAATTTCTAGAAAAGACTAATTTATTGAGACTAGTATGATCAAAATGAATATCTTTTAAAATCAATTATTAATTTTTAAGGATGGGGATATATTACATTTCTTGATGAATCTTATTAGCTCTATTATCAGCATTTTATTCATTAAATTTATGGACCAACCCTTTTTGTTGATTCTGAAGGAACTAAGGAAGTGAAGTTTATATTTTGTGGTGTGGTATTCTTTTTATCAATGAAATATCTATTAGAGATTATGGAGTTCCCTTTTTAAGGAGAATATGTGTTCATATCTCATAAGATTTTGGAAATCTATAAAACTTTTATCAATACTAGATCATAAAATAGACTCTTCTCAGTTAAAGAAAAGGTTTATAAAATGAATCATTTGAATCCTAAGGAAATAATTGTTTTTAGTGCATTCAAGCCTTTATAATTCCCGGAAAATGTGACAAATACATAGTAAATATTTAGGACAATTATAACTTGTATCTTTTTTTGAAATATGAGGAAGCTCAATTTAGTGAAATTCATTTGGGACTATACTAAATATATATGTTCTAGTATAATGAAGTTGAATATTTTACCCTACATAAGGACTTTAAAAAAGATTCTTGTGAAACTCTTAATGGAGGAATGTGTTGGCGACCTCAGTGTAGTTAAAAGGGTTTTGAAAAAAATCCTTGAACTTATAAACTAACATAAGAATGAATCTTGTCTTTTATTTGACTAAGAAGAATTTTATAATATTGAGAATTAATATTTTGGTAAAATAAGTGGTAGATAAGAAGAAGGCTATAATGAAGAAAATAAAGGAACAAGAAGATAGAGTTTCAGATCTTCTTTCAGATTAAAAGAGGAGATTAACTAATGAAAATTTTGAGATTTTTATAAAAATCATGGTGATTCTCTTCATAAAATGATCGAGGAATTTAAAAATACTATTTAGGAAAGGAAATATGGTTTGAAACCATATTTTTTTATTTCCAAAGAAGAGTCCAAATAAACGAGGATTGAGGGTTTTGAGAAAGAAGTGGCTTAGAGGAAAAAGAAAATTTTCTTAAAAGAAAAGGAATCTCAAGCTGTTCTTCCACCTATTACTATTAGGGAATTTGTCTCTATTGAATTAACTTTAATGAAGAGATTGATTTTTTTCCAGATTTTTCCACTAGAAAGAAAAAAATAAAGAATCAAAAGTTACTCTTCCTTCACTGGTAGAAGAATTTTTAACACCCAGAGAGGCTGAGGTGATGACTGAAGCCCATAATAAGCCCTCTCCATCTCATAAAGTTTCGAGCACTTCAGTATTGAAGATTTCAACAATAGGTTTATCTTATATTATGAATAATCAAAGTCATATAAGTTAATCGGTTCATCAAAAGATGAAACTATCATTTTTGATATAATTTAGAAGGCATCAGAAGATAAACATCCGAATTTTGAAAAGGAGAAGACACTGAAAGATACTGGTCATGATGAATATGAAGTTCAAAATTTTAGGAAGTTTAATATTTTAAACTATTTTATATTGTGAATATTTCTCCTGAAATGAATATTAATCAACCAGTAGATGTAAATAAGGTTGAATAAGGATCTACTGAAAAACGTTCTTCATAGATTAGCACTCAAGGTGAAATAAATGAAATCCAATAACGAATCATCATTGATCAGTTGAAAAGTATGTAAAATATCATTTATGTCCTTCCATATATTGATAAAAATATGAATCAAGTGAAAGATAGTGGTTCATATATTCATAATTCCTAGGAATTATTCCAATTTCTTGATCAAAAAACTGAGTTAAAATTCGAACAATTCATTTTTATGGAAGTTTTTGATAGTCAATTTTATGATTTTGATAAAATTTAAAATTTTGAAAAGATTCAAGACAAATAAATTATATTTCTCATGAAATATAATACTAATCAAAGGATATAATTGGATGTATTTAATTACTCTCTTGGATAGAAAAATAAAAAGTTAAAAGATCTTGAGAAAAAGTTGATAGAAGCTGAGAAGAAAGTAGAAGATCAAGATAGGGAAATTTCTTCTATGAAGGAAGAATTAGAAAGGAAGGCCTTATAGGAAGAATATATAATAAGATCAATAGAAAATATTTATAGGAGATAAAGGAGTCTTGAGAATATGATGACAAAAACTCTACATAAGTATTGTACTTTAAAATTTAATATTTTCATTACTATATTTTGATACTTGTAATAAATTTGACTATTCATTCAGTCTTTTTTATGATAATCTGATTTATATTAATCTATAATAATTTAAATGGTTTTTAATTTCTGGTTCTATTAATATTTTAATTTATTATATATTGAATGATTTAATTTCATCTTGATAAATAATTTTAATTACATAGAAATTATACGATGCCCTGATTCTTACCTTCAAACTATACTTTATATATCACTTGTCTCTTCAAAATAAAAAAATTTGTATTAAGTTTTTTCAAATAGGGGGAACACTAGAATTTTTGAAAGATATATCTCACCCAGGGATACTCTATTGAAAATAAAGGGGGATAATTTCTTTTTACACTTTAAAACTTTTCTACCTTAAGTTTTTAAGAAACTTTATCTTACTCAAATATTTTTATTTTTATTGGTTTTATTTTTGAAAATCTTGGGGGGGGGGGGGTTTAAGAAGATTATGTTTGTATACTAATTTTTTTTTATTTTTATTTTTCTTTAAGTTTTTAAAATGGGTGAATTTCATATTTTTTATAAAGAGATATAAATTGGAGATGTTAACATAAGTTCAAAGATTCTAAATGTTATGAAATACATTAAAAGTTATAGGGAGTTCAATTTAAATTCTATAAAACTTAATCTTTATCAATTGTGTTTACTCTTTTCAAAATGTGTGATATTGCTGATTCAAAGACTCACTTTATCCTTGTTTTTTAAAATCACAATACACTCATGTAGAAATTCAATTTATCTTAATGTTTTTATTTTGAGTTTTGGTTTTTCAGTTTTAATTTCCAATTACATAAGTTCTGGTGAAATTAGTGTTATGACCATTGTTTAATAAAAATTACTTTAGTGTTGTAATAACATGAAATTGATCAAAAGATATAGTATTTATTTCAATGGAACATGTGATGCTACTTATGATGAAGTTACAACCATACCTAGGGATTTTATAATTCTAATGTTGGGTTTTGTTACTATTTGGTTATAAACTGAACCTAATCTTTGAGGAGTGACAGATATTGAATACAACAAATACTCTACTTAGAATTTTTGGGCATCATCTTATTTCCTTTTAAGAGTTTTTATTTATAGTTTCTTTTCAGTGTGTGCTAAGATCTATTGCTTAGTGAGGATTCCTTAATAAAGATCTTTTCATTACTTTTAGTTGTTTTTGTTATCTATGATCCTATGAGATCTATGAGCTTTTGGGATGTGGAACCTAATCTTGTTATAATCATTTTGATCAAGGATCTTATAGGGTGAGGAAGTTGTGAATCTCTTTAATGGGTTGTTTGATTAATTATAGGTACAAAATTTATTTTAATCATTTTATTAAAGAGGAGATTGAGGTTGAGCATCCTAATACCTTCTTATGGGTTTAAGTTAAGGAAGTTTTATTGTGAACATGTTTACCTTGGTTAAAGTTTCGAACCACTTGCCTCTTTGGTTTAAAATTGAAGGGTTCCATTACTATAATTTGATTTCGTAATAATATCCTTTTAAGTATTTGGATTGTTATCCAATGCCTGTTTTTTTAAATTCTTATGATATATTTTGTATATAAGAAATTTCCTATTAATTTAAACTTACTAAATTTTTATTGACCTAATATCCACTACATTACTTACTTTTTACTCTGACATTGATCAAAGTTTCTAAATTTTGATCTACTAAATTTTTATATGAGATAAAAATTGTTAGTCTTTTTTGGATTACAATCCACCCCCTCTTGTAGTACTTCCATACATTTTATTTGGGATCAACAACTTATACACATATGTCTAAGATATCTAGATAGCTTTATATATTCCTATATCCTTTATATATATGTCAAATTTTGTATAGGTTTATCTCACCTAGTATTCCCACATCCAATCATGGTTGAATATATCCCTAGGTCATAAGTCTTAACTTGTATTTGAACCATCAAGTTGATCATTGATTGAAATATGATAAATTGAGAAGTAATTGTGTGTCTTGGGCTTCATCACGTACTAATGGATATTAGGGTTGGTAGTTTCATTACATAGGAGATACAATAATTTGATGAGGTATTCTTTGAAAAATGACCTAGATATTGAAATTGTTACCTTCTTTGATGAAATACTAAACCATGACAAGGGTAAGTTGTGAATTGGAGGTGGAACTGGTCCACCAGTGATAAATTTAAATCCATATAATGGAAAGTGATCTAACAGTGTAAAATTCTGAAGGTTCTCTGGTAAATCCCATGCAAGAGAATGAATTTTAGGCTTGGAGTAATGAAATCATTAAATCTCTATATCAATGGACATTTCTTGATTTTTTGTATCATTTTTTCTGATAGGAAATGTAGTGACTGATGTGAAAACATCACTCAACCCCTTTTATTTTTAAGGGATGATGCTGTTGAGTCAGTTACTTTTTTTATGGTGCAAAATCAAACCAATTTTTTTAAGATAATGGAGGAATGATTTCTAAAGGTAGAAAATCAATGAGGCTTTTCCAGTGACACTTCAAACATGCACCAATCAAGAGGATGAGATACCGGGCTCATCTCACCCTATTGGGAGAAATTATTTCCTACAATGAGTCTCTCTTATGGATTTAAGATATATTCATGAATCTTTTATAGATCCTATTATGGGACTGGTTACCATTGTGCAAGTTATCAATCTAATTCATGTGTTAATGTGAAAATTTTTATATATCATAGGTTCTCTATCATTCTATTATTGGTTATAGTGATTCTATAGTTTAAGACTGCACATCTGGGAAATCTAGAATTTATTTCCATTTTGGTAGGTGATGGGTGTCATGGAGTTGGGAACGGGCCCATGAGAATAGATTTCTATGTTTTTCTAGGAAGAGAATCATAACCCACATGGTTCAGTGACACTTAATGAGATATTATGTACCTTTTAAGGTAAAGTGACAAGGACCATTGTGGTACATTTTAAGGTCATAAAACCTTGAACAAGTGAAGTGACTTTTAATATTGTGCATCTGGGACTAATGATATATTGAGATTGAACCTTAGAGAGTCATCCTATGTATCTTGGCTAATCAGGAATAAAATCCCATATAGTTGAATTTGTAAGGTTTAAGTTCATGTGATAGAACCAATCCATTTAGTTTAATGTCATGTGGTAAGGAATACTAGGTGAGATGTACCTAACAATGGGTTAGTGTGGGACTTGTGTATAGATGACCCTTTTTGTTTCAGATCTTAGGGAATATGGATCATGGAGGTAATAATGGATCATAGGGAATGTATCTAATTGAGTAAGATAACTCATAAGTAATATGATCCTTTGATAGGTGATTTCATGGGGGATATGGCCTCATAAGAAATATTTGGGACTTATTCATGGGAAATCATTATTATGGGTGTCCAATTATAGCCTAATTGTAACTAGTTAAGGATGGGAAACTGGTCTCATGAGGAATAAATCCCAATTATGATAGGTGAATCACATGGAATATGGCCCATTTGAGGGGTGATTTAATGGGAGATATAGACCAGTGAGAATGAGTTTGGGATTATGAATATGCTACCCATATATTGACTTGTTGGTGATCACACTAAGTAGGAGGCTCACATAAGATTCCAATTCCTATATATTTTTGGTTGGATATGGAAGGGAGACTAGAACCATGAGGAATATTTCCTTATGAGAAGGATGTTGGGGTTTACACATGGGATGCCCGTACATGCTGAGGAGCAACATGCATGGATGTTGCCTCGAGGTTCCATGTCTAGTTAGCGACTAAGGTGAAGGAAGGATTGTAGGGATTACACATAATAGGATTACCTTTCTATCTCCATGGATCATTGAGTGGAATAAAGGAATCCACCAAGTACCTAGTATGATTGGGTGTTGGACATGGGATAACCAAGTTGAGCAGTATGAGCCAAGATAAGTCTCACCATTATACCCTAATAAGAACCCATGTTATGAAGGAAGAACATGATTGTGAATACCCTAAGGGTATTATTGGTTTGAGAGGAAAACCCATTAAACACATTTTATCAAGCGAATACATGATTTATGGGGTGCATGTTGGTGTGAAAAACCCATCCATGTATCCTTGGAGGCCGTGGAGGGATCCTTGGTAAGTAGGCACCCAGGTAGGAGACTTGGGTAAGAGTAGTGCTCATGGATGGAGACACAAGTGAAGGTTCACTCTAGTGGGATGTAAGGGAAAATATAGTGCCTTGGTGGGGTACTTGGGTGAAGTTTTCACCCTAGTATGGGGCCCTAGGCAATTGTTCACCTTTTTATGGAGAGGATGGTGAAATGTCTCCCTAATCACAGGGTATGGATAGTGTGGCTCCATAGTGGTAGGTTCAGGTAGTGATTTTCCTTGGTATAGAGGCCTAGGCACAACTTCCCTATAGTATAGGGTATGGTGAAGTGATCTCCCTAATGATAAGTTTTGCAAAGTAGTCACCCTAATGGGGGGTCCTGGGTGAGGTTTCATGATAATGAGGCCTAGAGGTATGACTTAGGTGAGTGGAAACCTAGTGCACTATTTGTTATGGTTTCCTTCACCATATTCATGGATAACTAAGTATAAGTGGTCTCCCATAAAGGTTTTAATGAGTTAAACCTATGGGTAACACAATGAATCTCAATTTACAGTTAATTTCCTTAGGTTTTAGGCTTAATTAAGATACCTGAAGGGGGTTTGGATACTTGGTCATGTAAAGCTTCTTTCTTTCATGGAATCACTTTAAATTTATTCTTTGTGAATTCATAGCCAAAATGGAAACCCATGGGGTCTATTTATAGTAAATAATGGGGACTGAGGCACATAAATGTTGGGCATGGAAGGAAGTTTGTGAAAGTTACCTAAGCACACAACATGGTAATGTATGTGCATTCACATGAGAAGGTTACACAAAGTGGTTTCACATGCAGGTCCCTTAATATGAGGAGATAAGTGTACATGCAAGTTTACTAGTGTGAGAAATAAATCTTGGGATCATGTTAATGGGGTAACATACAAGGACACCTAAGAAAATTACATGGGTGAATTTACTTAGGTGAACATTTGGACTCAGAAAATTCCATGAATTCTCCTACCCAACCATGGTTTCCATACTTTACCAAAAAAATAGAACCAAAAAATCCCCCTCCCCCCACAAATACTTATATTTTATTGGAATTAGGAGGATATAATTTTATGATACATGTGAATCTGGTGTGAAAATTACTTTGAAGCCAAGCTATTTACTCTTAGGTCAGACTAGGCAATGATACACATGTGTTAAGGATTATTTGTGAACTGTGTGCACTAGTAGTTAGGGGGTGATAATTGGTGATGTGTTCTAGTACCTAGGTGATTGGAACAAACTAAAACCTTGGTAAAAAACACAACTCTTCTATAAATAGTCCCCCTACTTCTACACACTCTTATGACTTGAGTGAACCCTGAAGTTTCACATTCTCTATTAACCCAGTTCCTTCTCGCTACCCAAGTAAGTGTGACAAACTTTCCTCTTATATTTGGCCTTATCATATTGAGTCGAGTGCACCTGAGCCTAGCGCATATCTTTACTTAGGTGAGACATACTAGGTAAATAAGTCTAAGTGAAGTGTCTTGAGTAAAGTACCCTCAGTGAAGAGACCTGAGAAAAATTTCATCCTTTTCTGAATTTCCACTTTGTGGTTCTCGTACTTGGTTCATCTTCACTCACGGGTATTTTCATACTACCTTTTTACCTTTCAACTGATACTCTTTTAATTCTATCTTATAGAAACAATATGGATCAAACTTTAGTCACTTCTTCAAATGCTGAAGTCACTACCCATACTGAGAATATAATCGAGGATATTAGAAATAGATACACTCATCAGTGCACATCACACATTCCATCCTTGGAAAAAATCATGCATAAAAATCACCACCAGTACCCAGACTTAGAGCTCCTTATACTATATATTCATGGCCTCCTAACAATCATGGACGTCCCAAGGCCTGATATTAATATTCCAAACTCTTGGGTTAAATAGTACACCCATCTGGGGGTTCTAAATATCCTCAAGGGGGGGTGGGGGTACATCAATGAGAAGGTAACCCCTATATATATACTACACCATAATAAAGTTGTTTGATGTGGAGCTTTTCATGAGGATCCTATCTAATAATTTTTAAACCCAAGTTTAATAAAGTGATAGTGGAACTCAGGTTGTCTTCATAGAGGGGAGTGTTATGGGTGTGTTTCTCCTTTTTTATGTAGGTTTGGTGTGTTATAAAATAAGTGACAAATAAATTTTTTAGAGAAGGAAATTGGTTTGGTTTTAAAATTAGTTTTTAAAGATAGTGGTCTAACCTTGTATAATCCCCTAAATCTCCAATTGAATCATTATTTAAATTAATTCCCACACTCTTTCGCTCAAATAAAATGAAACCTTATTGATCACCCTCATATAGTTTTTTTGACTTGAATAAGGTAATAAAATGATGAATGTATCCCCCAATATTACCCTTCTTAGTGATTATATATCTCCAGTCACCCCTGGATCATCTCATTGCTCACTATTATAGGAAGTTAAGACCTCATAGGTTGAATTTTTGGTAAAACTAGTGAATAAGGGAAGAATTATTGTAATAAAAAGATAGTGAAAAACCCATACTATCTAAAGCAATCAAAATAACTTCCAGATAAATCAAGTATAAAGATATCTATCATTAGAGAATGGAATTAAACAATAAGGAATGGGGATATTCTATTTTAACCATCCACTAATGGTCTAGTGTTCCATAACTAGAGGCATTATAATAATTGAAAATACAGAAAATAAACTCTAGAAACACCACTCTCAACTCAATTGATTAGCAGTCATCCCTAAAGTATTATGGTGAAACTCCCCCAAAGTCATATGACAGGAAATATGAAGTCATATGTAATGGTTGAATTATTACAATTATATCATGCCTTTAACATTTTCTTTAGTCAGGGGAAGTCATAAAAAATATAAGTAAAGTCATAAGAAATTCCTAGAAAGTCATACAAAACCTTCTTCCCTTTTTCAATTTCAATCCTCAAACCAAAAACCTTTACAAATGTGATTTTATACACTTATATAGGTAGTATTTTTATAACCATATGCTTCTTGGAAACTATAATCCATAAATCTGGCACAACATGAATATGAGATAAGGTTATTGAGTTACTGAAAATGATGAAACACCCCAGTTGAAGGTGGTAGATCAAGAAAATAACAGAATTCGATAGATTATAAGTGGTATTCAAGACCCATGGGAGGGTAGACTAATGCCTCTTTATAATAAAAGTATCATAAGGCCACTCATTTATTGGAAAACTGGAAGGTGGTAGTTGACCTTGTAAACCTATGAACTACCCTTCATGGTGGTATGTACCTTCCTTAGCTTGATATCATGAAGGTGCCTCAGGACATTAAACTCAAAACCAATCCTTTTGTGGATGAATAATTCATCATAGAGTTATAGATGTTGATATTTTCTACTAATGATGGGATATCCATCATTAAGTGGGTGCGTGATATAGCCAACTAGTATACTACTGATGGGGTCATTAATTGGTCCATTGATGATGAATGAGATAACTTTTTCTCCCTGAATGATGTATGGTATTGATCCCCAATTTAAGAAGATTATATTTAACTATCAAGTGACACATGAAAATCTCAATTCCCCCCCTCTTATAGAGAATATGGATGACATACGTACCCATTAAATCCACAGAGTATACCATGGATGGAACCCCTATATGTGTCATGAGATCAACCTCCCTAGAGGAATAGGATATGTCATATGGTGAACGAGTGATGTGGGAAGAAGAGAGAATTCCCTATTCCCACATCTGGGACTCTTTCCCCTAGATTCAGGTTTAATACCTATCCGTATGAGATCAATCATTAGCATAATGCTAATATTTTGGCTAAGAATATCCAGGTTGGTGAAAGTGGTTTATTTCTAAGTTCACCCTGTGCATCCATATTGTGCACATATATCCAAGTGTTGAAATAGTTATTCTTTAATCAGAATATCACCTTTACAAGAGGTAACCCTTATAGGAAAACCTATACAATATCATAGAGTATGATTGGGATTAACTCCCACCTCCCGCTGCAAAATTAGTTGCACCTATAGCGGTGGGGGGGACATTAGTAGCAGTTTCCAATGACTGTCCTTTCCTATTCCCGTGGAGGGTTGGATGGATCATGTATGATTATTGAGTGAAAATAATATGATTTATGTAAACATAGTGACTTTCTATCCCCTAAAATGGATAATTTTTCTCTTTTAAGTTGTGAATATAATGGAGGACATTTTTCAGTGATAGATTCCCACTCCTCCCTAATTGAGTTCAAATATTTTTATAAAGATCCATATGGGAATAAGTCCTACCTTATTTTTTAATAAATTCCCTACATATCATATTGATATGAACCTCTATATTATACACAAATTTTTCTATAGAAAATATCTCTAAATTGATCTATCCATGGGAGATCATAATAATCCCACCTCTTCGCATAGAAAAATCAATATCTCATGAATAAAAAAGGGTGGGTCTATCTGACCTACCCAAAGAGGTCCATGAGCATTCCCACAAAGTTTTTCCTTATTGGGATATCTTCTTTCCAAAAAATAATGAGGAAAAATTTATATAAGTGGGTTAGGATCCATCAGGTGATCAAACTATAATGGGAGGTGAGAACATTCCCATGGTATTGGAATACAAGACAACATTGACATACAAAGCTCCAATCATGGTGAATGAGGAAACACATGTTAGAGGATATTATCATATGGATAAAATAGAGTAAGTAGAGCTAATTGGATAGGCCAATTACCCAATAAAAACAAGTGAGTGCCCATAATGCCTTCTATTGACATTAACAACCAAAAAATAATATATATATATATATATATATATATATATATATATATATCTTATGTCACATGTAACACCACCATCACAATTGGAGGTACTAGTCAAAGAAACTTCCATCCCCACACTCCAGTTTCTAGAGCACACATAGGTTGGGACTATCATAGTTCCAATAAGCTCATAGAGGATCAATTAAATATTCTTTTTTGAGTGAACTAGTCCCAAGTTGTATCTCAATCTTTGGGAGTGACTTTGATCCATACCAGGAGTCCCCGAACTTCTAACATACCTCACAAAAACATGAATGGAAGGAAATATGGAACATTATTCACAAGAAACCCATAGTGGATCTAATAAAGAACTTGCGTCGTATTTTCCATCTATTCATGTTTCAAGGATATAGGGGATTTTATTATCAATATATCCACACTTTTAGGAAGGAGATCATCTGAGAGTGTGAAAAGATAAAATATCCTAGCTATATATCTTGAGGAAAAAATTAGTAGAACTCCCTACTAATATTAGGGATACATCACTTCAAGAATTCTACCACTATATAATGACTATATTGGGGAAACAATTTCTAACTGACGAAAAGGAAACTTTGGTGGGGAACATTCATTAGGAACTAAATACAGATAAAGGATAATTAGTAGAACACCATTGGATAATCAAGGAAGATGAGGGGAAGATGGTGATACCAAGGTAAGAGAGTAATTCCCCACTAAGTAAGTTGGGGCTATGGAGCTGGATAAACTTTAATGTTGTCTCAGTTAGTCCAAGCGATCAATCGATAAAATTCATGTCACAATGGAGCACAGTCTGTAATGCATTTCTATTTGTAACTTATTCATCTTTTTGTTTTTTGAACTGAAGGGAGACTCAAACTTGTGTATATTCCCCTTCCTATTGATGAATGATAAGAATTATTTTCCTTGATCCATTTCCAATCCTCCATTCCACCCCAGTCATCGATTCATGGTAATGAGTGAAACTCATGAGGAGTAATATCAAGAATAATTGAATCCACTAGAACATTGTATGGAGATGGATTAAGTAAATCATAATTTCTAGCTACTTGACCCATATATTAAATATGAGGCAATACCTTATCCACAAAACATGTAACCTCAAATAGATATAGGCATGATGAATATGATAGCATATACACAATCACAATAAGTCAAGGTTAACCTGTGAGTTGAAGGATTTTGGGATTCGATATCTTCCTAAGCATGTGCACTTAGATGGATATAGGAAGGATGAATATGGAGGGATATATACCATCATTATAGGCGAAGGTTATCTCATTTTGATTTGAAATATAATCTCCTTCTGGATGTGTGCTCTTGGATAGGTATAAACATGATGAATGTAGTGGCATATGTAAAATTAACGTACACTAGAGTTAGTCCATCTAGATATGGGAGATGAGTGAATAAGAATAAATAAAATCAATAATAGGGGATTTGAAGTAATGATTATAATGTTGAATAGGGCTTTAATACCCTAAGACTAAACCCTCATTCATTTCACATGGGTGATTTGATTCAATATATATGAGGAACATAAGAATGATCTAATGTTTTTTACCTAAGTTGAGGGGCCTAGTGAGAATGGATTGAATTTCTCTGAGGTCATATGGTGGAATAATCAAGATTTATGTCTTTTTATTTAGCCATAAATTTTACCTTGGTGTCATATGGTGGAGTATTAGTGGGAAATAACTTGGAGTTTGTTCAGGTCTCCCTTTATGGGTTTTTAGCCTGAAAAGTTTTACGCCTTTTACGTTTTCAAATTATCGATTCTTCCTGGGTCATCCAAATTTTATGCCAAGTCAATGAAGACTCAAATTTTATTAAGGATTCCTTTTATAAGTTTTCATCTTGGTGAGTACCGCATCTCTTCTCTTGGGTAGTTTAAAGTCATGAAAAATGGACCAATATAGCTACCATTTAAGGTCATGCAGCTTTAAAAAAAGGTGAGGAAATCTACATAGAAACATGGAGTATGAAAAATTGATGTAAAAAAAGACAACATTATAATAAATATAGACTACCTTGGTGAATGGTGTATATATTTTAAGGATATTGTTCTCAAACTAATCTAGATAATATTTAAGGAAATATATATTTGACCAAAAGGTGAGTAAATCTATCCAATAACAATGGTGACATAAAAATAACATGAATAAAGAGACTAATACCTCTAACACAACCACCCTCATAGGTATGTGCATATAGTTTAAGGTCATGATGTCAGGACCAAGGATTACTGATGTTTATGGTCAGATAACTTTGACCAAAAGGTGAAAGGGTGAGGTTGTGAATCTGACATGAAAGTCATATTGACCTAACTTGAATGAGTGAGGGCCTATATCATTGTATAAATCCTAAAAAAGGATGAAATAGTTTAAATACATAGTGCTCAGGAAATTTAATTGTGTGGGTTAGGGTCATGCTACACATATTGTTAGAGGTTCAAGAATAGGATGTCATATTCATGCTTCAAAAATGGGTATGATGTGAAAACATGTAACATAGAGGGTATTCAAATACAATTGAATATCTATATTGTGGGATGTGTAAACCATAAATAAAAATATTTGAATCAAGAAATGATATTATGGAATAGGTATGAAAAGGATGACCGTTGAACACATTCAAATTATGGGCTCTGCTTTAATTTTGTTGAGGAATACGAAGATTAAAGGACTTATCCTTAAAAGAAAATAAACATATTGGTTGGTAATTTCAAATATTTCATCCCAAAAATTACCAAGAAGAGATGTCCCTTGGAGTCAAATGCACTCGTCTCGGGCCTGATACCTTACTCAAATCGATGATGTTGTATTTCATGCTTCCTAATGAACTAGGTTAACTAGTGAATGGGGTTAAGTATAGATACCTATAATCTCTACAACCTTTTATGTGTATGTCAAGTGGAGAATCCATGATTATATAGTGAATCATCTTCATGATTTTTAGGTAGGTCCATTAGAGTTTATCCCGTTTCTTTTTTTGACTTAGTATTTTGGGCCATGGAGATAGTTATAAAATCAACATCATGATAAAGCTCTCTTATCACCTTGATGTGGTCAGTGTACTCCCCATAAGACATAAATTATGACTTGATATGGAAGAGAGTATCCTATAGGTTGTGCTATAGATAATGTATGCATTTTTCTTTTAATGACTCTAGAATATCATATCATGGAATGACCATGGGATAGAACATGACCAATATATTTTCATAGAATAGCTATTTCCACATAACCATGATATTCTCATTATCCTTAAAGAGGTATTTCTCAACCTGATCCAACCATAATGGTCATTTCACCACTATTTTTTCAATGGAAGTGAGGTCATTTAGAAACTTCACAGTTGTATCAGAGGGTAAATAATCTGGGGAGGCACGTATAATAGATATCACCCCAAACTATCATCTAGCTGGGATGATATTTCACTAGTTAGTGATGAGGTGCTTAGTGGAGTTGATCTAGAACTATTGAGTTCTTCCCAAAATGAGGGAAATATCAGAGTGGTTTCTACATGAAGAGGGTTTTTTTACTAAGAAGAGTTATTAATGAAAGTAGGATCTTCACAATGAGAACCATGGGGAGGAAATCCATTTTCAATGACTTGGTTTCCATAGGAAGGACCTCCATGGTTACAGAGTGTTAATGGATCAACAAGGGGAGGACCTCATTACCTATTTGTATTCATATTTCAGGGAGGACCAACACAACTTATGGTATAGAAATGATCTCCATGGTTGATCTATATATTACCATAGGGAATACCTTCACGATTGGTACTCTAAGGAGGACCTCTAGAGTTACTGACATCCATAATATAAGTATGAGATTCACGACCATCACTACCTTCTCTGTTTGGTGAGTATTCATAAGATTCTTGATTCACTATCAAAATGTGCTAAAGGTCCTCACGAATTTCAACATTTATTGAGGAAGGAGTATGTTCCTGCTCCCGAGTTATATGATTCCTTTGATGAGACCTTTTATATCTTTGTGGTCTGGAAAATGGGGAAAAAACCTAGATCGTGATTGGATTTATACAGTTTGGGAAAAACATTCATGTATAAGAACCTCCTATGTGACCTTATTCTAGTAGTCAGAATATGTTAATGACTCCCTTAGATGAACATTGAAATATAACAGTTTGTGTTGAAAGTATTGGTAGAAATAGGGATATGATACTACTTTTGGCCTTTAATCACTATCATAATATGGTAACAAGATTCTTGGGTAAGGGAAGGAATATATGCTCATTATTTAATAGAAACTACTAGAATATGTTTATGGGACTCATATGAATGGGAAGGGATATAAGCCCGAACTTGTGTTTCCACCATCATGTGTTTTTGATCTTCTATGATGGGAGAAGGGATATTAGCATGATGAGGAGTGATTTCTATAATATGATGATGAGTTCCTATGGTTGTGGTAGGGATATGAGTCTTCCTTGAAGTGACTACTGGGATATGCTGTTGAACCCTAGTAGAAGCAGAGATATGAGCTCACCCTTACTATCCATTCCTCACCAAGATATGATGAATATTCTCTAGAATGGGAGAAAGAATATAGTCCCTCTCCTGAGTAGATATCAGAATACACTGATGAAATCACTTGATGTTGGTGGGAACATGAATATGGGCATTCCCCTAGTAGTTCTCGAGACATGATGACATATGACCTCTATTTATATTATGATATCTAGGTAGGATTGAGATGTGTGAGAAGGGATATAAGCCTGTTCTTTACGCACCACCAGAATATACCGACCAAATTTATATACCGGAGAAAGGATATGAGCTTTCTCCCTGGTCACTACTAGGATATTTTACTGTACACTTTATAATGATTCTAGGATATACTAATAGGATTATTGAGTGAAATCAAGAATATTTTCTTTCTATTTAGTTTCCTTAAGAATGTATTGATGATATTCCTTGGTGGGAAAAAAGTTATAAGCACACTCCTTTCCTTGAGGCCCCACTCCCCTCAGTGAGGCCTACTCCTCGACACTTTATTTTGACTGATTGGATCTGGTTTCTCCTGAATAACCTTCTTAATGAGTTTATGAGGAGCTAAGGTATTTCAAAATTAACAACAGAGATAAATATTAGAATAAGCCCTCTTGAGAAGCTCCTGAATAGTAGCGGGGATGTAGATGAAATCCTCCTCCACTTACCTATGATAAGGGAGATGAACATTATCATGCTCTGAGTAAAGACTCCCAAAGTGGTTAGACATGGACGTATGATCCATGTGATTCTCTGAGTCCCATCATTGATAGGACCATTGGAAGAGATTCACCTCCTAGAGGATATTGCGAGCTATCTCCAATGTTGGGACATTTCCATTGTGATGATATTGCTAGATCAATGTGTTTATCACCTGCCGTTGGAGTTGTTGACTTGGTTACATCTTCCTGGGTGGCAAGGACTCAACCCTTGTTTATATTGAGGAATAATTTGGGAACCTATTGTAGTAAATATTTGTTGGATGAGAAGTTTCATAGAAGCTACTGGTTTATACTTATAGAATGACACGAGATGATGAACAACTTGATGACTCTATTTGGATTAAAGAAAGATATGAAGGATTTATCGAAGGTCCTGAAATTCCCTTAAGGGATTAATAACCACAATAAAAAAACCTATTAAATTAGCATCATAATCAAGAGCATGATCGATCAATCACTTACATGGATAATTTTTTTACATCGGGTTCACAATTTTATTTATGATAGGAAATGAAGTTTCTGACACACAAAAATTGCTCAACACCTTTTGTTTCTAATGGATTATGATGTTTATTTGGTCACTTTGCTTCTAGAATGAAACTAACCCATGTTCATTTTGAGCCAACTCAAACCATATTTCCAAGGGTAGGCTGTCATCGGGGCTTTTCTAGCAACACTTCGAGCATACATTAGTAAAGAGGATGGGAGGTTGGGATCATATCACCCTCTTGAGGATAATTATTTCCTACTCCATGAAGCTATTATAGATTTAATATTTGTCCATAAATCATTTTAATATTCCAATATGAGTCTGGTTACCACCATTAAAGTTATTGATTGAATCCATGTATTGATGTGAACATCTGTATATACCAAAAGTTATCTATATTTCTCTGATTGGATAGTTATTATATAGTTTAAAGCTGCACAGTTGAGTAATCTAGAATTTATCATCATCTAAATAGGCTATAGGTGTTATGGAGTTTGGATCAAGCCCATCAGAGGAGATTCCTACATATCTCTGAATATGACCAAAATTCACATAGTTTAGTGCTACTTAATGGGACATGAAATACCTTTTAAGTCCAAGTGAAAAGGACCATTGTAGTACCATTTAAGGTTGTGTGACCATGACCAAGTGAAGTGACTTTTAAGGTCATATGTCTAGGACCTATGGCATATTGGTATTGAACCTCAAATAGACATCCTACATATCCTAGTTAATCAAGAATAAAATCCCATATAGTTCGAGTTTCACGGTTTAAGGTCATGTGATAGGTCCGGTCCATGTAGTTTAATGTCACGTGGTAAAGAATACTAGGTTAAAGGTATGTAGAAATGGGTTCATGTGGAACTTACATATAGAAATCCCTTTTTTTCTCCTTATGGTGAATATGGATCATTAAGGTAGGAATGGACCATAGGGAATATGTACCATTGAGGAAGATAACTCACAAGGAATATAACCCATGGAGTATGGTGGATCATAGGGAATATGAATCTTCGAGGATGATGGCTCATAATGTTTTTTTCCTTTGAGGAGGTCATCTCATAAGTAATATGTCCTCTTAAGTGGTTATTTCATGGGGGATGTGGCCTCATGAGAATAATTTAGGGTTTATACATAAACGAATCTTGATACAGGTGTCTACTTATAGCTTGTTGGTAACTAGATGAAGAAGGGAAAATGGTATCATGTGGAATATAGCTTAGTGAGGATAGATGAATCATAGGGAATATGAACCATTAAGATTTAATTTCATAGGGGATATGGCCTAGTAAGGATGATCCAAGGCTTACATGTATTCTTCCAATATACATATTATTCAGGGCTCACATCGGGTAATATGCCCACATATGCATCCACTTCTTTTCAATTTTTGATTGGACATAGGAGGATGAATAGACCCATAGGGAATATGGCATCATGAGAATGAGGTTGAGGATTAAATTTGGGATGCCTATACAAGACTAGAAGTAATATTCATGGATTTTTCAGGTCTTTCACTTAGTAGGGGACCCTTTATATCTCCCTAGATAATTGAGTGGAATAAATATGTCCACTAAGTTTCTAGGATGACCAGGTGTTGGAAATGGGTCATCCAAGTTGATAAAAAAGATATAGGAGAGGTCTCACTTATATCCTCTTGATAGGAACCCTTTATATCAAGGGATTATATGATTGTTATTACCTTGTGGGTCATATTGGTTTGAAAGTAAAACCAAGGAAATGCATTTTATCAAGGGAATACACAATCGATGAGGTGAAAACTGATGTGAAAAACCAAAAAATGGATCTTAAGAGGTCATGAAAGGGGCCTTGATAAGTAGGTTAATAGGTAGGATACCTCAAAGAGTGGTTCTCATGGATGCGAATCTAGGAAAAGGTCTTATCTAGTGGGAGTTAGGGAAAATATAATACCTTGGTGGGGTACTTAGGTGAAGTGGTCACCCTAGTAGGAGGCCTAGGAAATGGTTCTCCCTATTATAGAGAGGATGGTAAAGTGTCACCCTAGTCATAGGATTGAGTGAATGTGGTAACCTAGTGGTAGGTATGGGTGGTGTTCACCCTAATATAGAGGCATAGGCATAACTTTGTCTCATCCATAACTATTCATCCATCTAGGCCTTCGAGCCACTGGTTTGGTCCTTGGGTCCTATAAGGCCTTCAGGCCACCCAAGGCCTTTCGGCCAGTTGTCTCTCAAGACCTTTGGGCCACCTCAAGGCTTTCATACCACCCTAAGTAATTCAGGATTCATGAAATTATAGATTAAACTAGTAAATATTACAAGGGACATGGCTCTAGATGACGATTCAGAGCAGGTGCATTCACCAGAGCAGAGCTAACTGGAATTAGAAGACTGAGAGGATATGACATTTCCATCAGGATTAGGCCTGTGCAGCTCTACACTGGACAACTTTCCAACCAGCCTTACTAAGGTAGAGTACTAATATCATGACATTTTCTGAGGAGGGGAAGTTCCAAGTTGTCTTGTATAGTTGATTCCACTAAGACCTACATGTTATGTAATCTCTTAAGACTTCGAGAATTATAAGGGTTCTACCTCACCCCTTGAAATGTGGATTATAAAAAATAAATAAAAAATGAATGCCTTCGGTCCATTGAGGAGGAGTGATGTGAAGTGGCTACCCTAATAGGGAGGCCTAGGTGAGGGTTCTCCCTAATGAGGTCTCGGGGTATGAATTGGGTGAGTGGAGCCCTAGTTCACCATCTGGTATAATATCCCTCACCCTAGTCTTGGAGAATTAGGTATAATTAGTCTCCTATGAAGGTTTTTATGAGTTAAACCTTTAGTTAATGTAATTATCCTCATTTTTTGGTTAATTCCATTTGGATTTAGGATTAATTAAGATGTTTGAATAGGGTTTTAGAGACTTGGGTGTACATAGGGTTTTTCTCTTAGGGAATCCCTTTGTCTTCCTTCTACCTAAATTCATAGACAAAATATCCCTGGGATCTATTTATAGGAAAAAATGGGGACTAAGGTTCATGAAGTCTAGAAATGGAAGTTATAATATGTAAGTTCCTTGGGAACATGAAATAATCACATAGGTGCACTCACATGAGAAAGTTTATTCAAGTGGTTAGGTGTATAAGTCCCTTCATGTGAGGAGAGTGGAACACACACAAGTGGGCCCTAGTGAATGAGAAGGTATGAGTGAATGTTAAGGGGATATTACATAAGGATACCTTAGTGAATTACCTATGTGAATTTACTATAATGAATAATTGGTCTTTGAAACCACTAATAATTCTCCCACCCAACTACCGTTTCCATCCTTTATTTAAAAAAGAGTTCCAATACTTACCCACATTATCAGAAGCAGGGTCTAAAGAATGAGATGTAATTATATAGAGTGTGAGATAAATAATTAATTTAAATCCAGTAAAACAAGTAATTTTTTCTTAATAAAGCATAAATTTAGGCATGGAAGAAAAAATATGAAATTTTAAAAAAGTAAGAAAATACATTCACTTAGCAATGTTCTCTTAATCCCTTTGATTTATCCCTCAGTGGGATAGAGTTTCATCGAAACTTACATGAATTTTTTATGGTTAAACTTGGGTGAAAAGATAGATAATGATTTACAGGATTCACCAAGGTAAATAGAGTTCACCTTTGGGGGTGGTACCCCTATTTATAGGGAGAAGGGCCCCAAATAGAAACATGTGAATGGGTCCCTTGATTTCCTCAAAATTGAATATTTTTCATCCTAAATGTATCCAATTCTAGGGGGAATTTTTTGGCACTCAATAATTATTCAAAATAATTATATAAATCCATAGGAAATGTTTGAAGAGTTTTTTGTTAAAAAAGTAGTGCACCCTACTTAAAGTCTGACCTCATGCCCTACTCAAGGATTAGTGTGTGTTTTTATCTAGGTTGAGTGTGCACACCCTATTCAAGGGAGAGAGACTAAACCAAGATCACAACTAGGAAACTAGAGATCATTTTACTATAAATTGACCCCATGACTTCCAAATTTGACATAAAGGAGACAAAGGATGAGTATAGTGAAAAAGAGAGATATAAAATATAGATTTATATTTTCTAAGATCTATGAACTCCCATTGGTGATTTATAAATAAAAATTGAATTGGTGAGATAGAATATGGGAGAATTTGAGGCATCATAAATTTTCTTGCATGATAATTTCAAAAAAACCACTTTACCCAAGTCTTGGATACCGATCCAAGTAAAGGAAACCCCTTAATAAATATTTTTGAGGCAAGATGAGTGAAGGGTATTGGTGATATTTGTCATTAAATCTAAATATTTTTCTCCTAACCCTCATGTATTACCATGGGCTAAACATGCACCTAGGTTACCCACCTTGGAAAAGTCTTTCCATTTCACCATAGGCCCCCTCTAATGTAAATGTATCCATCATGGCTAGGTATTTCCCTTAAGAATATGGAAAAACCTAGCCCTTCACCTCTACAACCATATTTCTACTATTGGGCTATTTTCAATATTTTTATGGATTATACGATCATATATTCATTTGATAATGATAGTTTTTTATCCTATAAATGATTTCCCCCATGAAATTACTCTTCCTATCATAGAACCTCAAACGATGATCAATCATGTATCCATTTAATAACGAGGATCCTTCATCTTGAGGAATCCCAAGTATGACTCATATCCTTAAATTCCAATATGGATATTTAGGTAGAGATATACATTCTTGGGTTAAATTTTTGGCATAAGACCCACACTTTTTCTTATCTCCCACTATAACTCCTTTCAAGGATTTATGTCATTATTTTCCTCCCTTACAGGATTTCCCAATTCTATCTCCCTCAACTACTACAAAAAATTCCTCATTAGGGGATACCTACTTGGAATAAGCCTCACACATTTATAGAGTTCATCTAAAAGTGTAAAATAATATGGCCATTAATGCATAAATCTCACACTTAAGTTATTTCTAGGAACCTTTAACTAAGTTTTCCTAGTCATATGACCATAAACCATAGGGCGCATTGGTCCTAGTTTCAAAAACTTAAAAAGAACATCATTGGTCTGGGTTTTTAACACCTCATATTCATACATGGAAATTTTTAAATCTAATTTTCAATAAACCTTATATTTTTTGATGAATTATGTGTATATGAGGTGTTGACGGGGGATAAAGGGTCCATTTTAGAAAAAAAATTGGGTGTCGGGATATCTATCCATTGATAAATACGATCAGGTACCTGGTGAATTAGTATTGTGTACCTAGTAGAGGTGGTAGTGTAAGAAGTAGTTCTAGGTGATCCATTTAGTGGCCAGAGACTCTGGAGTGAGTAACCGATGCTCATCGATTATCTAGTGGATAACAAGTGGGTACTCAGTGGTTTCTTGTCTATATAAAAAAATTAAAATTAATAAATTAATTATTTTAAAATTTTATTAAATTAGAATCCTTCTTCTCATTTAGTTTACCCATCAACAACCAATACTCCTTCTCTTCCCTATCATTACTCCATTCAAAGTGGTATAACTCCTTCATTAGTTGTTAGATCTAGATTTCATTTATCATAGGAGGTCTTCTCCATTAAGGTTATGAATCCTCTCTTGTACATTCATCATTTTTATTTTTATTTCTCTATATATCATTGGTTATGCCTAATTACAGGTATTTTTATAAATTTCTAAATTTAAACTGGTTGAGGAAAAATAAGCTTGTGGATTCCAATGAGTAGACCCTAATAAACCTAGGTTGGTGGTCCCATTATTTATAATCAGTATTATCCTATGTGGAATGTGTTGTATGAAATATGGGAAGTGACACTTTGTAAACATACCCTAGAAATTAACCTAAATTAAATTCTTCACTGCCTATGATATTAATTGAACATGTTAGACTCATGAGGGGTCTCTCGAGTTGAGTGAATAGACACCATTGGTCACCAATGTCCATTATTCCATGTGGGTAGGAATGTGAAGCCATGGAATTGGACTAGGGACAGGTTCCATTCTTGATACTTAACCCTAGGAGTCCCATGTGGTGACCTAGACTACTCTTTGATGAGGAGTGACATGAGAACATGTTAAGCTAAGGGATATATGTTAGTATTGAGAACTTGAGAGTGTTAGTGGATTGAGAGCTTGAACCTTCATATATTAAATAATTTTTGAATGTTATATGTTGGATCAAAATGATAAATTGTTTACTTAAATTACTGTTTGGAATAATAGTGGTACATCATCCACCCATAGTTGGTTGGTGGTAACTCATCCACCTGAATTGTCTAACACATTGATATTTTGGAATTATTTTTTATTTAAATAAAATTTAAGTTTTTGGTAGCTTACTTTACACACAAACCCGAGTCTAAGTTAACCATGATATAGTAATCCTTTATAACTTAGCCATTAAATCAGAAGGTATGAATAATAGTAACCACATTATGAAAAATATGTATAATGGTTTTAAATAATGAAAATTTATTGATTAATTTATAATAATTAAGTACTCAAATTTTGGTGAAGTCATTTTATGTTCCAAAAATATGTTCTCTTCAAAAATAGTTTTTATTTCATTTTCACACAAGAATTATAATTAATTTATAAAATTTTTAGAAATTTTATTTTAGAAAATTAATATCATTTTTAAAATCATCAAGTAAATACTATCATAGGGTGAATTCTTAGTATTTTTCTAAAAATATTTATTTTTCAGTGAATAGTAAAAAATACTGATTATTGGGTTACAGATAGGGGGGATTGTGGGTGACAACATGAAATCCAGGTGTGTGGATGTAGTTGGCATAAGGGTGGGGGCTGGTGTTGGTAAGGACCAGAGGGGCCAGTTCGATGGCATGATTGACAAATAGGCGATGAGCCTCTCAAAAAATGAGATTCATAGGGGCAACGATAGAGGGGATCATTTCTATAGAGCAGGTAGTGCAGGTGATGGACTTATTCGGTGGGGGATCATGGCGGCATCAGTGTGAAGGGTGATGGAGTGAGACACCGTTGGATGGGAAACAGGCCTCTAGGTGGTACATCAAGATTTGTCAGGGCACATGGCAGGGATCATTTTAGAAGAGTGGGAAATGCACCTGATGTAATTCATCAGCAGGGGCTCTTTGAAGTGTCGGTGTGAAGGGCTATGGAGTGGGACAATACCGCGGTGAGAGTGATGGAGCGACTTCGATAGTGGAAATTATTTCAGCAAAAAATTATGGGTCAGATACAAGGTGCAGTTCCTGACGAGGTTAGAGAAAAAAGAGAAACCACTAATAAAGGATTTAAGAGTTGGATGTTTGAGAGGGTATGTCTTTTCCATCAGTACTAGGACCATGAAATCATGCATTGGTATTGATTACTGAGGTGCCTTGCAGGCTGGTTTCTATAGTAAAAATTTGTATCAGTTGGGTAGGGATTGCAGTTGAGTGTTTGGTATTTGGGCCTAATATGGTCATGTTTCAAGTATTAGTGCCTATAGGTATATGAAATATGTAAAGGTTAACCCTAAACCTTTAAAATGGTATTATCCAAAAATTAATAAAAATTGAATCCTTCAGGCATTCAGGCAGGGCTTAAAAACACATTTTTCTAAAAAATGTTTTTATACACGCAATGTGTTTTTTATCTTAATAAGTTAAATTAATATATTTTGATTAATTATATTAGTTAAATTTATATTTTATATATTCAATATAATAATTTAAAATTTATTTTATGGTTTTAAAAAGACAGTGAATGGAAGTAAAGGAAGTTTTATTCTTAAAAATGAATTTGTCTGAAATGGGTTTTTTTTGTTGCGGTTTGTGCACTTATTTAAAATAAAATTGTGCCAATTATAGAAAATAAATATATTAAAATGTATTAAATATTTTTAATCACAATAATTTATATAATTTAATAGTTCCAACTTAAATTTTGGTTATAGTGATGAGTAAAAATAGTAATTTTTTTTAACACAATTAATGTTAAAATGGGTTTTCCTAGAGTGTTAAACCAAGAGATAAGGAAATATTGTCACCATAACCTTTATAATTATCATTTATTGAATATAATTAAACCTTATATTATAAAAACCTTGAATATATTTCTATTGATATCTAATTTTCCATGAAAGTGACCTTATATAGTTTATTTTTTTTGGAATTCCATGTGCGTACCTCCCCACACTTATAAAAGGGCATCTATCCCCGTCCCTTATTCACACCATCTAAGCCTTATAGATCGGAAAATAATTACTCAAAACCTTCATATAATCCTTATACTAATCCTATATCTTTTGCTATTATCTTAAGAACAATACTTCAAGGCTTAAGTGTAATCCAAAGGAGGTCTCTCAAAGAAGAGGTATAGATATTTACCAAGCTCTTTCAATTTTATTTCTTCTTATACTTCATATAAACTTATTGTATTCATAAATACATGATTTTTCTAATATAATAAATATACTAATATTTTATTATAATGATATTATAACCATTTTACACCCCTTCTCTATCAAATGGTAGGTAAAAGCATCGCTCGTGTGTATGTGTGGACTACCACCTCCACATAGCGATACAATTCATTTCCCATCACCATCTTATATGGGTAATTATTATGATGGTTTTAATGTTTATATATAATATTTATGAAATAATTATTATTCTATAATTAAAATATAATATCTACCCTCTTACAACCCCATTTTTTGAAAAATGATAACATCACTCGTGCTTAAGTGTGGACTACCATCTCCATGAAGTGAAGTGATTTGTTTTTCATTTTTTTCTTTAGTTGGATGGTAATATGAATATATTTAATTAAGTTATAGGATATTTATTATATAATAATTATTATTTAATTTTTAATTATCATTTACCTTTCTTTCATTCTATCCATCAAAAAGTGGAAACATCATTCATGTTTATGTACGGATTACCGTCTCCATGAAGTAATGTAATTAATTTTTGATCACCACTTAATATGAATGGTTATAAATATATATATAATTAATTTATAAAATTATTAGAATTATGAATTTGGAGTAACCATGATCAAAGTAAAAGGACCAGAACTTCCAAACTAAAATATACTTTCAAAATGAAGCAGTTAACAACTAAAATGATGATTTTAATAGAGAATTGTTAATAAATGATCATTGAATGATATAAGTGGATTATATATGATATAATATGTATGAATATGAATCCATTATATAATTATAGTAAATATAAATTTATTATATATGAGGTTATATCACTTACAAATCAAGTCAGATAGAAGGTAAGGGTTTCTCGTCTCACTTTAATTTCCGTGGGACACATGCCATATTCACCACTTGTTTCCATTATGTGGTGTATATACATCCCATTAAATAATTTTATATTTATTTTCATGAAATTCATGTGGATTTACAAATCCATATAAGGTTCTCACTTTCAGGAGGTTTTGATTCAAATTTTACTAAAGTTGCAAGGGTTTCATTTCAATTCCTCTTCATTGAGTCATGTTTTAATGTTATGCACCGACATATTATTTCTATGGTGTACATAATGATCAATAATTTATTTTGTAATAATCCATTATTTAATGAAATTTATTTACAAAACTATATTATTTTCAATATTTCAATGAATTTCTTTTAAAAAATTACTAAATTCATAAGGGTTCTTTATCTCAATTTTATTTCATTGAAACATGATTGATGTTATGCACCTATTTATGTTCATGAAGTGTATATATTTATCATTTGACATATTATATCATGGATACTTCTTAATTCAGTAAATATAATGTTATAATTAAAATTATTACATCCAAGGGAATTTTATTCTAATGTTACCATAGTGGTAAGGGTTTACCATCTCAAATTATCTTCTTTGGGACATATGTTATGTTATACACCTATATTATTTTATGAGGTTTATTTTTAAAACATTTGATAAGTTTTATAATTAATATCCTTATGTTTATGGTATTTAATGTTTTTTTGAAGTTATTTATTTCATGGATTTTATGAATCAAAATTTACCAAAGTGGTAACGGTTTTATGTTACAATCTCAATTTTCACCGGGACTATTTATGCTTAATTTCAGATGTTCAAATTATATGATCTATCTCTCCCAAATATTATTAATTTTCATATAATTTGTTTATTTATTTAGATTAACTTTTTCCCTTTCATTTTACTCTCTCTATATACTCAAAATTTTGAAATAATGTTTTTAAGGAAAACCGAAATTATTTCTCTCTTCGGTTAGAAATCCTTTTTCATCTATGTCCATGTTTTCTAAAATGTTTTCAATAATTTTTTTAATACTCTAAAAATAATTATTAAATTCATTTTTAACCATATTTTAATCTCTATTTTTTAAAAGGAATCTTCTTATCATTTTCTAAACAAGTTACTTTTAACTTTTTATCAAAAATATGAGTAGAATTTTTGTTTTAATGTTCACCACATGAAAGGCTTTACCCTCCATCATGAATACACTTTTATTTGAAGATTATTTTATATGTTTCCCTAGTTATTTTAAAATAAATATTTATCATTAATATTTTAATTTTTTTCTATATTTTAAAAAATTGATTTCAAAATGAAAATGGTATTTTCCTCAAGAAATGTTCTAGTGATTTTTAAAGGTATTTTTATCCATAAAAACGTAATTTTATATTTCTTATGATTTACTAGGGATATGATCTAATGTTTCCACCTTGATAACTTCTCTATATGGTTTATTATTATGATCATTAAATTTTTATAATACCCATTTTCTTTCCATGGGTTAATATTTGATGTAATGATACATGTTTTCATGATCTTGTGGAATACATGTGAATGGATTTTGATTATATAATGGGTGGTTCCATTATAAACCATGGAGGGGTTGTTATATTATAAAACAATGATGGGTGAGTCTGTTATAGCCATCAAATGCTTTGGGTAATGATAACAGAGTTGAGAAAATATAAATATATGAAAAAGTTAATAAACTACTAAGTGATGAGAGAGTTAACAGGGTGAAAGTTACTCATAAGAGAATGATGGAAATGACCGAGTAGGCATTTTCATTATGGGACTTTTTCCACCATGATATTCTTGAGAGTGAACCTTCACTAAGGAAGAGATTTTCTATGATTTTTTGAGTTCCAAAAACTTATTTCTTATAATAGTGATATGTTTTCATGGTTCATGATTGATTATTGATGATTTTTCACTCTTATGTCTTATGTATTATGTTTGAAAAAAAAATTATTCTATGTTTCATGATTAAATATATTTTATTGATTGGGTATAATTATTGTAAGTTACGATAATGTTATCATACCCTTATGCTTATATTATGCTCACTTATTATCATTGATTGATATCTCTTATTTTAACCCTTATTGATCATATGAACTCACCCTTTCTTATATTTCCTTTCCATAGGTTATGAAGAAAGTTTTGAAGTATGATATATCTAAGAAGGGTTCTAGTTATAAATAAATTAATGAGAAATGATGTGGATATTTTATATACTGATTTTTTATGTATCCAAGTTTCAAAATAAACTAAACCTTTATGGTTATTTCATAGATCATATTGATATATAATGAATATTCCTCTAATAGGATTTTGTATTTATATATGAAAAGTCTGAGTCACTATAGTTGATATTAGAGTAAGGTTTAGTTACTTTTGGAAACTAGTATGAGAAAAATTTAGTGAGAACCCTTAGGATAAGACTAAGTATAAGATAACATCCTAAGTTATGATAAATTAAAGTTTATGGATTTCCCAGAAAATAATTCCTTGTATGATACTATCAAGTGTATGTAGGTGTGAAAAAATGAAACTACATGTAACAACTCTGAATTGGGTGGATTGAGTATTAACTCGATCATCACTTGTCACGAACCAGCCCGGGTACCCTGGTAACCCGATAACCCAGCCAGCTCTGACATAGCCCGAAGGGCGTTCCAATCCCAATGGGTCGGTGACTAGCACCTGGAATCACACAACAAGAAAGTAGGAACGATTTTTCTACAAGAATGCAGAAGAAAAATAAAACAAAATAGTATGCATAAAAAAGAAACTCCACTGGGAGTGATGTACCAGAATAAAAAGAGGCATAAAAAGCCCAAAGTACTACAACCCAAGTACTAAAAACGAGAAAACAACCCCAAGGTCCCTAAGGACACAACACACCAAGTCCAAAGATCAACAAATGGATCCACCTCTAAGAGGTCCCTTCCCTTTGCTCGATCCTGGAAGAAGAAAGTCTACAAACACCTGAAGGCAAAAGTAGGGTGTGAGCCTAACCCCGGTATGATACCACCAAAGATTCCATAACTGATGCCAAATATAGATTATCCAGATAAAAGCTTCCAATTTTCAAATAAACAGGTTTGGAAATTCAAAATAATATTTAAACAAATCATGCTATACTTTTTCAAATGATGGAGAATTCATCAAGAAAGAATTTACAATAATGGAACATTTCTAAAACAATGGCTTAATAAAAAATTTATATAAAACAGCTTATATAAATTTCAGCAGGCATGTAAGGCAGTTTAAAAGCATTGGAATACATTTATATCTCAAATATAAATAAACAAGCGAGAAACATGGTCATCTGCCAAAAGGTACGATAATATTAACCAGTTATAGGATTCCGTACTCTCTATGTGAACTCAGAAAAATGTGTATACAGACGTCCCTATGACACTGGCCAAAGGAGACTCATCACCAACCCGTCGGGGATGTGACCTGCTACAAGTGTGTTTTAGAACGTTGTTGTAGCATAGAGTGTATCCAAATAACTCACTAACTACCTAAGGATTTCATGCGATCTTACATGATGGGTGAACTATTTTTAGAATACATAAAATATGATCAATCCCATTCTTCCATTTCAAAAGTGCCAATTTCATTCCATTTAAAACCAAAAAAGTTTTTATTCAAAACATGCCTTTTTCACAAGATAAAACCACTGTGTTTCTATCAAATCATTTTAATCCATTTTCAGAAGTTTGAAATCCATTAAAAACCAATTCCATCATTACACATTTCATTTCCACAATTAAATTCAACAATTTAATTGAAAACATTTCCATCAAATACACAACTTAAATTAAACAATTTAAATCGACAAATTTTTCCATAACACACCCAATTCAATGGAATTGGGTTTTTTCCCAAATTTCTATGCCAAAACCATTTCAAATATCTCAATTCAACATAATCAAGTTTTTATCAATTTAACTGAAAGAAACTTGATCAATTGAATTTAAATCAATAATTGAAATAAATCAAGCAAATACAATGATAATTAATTTGTCAAGATGGGATGGAACCACCTACCTCGATTTATTGACGGGAGTTAACCCAACGAGAAACCCCAAAAACCGAGTGGCACAATGATGTCAATCTAAATCTGGATATAAATCCTTAAAACCAAAATTAAGATTAAAGAATCAAGATCTTGCGAACTAGATCTAGATTCACAATCCTAGATCTATACCTCAACTCATAGGTTTAGATCCATGGAAACAAAGTAAATCTCCCATGAAAGGATCAAGTAAAGATAGAGGAATAAACAAGAAATGCAATGGGATAAAATCCACTTACCAGGAGGAGAGCAGATCTTCAATCCCAACCTTCAATCTCAAAGAAAGATGTTCGGATCACCTTGGAATCTCTCTAGGAGGCTTTGGAAAGACCTAAAATGAGTCAAGCCCGAGCCAAGGTAGAAAATATGGAAGTCTCGGGGGTTCGGGTGGTTTTAAAAGAAATTTTCAAAATTAGAAATCGCGTGCATGGTTTACCTGGGCAGAGGCGCACGGTTTGTAAAATTGTGTGCATACCGTGCGTGCCTCACTATCCAGAGATACACGGTCCGCACGGTTTGGTCACACGGTTTATTAAACCATGCACACACCATGTGTACCTCTATGTCCAGTGCATCTTGTATGTCACGGTTTGATCACACAGTTTGTCAAACTGTGCGCAAACCGTGCATAGGCCATTCCCTTTTGTTTTACTTAAAAGTTCACCCAAACGCACCCCCAAGTCACTACTCCAAAACAAAGGTACTTGGAAACATCAAAAGTACCTGAAAACGTAATGTGATGTTACAAAATTCCCACCATAATATCTTTCTATCCCCAAAAAGCCTCTGAAGAAACCTCCACGTCAAAAAGATGAGGCCATTTCTATCTCAATAGTGCCTCCCTTTCCCATGTCTCATGAGAATAAAGACCATGTTTCCAGAGTAAATTGACAAGAGGTATTGTTCTCCCATGAAGTAACTTTGTCTTAGAATCAACAACCCTGACTGGTCCTTCAGTAACAGATAAATATGGTTCAATCTCAAGATCACTCCAGCTCACAACATGAGATGGATCAGAGAGATACTTTCGCAGCTGCGATACATGGAACACGTTATGTATCGACGTCATTTGTGGTGGTAGAGATAGATGGTAAGAAACTTTCCCTACAAGACCAATAACCTCAAAAGGTCCCAAAAAATGACGAGCAAGGTTCCCTTTCCTCCCTAGCCGTTAATGACCCAATTGGGGTGAAACTTTCAAGAACACCTGGTCACCAACTGGGAACTCTAAAGGTTTACGGCGACGATCAACATAAGACTTGTACCGACTCTGTTCTGTCAACATTCTCTGACAAATCAACTGGATCTTAGCTGTCGTCTCTTGGACCAAACTTGGTCCTACCGAAGATCTTTCACCAATCTCCGACCAATATAAAGGAGATTTACAAGGACAACCATACAAAGCCTCAAAAGGAGCTATTTTGATCACATACTGATACTTTTGTTATAAGAAAACTCAACTAGCCCCAGATGATCATCCCAAGACCCACCAAAGTCAAGAACACAAGCACAGAGCATATCCTCAAGGATCTGAATAACTATCTATGTCTGTCCATCTTATTGTGGATGGTAGGCCGTGATCAAATGGACCTGAGATCCCAGTGCCTCTTTAAGGCCTCTCCAAAAGCGAGAAGTAAATCGAGGATACCTATCAGAGACTATAGCATACGGAAATCCGTGCAAACCAACAACCTATTACACAAAGATATTTCCCAACTCCTCAACTTTGGTTGTATCCCGAATAGGTATAATGTGAGCCTACTTGGTCAGCCTGTCAATCACAACCCATATCACATTCTTCTTTATCTGGGTTTGAGGTAACCCAACCACAAAGTCCATAGAGATTTCATCACACTTCCATGTAGGGACTAGAAGTGGTTGAAGCAAACCCGAAGGTTTCTGGTGCTCGGCTTTCACCTGCTGGAATGTATAGCAACAAGATACAAACTGAACAATGTCTCGTCTCATACCTAGCCACCATAACTGTCGCTGCATATCATAGAACATCTTCGTGGTTCCTGGGTGTACAGCCCACTGAGAGTTATGGCAACCCCCATCACATTCTTCCTTGCCTCTAACGACACAACTTAATGGTTTTGATAACACATAACACCCTCTTTAGAGAATGACCACAGAGTGTCAGTCTCCCCACCATAAAGAGAGTTCCTAATGCTATATAATTCCTCATCCTGTTGTTGTTCCTGAAGAATTAACTCAAGAAGAGCATATGTCAACTGGACACTGGATAAAGAAACTTCATTCACCTTCCACTGAACTCCAATATTTCAGTTATTTTAGTTCAACTGGAGCCATTTGATAAGAGGGAGTAGAAACTGGTTGAGTACTAGGCACTAAGTCAATAGAAAAATCAACCTCTCTTACTGGTGGCAAACCAGAGAAGTCAGAAGGAAACACGTTGGGAAACTCAACAATGACTGGAGGAAGATCACCACACATTGAATCTCTCTCCAGATCAAAATCAAACGCCGATATAACTTTCCCCAACTCTGGATAAGAGGGTCCGAATCTGCTTGACCTTGGGTCCCATTTTCCTTGAAAAACAAGAGGTACACCACTGGGTGTAGTAAGGTAGACCCGTCTAAGATAACAATAAATCCGGGCTTTATTGGCAATGAGCCAATCCATCCCAAATATGATGTCAAAAGATTTCATGTCGAGAACCAAGAAACTCCAAACATGATCAATATCTGATAGAGAGAAGACACAAGCAGGACTACGAAGACCCTTCTCTCTCATTGTACCAAGGGGTGTAGTAATAAGCATCGCACAAGATAAAAGTTCCATAGGCATATTGAGTAGATTAACAAGATGGGTTGAAATAAAAGAGTGAGATGCACCAGTATCAAAAAGATCTGTCACTAAAGACGAAGCTATAGTAATAGTACCTCTCACAGTTGCAGGACCCGCATCAGCTACCTCTGGCGACTCTTCCACTAAGTGAAGAAGCTTCGTTCCAGATGCATGTGGCTGGAACCCTTTTTTTCGTGAAGAATTTGATTGCCCCGTAGTTTATGGAGGTGCTGATGATCCTGTTCCAATACGTGGAGTAGAGAAGTGATGGAAGAATATCTGTAAGTACCCTAAACTTCTACAGGAGCTACAGTTCTTGGGTGCCTCAGTGAAAACCCTCTTATAATGTTCTGGATTCCCACACTGATAGCAAGTCAAGGAATCCCCTCCTGGTGCTATAGGAGGTCTGTAATGACTCTGTTGTCGATAACCACCATGAGAAACATCGTGCTTCCGTTTTCCTTTAAAGAAACCAACACTGACACTAGAAAGAAAAGGAAATTCCTGCAACCCTGACTTTCCTGCCAAATCCATCTCAACCATCATTTCCCTATGTAGCACATTAACATAAGTGGGTAGCTTTAGTAAAAAAACCTAAGAACGAATATCTGATCGAAGTCCCAACTCAAATCATCGAGCCTTCATCCTCTCATTAGATACAATCTTAGGAGAAAACTGTACCAACTCAGAAAAGCGATTTGAGTACTCAGTCACGGTTTTGTTGGCCTGTTCAAGCTTGAAAAACTCCACTGCCTTGGCCAACACCATTGATTCTGGGTAGAACTGGTTAGTGAAAATAACCCTAAAGTCTTTCCACTCTAAACCCTCATATTTCCCAGCCATCACCATCATTTCCCACCATCTCCTACTTGGTCCCTCTAGTAAGAAGGTGGCACACTTCACCTTGATCACCTCAGGTGTCTCCAAGAACCTAAACAGACGTTCAATCTTACTCAACCATTCCTCAGCATGTTAAGGGTCAGTGGAGCCTTTGAAAACTGGAAGCTTCTGGTGTAGGAACTCTTGAGAACAACCTCGGAGAATATCACTATGAGGATATATAATAGGAGCCTGAACATGAACCGGAGGTGGTGCCTGTCCTGGAGCTCGGACAGTGTGAACAATCACCTCAACCAGGCTTGGATACACAATAGGATTCGCTTGCTGAGGTTCAGCAGCAGCCTCTTTTTAGATCTGAGCTCCACATATTCTCAGAGGCATGTTGCTACACAACATAAAAAGACATAGATTAACACCCAAACCGAGTAACAAGGAAAACTATTCTTAATATAATGGATTAAAAAGATTTGGATTCCACTCTATCCAAATCAAAACAGGGAAAATACTAGAACTAATCCACAAGTTGTATTTCCCTAACCAACCCTGGTGACTTAAGGTTCATTGCGGTGAGATCTGGCCAGACACTCAATCACAACTACCTCCAAAGTCCTGACAAGAATACTCAAATGCATACTATCATCAAGGAAAGATGCTTAACTTCCCTCTGATACCATTTTTTCACGAACCAGCCTGGGTGCCCTGGTAACCCGATAACCGAGCTGACTCTAACATATCCTGAAGGGAATTCTCGATCCCCATGGGTCACCAACTAGCACCTATCATCACACAACAATCAAGTGGGAACGATTTTTCCACAAGAATGTGGAAGAAAAAGAAAACAAAATAGTATGCATAAAAAAGGAAACTCCACTAGGAGTGATGTACCAGAATACAAAGAGGCATAAAAATTCCAAAGTACTACAACCCAAGTACTGAAAACAGGAAAACAACCCCAAGGTCCCTAAGGACACAACGCACCAAGTCCAAAGATCAACAACTGGATCCACCTCTAAGAGGTCTCTTCCCTTTTCTCGATCCTGGAAGAAGAAAGTCTACAAACACCCAAAGGAAAAAGTAGGGTGTGAGCCTAATCCCAGTAGGATACCACCAAATATTCCATAACTGATTCCAAATATAGATTATCCCAATAAAATCTTCCGATATTCAAATAAATAGGTTTGGAAATTCAAAATAATATTTAAATAAATCATGCTATACTTTTTTAAATGATGGATAATTCGTCAAGAAATACTTTACAATGATGGAACATTTCTAAAATAATGGATTAATACAAAATTTATATAAAACATCTTATATAAATTTCATTAGGCATGTAAGGCAGTTTAAAAGCATTGGCATACATTTATATCTCAAATATAAATAAACAAGTGAGGAACATGGTCATCTACCAAAAGGTACTATAGTATTAACCAGTTATAGGATTCTGCACTCTCTATGTGAACACATCAAAATGTGTATACACACGTCCCCATGACACTGGCCAAAGGAGACTCATCACCAACCCATCAGGGATGTGACCCGCCATAAGTATGTTTTAGAATATTGTCGTAGCGTAGAGTGTATCCAAATAACTCTCTAACTACCTAAGGCTTGCATGCACTCTTACATGATGGGCGAACTATTTTAAGAATACTTAAAATATGATCAATCCCATTCTTCTATTTCAAAAGTGCCAATTTCATTCCATTTAAAACCAAAACAGGTTTTATTCAAAACATGCATTTTTCACAAGATAAAACCATTGGGTTTCTATCAAATCATTTTAAGACATTTTCATAAGTTTTAAATCCATTCAAAACCAATTCCATCATTACACATTTCATTTACAAAATTAAATTCAACAATTTAATTGAAAAGATTTTCATCAAATCCACAATTTAAATTAAATAATTTAAATCGACAAATTTATTCATAACACACCCAATTCAATGGAATTGGGGTTTTCCCCAAATTTCTATGGAAAAACCATTTCAAATATCTCAATTCAACAGAATCAAGTTTTTATCAATTTAAATGAAAGAAACTTGAGCAATTGAATTTAAATCAATAATTGAAATAAATCAAGAAAATAAAATGATAATTAATTTTGCAAGATGGGACAGAACCACCTACCTCGATTTATTGATGGGAGTTAACCCAATGAGAAACCCCAACAACCGAGCGGCACAACGACGTCGATCTAAATCTGGATCTAAATCCTTAAAACCAAAATTAAGATCAAAGGAATTAATATCTTGAAAAACTAGATCTAGATTCACAATCCTAGATCTATACCTCAACTCATAGGTTTAGATCCATGGAAACAAAGGAAATATACCATGAAAATATCAAGGAAAGATAGAGGAATAAATGAGAAACACAACAGGATGAAATCCACTTACCAGGAGGAGAGCAGATCTTCAATCCGAGCCTTCAATCTCGAAGAAAGATGTTCAGATTGCCTTGGAATCTATCTAGGAGGCTTTGGAAAGACCTAAAATGAGTCAAGCCTGAGCCAAGGTCTAAAATATGGAAGTCATGGGGGTTCAGGTGGATTTAAATTTTTTTTTCAGAATTAGAAACTGCACGCACAGTTTACCTGGGCAGAGGCGCATGGTTTGTCAAACCGTGCGCACACCATGCATGCCTCACTGTCCAGAGATACACGGTCCACACAGTTTGGTAGCACAGTTTGTCAAACTGTGCGCACAATGTGCATACCTCTCTATCCAGTGCAACTTGGTTGGCACAGTTTGGTTGCAGAGTTTTTCAAACCGTGCACAAACCATGAACAAGCCATTTCCATTTTGTTTTACTTAAAAGTTCACCCAAACGCACCCCCAAGTCACTACTCCAAAACAGAGGTACTTGAAAACATTAAAAGTACCTGAAAACGTAACGTGATGTTACATCACTGGTGTATGATGAGTGGACCAAAGACTGTACACCTAGCTATACACTCCTATTGGTATGACTGGGTTAATTTAAATTTTATTTATAAACCATTATAAAGGATTTGAATAGATAAAGATCATATATGACATAGTTAAAACCTAAGGAGCCATATATTAAAAAGAAGGTGTCATGATGTAGATATACTATGAATAATTATTTATGATCATGTGATTAATAAATATTATTATTGTTCCTCACACTATGTTATTTGGTCTTAGTTAATGTATAAAACTAGAAATAATCACGTTAACAATTAATGTGATAGAAAATGCATTGATTTTCATCATGTGAAACTAATTGAATAGAGTATGGAATGAAAAATATTATGATTATGACCAACCAGTCATATAAAAATATGATTAATAACCTGAACATAGGTGATTTTCAAGATGAACTAAATAATATAAAATTTGAGTTTCATGAAGACCATGGAGGAAAAGTGATTCAACTTCCCACATTCCATAAATTTGGGAAAAATCACCTGGGGAAATATCTCAAAGGAACAAGGAGATGTTTTGGGTGTTGAAAAAAAGGACATAGAGTAAGTAATTTCTGAGTAAAAATGATAATTTCGGTTAACAAAATGGTTGGGAATAATAGTTTCCATAAGGTATCATCAATGGTTGAATACTTTAAATATGGAAATTATGGGAATTTTTCAAATTGGTGTACTAGGGTGAAATATTGAGAAGTGGATCAAAAAGATTGTATGAGTAAAGGTTTTATTATTGATTATGAAGATACTATGAATAAAATATGAAAGTTATGAATTATTTTAATAGTATTTCTTATGTTAAAAGAAAGAAACTGATTAAATTTAGGTTTATAAATATTAATACATGATTTACATTTCATATTGTAGAAAGGAAGTGTTGGGGAATAAGATGATGAAATATGGTTAATGGTTTAAGAACGAAGTATAATGATTGAATTTTTTAGGTATTGGGATTCAAAAATTATGTTTTAGGAGTGTTTTATAAATGATATTTTGATTATAAGAATCATGAAACATCTAAGGATTGTTTGACAGTAGTTTTACATTAATAATTTGAAATCATATGTTGAATGATATTGATAAAAAATAAAAGTGATTTAGTGGTAAGGTTATATTTTTGGAGAAAACACGATTGATGGAAAGATAACCCTTAATATATGACTAATTATAAGATAATAATGTTTAGTTGGGATAAATATATGATTGATATTGATAAAATAAATTGGATAGTATTGGTGACCTTGGAATTGATTATTAATTTTATAATGATGTGATTTATGTTATATTTGATGAATGTTATTTCATTTTTTTATTTATGTAATATATTTTATAGTCTATGATTTTATCTAATTAATAAGGATATAATTAATTTTTGAAAGTACATATGTTTTCATTGAGATTTTATAGCGATTCAGGTTATTTTGGGAAATTATTTTCATGTTTTAAGAGAATATATGATCATGGTAATCACATGTTTGGTATGTGTCATTAAGATATAATTTACAATATTTGGGGATTAAAGTTAAGTTGATTTTTTTAAATTTAGTGAATTTTTATAAATTTTTGTGTTTTGAATTTGGTCAAACACATATTGGTAGAGTCATAAGGTTAACTATTTATAGAATGGTTTAAGTTAAACTTTGGGTGTTATTGCTGAGGTTTTAGAGATTAATGTATTATTTCATCATATGAAGATTTAACCATGTTGGATAATTTCCACTAACCATTTTGGTTTTGGTAAATATTTAGAGATATAAGTAATTCCTTGTCATTATTTTATGAATTTTACAATCCATTAAAATTTAATTTTAGTGTTTCTATCATGAAAAGTTCATCTTGAATATTCATTTCTTGGAGTAAGAGATGATATAGAAGTGAAAATTGATAGAATCACAACTAAAGGATGAAATTATGATTATGAAATGGAAATAAAACAAGTAAGTATATATTCTTGTGTTCCCTATATTTATAGAAAAATAATTTCTCAAACCCTAGAAAAGGTGCCTTTAAAATGAAAATGTTTTCCTTGTTACAATTATTACTATAGAATTGATGGTCCTTTTCACCCCTCATTGATTTCTGGTTTTGTGGATATTAATTTTCTCATGATCATGTTTTATATCACTCTCTATTAATAATTGGACATTATATTTCTCCTGTATGTTTATATTTTAACTTCCTTATAATGTTCTCCTTATCTGGGATCCAAATTATGAATTATTTTGGGTATCCTTTATATTTTTCACTACCACTTTTCAAATGAATTTTTATTATCCCCTATTCATAATTTGTATTTTCAATAAAATTATTTTCAAATATTGAACATTTTATTTCTATGATAAATATTTCGAGGAAAAAATTTATTTAATGTGGTGAGAATGTAACACCCTGAGATTTGAAAATATATTTTTTCTTTAAATAAAATGAAACTGTTTGGTAGTTGCTTTACACGCAACCCTAAGTCTAAATAAACCATGATATAATAATCATTTATAACCCAACTATTAAATCAGAAAGTATGAATTTTAATAACCACATTATGAAAAATATGTATAATGGTTTTATATAATTCAAATTTATTGATTAATTCATAATAAATAAGTATGAAATTCTTAGTATAGTCATTTTATTCTTCAAAAATATGTTTTTTTAAAAAATGGTTTTTATTATATTTTGTATAGAAAATCTATAATTGATTTATAACATTTTTATAATTTTTATTTGAGTAAATGATTTTTTTTTGAAATCAGTGTTTTAATAGCATCTTATTGTTAATTTTTATGATTTTTCTATTTTTTTATCTTTCAATGAATATTGAAAAATACTGATTTTTTGTAAAAACTATTATTTACTTTCAAGTAAAGACTCAAATTATTTTTTAAATTTTATATTAAATAAAAAAACCTATTTTATTAGAAATAATTTAATTAATTACATATCTATCATTATTATACTTTATTTTGGTATAAATTTATTTTTGGGCTTAAAAACACATTTTTCTAAAAACATTTTTTTATGCGCGCAATGTGTTTTTTATCTTAATAAATTAAATTAATCTCTTTAGATAAATAGTTTTAATAAAATTTATATATTATAAATTCAATATAATATTTTAACATTCATTGGATGGTTTTTACAATGAATGCAAGGTAAGTAAAGTAAGTTTTATGCTTAAAAATGCATTTTTCTAAAAAGAGTTTTTCATTACGGTTTGCATGCTTATTTAAAATTAAATTCTATGACTTATAGAAATTTAATATGGAAAAATTGATTCCATATTTTTAATCATAATAATTAATGTAATTAAATAGTTCAACTTAATTTCTGGTCATAGTGAATAGTAATAATAGTAAAATTTTATTTCCACAGTTAAGGTTAAAACAAGTTTACTAGAAGTGGAGGGGGGTTAAACCAAGAGATAAGGATAATATTGACACAAAAACCTATATAATTTTTATTTTTTGATGATATTTAAACATTATAAAATCACAAATTTTAATCTTACCCATTTGGAGCTTCTTTCCCATGAAAGTGACCTTATATAATTGAAATCTTTTAAGAAATTCCATGTGTGTCTGTCCCATTACTTATAAAAGGGAACATATAATTCTCCATTATTCACACAATTTTATCCTTCTAGATCATAAAATAACTAATATAAAACCTTCCTATAATCCTTAAATTAATCCTAGATCTTCTATAACTCTCACAAGATCGATCCTTCAAGGATTAAAGTGTAGGCCAAAGGTGGTCTCTCAAAGAAGAGTTATAGATCTTAACCAAGATATTTTAATTTTATTTATTATTCTAATTAATCTAAATTTTTTGTATCTATAAATACATGATTAATTAAGTATAATAAATATACTAATAT